>CM061242.1:125054756-126304756 GCA_030848705.1 Heracleum sosnowskyi | reverse complement strand
ATACATTTTTTAATAATTTTTTTAATAATTAAAATTAATATTAATAAGCAAAACAATGTGAAAATGGCGCACGGTACCAAAGTACCAAATTTGATTATCACAAAATCCGGGTTCGATTCCTTGCAACTACATAATTATACAAGATTTATTTACTTTAAATTCTTTAACTTCATCCGGGGTTCGATTCTTTGCAACTACGTAATTATACAAGATTTATTTATTTACTTTAAATTTATTAGCTACATCGAGGTTCGATTCTTTGCAGCTACGTAATCATACAAGATTTATTTATTTACTTTAATTTCTTTAGTTTTACAAATGGTTCGATTGTTTATAATTACATAATTAAATAGTGGTTTATTTATTATATTTTTATCATTCAATTCTCGACAAATATTTTTTTTTAAAATATTTATTAATATTTATCAATATTTTTATGTTGATGTCAACCTCTCAGCTGCAAAAAATTGTGTGAATACATTTGACTTTTTAAATTAAGAACATCAAAAAGAAACATGGCATACGCAAGCGTTGGATATAAAAAATTCTAAGTTGACTTTATTACCATTGACTACATCTCAGTTCATTTCACACCATCTGCAAGGGCTTCTATATCTTGCAGTACCTCCTTAGTCTGCAGTTCTTTGTTCATTTCATGCATTTTGTTATTTTTATCTTTAGAAACTTCTAAGAAAAATAAAATTGCATGAAGAGAAAAATTTATTTATCTTGAGGATACAAATTACAACATACATGTAGATTATGATATAACGAGATCCTGAAGTCCTAACGTTTGGAACAATACTGATTCAAGACATATTCTAACCGCAACAAATCTTAATTGTAAATTAATTTTTTGAAATCGTCATAGCAAAATCGATTGATATGATTAACGTGAATTTTATAGAACAATCGTCACAGCAGAATTTCTTAGCGGGATTAATTATGTTATCATCCCAAGACTCGTTAAACAAAACCAACAAAGATGATGATGTTACTGTAAAATAATCAAGGATGCCTTAAGAATCAAGGAACCGGATTTTCTAAACTGCAATCACATCACCACAATGGTGAGTCATGAAAGCAACATTGGAAAAATGCGCTTATTGAAATATAGCATAAGATCCATTTAGAAGTTTCCTCTAATACCTTAAGATTTTAGAGCGACTGATTATTTGACATGGTATCAGAACTCTGGTCGGCGCGGGTCACGAGTTCGACTCGCTGCATAAGGTCCATTTGGGGTTTCTCTGTTCCTTTTATACAAGTTCACCAACCACATAAATATGTTAGTCTCCCACATTTAACAAAGTTTTGATTGCGTAGTTTATTTAGCACTGATGAACATAGTTTCTTACTTGGTTTTGCTAGAAGTTATATCTCTGGGGTCGCCCTTGTTTCATGGAAATGGAGCAATAGCCGATGGCAGCCTCAACAGTCCGGTTGTGAACGATGAAAGGGCTGGAACAATTAGTATTGGTGCAATCTTTGACGAAACTTCTAGACCAGGCAAAGAGGCCAAAGTAGCCATAGAGATGGTTATTCATGATTTCAATTCAGCAGGGGAGAATCAAATTCTGCTTCCTCACTTTAGAAACTCTCAAGGGAAACCTGTTCGTGCAGCTTTGGCAGGTAATTTTATTTGTTGATTTCATTATTTTCGCAATTCTAATACTCGTTATTCAATAGCTTTGTGTGCTAAACAACTCGAAATTTTGCACATTAATGCAGCAAAGGATCTTATATCAAGACATGGTGTAAAAGCCATTTTAGGAGCTCATACGTGGGATGAAACATCAGCTATTGCTGAGGCAGCTAGTGAAGAAGCTCATGATGTGCCTGTACTATCTTTTGCTGATTCAATTCCAACAACTCGAATATCCCCTTTGGTTCTTCAAGCGACGCCAAGCCAGGAAGTACAGATGAACGCAGTTGCAGCTATTATACAGTCATGGGGATTGAATCAATTTACTCTAATATATGAGAACTCCCCAACCTTATCATCACCCGATTTAATAATTTCTCAACTCTCTCAGTCACTTCAACAAACCGGGGGAGAGCTATCTCACATCTTTGCTCTCACTTCTTTCTCTCTCAAATCGTTACAGAAAGAGCTCAATCAGCTCAAGAAACAGAAACACAAAGTCTTTATCATCCATACTACTCCTGAATCTGGATATCTTCTGTACCAAAATGCGAAGAAACTGAACATGACAGGAGATGGCTATGCATGGATCGCAACAAACAGCATCACTGATCTCTTCCATTCCATCAGTCCAAAAAAATTGACATCCATGCAGGGTATTGTTGGAACCAAAACTTATTTTCCAGAAAACTCACCACAGTTTCAAGATTTCAGGAAAAGATTCCGCTCAAAGTTCAGGAGTATCTATCCTGATGAAGAATTTGATGAGCCTGGTATCTTTGCTTCACAAGCCTACAATGCCATGCTAAATTTACTCAACAAACGCAATATTACCAATTTGTTCCAAGGGATTCTAGCTACGGATTTTACTAACTGGAAAGTAGCTCCAGCTAAAGTAGTTGAAATTGTGAATGTAATTGGAAAGAGTTATCAAAGTGGTTATTGGACAGAAGGACTTGGATTTTCAGAATCTATCGACGATGAAGCTCTTCACCACACTTCTATGAAAATATTGAATGAAGTCTTATGGCCGGCACAACCATGGCACACTGAGAGACGTAGGCGTATTCTTGCTGATAAATCAGAGCCTCTAAGGGTAGGTGTACCTGCAGAGTCTCTGTTCCGACAGTTTGTAGAGCTAAAAGAAGATCCAAAAACTAATGCAACTTCCTTCGATGGATTTTCTATCAAAGTGTTTGAAGAAGCAATGAAACTTGCAGATGTTAACAATGAATTGACATACAATTATACTCCTTTCTATGGAGAGTACAATGAGATGGTGGAACAAATAGCTGTAGGGGTAAGATTACTTGTCTTTTGCTAATAACGAGTCTGCTATTTTTTGTCTTGGGATCTACTTATCATTAATTTGAACAGACGTTTGATGTGGTGGCTGGTGATGTAACAATTTTGGAAGAAAGATACAAATATGCAGATTTCTCAATGCCGTACACAGAATCAGGAATGGTGTTAATAGTACCCGTTCGATCCTCTTTACCTAATGGAAAGTGGCTCTTCCTAAATCCCTTTACAAAAGAAATGTGGGGAGTTCTAGTAGCCATCACCGTTTACAATGGCTTTGCAGTTTGGTTGATAGAGAGAAATGACAATAATGAATTTAGATCAGGCACTGTCTGGAATCAAATTGGAACACTCTTTTGGTTAGCGTTCAGCACCCTCTTTACATTGCATGGTAAGTCCTATGTTGCAACTTCGCAAATTTGGTTTTCAGGGAAAACATTATGACTTGTACATGATATAAGATCAACACGTACTATGTTTGTGCTCTAAATGTTTTATACAGGGAACAGACTACATAGTAATTTGTCAAGGATGGCAATGGTGGTGTGGCTTTTCGTGGCACTAATAGTCGTACAAAGTTACACAGCTACCCTTGCTAGTATGCTAACTGCCCCAAGGCTTGTGCCAACTATTAAGGATGTTGAAACACTTAAGAAGATGAACGCTCCAGTTGGGTATTGCAAAGGGTCATTTCTCAAATCATACATGATTAAAGCCTTAGACTTCAAAGACGCAAATATCAAAAAGTATAATTCCACACGAGCATATGCTGATGCCCTCAACAGCAAAGAAATAGCTGGTATCTTTCTGGAAGTTCCTTCTGCTAAAGTCTTTCTGGCTCAATACTGTAAAAGCTTCACAAAAACTGAGAAAACCTTTAAGGTTGGAGGATTCGGTTTTGTAAGTTTTCTTCCTCTTGCTGCATATTCTTTCTTTTTGTGTCATTCAATAGTAGTTAGTTTAAAAACCATCTTTTTTTCTCTATGTATAATGTGACATTTTCTCTATATATAATGACAGGCATTTAGGAAGAACTTTTCAATGCTTCCAGATATAAACAAGGCAATAATGAACATCACTGAAAGTGGGAAGCTTCTAGAACTCGAGAATGGATACATCAACTCTGAGAAGTGTTTGGATGCAGATTCTGATTCAAATGATGATGGTAGGATCAGATTAAATAGCTTCTCCAGTCTTTTTGGCATTTCTGGAGGCATATCAACAATTGCTCTTGCCATGTTTGCCCTTAATTACTTTCTATGTCCTAAGCCAGACGACGCTAATCTTGTCAAAGCTAATTTAATCGAGAGATGGCTACATCTTGGAAGACAATTATCAGCTAAAGTTGTCAATGTAGAACCCCCAAGAAATCCTCCTAACGCTACCTACGTAGAAGCCAGACAATCCTTTAGCACGGTTAGTGATGTAGAAAGCCTTGAAGATCATACCTATGCTCCTGACCCTCATAACCAGGTTTAAAGACAGCACATAAGTAATCAGTTGGAGTCAAACACAATGTCGGATTATAAGTAAATGTATACAGAATCATTACAATTTTTCTGTCTTCTGTATACATATTAACACATCTTCACCCAGATAGACTCTCTTGGAATATTGCTCTGATTTTCTGAAGCCTGACAACAACGTCTTCAATTGTCGGTCTCTCAGCTGCATAAATTGTCGTACAATCCAAAGCCAAGGACAAGATAGAAGACACACATTGTTCTTTAGCAGGCAAATGTTCAGAATCATTAGCGACTAAATTCTTATCCACGACATCATATATGGAATCATGTAATGCGACATTCACCCAATTCCTCAAGCTCATTTCTTCCGAAAACATTTCATCAGTTGGCTTCTTTCTTGTAAATGTTTCCATCAATATGATACCATAATTGTACACATCCCCTCTTGTAGATATTAGTCCTTCCTGTCCATACTCTGCATGAAATATACTTAATAGTCATAAACATAATAAACATTCAGTTCACCAAATAATCTCATTTGCTAATGAAATCGTCATATCATATCGTAAATGACATATGAAATCGTTTCATGGAACACATAAAAAGGTAAATGTTAAAACAAAAGACCTATCACTCTGTCAAATTTGTTTTACATTTATTACATGTACTAGCAAATTTCCGATCACATGAAACATTTAAGCTTACCTGGTGCCATATACCCGACCGTTGCCAAGGTCATAGTTCGCTCCATAAACTCTTCTTCACCCAATATTTTAGCAAGGCCAAAGTCACCAACATGTGCAACCATATCTTCATCAAGCAAGATATTACTGGGCTTCAAATCGCAATGAAGAATGGGAGTGCCCTGACCATGATGTAGATACTCTAAGGCTAGTCCAACATCCACCATGATATTTAAACGCTGAGCTATATCCAAATAATTGTTGTGAGAGTACAACCACTTCTCAAGGCTCCCATTAGTCATGTACTCTAGTACTAAGGCTCTGAAATCCAAATTGGTGCAGCTGCTGATGATTCGGACAATATTCCTATGACGGATTTGCTGTAGTACATCGCATTCAGCCTTGAAACTTTTTATTGCTCCTTCCTGCTCCAGGTTCAACACCTTTATTGCAACTATATTACCATCTGAAAGAATTCCTTTGAATACAGATCCAAAACCACCAGTCCCAAGTATGTTGCTTTCATTAAAAGATTCTGTAGCTCGAAGAAGCTCAATGTATGATACCCTTGTCCATTCCAGCAGTATGGAATCTCCAGTGGTCAATGGCCTAATATTTCTCATTGGAGATCTCAGTAAAATAATTATAACCACTGCAATCAGTAAGGCCAACACCGTAAAAGGTAAGATATATTTGAGTGAAGACACAAATTTTGACTGATATTTATTGGTAGTTTTTGATCCGCACTGAGGGACTTCCAGCCGGGGTGTGCCACAAAGTGCAACATTTCCCACGAATGATAGAGCTGTGAAGTTCACAAAGCTTCCTTCGTCAGGAATTTCTCCTTGCAATCTATTCCAGGATACATTAAGATATTGGAGATACCTCAGTTTCTGCAGGGATTGTGGAATATTCCCTAACAAGTTGTTATCTGAGAGATCCAAGATTTCCAAGCCTATCAAGGCGCCTACTGATTCAGGGATATTTCCACCAAATTTGTTATGAGACAAACGTAAAGAACTTAACTGTTGAGCACCTCCGATGCTTCTTGGAATATAACCTGATAACTGATTATATGACAAGTCCAAAAGAGTCAATACCTTGAAAGTTCCAATAGTTGATGGCAGATCTCCACTTAAAGAGTTACTGGACAGATTTAGAAGAACTAAATCTTTTAGGCTCCACAACATTGATGGTATCATAGAAGTTAATCTATTGGAGTCCAAGAATAGCCTTTGCAAAGATTTGAGTCCACCCAAACATGCTGGTATAGATCCATTCAATCCATTCTGGCTAACATACAAGTCTCCCAAGTTTTTTAATGCACAGAGATCATCCGGTATGTGGCCTTTAAGTTTATTTTGTTCGAGATATAGAACTTCAAGATTGTGTAATCTTCCAATTGTGCTTGGAATTGGACCTGTCAGCTCATTTTGATCTAAACCAAGATACGTCAAGCCACTCAAGTTGCCTACTCCAATGGGAATGCTGCCTCTAATTTTGCTTCCGAATGCTTGGATTAGATAGAGAGAGGAAGAGAAGTTTCCTAAAGAAGCTGGAAGAAAACCGCCTAATGGATTCAATGCAAATACCATCAGTTTCAGATTTCTGCAATTTGTTAACGAGGAGAGAAACTTCAATTCCGGAGTAAAATAGTCACGGGTTAAATTGTTTTCCCCAAGTAGCAGGCGTTCTAAGAATTCTAAATCACCAAGATTATTCGGAATAGAGCCAGAAAATGAGTTACTACTCAAGTTTATTATAACAAGCTTTGATGCATTTTTTGTAGACTCTGGAATTTTTCCACTAAAGTTATGCCAACGACCCATGCTTGGCGGGAGATGGCCAGAAAACTCATTTCTGTACAGATCAATTATTTCTATTGCTGAGGTATTGAAAAGATTATACGGAAGTGGACCACTGAATCTACCTTCATGGCAATTTAGTTCCTTAAGATTTATCAGGCGTCCAATCTCATTAGGTATTACACCTGCAGTCACAATGAAGATCATATATGTGAGGTTCATGGCCACAATGAAGTCATTATACCTAGCAGTTCAGCATTTTATGCATTATGCATGCTTGATTGTTTAACTTATACCTGTCAAGTTGGTAGCCCCGAGATAAAGATACTTGAGCATAGTTAAGTTCCCAATTTCTTTTGGTAAGCTTCCAGTCCACTCATTATAAGACAATGATAATATCTCAAGGCTTCTCACTTCCCATAAGCTGGAGGGAATTCGACCATTAAGATGATTGGACTTCAGATATATCTCCTTAAGATTCGAGTGCTTGTAGTCAACCATGTGGTCCGGGAGACTTCCAGACAAATCATTGTTTGTAAAATCTATCGTTCTTAACGAAGAGATATTGAATACCGTAGGTGACAACCCTGTTAAAAAGCAATCTGAGATGCGCAAATCTTGTAGGTTGATAAGGTTGCCTACCTCAGTAGGAACTTCACCTGCAAATATTACTGTTGCTAGACCAATTAGTTGCCAAGATGCCAAGAGGATCGGAACTTATACGAGATTTTATGGCCAGCAGAGCATCATGATCAGTAGTTGAGTTAGAACTAGTCACAGCTAAGCACACCACAAAACAGTTTAGCAACACAATTGCAGAATCCAAATTTGCCATGGTGTGTTTCTGCTCAATTTAAATTTGAAGGCTCTGACAGAAAGAAGGTTGTTGACGTGATCACCATGACTGGATGTACAAATCAGATTTTATCACCAACATTGTAGTGTCTTCTCCCAGTAACTTAGATATCGAAGTTCAAGTCTAAGTGAAGACATGCGTGGTATTTGACTTGTCGGTAAAAAAAATGTTAGAGACGGAGGTTTGAAATTATAAACAACTTCGCTTAACGCTCACTCCTTACAAGATCAAAGTTGCAGCATACCTTACCGCGATTATTTGTTGTCGTTCACAATATATCATTTCTCTATTATTTATTGCAACACATATAAAGTAAGATTTGCAATGTAAATATATAGGGCTCCTGTTTAGACGTAACACGATTATTTATAGCGATATGATATGTTATAACAATTCGGTTAATTGAGACTTCATTACGCATTTACACCGATTGGAGTGTTGAACGGGAAATTGAAATTAAGTTGAGATTTGACATTTGGGAACAGCGCAGGTGAGAATGAATGCGTATATAATTGATGGCTGCTACAGGCCAGAGTACCTGACACTGACAGTACATCCAACTGTATAAGGCAAGAAGGTTGGTGCATCATCCGCCACAATAAATTTATACCAAATCTCAAAATGTATTAAAGTTTGTAAATCATGGTCAAATTTTTTATTAATTTTCAAAATAGTGTCACTTTGAGTTATTTGTTAAATTATTATTGTCCCTAATTAGTTGTCCTGTTTTAAATTTCAGTAGTCAAATTGACCTTTTGACTAACATTTACGTGTTCTCATTATATAATTTACAAAATTCGAAAAATACATATTAAAATAGATTAAATGTACTTTCCAATGATATAATTTTTCTAACCTGCTTCAAGGATTTTTTGACAAAAGAAAATAATAAAAATGAAAGTTAAATATGGCTCAATTTTTTTCCTTAATTTTCCTTCCAAAAATGGAATGATCGGGAGAGAGATAAATTGTGATAATAAACATTTTGGATACCAAATTTTTGTTATGATTATGTAATTAAATTAATTAATTTCACTCTAGATTCATCGTAACTATATAATTATATAAAACTTAGTATTAAATTGTAGAAGTATTAAAGTACTTCTACAATTGACTCGCGTATATGGAGATGGTAGTTAGTTACAATTTAAAACTTATTAAGGTCAATGGGTCACTTCCTCATGTCAAAATTGTGATAAGGTTTCACATTTTTAAAATTAACTATTAAGTTTTGATTCGAAATTAAAAGTAGTTTTTCGAAATTAAAAGTAGTTATTTCAAAAATATCTTAATTGAGAAAAAAAATTACAAAAAAATTGTTTTTTAAATATTTTGTGAAAATATCAATTTTTTAAAAATATTTACAAATATATGGTCGGCAACTTTTGCAACATATTTCCAACTAATTAAGATCAACTAAAATTAACTACACATACAAATTATAAAAGTTTAATGATTGGAATTATCTTTGTTTTTTTTAACAATTTCACTGATTAAATCAAATGCAACCTCAAACCAAAATTAACTCAAACACAACGAAAAGTAACTTCAATTATTTTTTTCAGAAAAACATAAAAATAGGTTGCATTTGATTGCGGACCGTATTTTTGCAAATATTTTCAGAAGATGATAAAATTGCAAAAAAAAAAAAAACTTTGAAAATATAGTATTTTTGATTATTTCTCAAATTAAAATCATCCTTTTATACTTTTAAAATTAAAATAATCCTCTCGTTATAGTAAACTTGTATAAATAATAAATCAACTTCAACTTGATGATTTTTGAAATTGAGGGAATAAGTAAAAATACAAAGTACACACACATGTTATTTCTTATGAACTATTTTTGAAACGGAGGGAATAAGTTAAAATACAAAGTACAAACACATGTTATTTCTTATGAACTATCCTTACTAACCGATAATTTGTGCGAATCACGTATCGAGATTAAAATATTAATCAAAATCGGGATGAAATTAAAAAAAGTAAATTAAATCAATAAATCTTTGAATTACGTAGTTATAGAAAATCGAACCGGTGAAACTAAAAGAAATTAAATCATATAAATAAATCTTGTTTAATCATGGAGTTGTAGAGAATCTAACCTGAATTTTGGGATAATCAAATTTGATATTTGGTACTTTTATAACCAAATTTGTTAATTTGTACTTTTGCTAGTCATTTACACATTTACACATTATTTTGTTTATTAACGAATGTTTTGTTTATTGATAAAAAGTATAGATGACTAGAGGAGATCGTTGTGAAACTTGTTTATTGTTGCCTAGATCTCACTTGCATGTCTGCATGTAACAGACACACGGAGATCCCGCCCTCCAGAGCCTTACTTGACTGATAATGAGACAATTGTTTTGATTTTCTGAAGCCTAACTATAACATCTTCCATAGTAGGCCTCTCAGCTGCACAGACTGTTGTACAATCCAGAGCCAAAGACAAGATCGAAAGCAAACATCGTTCTTTAGCAGGCAAATGTTCGGCATCGCTTGCTAACAAATTCTTATCCACGACATCATATATGGAATCATGCAATGCGACATTCACCCAATTCCTCAAGCTCATTTCTTCCCAAAACATTTCATCAGTTGGCTTCTTTCTCGTAAATGTTTCCATCAATATGACACCATAGCTGTACACATCCCCTCTTGTTGATACTAGTCCTTCCCGTCCATATTCTGCATAAAACACAAGAGTCTTTCGTGTTATCAAAAATGTAACATTCGCGAAATCAATCTAATTTAATATTTTTAAGGCTATTCGCAAATATTTCAGATGAAAAAACTGCCTTGGGATGATTATTAAGTGTTAACGGAGGAATTTGGGGATTTGGGATTTTTGGGTGTTTGGGGCTAGACTTGAAAGGTGTCTCGACTTGTTAGATGTGTCGGATCCTATTCCAAGATGCCTGCGTACCCTGTTTATATATAGGGATCAAGCCAACGCAGTTCTGTGATAGGATAATGTTTTTAATCCATTTGATTGTTAAGGAATATGTTGAGATAAGTTGATTTTATCTTTTTAGAGTTATATTAGCGTTGTGATTCTTTCCTGATTTGAAAGAATCGTAGAGGATATCGATAATTGAGGCAGCCGCATAACATTAAGCTTACCTGGTGCCATATAACCAACTGTCGCCAAGGTCATAGTTCGTTCCATAAACTCTTCTTCACCCATTATTTTGGCAAGACCAAAATCACTAACATGTGCAACCATATCTTCGTCAAGCAAGACATTACCAGGCTTCAAATCACAATGAATGATGGGTTTACCCTGACCATGATGCAGATACTCCAAGGCTAATCCAACGTCGATCATGATGTTTAAACGCTGAAACATGTCCAAGTAATTGTTATAAGAGTACAACCACTTCTCAAGGTTCCCATTAGGCATGTACTCGAGTACTAAGGCTCTGAAATCCTAGTTGGTGCAGCTGCTGATGATTGGGACAATATTTCTATGACGAATTTGTTGCAATACATCGCATTCAGCCTTAAAACTCTTTATGGCTCCTTCTTGCTCCAGTCTCAATACCTTTATAGCAACAATTTTACGATCTGAAAGAGTCCCCTTAAACACGGATGCAAAACCACCAGTCCCGAGTAAGTTGCTTTCACTAAAAGATTATGTTGCTCGAAGAAGCTCGTTATATGATACCCTTCTCCATTCAAGTAGCATGGAGTCTCCTGGGGTCGATGGCCTAATATTTCTACTTTGAAATCTCAGTAAAAATATAATAAGTGTTGCAAGAATTAGTGCTAGAACTACAACAGGTATGATATATTTGAGTAAAGAAACAAATTTTGATCGGAATCTGCTGGAAGTTCTGAATCTGCAAGGTGGGACTTGAAGTCGGGGTGTACCACATAGTGCATCATTTCCCATGAATGATAGAGCTGTGAAGTTCGCAAAGCTTCCTCCTCCAGGAATTTCTCCTTGAAGTCTATTCAAGGACACATTCAGAAATTTGAGATACCTCAGTTTCTCCATGGATTTTGGAATACTGCTTGACAAGTTGTTATCTGAGAGATCCAGGAATTCCAAGCCTATCAAGTTTCCCACTGATTCAGGGATATCTCCTTGAAGTTTATTGTGAGACAAGTACACTGAACTTAACTGTTGGGTACCTCCAATGCTTGGTGGAATGAAACCTGATAATTGATTATATGACAAGTCCAAAAGAGTCAAGACCTTGAAAGTTTCAACAGTTGATGGCAACTCTCCACCTAAAGAGTTCCTTGACAGATTTAGAAGAACTAAATCTTTTAGGCTCCATAATGTAGATGGTATCGTAGAAGTTAATCTGTTGGAGTCCAGATATAGCCTTTGCAAATATTTCAGTCCACCCAAGCATGCTGGTATAGATCCATTCAGTCCATTCTGGCTAACGTACAAGTCTCCCAAGTTTTTTAATGCACAAAGATCATCGGGTATGTGGCCTTCAAGTTTATTTTGTTCAAGATACAAAACTTCTAGATTGTGTAGTTTTCCTACTGAGCTTGGAATTGGTCCTGTTAACTCATTGTTATCTAGTGCAAGATACCTCAAGTTGCCCCAGTTTTTTATTCCAATGGGAATGCTACCTCTAATTTTGCTTCCGAATGCCTGGACTAGTTGAAGGGAAGAAGAGAGGTTTCCAAATGAAGCTGGAAGAAAACCGTCTAATGGATTTAAAGCTATCCCTAACATTTTCAGATTTCTGCAATTTGTTAAAGAGGAAAGAAACCTCAATTCCAGGGTAAAATTCTCACGGGTCAAATTGTTTCCTCCAAGTAGCAGGCGCTCTAGGAATTCCAACTCCCCAAGATTATTCTAAACAGGGCCAGAGAATGAGTTACTAGTCAAGTTAATTGTAACAAACTTTGAGGAATTTTTTGTAGACTCTGGAATTTTTCCATTGAAGTTGGCTTTTAAGATTTGGAAGCCAGTGACCCATGCTCGGTGGAAGATGGCCATAGTTCTTTCAGATTTGAGTGATCATAGTCAATCATGTGGTCTGGGAGACTTCCAGACAGATTATTGCTTGTGAAATCAATCATTCTCAAAGAAGATCAATTAGTTGCCAAGATGCCATAAGGATCGGAAGTTATACTAGATTTGATAGCAAGAAGATCATCACGATCAGTACTGGTTGAGCTAGAATCAGTTACAGCTAAGCACATCACCAAACAGACCAACACTGCAATCATAAAGTTTATGTTTGCCATCAATTTCACTTCAATGTGTTTCTGCTAGAGTGAAAATTTTACACAGGGGAAACAACTGAAATACTTGGTATCATTTCCAACTCTGAGATCTTTCCCTGTCATACCATGTTAAACGATCAACTCTCATAAAATTTTCGATATATTTCTCATTAGTACTTTTTAAGTTATAAAAAATGCAAACTTCCTAGTAATATACTACTAATGTATAGTACGTCATCAACATTAAAGATGGATGATCTGTTACATTAATGGTGGTGAGACTGAATTATTGAGATATCGTTACAAATAGAAGACTTAACAGAAGAAACAGATAAATTAAAGTAAACAAATAATTAATTTTGGTCATGCAAACAAACACAAGAATGCATCAACAATTAGAAGATGATGCATTTCTGTTTTTATTCAATATCTTTGAATTCTAACTTCTAAGCAAGAAGTTGGACTACTAACTAAATGTTACAACTGCACAAAAAATATAAAATTAACATAGTAGAGAAAAATAAGTGTTACGTTCGGAGGAAAACGGGAGAACGAATATAATCAAAAAAACAAAATCATTTTCGGTAAATAATTGTTCCGCAAATTTTCTTTAACAAAACTTTTGGTTCTAGTGAGAGTTATAAATTTTCTTGTTCTCGTATGAACGCCGAAATAATACCAGAGTTTTATTTTGGTTTTTTTTCAAAAATACATAAGTTGTAGAAATTATTTACAAAAATACGATCTTTTGCAACCCTTGCAATCTCGTTTACAACCTTTGAAACCTCGTTTGCAATCCCATTTGCAACAATTTCAACCTTACTTGCAACTAAACGTATTTTTATAAATAATTTCAAAAAATTAGGTATTTTTGTAAATTTTCCTTTTATTTTACTAAATTTTATCGAAATTTTACCCACACGTAAATTTGAATTGGGCTTGATTAAAAAGGCTTGGTCCATTTTGTTTTGGGCCGAATTGATACCGCTTAACAGCCAGGTTCAAATATTGGCGGGAAACTAGCCTCCTCAGTCCTCAACAACAGCTGCTCTCTAGAGTCTAGACTCTGTGAGAGACCATTAACTTGTTTAACACTCTACATTTCTCTCTCTCTCTCTCTCTCTCTCTCTCCCTCTCTATTTCTCTCTCTCTCTCTCTATTTCTCTCTTTAGGTTTTACACTACATTTTTCGATGACGACCTCTCCGATCGCAATCACGCTACCTCTGCCATCACAACAGCCTCGATTCTCAATTGACGTCGACGACACTGTTCCGGCGAAGCGCCTGAGAGTTCCGTTCTTCAAAAGCCTAAGGCACCGAAAGGAGAACGCGTGGATCATCTCGCTTTTCGTGTTTCTACAGGTCATCGTGTTTGCTTCCACGATGTTTATCAACAATTGCTGGCACAATTCTCATCGCGACTGCGCTTTTCAGTCTCTCGGTAGGTTCTCGTTTCAGCCGCTCCGTGAGAATCTGCTTCTCGGTCCTTCTGCTTCGACGTGAGTCTCGATCTCTTTCAAGTTTTCGATTAATTTGATTGAGTGTGTAGGAAATTTATCGAGGTTCTAGGTGTGGATTAACTGATCGATTGTGAATTTTAATCTAGGTTTGCTTCTTTGTGAGTGAAATTCTTCGATGTTTTCGATGAATTTGTTTGAATTAATTGTGAATTTTATGAGTTTTTAGGTGTGGAGAAACTGATTAATTATGAATTTATTGAGTTTTGCTTTGATGTTAGGCGATTTATTCGATGTTTTCCATGAATTTGATTGAATAATTGTGAATTTTATCGAGTTTTTAGTTGTGGATTAACTGATTGCTTGTGAATTTTATCGAGGTTTGCTTGGATGTGAGTCTATATGTTCGATGTTTTTGGTTAATTTGATTGATTAATTGTGATTTTATCGAGGTTTAGTTATCGGTTAAGTAATTTCAACTGTGAATTAGTTAACTTATTATGAATTGTGTTGAGCTTATAGCTATGGATTAGCTAATTAATTATGTAATTTTATTGCGTTTTGAACCGTGGATTAACTGATTTATTATGCATTTGATGAGTTTATTTCGTGGATTAAATGATTATATAAGAAATTGATGAGTTTTCAAGTCTAAATTAGCTAACTAATTTGAATATAGATGAGTTCTGTTTGTGAATATATACTATATCGCGAATCGGATTAGGAATTTTTTTGTTTAGATGTTTATGCCTTTGTGTTTTCGTATGTTTGTGTGAATTATATTATTTGTGTATGCATTATTAACAATGAGTTAAAGCATGTAGATTCATATGCATCAGTTTATGCCAACAAATATATGTATAATACATTCTGCGAGTTTTGTTCTGAAGTAGTTCCTTATTTTACATCTGCTTTCAGCTCAAGTTTCGAGTTATTTCAGATTTATGTTCTGGTTTGCTCTTTACTTGTGTGGACTTTGAACCATTAGATGAATGTTTCTTATTTTGTTGATTCAACTTTGACGTTGCTAGTTTTAGGAGGGCTTTAAATATTGAGAAAGGCAGATGAGAATAACTTTAGAGATACTAATTGTATCATCGCAGAAGTAGTTTTGATTGTCAATTTAGCTCTTGTTTTCGTATGATTGGTGTTGCAGCCTGGACGAAATGGGAGCTCTACGTACAACACTTTTGGTGAAAGATCACGGAGCGTGGCGCTTTTTTACAAGCGTGTGGTTGCATTCAGGAGTTTTTCACCTTATTATCAACCTCATCAGCGTACTCTTTGTTGGACTTCACTTGGAGCAGGAGTTTGGACCGCGTAAATTTTATTTTTGACATTATGCCTCAGCATTGTTTACAGACACGTATATATTACTGTGTTTGTGGTCACAGTGCTTACTTTTCTTTTTCATTCAGTAAGGATTGGAGTTATCTACCTACTCTCTGCTATCACTGGTAGCATGGTGGCTGCGCTTTTTCTCCAAGACAAGCCAACTGTTACTTCCTCTGGAGCCCTATTTGGGTTGCTTGGTACCATGCTTTCTGCTCTAATCCAAAACTGGAAAATTTATTCTAAAAAGGTACTTCACATTTTTTCCTGTTCTGGTACACTGCCTTGTTCTGCTTGCTATAGATGTTAAATTCTTGACAACGTTATTGCAGTCAGAAGCTTTTGGCATATTTTACTTGATCTTGGTGATAAATATTCTCCTTGGACTGCTACCTTACATCAACAATTTTTCGAACATTGGAGGATTCTTGGGCGGCTTTCTTCTTGGCTTTGTTCTGCTATTCAAGCCTGATCTAAGAAAAATGTCCCAGAGTAAAGCAGGGTTATTTGAGTATGAAGTCAAGCATTCTTTCCAGTTCAGACAGAGGCTGGACAGGCCTGTGCTGAGGATTGTTTCTCTTGCTATTTTCAGTCTTCTGTAAGTTTTGATTCTTTCCGCCCCCCTTCCTTGTTCCGTCACCTATGTACTTGTAATAGATATTGTATCTTAATAAGAGAAGCTTTCCTTTGTGTAGACTTGCTGGTTTGACTCTGGCATATCTCCACGGAATCAATATGAACAAGAGCTGTCCATCATGTCAGTATATGGACTGTATTCCCTCCAATTGGTGGACTTGCAGCGGTGAACAGATGCTTTGTGAGGTATTTTATTCTGGTTGATGAAGACTTGAGACGCAATAAATTTAACCCAATAGAAAGAAAGGATTAAACCATTAATTAAAAAAAATTAAGAAACTCTGCTGAAATCCGGTATGTCAAAACATGTATAGTATGCAGTTGATTCAGTCAACTTTTCATATCTAAAGGGATTACTCTAGTGTCTTTTGTCATACTACTTTGCCTGTGTAGTCTTTTTGAAACAACTATTCACTTGTAACTGATAACAAGCTCAGGTGAAACGGAATAATGCCCTCTGTAGTCTCTTACGAAGTTCATTAGTTGCGAGAAAGACAATTACACTATCAAGTGAAGTGTCTTGAATTTTTTTCCTAGTTTCAGCTTCCTGATTCTTTTTTATTTTCAGTAGTGGCCACTGCCTGTCATCCTCCTGAGATAGTAGACCACAGTCTAGAGATTGATATATTTACTTAATTACTAGTACTATCTGATGAAGCCAGTCATGCTTAAGAGATCTAGGACCACAATTATCTGATATATAAGCTGATCATATGCTAAATATTATTTGGATAGCATTGGTTAATATGGTATAATCCTTAGGATCCCTGCATCTTTTTTCCTTCCAAAAGTAGATATTCGCTGTTTTTTCGGATTGGAAGTAACCTAATTTTTCTGTATATATTGAGCGGAGTCTAAAAGTGGCATCCTTATTTTTAATGATGTGAATTTTTATCCGGAATTATGCACTTGAAATAAATAATTACTGAGTGCACTCTAAATGCAGACAATGGTAAATGAAGGGCGGCTGACATTGACGTGCGATGGTAGTGACAAGTTCAAAGTTTTCCCCTTCAATCTGTCACAAGCAAGAATCAACGACGTATGCAATCTGATATGCTCTTAGATGGTGCTACGCCTGTGGTCATATGCACAAGTTTTTCGACTTGAGGAAATAATCATTTTTCTTAAAAGTCCATGTACAGTATAGGATCTTTCCCCAGAGTCCAACATATTTTGCAGTACATAAGCATGCCACTGATATAATGATGAATGGTATAGCCTAAATGTGAATTGAACACTGAATAGACCACCCTTTTACTGATCTATCCGACTTTTCTCTCGGACTTCCTTGACACTTCTAAGGCTGTTCTTTAGAGTCCTGTGTCATTTGTATAACTTTTGAGACGATCATCCATCTTTGAATGTCCAAGCATAGTGTCTTGTGTGGATTGTTAGATACCAATATTAATCTTCGATGAAAGTTGCATTTTGTTGTTATAGGAACACATTTGCCTCAACCTAGTTTTACTAGTTCTGGATTAACTTAAAGTTGCTAATACACGTCAACTCTGAACTAATCTAGGATCAAAAAATTGACAATATTTGCAACTCTGAGAACAAGTTTAAAGGTGACCTCTATTCTCTGTTCGTTTCCTACATGTTTAATTGATAATAACATCTTAACAGCTTCACTAAGTTGTTATGTTCCAGATTCACACCTTTACTGTGAAATGCCAAATGTTCAGGAGAGGTTTTACAACATCGTAGGAATCAAAAATATTTGATGTATACAACATATATATACTGCAATTAACTTTTCATGTATTGCAAAGAATTGTAGGAGTCCAAACTATAGCTGGCTTTCTATAATCGACTCGATAGAATATTAGAATTTACAAAAAAATTATACTCCCTTCCAGTATTCCCCAGATATTTGCGAAAATAATGCAGAATGAGCGGGGTGGAGAGAACATGTAAACTTATACATGGTAGAGAAATATGCACAGTACATTCCAAAAGTAATGCTAACATATATATACGATAAACTCAACCAACAAAACCATTTTCTTTCACTTGCTCCACGGAATTAACATTAGATAAATCTTTAATTCTTTATACTCCTTCCTTACTCTTCATTTTCCTTTCCTTGGGACTTGCCATGAGACGAACTGTCATTGTATCCCGGATTGGATGATATTTGTGAGCACCAATGATCTGGAACACTCACAAAATGGGTAGTAATAAACTTCCTGAACCTCTTCTTGTACTCTTTTGGGGAGATGACAGTTGGCATCTGGTTTCTAGGAACAAGTGATGACTTCACCCAATTTTCAAGTTGCTTGTCCCATGTGTACTGTCGTACATAATCAATAATCCCACAGACAAGTTCCCCCTCTTGGGTGTCGACTCCAACAAGTAGAGAATAGTCCATAACATTAATTGACTGTCAATGCCAACAAAAAAAACTGGTTATAGCATAAAATGGGGAAATGATTTATTTACTATTTCGCAATTTATTATTGAATTCATTTGCGACAATAATATGAATCTTTGGGATATTAGAGTGGGACAATCGTCATATAAGAGAAGTGAGAGTAATCCAAATGAATCTCATTCGTAGTTCAACAAATTTCTCATGGAAATTCAGTTGCTGCTTCGAAAGGACAACTCTCTTGCAATTTTAAAATCACATATTTCTATGAAAAATTAAACTTCTAACAAATGATAAACGAATACAGTAGCATGTCTTTCCCAGGTAAATCAACTCACAATCAGGATCGCGCTGGAGAATAAGATTGACATTAACGAAAAAATACCTAAAGACATTAAATGGTTTACTCACATTGAGGAAAGTAGTGTCGTTCCACACTGCTCGTTGTAAATTTCTCTTTGCTTGTCTACCAACATAGAAAGGTGAGTTGTTCATGTCATTGACAAAGTTTTGATCTAAGAGAACATCCCCAGAGCCATCAGGAGCTGAATTTAATCTTGCATGCAAAGCCCCTTTAAGATCATACTGTCTACTAATATTTCGCCCGAACATGAGGTTTTCCATTACCATGAGATCATGTTTTGTCTCTTTTCCATTCTTTTGTCGCACAGTAACCTGCAAAACTTATTCTTAGGGTCTGCATAATATTATGAATAAATGTATATGAACTTTTACAGGCACCAAGTTATAACCTGATGAATTCCCAAAATTTTTGCCAGGCAAGTCTGATTACCCTGCTCAAAGCAGTCCTTCATATACTTGAAGTAATCCGGAGCAAACTCTAAGAAGGACTCGTACTCTGTCCTCTTAATTTCCTTTATGATGAAGCGGTCATCCAAAGTTTTTGCAAAAAACGACTTACTTTTTCCACCTTTGGCATCCCAATTTCTGCAACGGCTCAAGGAGGCAATATAGTCAAGTTCAGATGGACAACAACGTCTCCGCAGATCTTGAAATTGGCTGGCATACAGAGAGACTACAGAATATTTACCCTTTCCAGGTACTTTGCCCAACCCCATAGAAACCTCTAGATGCATATCCTCGAAGTAAATCAAAGAATCTGACAGATATAGCCCATTAGTGCTCAACAACCCCAATTCATCTGGAGCACTAGTTGAAGAATATATACCATCTGAAGTAAAAGAGCCAAATGAAGACCAATAAGAAGAATTTAAAGAAGAGGGTCGAGAAACACTGTACGATCTCTCATACGATTTGGAATCCATTCCCCTCTCTCTGTTTGGATCTTCATTAGGATCTACCAAGACTGATGGATCCTTTAACAAGGCAAGAGCACAAGCTACTATGCTTGATAATTCATCCTCATGATCAGAAACAATAGAGTTGTCAGTGCCAAGAGGAATGTGGAGCCTGGAGCCTTCGTCATTTATCACGTCTTGAATTCTCGACCCTTGAGGATAGGTATTGATAGGCTCAAACTTCATTGAGTAACCTTTCTGAAGGTCTTTCATGTACTCATTCCTTATGTCTGGAAATGGTGACCAGATCCATTCAGAATTTTCTGCACTAGATACCATTAAAACAGAACACTTCCCGTGAGATAGATTTGAAGTATTAACATTTCCTAGAGGATCATTAGCAATTGGAGCAACATTCTGGGGAAGAGCAGCTTGAGAATTGCTGGAAGGATCAGAAAGTGTTAAATCTTCACTGTTTGACCCATTGTCATTCAGCATCCCCTCACCAAGCTTATGCATATCCTCTTCTCCCATAGATGTAGTCAGCGAGTTATTTTTCCCGGAAGATTCTTGAATATCTCCTTCAATGGGTACTTCAATAACACCAGTTGTTTCAACAGATGCATCTTCATGCTTACTAAGGTCAGCACCATTATTTTCACATTCAACTGCATATTCAGGTTCTTGCCTAATGTAACCATCCTCCTCTACATTACTTTGGTCCTGAATCTGTTCGTTACAAGTCGGAGTATCGGTAGTAATCTTAGATGAGAGTAGTGAATGAAGACGTCGATCCCACACACATGATGCAACCAACATATCCCACTGTACACGGTTTAGACTGACAACTTGGTAAATAGGGTCACCAGAATCCCAATTCTTCGAAGCTTTCAGAAGATCGTCCTATATTTTAGAAGGAAAAAATCTCAAGGAAAACAAAAATAATCTAGATAACCAATAAGCGGGTGCTGCTAAATGCAGTCTGTGTAGTACAACATACTCAAATTTAGATAGGTAATATTTTACACAAGGGATGGAGCAACTGTCAAGTGATCATATGCTCCATTGGCATTAATCACTCATCTTTTGTCTAACCCATATTAACATCTTTGAAAATTTAAAGAGTCCATCTGATAGATAGACCAGAGTCACAAACACAACTTCAAGCTTCTCAAAGGATTACTAATTGTATTCAGAACTCAAAATATATATATGTATAACATAGTATCAATTTGAGAGAAGACAGCGGCATGTAAGTGTCAAAATTCTATAGTAAAAATTTGCTATTTTACAGTTAAAATCTCTACTTGATATACCGACTGAATACTTGCTTTTATACTCCCATTTCCTATTTTCTAGAACCTACAACATTTATCAGTTAAAATCAACATGTTTTCAGGCAAAGGTGTGTAAATATGCAACTCCAAAAAGTTTTGCAAGTCTATTTTATTAACCTGAAGCAATCATCTTCAGCCTGAATTGCGCTACCATATTTTTCATAAGACATCAAAAATAAATAAGAATCATTACCTCAAATTGGCGTCTTTCCTGCTTTAACATCTCCGCGATATCGGAGAATTCCTTCAATGATCCTTGAATGTTAAGTTTCGATCCTATAAATCGAGAACCAACGTCCTTTAAAGATTTCTCAACCTCAAGAAATACTTCAAGCCCTTTCTCATATAAATTTGATATCTAAATAGGAAAAAAGGATCAATATCAGATGAAGAAAAGCTAAAGAGCATATATTTCTAAAAGCATTACCTCGTTAGCCAAAGAAACATTATAAAACCACTAGGATGGGAAAAAAACTACTCCTGAACATACTTACACTGTCAAAGGCTTTTCTAAGCCGCTGCGCACTTATTTGACTATCAAACTTTAGCTTCTCGGGAGGTAGTGATACAGAATATGTCGTGACCGCTGAATATCTGAGCATTGCAATCATTGGCCCCAATCTGCAACATGGACAATAAAATAAGGCCAAAATAACCACTTAACAAGGCAGTATCTCACAAACCTAAGCAAGACAAGCATGACCCAGATATAAGCATTTTATTTAACAGATAAGCCACAAACACACAAACATATAATTTTTGAACAATATTGTTACCCCCCAAAAAAAAAAATTCACAAATCATATACTCTATTTTGCAACAACAAAAAACATTCACAACTTTACATACCCAAAGAAGTAGAGACAATCAGTATGCATTGGATGCCCACATATGGAAAATCTACTAGACGACAGGTGGTTCGATAAGCTGAGCTCCAAAAACTTTCCAAATGATAAACCACGGGCATCAGCTGATATCAAGACTCTTTTTGTAGATTGTGTGTTGCCACTTTGAGGTTTACAATTACCACATCGACTCCACATCCAAATTTTCCCATCGGATTCACCAGGAAGATGTTTTTTCATAGGAAAATGTTTCACCTGTATTGTCAGCTGTTTATTATGATGTGCATAGTAATATATATGAGCTTCCGGCGATCCACCACACAAGCTGCAAAGGAGTCTCTGCAGAAAGCAGCTATATAAGTACGGAACTGAAGCAATACATGCAAAACACATAAATATATAAAAGAATCTCTAAGCAAAGCTCATGATGTTATGTCTAACAAAATTATACGAAATGCTCCAGACATACTTGGGAACAGTACAATTTTTTGAAACACACAAGCACAAATATTTTGTTCAAACCTGATTGAGTAGATTATCCCGCAAAAATATCCCAAGAGGAACATCAAAATTCCGATAGAACTTTATATGAGAAAAATGACTCTGCTCGCATATACTTCCAGTGGAGGAATTTCTGCGCGACATCAATATCAGGATACTGTCAGCATTAAGCATTGCGCCAGTGTCATCCTTGAACTGTGCTTGATCTTCATATTCTTTAACTGAATTTTGTGTATCCAATTGGGGTTGTTTATGAACTGATGTTCCATCATTATCGAGGGCCTTCTCTTCACGGAAATCATCCTTTGTTATATCAGAATGACCATTTGCCTCTGGATGGATTGCGAGCTCGTTGGTGGATTGGACCTGACTGTTAGGAACCTCTCCGTTGATGCCAATATATGTAGAAATAGACTGCTCAGAAGATAAAAGAGGAACACTATTTCCAAAAGCTCTCCTTAGGGAAGCTGATATAGATGAAAATCCAGAAAAAACTAGAGGGTTATATGGCTCATAAGGGAACAAGGCATCAGTATCACTTTCTAATCCCACATCACTGGGCCCTTCTTTATGAATTCCATTAGCGATGGGAATGTCAATTACTCCTGATGAATCACTTTCAACAATAGAATTCTCTGGCATAGCAACATCTGCTTCACGGGGTGACATGCATGGTGTTTGATTAGCACCTAACAAGTTCACCAGTCCATCAAGAGGGAGGGTAGAAAACATAGCCTTTTGATCTAGAAGGAAAGCCGTCTCTAAAATTAAATGATATGCCACAAGGACTGCATACTGGAACACAAGTTTAATCTTCTTTAGCTCTTCGCTGTTTGTTCCTTTCAATAAAATCTGAAAATTTTCATAATTCTGAGAATTAGATGAAATACTGGTTTCTAAAACAGCATCAGTCACCAGCCGAGACAAAATAAAATAACGGCTTCAGCTCAGCATAACAGTTTTCAGTATAAGTGTTACAAATATTAGTTTATGTTCCTACAAATTGCAAGAACTTAACCTATATATACCAATATTCAATTACAGTCACATCAACAGCAATTTAGTTTGTGAAAATAATATGTTCTCTAGTAAGTTCAGAGACTTTACAGTTAACCCTCTCAGAAGAGTAAAAACTTAATTTAACCACAAACAGATTATGATTTTTGATTTTTATATTTCTTTGTCATATTAACTGAAAACTTACAATATAACAACAATAAAAGAACAGCTTACTTTTAGAAACTCGAAAGATGAATAGCTTAAACAAGATGCACATTTTCAAAGTGGGAGAAACTTACTGTACAACCAAGACGTGTAGTACACCCGTCAATGAACATTAAAGTTTTGCTGGGTTTCTTCCCACTTTCACCAGCAGCAGCATGCTCCTCCACAAACTTCGCGAAATGTAATGAATCACACTGTCTAAGCTTTTTTCCGGTCAATGTATCTAAAGACAAGATTGATGAACCAGTACAGCGAGCAACTCTCTGCAGGCGGTGGAGTTTCATATCAATAACTAGTGTCATTCCTTTTGCAAGAATGGATTCCTGTATATCACGAGAAACGGTCTTTTCAACTAAAATCACGTTCGGACTGCACATGTCTAATGTTTCCGTAATGGATTTCAGAGTATCCTTCTCCTGCTCGCAGGGCACATTATTAACAAGAATTAGAGAGTGAGTAGTAACACACAAAAGGTCGTCTATTTTTTAAATCTTCTAACCTGATTCATTGATTCGAAGGATGACAATCCACTCAAGGAGAGATCCAATGCACCCTGGATCAACAACAATCTAGGCTTTTTGTAATTTGTTGGCATGTGCTTGTGTGCGGCGTGCTTTTTAAAAACCATCCCTTTGACTAATTGGCTGCACATCAAAAGCAATTATTAGATTCCAGCCATAATGTTTTCCAAAAATTGGTCAATAACATTAATCGCATTAAATTTCGCTCATCAGTATTTGTCATCACAATTCCTACATTAGTTTTCTTAGCTTACAAAAAGTTAAACCTGGTAAGAAAAAAAATGAAAAAGGAGAGAGGGATGCACTTAATGAAGAAGAGTCTTAATAACCAACAAACAAGTGAAACAAGATAGTAGATTAAAAACCATAAGCTGGTTATTGGACAATATCTATTAGAACTGAACTGTAAGCTTGAGGCAACTAATGGCATTGGGCCATTAGCAGCAATAAGCACGGGTTCATGTCATCACCTTTCACTTCGAGAACCAGTTGCAACACATTTAACCTTCACATATCCATCAGGATCCATTGCCTTGCCCTCACCAATCTCAGGCTTTACAAAGGAAGCAGCTTGCCAGGATAAAGAAGTCACTATATCCACCCAATTGTCTCCATCTTTGCCCGAAGAAGAAACCCCAGCGTTTTTAAGAAGATGACGCACAAGGGCCTTAAACTTGCAGTTCATCACCTTGTCCATTGCTTTTTGCTTCTCCTCTTTATAATTGAAGCTCCCACCAACTTCCTCTCCAAAGCTACTTAAAGAACTAGGCCTACCCCAATTTGTACCATCGTCACCCTCGTCATCATCATCATAATTTGCCACACTACAATCCATGTCATTTTCTTGATCTTCTGTTTCTGGGGGTAACCAATATTGGAGATCCATTTCACCTTTACGGAAATGATTGTTTTCTCTCTCCTCATGAAAGGGTAAGTTACTGGCCTTTTGCATAAAGTCGTCATCTTTACCTGTTCCCCCATCAATAAAACTTGCACTTCCATTTAGGCTGTTCTGCTCAATCATATTCGATGGGAGGAGTCCAGTTCCATAAGGAGGTAGACTCGTGTCACGTAGACCGTCCACTGAGCTATGATTGTACTCATCTTGAACACTGCCTGAACTACCTACTTCTTGGGAATCCCTACAAACGTACAGAGTTACAAATAGTTTTTGATTGTGTGTCTAACTTTTAAACTGTTTCATATTGAAGAGATGGTAGAGGCAGATACCTTCGATTCGAGTACCCATCGACTGAAAAGTCACCTGAAAACAGGAAGGAGACAATATATATAAGAAATAATAATTTGACATATTGGTTGGGGAGTAGCCAAATAAATAGGAAGAGTAAACTTTACTGGATGTGGAGACACTGCTAGACGCGCTTGTGAGTAAAGCAACTGAACTCATTTTGGACCTCTATTGAACTCTTTTAACCTATATCAACCCAGCTAAAACTTAGAAACCTGTAAAAGAAGAAAGTTAAACTACTTCTTTCTAAACTTCTGAAATAAAGAAAAAATAACTGCGATAACTGAAGACGGAAACCCATCTTGTGCTGAAATCAAATATTTTAACACCATAGACAAATTATATATGAGTAGCTTTTCTCATACAACTATATTTAGGAAATCTAAAGTGTCGCCGCGTTCTTTCCACAGTACATTAACTAGAATAATAATTTCTATTGTACATATCGAATAATTATCAGGAAAACATAATAATATGTACGATACACCAATCAAAGTTTACTGCAAATCTAACAAGTATAACTGCGAATTTTGGCAGAGAATTTAAAACCAGACAACCACAACGACTAGTTCCGTCAAAGGAAATTAGTTCAGACAAATACAGAAATTATAAATCACTAGATTTTAAAAGATTGATGTACTGATTATTCGATTATGGACAATGCGTGTAACAAGATCAGAAGCCCCAATAAACTGAACAAATAATTATGCCAAACAACAGAAGCCAACAATTTGATAATTAACCTTTACTCAAGTCACGATAATTAACCCTTTCATGATGCCAAACAAACAAATAAATTTACTGCTTTACAGATGCAATGGTGATCACAACAATAAGCCCTCAAAAATAAATAATTCAATCGAAAAGCTACATCTAAATCTGATGGGAACTCAAAATTATAGCAAAAAGACTAAACCTTTAACTCATACTCAAACAACACACTTACATTTAACAAAAGAAAAACAGTCCAAAATTATCAAAATCATTTACTAAGCTATAAAAAGATAAAAACAAGAATCTAACAACTTAATACAGTGTAAGATCAAATCTTTTTCAAAAAACATAGTGCAAGATCAAATGCGAACCCCCCACCCCCCCCCCCCCCCCATCTAACCCAAAAAATATACCCAATAGGTCCATCTATTACAGAATTAATTAAAATTAATACAAAGAATGAGCTGATTAACTTGCTAAAAAAACCAAACTTGGGCTTAAACAAGATTTTACAAAACATATCAAAATTTAGAAAAAGGAAGATTAGGGGGGAAAATAACTTACAAGCACAGCAGGAAATCTTGAACAACCCAGAAGCCAATCTGTAAATATATGATGATGTTTCTATGTGTATCTAGAACTTTAATATATAAATAAAAATATATATATATATATCTGAAAAGCAAAGCAAAGAATGTCTTTTGATAACTTGGTAATTCAAATAACTGAGAAAGAAAGGATGATGAGTCAGCCACAGAGAGAGAGAGAGAGAGAGAGAGAGAGAGAGAGAGATGAGTAAATATTGAAAAGAATGAAATGAAATGAGAGAGAGAGAGAGAGAGAGAGATGAGTAAATATTGAAAAGAACGAAAAGAGAGAGAGAGAGAGAGAGAGAGAGAGAGAGAGAGAGAGAGATTGAAAAGGGGTTGAAGAGAGAGGGCACAAGAAGAAGAAAATGGAAAGCAAAATTCTTGAAAGTGGGTCCCAGTGAATTTGTTACTGTTCAGACACTGCCAACATTAACATCAAGTACATGTATGTAGAGTTGTATGTATATGTATGTCTGTATGTTGAGATGAAAAGTCAGGAGATTTTATGAGTACAAATACAAATGGGTTAATACTTAAGCTCATCAAAATCAGGGTGATTAATGTCTAGATACGCGTCATATTATTATTGTGACATGCTTGTGTGTGTATCTATTATTCCGATTAAATTGATTGGATTTGTTATTTAAGAGTTTTGAATTCTTGGTTATCCTCCATAATTACCAATTTACCCCTTTCATTATTTATTTTTAATTTTTTGTTCAAAGTTATAATTTGAATTGTGATGCATAAAAATACAAAGATCGAGAATATATGGTGATTTAGTCATTATTATTCAATTAAAATTACTCCATTTGAGAATGGAATAGAAGAGAAAGTTATGAATTTTTACCTTAAAAATTCTATTTAACTTAGAAAATCTACTCATATTTGGTTTATATTATTAAAATTCACTTTTTAGTATTTGAATATAATTATAATAACAATCTAATATAATTTTTAATATATTAGATCCAATTTTTAATATTAGATCCAACGATTTTTATTTATTTATTTCAAAATCAACTGTATTTAATGGTTTGACGGTACATGTACCAAAGTTTTAGATAAGATCTCGTGCAACGCGCGACTCTTTTTTTAATATCTGTAAATATATTACTTTTATTTTTTAAATATTTTTATGTTGTTAATTTTTAGAATTTATTTATTAGATTTTAGACACTCAGTTAACTATTGAGTTCTAAAAATCAGATTTGAACGTTTCACGACACACACGAAATTCGATTTAGTGAAGGTTTAATAAAAAAATTCCAAGTACAAATACCCTGAAACTGAAGAGAAAAAAGTTACAAATTTTTACATTAATAATTCTTATTCAACTTAGGAAATTTTTTTTATTTGTTTTAAATTATGAAAGTACTCTTTTTAGTATTTGAATATAGTTTTACTAACAACCAAATACACGTTTTAGTATTACGTCCAACGGTTTTCATCAAACTATTTTAAGATCAAACAAAAAAATCTTTAATTTAGTGATGATTTAACAATTTTTTTACAATTAAAACTATACCAAAACTAAATATAGAAGAAAGTGGAGTATTATTCCATTTAGAAAATTTTCATGTATTTGGTTTAAATTATCAAAATATATTTTTTTAGTATTTTTAATAAAATTCAGCTAACAACCAAATACATTTTTTCATATTCGATTCAACAATTCTGATCATTCTATTTAAAAATCTAAGGATTCTTATTATTTTGATATTTAATATGAATTGAATGTTAGTATTAATGGAACTTGTCTTTTTATTAAGTTATAATTATTTCCAATCCTAATACTAATATTTCCACTTTTGATTTATATTCTTTTTAGATAATAATTTCTATTTTTATATGATATAATCTTGATCGTCTATTTTTAAAAATATTAGATTCAACGGTTGATATTGTTTTGGCGGTACCGAGGACCAACCAAAGTTTTAGATATGATCTCCTTTACGCTTATTATATAATAGTTTATATCCCGTGCGATGCACGGTTTTCTTTAATATTTTGTTGTTTTTATTTAGATTTTTGTAATTATATATTTTTTGATGAAATTTTAATATATATTTATATGTGTATATAATAAATTGGATTTATATATCTAACAATATAAGTATTTTAATTTAATAAATTGTTGATGTAATCTTTAGTAGTATTTTAGATATTAAAATATAAAAATATTTTTAAATAATACAAAAAATAGGGGATTTTTGTTAGAAAAAATAATGTATTTTAGGTGAAAAGGTAATTGGTTATAAATATGTAATATTATCATTTTATAATATATTTCTATAAATAAGTAAGGTTAATTAAGTAAAAACACGAAGTACAGTTAATTAAGGGCAATTAAGTAAAATCACAACGTAACATACCGACGAACCAAACTTTTAATGTTTCGTCTATTATATAATAGTATTGATAGTATAGATAAGGATTTAATTTAATTTAATGAGGTCTACTATTTCTTATATTTAATAAATAACTTTATATATATATTTATTATTTAAGAAACACTGTATATTTAAATATTGTTAGATAATAAATTTTTTGATTATAAATAATTAACTTATTGCTTAACCAATGCATATATATCGTTGAAAAGAGAGAATTGAAACAAACAACTAAACAAGGTCATGTAAATACGCGTGTTTGGGCGGCCTTTTGTCTCGTTGCAGGACGCACCGGCGCACCCATTTCGGCTTACAAGTCTCTCTTCTGTTTTTTCCTTCTCTTTTTGCACGGATGTATACGGCGGAGTTTAAATAATTTATCAACCCAAATCAATTAAAATTAATTTAAAAAATATTAATCCAACTTATAAAAAATTTATTTATAACCCAATCCTATTTATAATATTTCAGTTTAGGTTGGTTAGGATCGACAATGATTTATCATACTGGATGAACAAAAGTCTTCTTGTTTCTTTTAAATATTTTTATAATTAATATATTCACCCCACATTTTTTTTATAATAAGATTCACATCATTGACATGCAAAAACAGATTCAGACATTAAATTATTAAAAAAATAAAAAACGCAATAAAATACATAAACAAATGGATTTGTTATTAATAAACTAAATAACTAGATAATTAATCCCCAAATAACTAATATATGTATTATTTTTCTAAATAATATATATAAATAAATTATATGAAAACTCTAATTTATTTTCACTTTTATTCCTCGTCACGAGTTTATATAAGTAATGTACAGGTGTGGGAATTCAAGTTGAATTCTGAAAATTCATCATGAGATTTAAACAAGTCAAGTAATGTGAGATATTGAGTCGAGTTCGAATCAAATCTGAACTAAGGCTCTGTTTGGGATTGCTGTTAAAAATTGCTATGCTGTTAAAATAAGTGCTGTTGTGAAAATCAGATAACTGTTTGGTAATATTTTTGATATGTGCATGTTTTGGTGTATAATATAAAAAATTAATGTTTTTGGTGAGTTTTGATGTTGAAACCAGTAGTTGATTCCCGCAAAAGCTGAAAACCAGCTTTTTTCAAAAGCATGGGAGGACCTGCTTTATCTAAAATCAGCTTTTGAGCCAAAAGCGCTTTTCAGAAAAGCAGCTTTTAAATTTTACCAAACACTTTTTTAACTGCTTTTCAGAAAAAAGCTGCTGTTACTGTCTACAACAGCAATGCCAAACGGACCCTAACTCGATTCAATAAGATTATGGGATAAATTATAGAGCTTTTTTCAAAAATACCCATTCCTAAAATCTTTTTTTTCAAAAATACTATGTTTTTTTTAACTTTTTGCAAAAATACCAACTTTTTGAAAATATTTTCAAAAATACAGTCTGCAACTAGATGCAACCAGCTGCAACCTAAAAGTATTTGCAAAAATATGGTGCAACCAGATATGCAACTTATAAAAATTTAATAATTAGAATATCTTAGGTTGCAGAACATGTTGCATAACAAATTTGTATTTATCAAAATCAACTAAAACCATTACAAAAGACAACCAAAACACAATTAAGTCATACTTGCAACTGAAATCAACCAAAATCAACCAATATGCAACGTTAACATTTGAATATATAAATAGTGGTTGCAACTTCTGCAACTATGTTTACAACTTCTGAAACCAAGAGTAACCACAATCAACTTTGAAGCAATCCATAGCAATTCGAAGCACAAACAATTTAGATCGGAGATTTAAGATTCAAATTAACCAAAATCAACCAAATCTAATTACAAAAAACAACGAAAATCAACTCAATGCAACTAAGTTGTCATCAATCTATTACAAACCTACTTTCAAACTATGTCAATCAACACATAAAAAAATTAGAAGCAACCAAGAGCAACCACAATCAACTTCGCAGAAGCAACCAAGAGCAACCACAATCAACTAGAAGCAACCAGATGCAACTGCATTAACCAAAATGCAACTTGAAGTTGCATAACGGGTTACAACTTGTTGCATAATCGCAACTTCAAATTACAATTCACCAAAATCAGCTAAGATCTACCGATTGCAACTCCAAATTTCCCAAAATCAACTTCAATCGAATGGATTCATTATTCGAAGGCATGGTATTATTCGATCCCCCTCAACCCTCACCTTCATCTTCATCATCAACTCAACCATCTACTCCCATTATCAACACCGTTTCCGATAGTTCCAACCACCGAATAATCAATTAGAGCTTCCATCATCGTCGGGGGACACTCGGATCAAGATAAATTGAAGAATCTTAATATTGGTAAAAGCTCCAGAATTGAAGGCGGTATGAAGAAACAAGGTAAAGCAGGGGAGAAGAAAAAATGTCATTTATTTATGTGTGTGTGGTGTGTATATACATAGAGGAATTATGAGATAAGGCGAAAGTAAGAGAAGATTGAAAGAAGCAAACGATAAAGTAAAGCAGGGGAGAAGAAAAAATGTCATTTGTTTATGTGTGTGTGGTGTGTATATACATAGAGGAATTATGAGATAAGGCGAAAGTAAGAGAAGATTGAAAGAAGCAAACGATAAAATGAGCAGAAGAAGTCGTAGGTGTGAAAAAAAGAAAGGAATGACCGTAAAGTTGAAAAGAAAAGTGGATCACCGTATTTTTGAAAAAAAGATCTGAAAAAGACGTATAGGGGATAAATACCCTAAATTATATTGTTTGGATTTAAATTAAATTAAATTTTTACCGAATCCAATCAATCTCATCAAGTACCTCGCTAGTTTTGACAATACAGATCGACAAAAATTTCTATCAACAAAAATTTCTAGGGAATGGAATCCGAATAGTGACTTGTGCTTGCAATCTGCATAATTGAGAATTTTAATAACAGACTTTTTCTTGTTCAACATCTTCATCATAACTAAATATAAGTTCATAACAAAATTTAGTTATTTTTAACAAATATCAGTTAGAGCATCTTCAATGGTGTTAGCTAAAATCGTTGGCTAAAATCATATAATATATTGATTATGTAAAATTTATTGAACCTGTAAAATATTGTATTCCAATGGAGTTGATTATATTTTAAAAATAGAATGTTATTATTATTTTAAGTTGTTAAAAATAGAATATAAAATTAGAATATGGTAACAGATGAGGTGGAGTTTTATTACAGGTCCTTAGAGGTTCGACAAAAATAGTCAATACGAAGTGGTTGGCTATATTTTTGACTAACAGTAATATTTCGTTGGAGTTGAGAATTTTACATATTCTCTAATTTTTTTATTTATGACATTTTATCTATACTTTTAGCTAAGGGTTATAAATCATTGGAGATGCTCTTATTGTGTATGTAAGTATGGGGTTATGTTACATTTTATCATAACTTCGAATTAAATACAAAATTAGTTCTCGTGTTTAAGTATTGGTTTATGTAAGTATTGCATAGGAGTAATGCTAGAAAATCACTAAAATGTTTCAAATTTTGTACTTAATAATATGAACGACACATTTCAATTTTTAATTTGTAAATTTATATGTATGTACGCAGGATTTCATATTTTTATAAGAAATATTATCATTAAAAATGAATTTAAAAAATATTTTGAAATGTTATATTAAATTCCCTAGTATTTTTCATTGCATAATTAGCATACGCAAGCATAAAGTTAATTGAGATGGGTGTTCAATACCAATATTGACGGTTATGCACTAACTAATTTTCAACATTTAAAATAGAAAAATGAGTAGTTATGCACTTTACATCAATTGATTGTGCCAATTATAGGTATTTTGGCGTATAATTAGTGTAGAAAAATGTTCCTAAATACTATATATTTAAAATATTTAAATAATTACATTGTACATTTAATTGACATAATTAGAATTAATTAATCAACTATTGTGATTACAGAAAATATCTCATATATAGTTATATAAAAAGTTATTTGTATTTTACCTAACTTAACTTGAGAGGGGTTAGAATATAATATATGCTTCAATTGGAGTTTTCTTCTAACAGCTCAAAATTTTAGATGGATCGGTTACTCAACATGGTATCAATTAATGCCCTAAAAATGGGTGTTCGGATCCACTATTCAACCCAAAAAAATAGACTTTTGAGTGGAGGAAGTGTTAAAATATACCATATGATCCAATTGAGATTAATCTTTAATATCTTAAGATTTTAAATGAGCTGGTTATTCGACATGGAAAAAAAATATAAAATTTCCAATTGCAATAAATGTGTTATCTTCATTATCGATGATTTATATACTAATTTACGTATTATTTTGATTTTAATAACACTATTATAAACTTCTGAGTCATAATTATCTTTGCAACTCATATTGTTACTGATTTAAAAGGTAAATAAATAAATAAAAAGCTAATTGTAAAAATAATTATAAGACAAGAGACTGACCCGAGGGCCCATATAGCATATTATGCTTTTATTATGGGAGACTCAACAACAGCTTTGTTTTATTTTCTTGGTCTATTTTCTTGGTCTACAATGCGTGCCGGTGGAAAAAGGGAACCCATAAAATATGTCTTTTCCACTACTTAAGATTATAGATAGCTATTTTAAATTCAAAAAAATTCAAAAAATACTGTTTTAGGTTCAAATTTATCAAATTATACAATTTAATTTAACAAAAAAAATAAGAAATTACACAGCTTATTATATGTGTCGCTAAAAGACGTTTGGATGTATCATGAATATCAGAATAGGAATAAGAATGAAGAGTACGTGAATGTGGTAAATTAGAATGAAAATGAAATGAAAATCTAAGGGGTACCCACATAAAAGGATCGGAGTTCTCAACTTCTCATTCCACACAAGTAAAATGTTAATCCAAACATCATCACTTGGATTTAAGGTTCCAATTTCGGTTACCCAGACTCATTAACCATGAACCAAACGCCCTCTAAATTGTCCTAAAAGTTCTAAAACTAATAATAATTTCGAATTTTTGGTCGGAGTGAATTAAAAGAGTAAGTAGGGGTATTAAATTATTAATTAATCAGTTCTAATTTGTTGTTAATATTATGTTTATTTTTCAACTAATAGTACTCTTAATCAAGACTAATCTAGAGAATTGTATGAAATTGTCAATCTCGAAGAATATTGAAAAAAGAAAATAGAATTTGCTAGTTACATGTCAACTACTTTTATCCAATAAGGTGGGACTCACAACAACTTGACAATAAACAAATATTTGCATCTTATTGGTTTCACAACCAAAGCCAATTTGAATTAAGTTTATTGTCATTGTCACAAACATAAAAAAAAAATAACTAATTATATACACTTTAATTTAATGTGGTTGGTGTAAACAAGTATCTTGAAAAAAACGCAAATCCCAAGAATAGGAAGGACGGTGACGATTCTCTCAATATTATTCTACCTTTTTCTACAACAAACCTTGTATAAATTAAGAAAAAAACAATTTAGATATTCTTTAAAATATAAAATTAAAAAAGACAAGATAAAGTGATATTAAAGATAGGAATAAAAAATATTGGTTTGAGCTATTTTATTGTCAAGATTACGTCATTGTTGCCCCATTCATATTGTACAAAAGTATGGGGTCTCTAATCTATACATACAAACTTATAAAGTCATTTACCAAATGATGCCATATGGTGGTGAATGAATTTTGGATACTAGAAAAATTATACCCAATGGCAGTGACTTTTTATGGTGTTTTCTTATATTGGACCACTATGCTAGTTTTCCACTTAAAGGAAAGTATATTCACAAACACAACCAAGGGTGTTTGGCATCAAATTAAAGCCGGTGTTTAAAGTGATTTTTGATTTTAAACTGAAAAATATTTATTTGTGTAATAAGTTAAAAAATAATTTAAAATTAAAAAAATAGTTTAAAGCCAGAAGTTGGTAGGAGGAATTTGTTTGAACGGCTTATTTTATTTTAGTGATTTTATTTGATAAAAGTTAATATTATCATTCGAATGTATTATTTATCAAATTTATTTATAATTTTATAATTTTAATAACTCATAATACAAAATTATCCAAACAGATATTAACTTAAATTTTTTTCTTTTTACTTATCACTTTAAACAACTTTAAGTCATAAGCAATAATTTTAAGTTTAGACAAATGAGCTCTAAGGTACATAAAATCTACTACTCCCTCCGTCCCATTGAGTAATATACGTTTGATTTGTACACGGAGACCAAGAAAATGTATAAAAAATGAGTAAAGTTAAATGAAAAGTGGGTAAAGTGGTGAGAGCTATTAATATTTAATAATATATTTGAGATAGTGGGTGTAATAGTGTTTTATATTATTATAGAATAGAGATAGTGAAGAAAAGTAGTAGGTGTAATAATATTTTATATTATTAAAAGTTACTATTTGTGGAATGTATAGAAATGAAAGGGACATCCAAAATAAAAACAGTAAATAATTGAACGGGAGAGGGAGTATTATCTAGACTAGTAGACTCTAGAGCAGAGATATTATTTAGAAATTGAGATGAGACTTTTTAAAAAAATAAATATTTTGTATGAAATTAAAGAGAACCTTATACGGTTCGACACTCGTAAATAATATCATTTTAAATTTAAAAAATTATAAAATTATAAAACTTCTATATTTGTACTATTGGGCTCCAACCACCTACTTTGACGGGGGAAAAATAATAGTTAATTGTAATATTCCTCTTTAAGATTAACAGATAAACAGAAATATATAGGGAAAAATTTGGTGTTGGTCCGTTCCGATCATTGGATATTAAATTATTTATTATATGTACTTGGGTCGAGGCCCAAAATTTAAACTCAAACCAATTCAGCTGTTAAGCCCAATTGCAGATAAGCCAATAGGCCAAGGCTCAAATAGAGGCCTTTGAAAATGATGGAGTTCATATTTATAATTTTATGACAGCTTATAATAGAGAAACAGAAAATAAATTAGTGCTTAATATGAAAATCTCTACCAAGTACTAGTAACAAGCTAATGCTCATACTGCATTATCAAGAACAAAAGTAAATGAGACGCTACAACAAATGACAAAACTCAAATTTAAATTTCTATTCTGTGACCATGACAATAGATTCATTAAAATTCCAGTCCTGCACGATGTCTCTTCTAACTGCTCGGCTTCGGACTAACCTTGGTGGCTCCGTTGGTTGCGGGGACACCTTAGACGATGATAAAAATTTGATGTTTGCTAGTTGCTGGTGAAGTGATGCTTTCCTTATCAAGCAGTTGGTTATAACAGAACATCTTCCATCATTGTCTGAACTAGAAGTGGAATAACTTCTCAAGGAGTGCGACGGACTTTCAACGTTGTGGCATACAATACATGCCAGACTCATGTTTGCCTTTCACAGGTCTCAGATTTCCCAACTAACTTTCTGTAAAATACATGCCAACATACAACAGGAAACACAAATTTTAATTTAGTACAAGAAACATGAAGCTGAGTACATTGTTTCCTTTATATATTTATGATTCCCCCTCCCCCTACAACTTTAAACAATAGAGACTTGTAAGAATTTTACGTAAATTTCACAATTCATATAAGACTAAATGGTACTCTACATCCTCAACCTTGGCCTCATCAAAATTTTATAACCAAACTTTGAATTGTGACACATTGCAACTTTTGAAGATGCTATTTTTGCACCTATTAGCGGATATCCTTTCCTTTGCAACCAACTACTTTTTATACTGCGGCACATATCATCCTTACTTAAAAAAACACTACTTTTTGCATCCCTTAAAGTTTACATGACAGTGATTTTTGCAAGGAAAATCAATAAAGGGATACAAAATGTAGCGAAGGGAATATGTGGACTTCAAAATTTATAGTTTTGAAATTGTTTTCTCAAACATATATACAATCTGAGACCTTTTCTAATTGTATGCCCCTCTTTAGAAAATATATTTCTGCTAACCTAGTAATCTAGACATTGCAACCGGATACAAACTCATAAATATTTGACATCTTAAACTAGCTAATAAACTAACTTATAAACACTCATTGCACAAAAAAAAAACAAATCGGATGCAGAAAACAAAACTTATATATACATAGGTTGCTCCAACTCTCCTAGCCCAATCAAAAGTGCTATGGTAACACAGGATTATAAGAGGTAATAAATCTAGCAGCTTAGTCAATGGAGAATGATACAAAAAATGTAACTATGTATACTAGCCCTAAGATGCATTTGGAATTCAAATTATATATTAAAGGATCAATCAATTCATGAAACATAATATTTACAGAAAACCACCAAAGAAACAGAGGACACAAGGCCCTATGGCAGAAATGTATTGACTACTTCAAGCATGCTTCACAGTAATATTGAAGAAGGGAGCAACAACTGTAAAACCTAGTACCAACATCAATATTAAATGACTAAATTAGACATATGAACATTCATATTAGGTTTACTTTAATTTAACCAATAGTCTCGTCAAGAAAAAAACATTTAACATTCCTCTTATACAGTTTAGAAAGAAAAAAATAAAATTGATTATAGTTGATTCAAAATGATAAAAATGTAATAAAATTTTAATTATCCTATGATGTTTGACTTCAAACACAATAGCCCAGTTACGACTATTAACACTAATTTAATAAAAAAAATTATCGCGTAATAGCCTTTCACAAGTCCCATGAACTTTTTGCCATATAAGGAGGCCATACGATAGAGCTGGACCCGGAGCGAATAATGGCGCTTAGGAAGACCTTCGCCGGGTGAAACACGTCTGTCATGTGTTGTTGTAACGGAGAGTCAGCTTCAGGACCTGGCGGGTGTTACCTCTAGTTCTGCAGGATGTCAGTCTGCAATAGGCAATAGGTATGTGTCGTGTGTCCGGATATGCGTGACTCTGTCTACTATTGATCTAATGGTTTATATACTATCATTTACCAACCGGATTGCCTTCAAAGTTGAAACATATAGTCCACGAGATTGTACGATGGACAGATACAATCTATAACCCTATTTGTTTTTACAGGTAAAAAAAACGACCACATATAACAAAACACTAGCAACAACAAGAAAGGCTAGAAATCCTGAAATAAGTCATAGTTTGAAATGGCTGAACTTGTAATGCCAATTAAAAAGAAAAACTCGAGCTCCCTATTGTGATGCAAGCAAGTTCCAAAACGCAAAAACAAGAGTAACCAACACTCTCTTATCCAAACACCAACGGAAAATTATAACGGACACCACACCTTAACATCCAAACGACACAAAAAACCGATTAAAGTTGAAACTATACCCAAAATGATGGTTAGACTAAGCTAAACTACACAAACACAAAAACAAATGAGAATAAAGCCAGAGGTAAATCCATATTCGAACTAACTCTATTTTAACGTTACACAAAAAATCTAAGAAATGAAAAATCACTTGAAATTACTCAAGAATTCGAAAACAGTCCAATTGCTTGCATCTAAAAGCTAAAATCACCAATACAAGCAAACATTTTGTATAAAAAATCACACAATAATCACACAATAATCACACACAGTAATAAATATATAAAAAGCTGAAATCTTGAACAACAAGAGTGTACCCTAGAGGGATCTTGACCCAAAAAAAGTCACAATCATATAAATTTCATCATAATTACTACCATTTAAGTCAAAAACATCAAGAAGACAGTAATTATAACAATGGGTATCTAAAAGATCAAATGGGTATGAACTAAAAAGCATAAAGTTTAAATCTTTAGATCCAAGAAACTAACCTTGTTGCTTGTCTTTTATGTATGTGAGTTTTTGATGTACTTGCTTTGATTCTTTAAAGCTTGAAAGAAAGTAAACGAGGGACCTTTGTAATAAGGAGAAGATTCTTTTCTTGTATATTGTGTGTGTCTCTGTGTGTGTGTGTGACCCTGTCTCAGTGTGTGTATGACCCAGAGAGTAGACCTGATAATTTGAAACACGAACAAAAAGTATACTAACAGAAAAAACACGAATATAATTAGTGTCGGGTTTGAGTTTGCACAATAGATACAGATATGGAACGAAAATACACGAATTAATGAAGTAAATAAATAATTTTAAAAAATATATATTATTTATAGTATTGCATATTTAGAAAATATATAAGTAATTACATATAAACAATAAATAAAAAAATTACGATTTGACAGTAAGTTATACATTTATATATAAGAAGTATACATTTATATATATAAGTTATATTTACAAATTTTTGTAAAATTGTATGTAATACATATTTAATAGACATTTCATAAAAATTTACATAATTAAAATAGTTTTATAATATATAAATTTAAATTAAATTTATATTTTTATTTAATGTACACTAATACGACACGTAAAATACACGACATGTTTTAAATTGAATATGTATTTTAAATTCAGTACACGAATCCAAAATGGATCGGATATGAATTTTACGCCTTTGTCATGTCTATCACAGACAGAGTCTCAATTCGTATCAGGGACAGAGTCTCAATTCGTGTAACTACTGACTTTTTGAAGTGACTACTAATACGAGTTTATAATTGCAACTTGCAAGTCAATGTAAGGTTTTTACAAGATCGGAAAAATCGAATTAAATCATCTTCTTCTATATATTAAAAGCTAACCAAGGGCAAAATATGTTAATTAAATGGCTGTGAAATTACATTTTTACCCCTATTTGTTGAAAAATTACAAAAGTGTCATTCATATATAACTTATACAAAAATTGAATAATTTGTGTTGCTTTTAGGAATCGAACCCCTATCCCCCACTTACAAAGAAAGTATAATAACCATTGTGCTACATTAATTTTTGAGCATACTTTAAAAATTTTATTAGATCAATCACATGTTCTCTTATAATCTTATTTTTTCTTTTTTACATCTTTTGAGTAAACAAATTGTTGGTTTATATTATTTTATAAAAATTAAATTCTAAGTTATATATAAATGAAACAAAATCTGGATAAAAAAAATTAGATTGAAATAAAAAAAACAGGATTATATTCTAATATTTCTTTAATTTTTATTTTTGAGTAAATAAAATAATAGTTCCTATTATTAATATAGCTCTATTTTCTAAGTTTTCGAAGTTTTATATATAATTATATGTTCAATTATCTTTATAGATTTTAATTTCGCTTGTGCTTTTTCAATTAAATATCAATTATGTTCTTAATTATTATATCGATTTAAACATTTTCAACCCAACCCAAAAAATCTATTACTATATATTAAATCACAACACAAGGGCAAAAAGTGTCATTTTAATGTGTGTGAAGTTACGTTTTTGCCCTTATTTTTTGAAAAATTACAAAAATGTCACCTCATAATTTTATGTTGCAAAGTACATTTTAATGTGTGAAGTTACGATTTTACCGTTATTTGTTGAAAAATTACAAAAGTGTCAAGTCATACTTTTATGTTAAAAACAATGAAATTGTGTAATCACTAAGAATCAAACCATTAACCTCCTTTAACAAAGAACATGTCATAATCATTGTGTTACATTGACTTTTGGATTTGATTTAAAAATTTTATTGGATAAACCAAATGTTTTACTTCTATTCCTTTTTAAAAATAAAATGTTGGTTTACATTATTCAATAATTTTTTAAAATGTTGGATATTATATTCTATCTACTTTCTACATATTAAAAACCAACTAATGGTAAAAAAAACCAAAAAAATGACTGTGAAGTTATAATTTTACCTTTATTTTTTTGAAGCAACCTTTATATATTTAAAAATTATAAAAATATCATTCCTTTATTGTTTAATCAAAAAAAAATTAATTTGTGTAAACATTGAGAATCGTAACCTTAAATATACTCAGTATGCTATATTTAGTTTTGAGTTTATTTTATAAACATTATTAGATAAAAATTTAAAAAAAATGCATTATTAGATAAAACACACTCTATTATAATATTCTTTTTTATTATATAATTTTTGAGTCAATAGCATGAAGTTTTCATTTATTTATATAACATGTTTATCCAATTTCTTTTTTAATTTTAACTTTTTAGTAAGTAAAATGTTATTTCATATTATCTTCGTAACTCCATATTATAGTTACAATTTTTTTCAATAATTTAAATATATATATCTATATTATAGACAATTAAGTTTAAAAGTGTACAAATATGTATATATAAATAATAGACTGACAATTTCGGGATCGACCTTTACATAAAATGTAGAGATGCTATAATATGTTAATGGTATAGTCTTACATCAATGGTGAAATTTATATATTATAAATATCTTGTATATTCATCAAAATTATATTAATTTACATAGTTCCATGTTAAACAATATATGGACTTAAAACTAAGAGATTTTATGATGTATTCACGGTTTATTGTTACATACGTGACCAATTTTGTATTTCAAAAATACAATGTTATTTCATTAAAAACACATGAGTTTACATACGACCATGTTATATACGGACAACTATATTAAAATAATTAATTGTTGAATTTGATAAAATTCTTTTCACATCATTTAAAACTAAATTAATATTTTGGCAATTAAAAATAGTCATTTGATCGTTATATTATAGAAATTTATCCAAATGAATCTTTTTAAATTAAAAAATATTTAGAAAACTATTATACAAGTATAAGGTAAATTAAAAATATTTTATCTTAACTACATTTTAATCACAAGACTATTTCGATATATATATATATATATATATATAATCATGCGAAAAATATTTTCAATATATAAACAGGCCCGTGCCTCGCACGGGTTTTTACGCTAGTTGTATATAATAAGCGCAAAAACTTTGTTCGTAGCGTAAATCCAAAAAAGATAGTTGATCTTAAAATAAATGAATGAGAATCATTAAATTTATTATTAAAAAAATTTATTTTAATAATATAAATAAAATATGAGTAATTTTCTAAATTTACTATAATTCTCAATATAAAAATTTGTAACTTTAAATTCTAAGTTGAGTAGGTTTATTTTGTTCTTGGTCTATACTTTAATTCTAAATTGAGTCGGTTTTCTTTATTTTAAATATATAAGCAATTACATATAAACAATAATTAAAAAATTTACGAATAATTGGCAGTAAGTTATACATTTATATATAAGAAGTATACATTTATATATATAAGTTATATTTACAAATTTTTGTAAAATTGTATGTAATACATATTTAATACACATTTCATAAAAATTTACATAATTAAAATAGTTTTATAATATATAAATTTTAATTAAATTAAATTTATATTTTTATTTAATGTACACTAATACGACACGTAAAGTACACGACATGTTTTGAATTGCATATGTGTTTCAAATTTAGTACACAAATCTAAAACGGATCGGATATGAATTTTACATTCTAAAACATAAAAACACAAAAACACGAAAGTACACGACACGGTCCAATGTCATGTTTATCACACACAGAGTCTCAATTCGTATCAGAGACAGAGTCTCAATTCGTGTAGCTACTGACTTTTTGAAGTGACTAATACAAGTTTATAATTGCAACTTGCAAGTCAATGTAAGGTTTTTACAAGATCGGAAAAATCGAATTAAATCATTGTATATAATAAACGCAAAAACTTTGTTCGTAGCGTAAATCCAAAAAGGATAGTTGATCTTAAAATAAATAAATGAGAATCGTTAAATTTATTATTAAAAAAAATTAGTTTAATAATATAAATCAAATATGAGTAGTTTTCTAAATTTACTATAATTCTCAATATAAAAATTTGTAACTTTAAATTCTAAGTTGAGTAGGTTTATTTTGTTCTTGTTCTATACTTTAATTCTAAATTGAGTCGGTTTTCTTTATTTTAAATATATAAGTAATTACATATAAAAAATATATAAGTAATTCTAAATTGAGTAGGTTTTCTATACTTTATTTTAATTCTAAGTTGAGTAGGTTTATTTTAAATATATAAGTAATTCTAAATTGAGTCGGTTTTCTTTATTTTGTTCTTGTTCTATACTTTAATTCTAAAAAATTTAGATTTGTGTTTTTTCGTGTCGCGTATCTTTGTATCATTTACATTTCGTGTCGTGTTTTCGTGTAATTTTAATTAAAAATAAATAAATAAATAAATAAAAATATTAAAATTTCCAGTTAAATTTTTTTACAAATATGTATTAAAAATACATATTTACATAATTGATAAGTCGTTCTACCGTCGGACTCTACTTCCTTGGTGTTATGTTGGAATAGATGTTTGTTTGGCTTGTTGGGCTTGTATGGCTTATCGAACCTTGTTGAGTTTGTCGGGCTTTGTTGAGCTTGTTTGACTTGTCAGGCTTGTCCAGCTTGTCGAACTTTGTTGAGGTTGTTTGACTCTTCAGGCTTGTTGGGCTTTGTCGAGCAATGCTAGCCTCGTCTGAACTTCGCCGGAACCGCCCATAAGCTCCCTGAAACGAAAATGTCCGCGGGGGGTTATGTCTCCGTAAGCACCTCCGGCGTGAGAATAAGTATCCGATGGACGTAAAACATAATACAAGTATATAAAGTGTATTAATTTCTAAAGAGAGAATGTAAAGAGAAGGTAGAGCAAAACATATCAGAATTTGAATGTGGTGTGAGTGTAATGAATGTTGTCAACCTCCTGCATTGAAGTGACTAGGGAGTATATATAGGTTCATGTCATGTGCGATGCACATGACTGAGTGTCCATGTGGGGGACAAGGGCTATAAATTAGGATCTTGGTCGGGGGTCAATGTCAACCTTGTGTCAATTACATTTTGTCCTGGAACCATGTACTTGTGCCAACTTTGCTGCAGGTGTTAGTGGCTTGTCCTTGTTAGCTTTGTCTTGTGTGTACTTGTCTGTTGTTCTACGTGTCATGTCCAATTCTCGTGGGCTTGGTGGACCTTGCAGGCTTTGCGGACCTTGTAGGCATTGCGGATATTGAAGGTTTTGTTTATAACTTAAGCTTGTTAGACGTTGGCTTTGTCTTGCACATACCTTGCCCATTGTACAACATGTCATGTCCAACCCTTGTGGGCTTTGTAAAGCTTCCAGGCAATGTGGACCTTGTAGGCAATGCGGACCTTGCATGCATTATTGGACCTTGTAGTCAATGTGAACCTTGCATGCATTGTTGGACCTTGTAGACATTGTGAACCTTGCATGTACCTTTGTGGGATTTATCAAACTTCCAGGCAATGTGGACCTTGAAGGCATTGTGGACCTTGCAGACATTGTTGGACCTTGCAGGCATTCTGAACCTTGCAGCCAATGTCGACCTTGCAGACATTGTTGGACCTTGTAGGCATTGTGAACCTTGTAGGCAATGTGGATCTTGCAGGGTTTGCGGACCTAGCATGCATTGTGAACATTGCAGGCAATGTGGACCTTGCATGCATTGTTGAACCTTGCAGGCAATGCGGACCTTACAGGCTTTGCGGACCTTGCAGGCATTGTGAACCTTGCAGGCCTTGTTCAGGAATTGGACTTGATTTTAATTTGTGAATTGGTCTTTTACAAATCACATACTATCAATAATATTTACAAATAATATTATAAAATTATGTATAAACATATAATATATATTAATTGATCTAATTTAAATATTAAAATATCTAATATTAATATTAATATATATTAATTTATTTCGTGTACTTCGTGTCGTGTCGTGTACCCAAAGGTTAACACCAAACTGACACTGAATCTCGTTCGTCGTTCGTGTACTTTCGTGTCATGTACTGAAAATACAAACACAAATACTAAATTTTCGTATCATTTCGTGCTGTGTCATAAATTGTCGATTCTAATTTTTAGATATCTCTAAAATGTAATGTACTCGACTAAGAGCATGTTTGACAACCGAAGTGGTGTTTAACTTTAAGTTAAAAAATATCTATTTGTATAGTAAGTCAGAAAATTACTTAAAATTAAAAAATAGTTTAAAGTCAGAAGTTGATAGGAGATACTTATTTTATTTTCATGATTTTATTTAATAAAAGTTAATATTATCATCCAAATATATTATTTATTACATTCATTTTTATTTTAATATTTTTAATAACTCATAAATAATTATCACTTTTTAAGTTATAAACAATAATTTTAAATTTAGCCAAACAGTCCGGAATTCTTCGTACATTTGCCTTTTACCATACCCCGCATAAGGCGACACCGATTTAAATTTTGTTAAATGGTAGGTAAGAATCTGTTTTGGATGTGCCGAAAATTATATGTTTTGAGTAAAAATGTTGATGATGTTGGGAGTTGTCCTGCATTATTCGTAGGAGGGTAGATAAGTAGTTAATAAACAATCAATTAACTTTATTAGTATACGATTTTTTGAGGTGTGCTCAAAAACAAATTTGTACGGGTTCGATCTAGAACAGACAATATCATAATAATGTAAAGTTAAGGCTTGATAATGACACACCAAGTGGTATCAGAGCAAAGTTATAGTGGTCCATAACAATCTCACATGGGCTTCCAGATGAGCTTAGGAGAGGCAAGTGGGCTATCTAGGTTGGGCTTAAAGGGGAGGCATGTGGGCCATTCAATATGAGTCAATTAACTCTATTAGTATGAGGCCTTTTGGGATGTGTACAAAAACAAATCCGTGCGGGTTCGGTACAGAGCGGACAATATCATGCTAATGTAGAGTTAAGACTCGTCAACGGTAAGTTCTATTAATAAATATAATTTGAAAAGTTTTCTAATATTTGTATATCTTAAGATATAATTCGAGAACAAAAATAAATTCGATCAGGTTTGATAGCTTTTTTCCATTTTTTACGAGAAAGACCTGTGTTTTCTGAAAGAAGGGTTGAACATTTCTTAGAAAAGTTGTTTTAGTGTTACCAAATTAACTTTTATCTGTTTTTCGTAGCAATAATTGCGGTTGATATTATTTTTTTTTTAAAATATGGGGACCTGTTTTTTTTTTTAAAATGAGCCTTCAGGTAAAAAAAAATTGGAAAAAGTTATTTTTAACTTCGTTAAACAACTACTCCCTCCGTCCCACCCAATTCTTTGCATTGGGGGACGGGGACTCGGCACGCATTTTAAGGCTCCTTTAATATATATTTCGATAAATTATTTTAATTTTTTTTTTCTTCTGAACAAAAATATAATGTTTAAATTTTTATTTAGAAAAAGAAAATTTTAAAAATAAGTTGTAGAACTATACTTTATAGGAGCCTTAAAATGCGTGCCAAACAGTGTAAAAAAACTGTAAAGAAATGGATGGGACAGAGGGAGTATTTATTAATTCTTTAGCAAAAATAGTTGGGTAGCATTCCAGAGAGAACTTCTTTTATAGAGTCCGGGAGAGAACCAATACATTAATATTCATAATACATATTTTTATCACATTTTTATTAGATATGATTATAAATTTCAATTATTAAATCAAAAAAACAAAATTAAACTCCTTTAAAAAAAATAATAATTGAAAATTAGTCAAATAGTCCAAAGTGATTCCATAGCAGAATCAAATCTATCCAAAATGATTCTGCGGCAGAATCAAATTTAAAATCAATGTTTTTATTCAAATTTTTTATAAAGTTTGTATATGCTAATATTTTACGTTAGAATCAGATTATATATTTTATGTAAAAAAAATTAAAATTATTTATTAAATTCTAAAATATATGATTTTCCCTGATTGTCTATATAGTTTTCTCCGGAACAATAACCCGGTTATTTATGCAGGCACACACTACTACACTAGCCTCAATTATCAAATGGGCCTAAGAAAATTTTTGGTAGACATAATGAGTTTTGCCCATCAGGATAAAACCCCACATAATTGTAAACTACAGCCCATAAACTAGGACGATCTTTTTCTCTTTTTTTCCCCGCTTTGCGATTAGGGTTGTACAAATTAAAACCGGCTGTGAGCCGGGACCGATAATAAAATATATTAAATATTTCGTACGATAATAAATTTTTTTAAAAAAGTACATAATTTGTCATTTGTAAAGTAATAATAATTTATAATGTATGAGTATCAATTTTTTATTATATCAAGTATAAAATTTAATCATTTAATTTGTAATTTGATCTTTACCTCATTAAATTTCTGCACAAGGTTTTGTAACATCCTAACTAAGTTTAAATAATCTCACATGCATAAATTTTAAATACATATACCATAAATAATACATTTCAAATTAACTCTTAGATATGTTTAATATACCTATCAATAAATTGTGGTTGAATCAAAATTAATAAACACCAAAATAGTCATAATAAAATATTGTGCAATGTTTTTTTTTAAGGCATTTAATTTTATATAGATAATAAATGGAAATTCATAACGGAAACCCGAACTTCATGAGACAGAAATTTCACGCTAATAAAATAGAAATTACATGCAAAATTCACAAATGTAAACCTATATAATAGGCTAGCTTAGTTCATAAACAAACAAACATAAAATAATATATCACAAGGGTTACAACAATACAAGAGTCTCGTCCGACATAACACAAGCACGAACATGAACATCCCTTCCAATAGCTTCGAAAGCAACTTTATCACCTTCATCATCATCAGCATACCGATTCCATAACTTTTTACCCTATTGCCTCCTGTATTGACACTCCTGTGAATATTGTGCTTTTCTTGGAATTGAGATGTCATTACTCAATTATTGGTGCAAGATGTTCAACAAAAATGACCTGTCTGGACATCTTCTTTGTACTAAGCATTTGTCCAGCTTCTTGTCACTGCTACTGGAACTCCATATTTGCATTCAAGTAGCAGTATATTCTTCGCACCATCTTAGCTCATTCCATTAGTTCATTCACAATATTGCTCGGTGTAACAACCTCTCTTTCACAATCAAATACAATAGCATTATCATATAGATTTCTTACAATGTTTTTATGGAATCGATAATATACAAAACATACATCTCAAGATAATACTCTCATATTTTTTTGATGAAAAATGCTAAAAATAACAAATTAGTTCCCAAAACAGATACCAAATTGTGATTGACTATAACTTAACCACTAACGATATATCCCCTACATTCACGTAAATTTTATCAACAAAAATATTTCAAAAATAATTAACTATCAAATTATTTGAAAATCAATTTTGGTACTTAAATCCGTGCCGCTAACATACCGTTTTTAAAATATATATATATAATTAAGTAAATTTTACCAAATTTAACTTCAAATCAATACTTCCTTCATTCCTAATTAATTGTCATGTTTGATTTTTGAATTATCAAATTTACCAAACTTTGATCAAATATTACATATATGATATATAAATAAAAAGTATAACAAAAATAGGTTACCAAAAAAAAGTATAATAAAATTTATGTCATTGAAAACTACATTGAATCTACTTTAATATGTGTTTTTTAGATTTTATAAATTTTAAAATAAAAACACGTAAATGTTAATAAAAAATTGATCAATTTTATCACTAAAAATCGAAACATGATAACTAATTAAGGACAAGCGGATTAATATATGTTTTATCTTCGTCCCAAAACCTCGGATGCGAGAGTCACGCATCGTCAACTACCGAATAATAAATGTCGAGGTCGTTCGATGTAGAAACAGATTTACATGGAAGCTAAGAAAATTTATTGAGCATCCCTTATCGGGCAGTATATAATTACACATTTACACCATTGAATTAAACAAGCAATCTGCATTCCCCCCTCCATTTTCAAAAGTAGTACTACTTCATTAATATCTGACATGGATCAACTGTGCATTTCATCTTTCTCTGCAAAGCAATAGTAGATCCTTAGATTTTTGCCATACAATTATTACTCCGTGTTAAAATAGTTGATAACTCCAGATCCCGATCTAGCTCTTCCCCGGCCGATCCCACGCCTGGAAGCGGTGTCGCTGCGGTTGGGACTCTGCAAAACAACACCGGAGGGGGGTTGGGACCCTGGCGGCGCCTCCGGCGTGAGAATAAGTCACGGCTTTGGAAAGGAAGATAGGACTATAGAGAAATCTAAATATGGAGGGGTGTATGTATAGTGTGTGTGTATAGTATAGGCTAAGTGTGTAAAAGAGAATGTAACCCCTACACCTTTCCTCCTTGGTCTATATATAGGCCCAGGATTAGGGTTTAGGGGTTGTACCTGCAATCATGAGCGTTGAATCCTAGGTAGGTAGGACACCTGGGTGATGTTGATGGATTGCACGTGTCCAGGTGAAGGATTGTGGCATCGTGTGCCAGGCTCCTGCTGGCGTGTGGTCTAAATAGGAAATAATTATCCCAATCATTAGGAATCTTTACGTGTCGTCACCAGGTGTGGCCATCCGTCATGACCTAACCACGTCATGTACCAATGTGTAGTCTTCATGTGAGTTATTGCCTTTGTCGCCAGGGATGGATTAAACTTTGAACTTAAGCCCAATCTGTGAGCTCGAGTTTTGTAGGTGAGTCCGGACTACAATATGAGCTCGGACTTATTGATGGACCCGGATTCCGATACGAGTTCGGACTAGTAGATGAGCCAGGACTCCAATATGAGTTCGGATTACTAGATGAGCCATGACTCCCGTACGAGTTCGGACTTATGGATGAGCTATGACTCCGATACGGGCTAGGACTTGGAGGTGAGTCGTGACAAAATATGAATCCAGACTAGTTGGTGGACCATGATTGAGATGTGAGTCCGGGTTCGTTGGTAGTGGTCCGGGGTCCGGGACGGGTCCCGGCTGCACATAGCCTATCATTTGCCCCCCACTCCCTTATGCAGATTTTCTGGATGGGGGAGTAGAAGCTCTTGAATAGGTAACGTGGAAAAAATTTCTGGCTTGATTGTTGCCCCCCAACCCGGATTGTTATCAAAGATGGCAACCCGGGGTTGAGAGTGATCCTTGATTATTTCTCAAGTCCAAAGCTGTTGGGGCTTCGTGTGACTTAGAAACAATTTATTGCTTCATTGTTGCCCTCCAGCCCGGATTGGTATGAAAAAGTTTCTGGCTTGATTGTTGCCCCCCAACCCGGATTGTTATCAAAGATGGCAATCCGGGGTTGAGAGTGAGTCATTATTCTCTCAAGTCCAAAGCTTTGGGGCTTCGGGTGACTTAGAAAAAATTTCTGGATTGATTGTTGCCCCCCAACCCGGATTGTTATCAAAGATGGCAACCCGGGGTTGAGAGTGAGTCTTTATTATTTCACAAGTCCAAAGCTTTGGGGCTTCGGGTGACTTAGAAAAAATTTCTGGCTTGATTGTTGCCCCCCAATCCGGATTGTTATCAAAGATGGCAATCCGGGGTTGAGAGTGAGTCTTTATTCTCTCAAGTCCAAAGCTTTGGGGCTTCGGGTGACTTAGAAAAAATTTCTGGCTTGATTGTTGCCCTCCAGCCCGGATTGGTATGAAAGGTTTCTGGCTTGATTGTTGTCCCCCAACTCGGATTGTTATCAAAGATGGCAATCCGGGGTTAAGAGTGAGTCTTTATTCTCTCAAGTCCAAAGCTTTGGGGCTTCGGGTGACTTAGAAAAAATTTCTGGCTTGATTGTTGCCCCCCAATCCGGATTGTTATCAAAGATGGCAATCCGGTGTTGGAATTGAGTCTTGAATTATGCAGTGAAAGAATGATTGAGTCCGGGCTGTGTGACATTTTCGTTAGTTTGTAGAATATGAAACGATTTCAGGTTTCCCCCCTTTTCTTTTGAAAAGCCACAACATCATTTTCTCTCGATTCTCGTGAATAACTGTTGTCAACAATAAATGTAGTGTCCTTTACTATCTTTTCCATTTTTTCATTTTTCCATTTCTAGCTCTTGCCAACCAATTATAGTGTGACACCTGTTCATTTTGGGGTTATACTTTAACCCTCTATAAAAGCCTTCTTTTATCCTTCTACTTGCTTTTACTCTGCCTGAACATTTCTCTTCCCCGCCGCCTTCACTTTCCGGTGACCTTAGTGTTCATCCCGCGAAGTCCCAGAATTCTCCTGCTCCTTGTAAGTTTTCTGATTTACTCTGTTTTTCGCTTCATATCACTTCTTCTCTGCCAGTTTCATTCCTTATTTTCACCTTTGCATGAAGTATTTGGATTCCGATTTGGGTGTTTTGAACCGTTTTTGGTATTTTGTGATATTGTTGCTTGGTTGTCCGTATACTGGCTTGTGTAGGTTTGTTTGGTTATGATTTGGTTGAATTTGTTGCAAGTATACCGATTTTGCGGTTTTGAATTTCTGGGTTTTTGTTTCGTGTTCTTGGTGTTCTTGGTTTGGGTATTTTATAAATTGGGAGTGTCACTGTATTGATCTTGTATAATGTTTGTGGCGTTTTGTTGTGATGTTTCTGTGATTATGAATTAGATATTAGTCCAGGCTTGGGTTATATGGTTCATATGGTGTTTAGGTTCTAGTTCGGGCTTCAATTTGAATTCGGGCTAAATATGACTTTGTTTACTTGGGATCTTCCGGGCTATCATCGCACATGAGGCTTACTATTTTTTAACAAACATTAACATGTATGCAATCATGTAATATTTGAAAGATAGAACTGAATAACTAACCATAGTTAATCCGGATTCTTAATAGGTGTATGGTTCGGAAAGAGAGGCGTGCGAATAGAGTGCTTGTTCCACTCTCTGAAATCCATAGTAGTAATTCACTCTTCCCTTGTTCTTCTTCTTCGTCGTCTGACCAAAATCCACACCTTGAACTTGTAGATCTAGATTGGTGCATAATGTCTACTAGCTCGGATCCCCCAGTAGTAACTCAGTTGAATGAGAGGGTATTAGCTTCAGGCCGTGGTCTTATAACCCCACTAGGATTTTATCACGATACTGATTACATGTTTGTCAAGAAACCCTCTGACTATGACCATCATCTGTATTACCAAAATCTCAATCATCACTATAACAATAACCATGGTGCTAGAGGAATTCCTGGGCCTGTAAATAAAGAGATTATGGACCGGGCTTGCGCGCAGCTTGTTGTCGGCCGAGCTCCTAACCCACTCAAGACGCCTTTTGTGGATCTTCCCAAAGAGGAAATGGATGTTGCCATCCGGGCTGCTTTCCAACTCGGGCCAGAAATTGAGTGGAGATGGCCCGAACCCCATGAGCACATATATGACCGGGATGACGATGGGTATATTGGGGTTTGGTTGGAGCATCTTCGGTCCGGCTGGAATCCACAATGCCACAATTTTGTGAAGCACCTCTTTAAATATGAATATGAAATCTCAATTATGCAAGTGACCCCTAACGGGATTAAATGGGTTGTTTGGTTTTTGGCCTGCTGCGAGAAATCCGACTACATCCCCACTTTCCGACTTTTCCATCAGCTTTTCCAATTAGTTCGGTCTAACAAGAAACCTCTTTACGAGCTCCGGTTTCGTGCTAAGGAATGTGGATTTCCGTCAGGATCTGCCCAGCCTGTTATTCAACAAAGTACCTTGAAAGGTTGGTCCGGGGAGATTTTGATGTTGAGGGGCTGGGATCTTGGTGGCATGCCCCACATTGTTTTAGATAAGGAAGCCAAGGTATTCGAAACAGTTAAGTTAACCGGGTCTGCTTTGAGAAGAATTCGTAAGTTTTGTGGGATTCTTGGGTTTCAATGTACCCGGGATACCTTTATGGATCATAAAAAACTCTTTGACTTAGGATGTAAGTTGTTTGTTTCTGATTTACAACCTTATTTCCACTATTTTGTAGCCCGAGCCTCTTGCTAACCTTTGTGTCATTTCAGGTTTTCCCCACTACAATCCGGAATTAGAGGATATCATGTCTTACAACACTTATTCCTTGGCTCTAAGGAAGATTTCAGGGGTTCATAATGACAAGGTGAAGAAAGTGGGTGAGGGGTCCGGTTCCAGTGTTTTGAAAGAGGGCGGTGCTGAGTCTGCTGCTCCGGGCTTAAACCACCCCGCCCCCGATACTGAAGCTATCGATGTGGAGAACATTGGTACTCCTGATGACCGGACCACGAAGAAAAGGAGAATTAGTGTTGGCCGGAAACCCCCCTCTAAGCCCCGAATTGCTGTGGAGAAAGTCATCGCTGACGACAAAGGTAAAGGTGCTGATGGACAACCGGTCATGGTTGGAAGTTGTGATCTGAAGAAGCTTGCCAGTTTGGCATCTGAAATCCCCACGGACGAAGATATTGACGAAATGAAACAGTCCGGGGTTATAGCTGTTCTGAAGCGTGCCATTGGACACTGGGGTCATGTAAGTATAGTTTTTCCTTATGAATTCGAGTTATTAATGTTCGTGTCACTAAAATGTTTATTCGCAGTCCGGGGCGTTGATCAGTGGGGCTGCCACAGTTTTTGTACATGAATTGGAAAACTTGAATCAAGAGTTGAAGGAGCAGAAGGACCGGAATCAAAGCCTGGAAAATGAGTTGTCCTCTTTGAAGACGACTTATGAGAGTAAGGTTGCCGATCTAAGCTCCGAGGTTGCTAACATGAAGGCCCAAGTCACGAGTGCTACAGAGGAATCCGGGGCTATGAAAGATAAATATGATGACCTGCAGGCTGAGCTTAGCAAGTCAAAGGAGGATATTATTGCCGAGTTTCAGAAATCTGCTGCTTATGACCAAGCTATTGCCGACGCCGGTGCTCCTGAGATTTACCGGACCTTTGTTGTTGCTGAGAAGCATCTCAAGACTGATCCGGGCGCTTGCTGGGAATCTTTCATAGACCACTTTGTTGCGGCCAAGAAGGACATTGAAGATGGCCTTGGGGAGCCCATGCCTTTTGATGGTCCGAATCCATTTATCATTCCAGCAGGGTCGGATTCTCCTCAGCCATCCAAATGAACTAATCACATTCCGGAATAACCTAGTGCAACTGCGTTTGCCTTTTGGGGTTATATTCCCCTGTAACTGTTACTTTTTCCTTTGACTTGTTTCTCTTAACATTGGAAGTGTTTCCGGGTTGTATGGACAACCCGGGCTTCCATCTTTACTATAACCTTGTAATGTATTTTGCTTTGTCTTTCTTTGCTCTCTTAAACGTTCCATGTTTGCGTACATATCTTGAATTTGCATGTGTTAGGAGCCCGGCCTCATAGCTTAGTCCGGGCCGGGATTATATATTTTTGTACTTAGGAATATTTCCTAAGTTTATGATTGCCTATGGCTAGTAATCCTGGCCTCATTATTTGCCTATGGCTCCGGGCCAGGGTTTTAGATTTCTTATTGCTGGGAGCCCGTCCTCATAGCTTAGCCCGGGCCGGGCTTATATATTTTTGTACTTAGGAACATGTCCTAAGTTTATGATTGCCTATGGCTAGTAACCCTGGCCACATTATTTGCCTATGGCTCCGGGCCCGGGTTGTTAGATTGCTTATTGCTGGGAGCCCGGCCTCATAGCTTAGTCCGGGCCGGGCTTATATATTTTTGTACTTAGGAACATTTCCTAAGTTTATGATTGCCTATGGCTGGTAACCCTGGCCACATGATTTGCCTATGGCTCCGAGCCAGGGTTGTTAGATTGCTTATTGCTGGGAGCCCGGCCTCATAGCTTAGTCCGGGCCGGGCTTATATATTTTTGTACTTAGGAACATTTCCTAAGTTTATGATTGCCTATGGCTAGTAACCCTGGCCACATTATTTGCCTATGGCTCCGGGCCCGGGTTGTTAGATTGCTTATTGCTGGGAGCCCGGCCTCATAGCTTAGTCCGGGCCGGGCTTATATATTTTTGTACTTAGGAACATTTCCTAAGTTTATGATTGCCTATGGCTGGTAACCCTGGCCACATTATTTGCCTATGGCTCCGGGCCAGGGTTGTTAGATTGCTTATTGCTGGGAGCCCGGCCTCATAGCTTAGTCCGGGTCGGGCTTATATATTTTTGTACTTAGGAACATTTCCTAAGTTTATGATTGCCTATGGCTGGTAACCCTGGCCACATGATTTGCCTATGGCTCCGAGCCAGGGTTGTTAGATTGCTTATTGCTGGGAGCCCGGCCTCATAGCTTAGTCCGGGCCGGGCTTATATATTTTTGTACTTAGGAACATGTCCTAAGTTTATGATTGCCTATGGCTAGTAACCCTGGCCACATTATTTGCCTATGGCTCCGGGCCAGGGTTGTTAGATTGCTTATTGCTGGAAGCCCGGCCTCATAGCTTAGTCCGGGCCGGGCTTATATACTTTTGTACTTAGGAACATTTCCTAAGTTTATGATTGCCTATGGCTGGTAACCCTGGCCACATTATTTGCCTATGGCTCCGGGCCAGGGTTGTTAGATTGCTTATTGCTGGGAGCCCGGCCTCATAGCTTAGTCCGGGCCGGGCTTATATATTTTTGTACTTAGGAACATTTCCTAAGTTTATGATTGCCTATGGCTGGTAACCCTGGCCACATGATTTGCCTATGGCTCCGAGCCAGGGTTGTTAGATTGCTTATTGCTGGGAGCCCGGCCTCATAGCTTAGTCCGGGCCGGGCTTATATACTTTTGTACTTAGGAACATGTCCTAAGTTTATGATTGCCTATGGCTAGTAACCCTGGCCACATTATTTGCCTATGGCTCCGGGCCAGGGTTGTTAGATTGCTTATTGCTGGGAGCCCGGCCTCATAGCTTAGTCCGGGCCGGGCTTATATATTTTTGTACTTAGGAACATTTCCTAAGTTTATGATTGCCTATGGCTGGTAACCCTGGCCACATGATTTGCCTATGGCTCCGAGCCAGGGTTGTTAGATTGCTTATTGCTGGGAGCCCGGCCTCATAGCTTAGTCCGGGCCGGGCTTATATACTTTTGTGCTTAGGAAAATTTCCTAAGTTTATGATTGCCTATGGCTGGTAACCCTGGCCACATTATTTGCCTATGGCTCCGGGCCAGGGTTGTTAGATTGCTTATTGCTGGGGACCCTGGCTGCATTTTCTGCCTATAGCTCTGAGCCAGGGTTATTACAAGAAATTGAATTTTACTGGAAATTAAAAAAGACATGATAATATGAAAGGAAAACAAAACAATGAGACCGGATTTATTTATAGAAAAATCAGGAATACAAAGCTCTTATTCTAATCTGGGCTTTTGGGAGCTCCTTATTCTTTATCCGGTCGCTGCAATCCTCTTACTGGTAGAATTTTCGGAGTCTAAGGCCATGCCAAGTATTGGGGACCTCAGAACCATCCATATGAACCAACTTGTATGTTCCAGGCCGGATTACCTCCATTATCTTGTAGGGTCCTTCCCATCTTGGCATGAGTTTTCCGGTATTGGTAGGATCAGACGCCTCCGTATCACGAAGGACCAGGTCTCCAACTTGAAAGTTTTTAACCCGGGCCTTCTTCCCAAAATACTCTCTAGTTTTTTCCTTATATTTTTCCATCCTCTCAATAGCTTGATCCCGGACTTCGTCAATCAAAATCAAGTTAGTCTGCAACCCTTCTTCATTAGCTATTTCTTCAAAATTTATGGCCCGGTGGGAAGGATTTCCCACTTCAATTGGTAGTAAAGCTTCAGTGCCGTAGGCAAGTTTGAATGGGGTTTCACCAGTGCTAGTCCGGGGACTAGTCCTGTATGCCCATAACACGTTTGGCAGCTCCTCGGGCCACTTATTCTTGCTTTCCTGTAGTCTCTTCTCGATTCCTCTAAGCAAAATCCGGTTTGTAACTTCAACTTGGCCGTTTCCTCTTGGGTATGCAACAGATGACTTTTTGTGCTTGATTCCTCTTTCTTTCAGGTAGCCTTCGAAATCGGACCCCACAAATTGTGGCCCGTTATCAGAAACTAGAACCATTGGTAGCCCGAACCTCATCAGTATGTTGTCCATAAACCGAATGCAATCCTGTTGGTTGATTGTTCTCATTGCCTTAGCTTCCGCCCACTTGGTCATATAATCAATTGCCACAAGCAAATATCTCAGGTCGCCTTTAGCCCGGGGAAATGGACCCATGATATCAATACCCCAAACTGCAAACGGGATAGGAGACAGGACTGAGGATGGTAAAACCGGGCTCTGTCGTGGGACATTGCTGAAAAGTTGGCAGTTCTTGCACTTCTTCACAAACTCCACAGCGTCATTATGAATTGTAGGCCAGTAATAACCCTGCCTTATAATCTTGTGAGCCAGGGCCTTTGCAGATAGGTGGTCTCCACAAATTCCCTCATGAACTTCTTGCAGACAATAGGTAGCTTCAACCGGTCCCACGCATTTTAGAATTGGTGCCGAGTAAGTCCGGCGATAGAGTATCCCTTCTTCCAAAAAGAACTTTGCCGCTTTATTCCTGAGTCTTTGAGCTTGATTCTTCTCAGAAGGCAGTTCTCCCTTCTCCAAGTACAGAATTATGGGCGTCATCCAGCTGGGTTGATCATCAATTTCCATTACTTCCTCTTGATCCATTGTTGGTTTAGCCAGTTCCTCAAAGTAAACTGAGCTATCCAAATCAGCCGAGTTCTGGACTAATTTAGATAGGATGTCAGCTTCTGTGTTGTCCTCTCGATTTACTTGACAAATTTCAAATTTGGGTATCATAGCTAGGAAACCTTGAACCAAGGCTTGATACCTTCCCAGTGTCGGGTCTTTTGCCACGTACTCTCCGGTCGTTTGTTTGACTACTATCTGAGAATCACTGAAAATCCTTAGCTTTTTCACTCTCAGGTTTCGGGCTAGGCGGAGTCCGGCTAAAATAGCTTCATACTCCGCCTGATTGTTTGTTGCTTGGAATTGAAATCCGATTGCTTGCTTTATCTTAAAACCGTCCGGGCTCTTGAGTACAAGTCCGGCTCCCGATCTCTCGCTTGTTGATGAGCCGTCGACATGCAACATCCAGGTTTCATGATCAGGTGTGGGCTCTTCCCCGGGTTCTGCCTCCATTAAAGTGTGAACAGGTTCGGGAAAAGAACATTCCACAATAAAGTCGGCTAGAACTTGGGCCTTGATTGATGTTCTTGGGACAAAGGTGAGGGAGAATTGGCTTAACTCAATAGCCCAGTTAACCAATCTTCCCGAGATATCAGGTTTGTGAATGATTTTCCTGAGTGGTTGATCAGTTATTACCTTAATCTCTCTCCCTTGGAAATAATGTCTCAATTTACGAGATGCAGTTACCAAAGCGAAAGCAAATTTTTCAAGGTTCGGATAACGTATCTCAGCATCCTTGAGCACTTGGCTCACATAGTAGACTGGTTTCTGCTGGCCTTCATGATCCCGGATTAGAGCTGCCCCCACAGTCAGGCTTCCTGCAGAGAGATAGAGGCTGAGTGGCTCTCCGGGTTCTGGTTTGGTCAAAACCGGTGGTTCGGCTAGGTATTCTTTAATTGATTCAAAAGAGCTCTGGCACTCCGGACTCCAAATAATCTCCTTTTTCTTCTGAGCTCCTTTAAGCAGTGTAAAGAAAGGTAAGCAGCGTTCAGCAAGTTTAGGGATGAACCTTCTTAAAGCCGCCAGGGACCCGGCTAGCTTCTGTATGTCCTTCTGAGTCCGGGGCTCCTTCATTTCTCTTATGGCCTTGATCTTTTCCGGGTTAGCTTCAATTCCTCTTTGACTAATCATGAATCCCAAAAATTTTCCAGCCTCCACCCCGAAAGTGCATTTCTCTGGGTTCAACTTCATTTCTTGCTTCCTTAGGTTGTCAAAACATTCCTTCAAGTCAGCAATGTGGTTCTGAACTTTGGTGGACTTGGCTATCATGTCATCAACGTAGGATTCCAGGTTTCTTCCTAGCTGACTCTTGAATATTTCCACCATAGCTCGCTGGTATGTGGACCCGGCGTTCCTTAGTCCAAATGGCATGAGTTTGTAGGCATAAACAGCCCGGTGTGTGATGAATGCAGTCTTGGCTATATCAGCCGGGTTCATTTTGATTTGATTATAGCCGGAGAAGGCATCCATGAAGCTCAGCATAACATGCCCGGCTGTTGCGTCTATGAGCTGGTCAATACTTGGGAGTGGGTAAGGGTCTTTTGGACAGGCAGCATTTAGATCAGTGTAGTCCACACACATTCGCCACTTTCCATTTGGTTTCTTGACTAAGACTACGTTCGCAAGCCATTCCGGATATTTGATTTCACAAATTATATCTGCTTTGAGAAGTTTTTCAACCTCTTCATCGATTGCCTTTTGTCTTTCTGGGGCAAAGCTTCTCCTCTTCTGCTTTACCGGCTTCTTTCTAGGGTCAACATCTAAGCTGTGCATAGCAACTGACTCCTGGAGTCCGGGCATGTCGTCCGGGCTCCAAGCAAAAACGTCTGCATACTCCCGGAGTAACTCAGTTAACTCCTTCTTGAATACGGTGTCCAGCCCGGTTCCAATTTTAACCTTCCTCTCCGGGTTCCCTTCTTCTAACTCGATCGTTTCGAGTTCAACAGCAGCTTCCACCTTTCCCATTTCTGATTTTGAAACATATTGTTGAACCCGGGCTTGCACCACCTGGTCAAGGTAAGTCTGGGCTGATGTATTTTCTATGTTTTGGACTTCCTTTCCGGATTCTTTTTTCTGGTTGTACCTGTGCTTCTTTCTGCTGATGTTCTTCTGGTAAGAGTTCGCCTTCCTTTTGTTCTCCGGGTCAGTCTCAGCCATGACCAAGGCCTGGCCATAGCATCTGCTAGCCATCTCGAAATCTCCCCGGACTTCGCCAATTCCTCCGGGTGTTGGAAACTTAAACTTTAGATGTGGGGTTGATGTTATAGCTTGGAGCTTTGTCAAGGCTGGCCTTCCCAAAATGACATTATACGAGGAGGGAGTGTTGATGATATAGAATTTGACCAGGTTGCTAACCTGCTTCGGGAAAGTGCCAAACAGTACTGGTAGATAAAGGGTTCCTTGGATGGGGACCAAGTTGTTCCCGAATCCATAGAGGGGATCCTCCCTGCAATCATTCATTCTTATGCTGCCCAGCTGCATCCGGTCCATTGTATGTTTGAAAAGAATGTTGACAGAAGATCCATTATCAACGAGGACTCTTCTGACCTCATTGTCTGCTATGTCAAGACTCACAACCAGGGCTTCGTTGTGGTTCGGGTTGATGCCTTCAAAGTCATCTTTGCTGAAGGTTATTACTTGTTCCGGACAGGCCTGCACCATCATTACTTCGTCTCCGGAGTCCGGGCTTCTCGGAGGTGAATTTGATCCTCCCATGACCACATTCACAACATTCTTGTCTTTTTCGGACCCCTCTCCTCGATCCGCAACCCTCCGGGCTACATACTGCCCCATGTTGCCTTTTTTGATTTGGTCTTCAACAAAGAATTTCAGAGAGAGACAATTTTCGGTTGTATGCCCGTGGGTTTCGTGGTAGTCACAATGTTTGTGAACTGACCGGTTTTCTGGGGCTGTGAGCATTGGTTTGGGAGGGTAATAGAATGGTTTGTCCCGTACCTCTTTAAGAATGTCCGCGCGAGCCCGGTTGAGAGGAGTCCAATTAGGCTCGGGTCTGGGCTCACGCTTGGGTTTGGTCTGTCCGGACTCATTCTTTTGACTAGAGTCCGGGAGAAGAGCTGGTACTGTAAGCTGGGAGCTTTGGATGTAGTTGCTTTGTCTGTTGGGCTTAAACTTTTTATCTTGGTGGAAATTGTTTTTTGGACGGTCATCAGTCCGGGTTGGAGAGAGTCCCTGTCTGGTCATCCTCATAGCTTGAAGGACATCTGTTTCTTTGATGAACCGGGCTGCCATGGAATAGGCCGCCGCCAGGCTCTGTGGCTCCTTGTGGATGAGGTCAAGGACATATCTTTCATTGTTGTCCGGGTCCAGATTCCTTCTGAAAATTGTGAGTGCTTCACGCTCATCCAGGTTGCTCACATTGTTGATTGCTTCCTGGAAGCGTTTCATATAAGCGGCCAACGCCTCTCCCCGAGCTTGCCGAACTGTTTCTAGGTGGCACATGTGCATTTCATGGGTCTTATTGGCTCGGAAGCGTCTCAAGAAGGATTCCCGAAACTGCTTCCAATTGTGGATGCTTCGAGAAGGGATTCGGCTGAACCATCTCTGTGCCCCGGATTTGAGGGTTGAGGCGAAAAACCTGCATTTAGTTAGATCATTGTAATAATATATCATTGCAATTTGTTCAAAGTAATTAACATGCTCTTCGGGGTCACCCAAGCCATTGAAGGAATCAAAGTTGTAGTGTTTGAGATTTTTCTGCCTGGGTGTGGCCTCTAGAGAGTAGCTGAATGGTGTCAAGGTATCCCCTATATCAATTCCCGAATCCTGGCCAACTTTTTTCTGTAGTTCGTGGATCATGTCCATCAAGTCCTCCTGGGGCTCTTCTTCATCTGATATTATGTCAAGACTTGGGGCCCGGGCCCTTCTTCTGTCATGAGTTTTGCCCAGAATCCGGGCTTCCTCCTCCTGGATTCTCTTCTGGACCCGTAGGTCGAGTTTAGCCTGTTCTTCAACCCGGATTTTCTCCCTTAGCTCGGCTAGTTTCTTGAGTTTCTCAGCTTCAGTGTCTTGGTTTTTACTGTGGGTTCTGTGATGTGTTCTCTTCCGGCCTTCCTTGTCTCTGCCCCCAATTCGGTCAAAAACCGAGCCACGGGATCGGCGAGATTCCCCAGAATCATTAGAGTGCTCATTTTGATCTACTTCGTTCATCCGAGCTTCTTTATACATCCGGACTGCATCAGCAATCTGGTTCCCAGTTAGGTTCTCCATGAGTCCGGCTTCCATTTCAACATCAGTGTACTTGTATTTGTTAACTTCAATTTCCACCCGGGCATCATTAGGCCGGATTATCTGAGATGCTAGGGCCAGGGGTGTTGGTATTTCCACAGTATTAGGGTTCGGGTTGGGGGTTGGTTCTTGTCTTGGGGTGCTAGTTGCGGGTCTCATTGTGGACTTGCTTCCTCGAGCCATGGTTCAATAACAACAATTATGCGACAAAATTTTTGACACAATTTGTAACAATTTCCGATGGAAAAGAAAATCTCAACTAGATCTGGGTTTATTCAGTGAAGGTAAATCAACGTATGCATGCACTTTCTGGGTTTAATGTTTCTCTAAGCAAGAAAACAGGTTTTCAAGGCAGATCTACAAGAGAACGATGTAGATCTAAGCAATAACTGGAGCAAGACAGCTAAATACGGCTAAACAAGGCTAAAAATAAACAGATCTGGGCCAAGTAAGGTTAAGGAACATGCATACGTTAAAGAGATTGGCTAAAGAATTCATTTTTATGGTTACAAAAGGTGGGTTTGTTTAGATCTTACTGGACTGAATCAGGACTCCTTCAAAGATGAAGGAGCTTGTTGATGACGGTGAGTCTAGTGGCACCGAGACCAAAAGACAAAGTTCCCCTCCTTCTAGCGCCAAATGATAACTCCAGATCCCGATCTAGCTCTTCCCCGGCCGATCCCACGCCTGGAAGCGGTGTCGCTGCGGTTGGGACTCTGCAAAACAACACCGGAGGGGGGTTGGGACCCTGGCGGCGCCTCCGGCGTGAGAATAAGTCACGGCTTTGGAAAGGAAGATAGGACTATAGAGAAATCTAAATATGGAGGGGTGTATGTATAGTGTGTGTATAGTATAGGCTAAGTGTGTAAAAGAGAATGTAACCCCTACACCTTTCCTCCTTGGTCTATATATAGGCCCAGGATTAGGGTTTAGGGGTTGTACCTGCAATCATGAGCGTTGAATCCTAGGTAGGTAGGACACCTGGGTGATGTTGATGGATTGCACGTGTCCAGGTGAAGGATTGTGGCATCGTGTGCCAGGCTCCTGCTGGCGTGTGGTCTAAATAGGAAATAATTATCCCAATCATTAGGAATCTTTACGTGTCGTCACCAGGTGTGGCCATCCGTCATGACCTAACCACGTCATGTACCAATGTGTAGTCTTCATGTGAGTTATTGCCTTTGTCGCCAGGGATGGATTAAACTTTGAACTTAAGCCCAATCTGTGAGCTCGAGTTTTGTAGGTGAGTCCGGACTACAATATGAGCTCGGACTTATTGATGGACCCGGATTCCGATACGAGTTCGGACTAGTAGATGAGCCAGGACTCCAATATGAGTTCGGATTACTAGATGAGCCATGACTCCCGTACGAGTTCGGACTTATGGATGAGCTATGACTCCGATACGGGCTAGGACTTGGAGGTGAGTCGTGACAAAATATGAATCCAGACTAGTTGGTGGACCATGATTGAGATGTGAGTCCGGGTTCGTTGGTAGTGGTCCGGGGTCCGGGACGGGTCCCGGCTGCACATAGCCTATCAATAGTAATCCTGTTTTGATTTTGAGGGGTCAAATTGATCAAATTTTAATTGAAATTTACATAAAATATATAATTAAAAAAATTGAAAAACTTATAACATTAAAAAGTATATACAATTTACTTTCAAATGTATTTTCAAGTTTTTACGAATTGTAAATACTCCCTCTGTCCCTCTCATTTCTTTATACTTTCCTTTTTGGTACGTTCCTCTCATTTCTTTACATACCAAAAATAGTAACATTTTATTATATAAAATTCAGTCACATTCACTATTTTTCTCCACTTTATCTACTTTATATCCACTTTATACATTAAATATTAATTGGTCCCATCACTTTACTCATTTTTCTTAATTTTCCCTATTAATTTACACTTTTATTAACCTCCGTGCCGTCCCCTCAATATAAAGAATTGAGGGGGACGGAAGGAGTAAATCATTTGTAATTTGTGGTCAAAGTTTTAAATCATTTGTAATTTGTGATCAAAGTTTGGTTAATTTGACCATTTAAAATCAAAACAGAACAACTATTTTAAAACAGAGAAAGTATTAGTCCGTATACTTGACTTTCATTTATAAGCTCAAACTAACTACTACCAACCCGCTGCATTCGCTTTCAATGTCAAAGAAAAAAAAAAGATAACCGAATCAATCTCTTAAAAAGTCTTGAAGATAAAAGATTAATCGATTACCAGAATTTCATATGCAATTTTTGTTTTAATTTTCTAATAAAAATTAAGATTGAGAAAACAGTCATACATAAAGTGAAAATTAAACTTAATTAAGGATCGTCCACCTTGAATTTCATCTATATTTTTTAACTTTAATTTTCTGAAAAAATTATTCACAAACTGGAAAAATGTTACATAAAGCAAAATTTACAGACTAGACATAAAACGTTAACATCACATGATCATTTTACACATCTAAAGTAAATATAATACTCATATTTAACCAATAAATAATAATTAAAATCTTTCACAAAATATAAGAATTCGATCAATCATATGTCATATGGAAACATTAATAAAAACTTACATCTAAGAAAAGAGTAATGTTATGTATTTCAAACAATTCCGAAAAATTATTATCAAATAATATGAAATGAAAAGTAATAATTTTCCATTTATGAACATAAATATATGCACAAGAGCTCATTATTACGAAAATTACCTATTAGGCTGATAACACATCAATATTTGGGACTTTTAGCATTTTTTTTAACAAAATTAAGGAGGTCACAATTTGTTCAAATATCGGCATTTAATATTGCAACAAACTGGTTTTTGATGCTTAATTACTCTTCCCTAGTGTTGCATATCACGGAGGATGAAGTAAAAATTTCCGGCATTGTACGTGCACCATAAGGTCCATAACGTATACTCCTCCGTCCCTCGACGTTCTTTACATTTAAAACGGAAGGTTTAACACATATTTTAATATTTTTATAAATATTATTCCATAAATTATTTTATATATTTTTCTTTTGAATAAAAATATAATTTTTAAATTTTTATTCAAAAAACAAGTTTAAAATAAGTTATGGAATTATATTATATATATATATATATTAAAATACGTATCAAGTTATGAAAAAAAACTGTAAATAAATGATTGGGAGGAAGCATATATTTATGGCTCCGACCGTCTTACGTTTAGCATAGTCAATTAAATTGATGCACTTAGTCGGTTTTTTTTCTTTTGATAATTAAGCACTTGTCGTTTTTTGATATTGCGTATCAAATTATTTATCTGGAATAGTCAAATCAATTATTTTCAATTTTTAAGTAGTCAAATCAATAATATTTAGTCTCACCTCGCGGCATGAGATCAAAAGGTGGGAATGTAAAAAAAATCGACTCATGAGAAATAGCTCAGCCTAACATGCTTCACGGATCTCATGATGCATAGGACTTTTGATTAAACTTTAGTAAAGTTTTAATTCAAAATGCAATGTTAGGATACGGAAACAGATATCAATAATTATTGAGAAATTATTAAAAATACTATTTTTTAATTTTTTTTTTATAATTTTATCATCTTCTGAAAATATTTGTAAAAATACGGCCTGTAACTAGATGCAATTTAAAAATATTTGTAAAAATACGGTGTGCAACCAACGCAACCAGATGCAACCAAAACAACCAGATGCAACTTTTTAAAAAATAATTGAAAAATAGCTGAAAATTCAAAAAAATTGTTAGTCAAAGGGGTAAGTTTGTGGTCTTGATTTACCATCTAGATTCAATAGTTAACCTTTGGGATTTAATCTTTCTATTTTGGATTTTAGAAATATTAAGAATGACGAATAATTCATATTAGGACTTAGGGTTTAGGGTTGCAAAAATATTTTGCATTTGTGGTTGATTTTGGTTGCAGTTGCAGATATGGTTGTATCTAATTGCAGACCGCATTTTTGCAAATATTTTCAAAAAATTGGTATTTTTGCAAAAAAAAAAATTAAAAAACACATAGCATTTTTGCAATTTTTTTTAGTTGGATATTTATGAAAAAATCCCATAATTATTTTGAGACGTAAAGATGACATTATAAGTAAAACTTACGTCTAGGACTCCAATACTCAAGTGTTAAAAATTTCAAAAATTTTAAATACAAAATTACAAAACATATAATGTATATGTACGTTAGGATCCGGATTCAAAAACTGATTTTGATTAAGGCCGTCGAAAGTTCAAGGCCGGTACAAATGTCAAAATATCATGTTTTAATTTTAAAAATGTATATTAATTTATTACGAAATTTATGTTAGTCGTATACTTCTGGTAAGAATTGCACTTCCGTAGCAAAGTTTTAGATAGTACGGAGTACAATAGACTTTTGTGACATGGCACAATTCATTTAAACTTATATATACCGTAAAAACTAGCACTTACTGTATTTCATTTCCAATTCAACCAATGATAATTTCAGAATCCGATCCAGTCCTTCCTAGCTGTTCCCACGCCTGGGAGCGGTGTAGCTGCTGGTGGGTGTTTGCAAAACAACACCGGAGGGGGATTTGGACCATGATGGCGCCTCCGGCGTGAGAATAAGTGTGAGATTTGGAAGAGAAGATAAGACTATAGAGATATCTAAATATGGAGGGTGTGTGTATATTGTGTATCGAGAAAGAGAGAGTAACCCTAAACCTTTCCTTCTTGGGCTATTTATAGGCCTAGAATTAGGGTTCAGGGGTGTACCTGCAATCATGAGAGTTGAATCCTAGGTAGGTAGGACACCTGGGTGATGTTGATGGGTCACACGTGTCCATGTGAAGATTGTGGTGTCGTGTGCCAAGCTCCTGTTGGCACATGGTTTAGGTAGGTCATAATTGTGTCAATTATTGGTAATTCAGAGGTGTAGTGGCCAGGTGTGATTCCTGACAACGACCTGTATTTCCTTCGTCATAGTTGACGACCTTATCTCACGTCATTAGAGCTTATCATTTCTTGGGTGTTGTGTAACTTGATTTGTCTAAGTCAGGATTTGGGAGGGAATCCGGGTTGCTTGAGAGTCAGGGCTCAGGTACCGTTGAATATGCCACAACTAGGAGTCTGAGTTGGGTCTCGAGTCAGGGCTCCCAAGAAACTTTGGGTACTATCTCTGGGAGTCAGGGCTCTCGTGGCCTATAAATGGGAGTCTGGGCTCTTATAGCCTATCAACCAAGACCATCTAACAATTGCAAATGTGCATTAAAAAGGCTCCGGGAGTAAAAACTACCTAGCTTGAAAGCAATGGATGCATTGAATCTTCTTCCTTCAATGCTTTTTATCTCTTTATGTTTTAATTTCTTCCTGTTTTCATGTTTTTATCGAAACACGATTTTCTCGAATGCAGAAAAGATAGGAGATGTGAGTACTAACATTAGAGGAATGTTTCTGTTCGAAAGTTCTTTAGTTGACAATGGTAATGACAATTTTCTTCGAAACTGTTGGGTATAATATTATAATACACAGCAACAAATAGGACAATTATATATATTTATATTAACAAGAACAGGCAGATAACACCAATTAACAAAACAAACACGAAGGTCGAAACAAGAATATGATTAGAGACTATAAATAACAAGATAAGAAAGAACATTTATCTCTTTCGCTTTAACAAATGCTGAAAAAGAATAAGAACAGAACAGCTGAGTCGCCAAGCCTTTCGAGAAGTCTTGACTGTTCTTGAAGAGATTATTGCCCCACTTACGCTCTGTTGGGTTCCAACAATATCACTTTCAGGATAAAACAACATAGATCAATCCGCTCATAGTAACGACAATGATCAACAGCGACCCGCACCTTAGTTCGCCCAAGAACTATGTATTTAATCTGTATGTATTAAGAGAGAACATAGAAGAAGATAGTTTCTAGGGTTTTCTGAGTACGTATATCATTTTCTGTATCAAACGTTCTGTTTTGTATATATATAATACAAAATAAAACGTAAAATACCAAAATAAAATCGTAACTGCAAATATGACATTTAATACTAATTATTTTGATTTAATTTCATTAACATCTGTCATCGGGATTTAATATCAGTTATAGCTGCCATCAGGATTTAATCCTATCAGGACTTGAAGCCATCAAGATTTAGTCCAAGTACTGACCCATCAGTAGTTAACTCAGGTCATCAGGACTTAGCCCATAAGTAGTTAACTAGTCCATCAGGATTTACATCCATCAGTAGTTAACTCAGGTCATCAGAACTTACTCAAGCCAAGCCATCAGGAGTTAATCCAAGAGCTAGTCCATCAGGATTTAATATATATCCTGACCCAGTTCGTTGAGCTGAGTCGAGTCGTGTCGTGACGTGGCGTGGCGAGGCGGGCGACGAAGACGCGCGTGTGTGTGCGCGCGCGTGAGGCACACAATAACACCATGCACACTCACATGCCTTGGTAGTTGTATACTACTCTTGCACATGTTTCTATATAAAGCCACCAACATCTCATTACCAATTCTATGTGGGACAAAAGTTCTTTCAACTTAAACAACCCACATAACCCATTTCAAGTAACCTATTTCAACTCAATTTATTTATGGATTCCACTAAGAAAATGTCTTAGATCCAAACATGAAAGTTTAAGTCCTCATAACAAGGAACAACCTCCAATTATTAGTTTCCGAAAATTCAATGAAGAACATATATAAAATATGCCTCAAACTTTCTATTTTCTAACAATCCCCCACAAATCCATACAGAAATGCATATCGATCTGTATCATGAATTGTTTTTCAGAGTCGGTACCCTTCCGGGTAGGGGTGTACACGGGTTGTTAAAACCGACCAACCCGATCCAAACCGACCTCATTTCACCCGATCCAAACCAAATATTTTTAAACCGGAACATATTTGGTTTGAAAAGATATAAACCCGATTTAATTAGGTTGGGTATGGGTTACGATTTTTTTAAGCCGAACCAACCCAACCCGATTAAAAATAATAGATTTAATTAAAATATATGAAACACATTTAGTTAAAATAGTTAACAGTTTTGGAGTGTACATTTTTAATTATTGAAACACATTCTTTGAACTCTTGTGTTATAGACCATAGACCATGTGTGGTCCTGGAAGAAAACTTTATTGCTTGCATTGCCTAGGGTTATCCATACATGATATTATCTATGTTTGTTAATATTGTATCAGTACTTTAAGGCCAGTTTACATTAATAAGCATCAGTTTTATATTAAGTTGTTCGTTATCAAGGACATAACAGCAGAAATGTGTACATCAATATTCTACAAAACTTCTACAAAACTGTGTGTTGAGATCATTTGAGACAAATGTTCTTACTGTCTTTGTCCATTCGTGGTTGTAATGCAAATTTAGCACACTGACTATGCTAATAACACAAATTTGACGTTTAAACTGAAAGACTATGTTTAGTACTTTATCAGTCTTTTGGTGTGTTTTAACTTAAATATTTGAGATTTATTTGAGATGGATATGTAATATTTTGTTGACTTTCAATTTTGATTTATTAATTTAGTACTTACTGCTCGATAAAAATATATTTTATATATTTATTAACCCGACCACTCTGACCCGAACCGATCCAAACCGAAGTATATTAAATGGGTTGGATTACGAATTTATTTTTTGTGGGTTGGGTTGAAAATTTGCAAACCCGTTTTAATTGAGTTGGGTTGTTAAAATCCCGTAACCCGCCCAACCCGAACCGTGTACACCCCTACTTCCGGGTTTGAACCCTCCTAAGTCCTCTACTTCGATGGCTACCGGATCTAGATGGAATGTTTCACCTTGAATCTTTATCCGTTGGGTGTAACCACACTCCATAGACGACGACAAATCAAAAGCTATGGTGCTGATCTACGACCTTGAGACGTTAATGGTTCTGTCTCGATCATGTTCGTCGAATGCTTCAAGGAATAACCCTTTCATCTAATTACGATCACACAATTACATTCGCTTAGCTGGGCATCTCCAGATATGTACTGCTATCATCTCGTCAAATGACTTGACCCCATTCAGAGATCAAATAACTCTTGTTATACTGACAATATCAGTACGTTTTAGGTTTATAGGGGATAGACTCAGATACGTGAGTATCAAAGTAAATAATAAAGGTACTACCAACTTACCCTCACAGCTTGTTATTACCACATTGAATACACTTCAAGGGATCTCCTCTCAGGTGTATTGGGTTCCCGCTGCTGATGAATCGTGAGGGGTTATCAGCCCCATCCCCAACCTCGACTTAAGGACTACTGCATGCTCAAGTCATTTAGTCAAAGGATCAACTATATTATCCTGAGTTCCAATGAACTCTATAGCAATAATCCTTTCAAACACTAGACCCCTTATAGACTTAAGCCTAACTTGGATGTGTCTCTTTGTCTTAGCATTATACTTTTCACTACTGATCTTGTCGATAGTTGTACGGCTATCACAATGAACAACAATGGCTGGAAGCGGTCTGCTTACTACAGGTAACACTGACATAAGTCCATGTAACCATTCAGCCTCCGTCCCCCGTGACATCTAGTCCACACAACTCAGCCTCAAAAGTAGACCGAGTAATCAAAGTCTGTCTAGTAGACTTCCAGGATATTGTTCCACCTACTAGGGTAAACCAATATCCAGTCACTCCATTGGTACCAGATTTATTAGCTATCCAACTTGCATCACTATTTCCCTCGAGTACACCAGGGAATCTTCGATAATGCAAACCAAGATAAATAGTTCCCTTAAGATATCTAAGAACTCTATCCTGTGCCTCCCAATGAGTCTTGTTCGGACAACTTGTATATCTAGCTAACTTAGACACAGAATAAGAAATGTCTGGTCTAGTCACGTTAGCAAGATATTGCAAACTCCCAATAATCTGAGAATACCTTAACTGAGACACATGAACTCTTGAACTATTCTTGACAAGAGCAACTTTAGGATCGTACGGTGTGCTAGCGATTCTACAATTTGAATAACCATACTTCTCAAGTATAGATTTCTCTATATAATGAGATTATGACAAGGTTATTCCTTCAATTGACTGTGTCAACTTGACCCCAAGAATCACACTAGCCTCACCCATATCCTTCATTTCAAAGTGCCTTTTCAAGAAATATTTCGTCTCATTAATAATCTCAATATTGGTTCCAAACAATAATATGTCATCCACATATATGCACACGATAATACATCCATTTCCTTTAACCATGTAGTAAACACACTTGTCACTTTCATTAATTACAAACTCCGATTCTAAAACAGTTTCATCAAACTTTTTATGCCAGTCTCTAGGAGCTTGTTTTAAGACATATAGACTTGATCAACTTACATACTTTCCTCTCGTTACCAGAAGCAACAAATCCCTCAGGCTGATCCATATAAATCTCTTCTTCAAGATCACCATGAAGAAAAGTTGTCTTTACATCCATTTGATGGATGATGAGACCATGTACGGAAGCCAATGCTATAAGCATTCGGATTGTTGGGTATAATACTATACTACACAACAACAATAGGGAAGTTATATATATTTATATTAACAAAAACAGACAGATAACACCAATTAACAAAACAAACACGAAGGTCGAAACAAGAATATGATTAGAGACTATAAATAACAAGATAAGAAAGAACACTTATCTATTTCGCTTTAACAAATGCTGAAAAAGAATAAGAACAGAACAGCTGAGTCACCAAGACTTTCGAGAAGTCTTGAATGTTCTTGAAGAGATTATTGCCCCACTTACGCTGTGTTGGGTTGCAGCAATATAACTTCCAGGATAAAACAACACAGATCAATCAGCTCACAGTAACGACAATGATCAACAGCGACCCACACACCAGTTCGCCCAAGAACTATGCATTTAATCTGTATGTGTTGAGAGAGAACATAGAAGAAGATAGTTGTTAGGGTTTTCTGAGTACGTATATCCTTTTCTTTGTCAAACGTTTTGTTTTGTATACATATAATACAAAATAAAACGTAACAGACCAAAATAAAATCGTAACTGCAGATATGGCATTTAATAATAATTATTTTGATTTAATTTCATTAACAACTGTCATCAAGATTTAATATCAGTTACAGCTACCATCAGGATTTAATTCTATCAGGATTCAGGACTTGAAGCCATCAGGATTTAGTCCAAGTACTGACCCATCAAGACTTATCCCATCAGTAGTAAACTGAGGTCATCAGGACATAGCCCTTTAGTAGTTAACTCTGGTCATCAGGACTTAGCCCATCAGTAGTTAACTGGTCCATCAGGATTTACATCCATCGGTAGTTAACTCAGGCCATCAGGACTTACTCAAGCCAAGCCATCAGGAGTTAATCCAAGAACTGGTCCATGGATTTAATATAAATCCTGACCCAGTTCGTTGATTTGTTACAAATAAATTCTGACACTGTTAAATTAAATCAATAAATAATATTAAATAAACAGGTAATCAAATTCCTCGCACAGGTCGCCTCGCGTACACGAGACGCCGAGACATTCGCCCAATTCTCCCTGAGTTGAGTCGCGTCGTGACGTGACGAGGCGGGCGGCGGCGACGCGCGTGTGTGCGCGCGCGTGTGAGGCACACAATAACATCATGCACACTCAAATGACTTAATAGTTGTATACTACTCTTGCACATGTTTCTATATAAAGTCACTAACCTCTCATTACCAATTTTATGTGGGACAAAAGTTATTTCAACTTAAACAACCCACATAACCCATTTCAAGTAACCTATTTCAAATCAATTTATTTATGGATTCCACTAAGAAAATGTCTTAGATCCAACATGAAAGTTTAAGTCCTCATAACAAGGAACAACATCTAATTGTTAGTTTACAGAAATTTCATCAAGAATATATATAAAATATGCCTCAAACTTTCCATTTTCTAACAATCCCCCACAAATCCATACAAAAATGCATATCGATCTGTATCATGAATTGTTTTTCAGAGTCGGTACCCTTTCGGGTTTGAACCCTCCTAAGTCCTCTACTTCAATGGCTACCGGATCTAGATAAAATGTTTCACCTTGAATATTTATCCGTTGGGTGTAACCACACTGCATAGACGACGACAAATCAAAGGCTATGGTGCTGATCTACGGCCTTGAGACGCTAATGGTCCTGTCTCGATGATGTTCGTCGAATGCTTCAAGGAATAACCATTTTCTCTATTGCGATAATACAATTACATTCGATTAGTTGGGCATCTCCAAAGATGTACTGCTATCATCTCGTCAAATGACTTGACCCAATTCAGAGTTCAAATAACTCTTGTTATACTGGCAGTATCAATACCTTTTAGATTTATAGGGGATAGACTCAAATTAATAAGTATCAAAAGTAAATAGTAAAGACGTTTCTAACTTTAGTTTTTTCTAGTTATAAATGATTTCTACCAAATTCAACTCGATAATAGTATATATTTAGTTGTCGTCCTAAAATCTTGGATGTGAAAGTGACACATCGTCAGCTAACGAGAGAGAATAATAAATGTCGAGGTCGATGTACAAATTTAGTATTTACATTGAAGCTAAATAAAAATTTCTTATTTCGTACCGGTGCTTACTGCTTATCATCCTAAAATCTCAAATTTGATTACAGGGAGGATAATGGGTTATAAACGGAATATTAGAATTAGTTGAGATGCACACAATTTGACCCGAACATCTCATAAAGCTATATAATATGTAAAAAAATATAAATTTATTGAGCAGCCCTAATCGGGAAGTATATAATTACACTATTTAATGTAACATTCCCCATCCATTTTCAATAGTAGTAGTTCATTAAAATTTGGCAATAGAAGATCCTTCGATTTTTGCCATTCAATTAATATATATTATTCTTACTATTTGACTGAATGATTTTCATTTATAAGCTCAAACTAACTACTACCTACCGCTGCATTCGCTTTCAATGTCTTTTAAAATTTTCAGATGGGTAAATCGGCAATACTCCTCTTATATTTTCTCCGTCGTTTTGAGTTTTGACATACATGTTCCTGTTTAGATTTTTCGATTGTACACTTAAAATTATTATTTTAATAATATTTTTTTGAATGAAAAATATATAATCAAAACAAAAAGTAAATGAAAAATTATTACTTTTACAATATAGTCAAAAGGGCGTTGGTTCACGACAATGGTTAATAAAAGAAAATTTTCGTTGAAAGAAAGAATCCTAAAATTGAAAAAAATTCATTGATAGAGTGACGTGGCTCCTGCATTCATATCAAATAATTCTAAAAAATTAGTCAAAATACCTAAACATCATCTTAAAAGAGGGAGTAAAATTAAGAGAAAACTTACATTTAGCAAAATTAACGATGTCACTTTTGTTCTTATGGGGTATTTAATTTTGTGACAAACTGGATTTTGATGCTTAACTAATAAAAATTACTGGGGCATATCACGGAGAATGGAGTAAAAATTTCCGACACTGTACGTGCACGTATACTCCCCGTCCCAATAATTTCTTTACGTTTTCTTTTTTTGGACGTTTCAACCATTTATTTACACTTTCTTTTTTTGGACGTCCCAACCATTTTTTTATATTTCTAAAGTTTTCAAAAATAGTAAAGTTTTAAAATATAAAATTAACTTCACCCACTATTTTCTCTACTACTTTCCTTCACTATACTCACTTTATACATAAATTTATATATTTATGGCTCCAGCGTCATACGTATAGCATAGTCAATTTAATTGATGCACTTGTCGATTGCGTGCCAAATTAATTTTATGGAATAGTCAAATCAGTTATTTTCATTTTTGAAGTAGTCGAATCAGTAAAATTTAGCTCACGGCATGAGATGAAAAGGTGGGAATGTAATAAAATTCGACTCGTGAGAAGAAGCTCAGTCTAACGTGCTTCACGGATCTCATGATGCATAGGACTTTTGATTAAACTTTAGTAAGGTTTTAATTCTAAGAGCAATGTTGGAATACCGAAACAGATATCAAACTAATTTTGAGACGTAGAGATGATCCTAACTATAAGCGAGTAAGAGCGTAGAACTCGTGTTTTAATTTATAAAACGTATATTAATTTATTACGGAATTTATGGGAGTTTCTGTTCTTCTCGTAAGAATTGTACTCGTAGCAAAGTTTCAGATAGTATGGAGAGTACAATAGACTTTTGTGACATGGGGCAATTCATTTAAAAGCTAGCACTTACTGCACTTCATTTCCAATTCAATCAAGACCATCTAACAATTGCAAATTTGCATTAAAAAGGCTCCGAGAATACAAGCTACCTAGCTTGAAAGCAATGGCTGCACTGAATCTTCTTCCTTCAATGCTTTTCATCTCTTTATGTTTTAATTTCTTCCCGTTTTCATGTTTTTCTCGAAACACGATTTTCCAGAATGCAGAAAAGACAGGAGATGTGAGTAATAATATTAGAGGAATGTTTGTGTTCGGAAGTTCTTTAGTTGACAATGGTAACAACAATTTTCTTCGAAACTTGGCTAAAGCTGATTACTTGCCTTATGGCATAGATTTTCCACTTGGTCCTTCCGGGAGGTTTACTAATGGCAAAAATATTATTGATCTTCTCGGAGACCAGCTTAATTTTCCAGCATTCATTCCGGCTTTCACTGATCCATCTACGAAAGGAAATCGGACAGTTCTTGGTGTTAACTTTGCATCCGGTGGCTCTGGAATCCTCGACGAGACTGGCTCCATAGTGGTAAACGGATCAATTTTTTCTTTTACATGCATGTTGCTAGCATCATGTAGGTAAAAATGTTCTTGTTCCTTTTATTAGGCACAGTTAGATTTTTGATAGGAGTTTTACCGTCTTACTTGCACACGTCTCCTCTGAGATTCGAACCTTCTCCTTTGATGTTCCAATCAACCTTCAACCTCGTAGTGCTACGAGATCAGAGATATCCACTAGGTTATAATGCTAGGAATTATGTCCGATATCTTTTCCACCTTTATAATGCCATCTTTCTTGCTATGCACTAGTTTTTTTTCATTTCTTATCATTTTCAAAAAAAAAAAATACTAGGAGAATTTTTTTACTAGTTCCGCGGATGGTATTGTAGGGAGAAGTGATGAGTTTGAATGAGCAAATCAGGAAATTCGAGGAAGTGACATTGCCGGAGTTGGAGAGTCAGCTTGAGAGCAGTGGCACAGAGTCATTATCCAAGTACTTGTTTGTAGTTGGAAGTGGAGGAAACGACTACACTTTGAATTATTTTTTCACTAAATCACCAGCTAATCTCAGTGTTCAAGCTTTTACAGCCAATCTCATACGTACTCTCTCTACACAACTCAAGGTAAAAATTCATCATTTGCATGCTTTTACTTACAAATGCATCTGTTTGTGTAGTATGTAATCCTAATTCCATTGTCAAATTAGATTTTTTGGATTAAATATGTGTAAATTTACGAAGTTCTAAATAATATTGCAGAAGTTGCACACTTTGGGGGCACGGAAGTTTGTACTAATGTCTTTGTATCCTCTGGGCTGCAGCCCAGGAGCCATTGGTGCCCCTGAACAACCACAGAGGAAGGGTTGCAATCAATACCTTAATCAAGCTGCTCATCTCTTTAATATTTACTTAAGATCCTTGGTAAATGACAGTAGGCTAGAAATGCCTGGTTCTAGTCTTGTCATAGTCAATGCATACAAAATAGTTCGAGATATAATCAAAAACCCTGCTTCAAAAGGTAAATATATATATAACAAATTTACAACCTGATGTACTTGATCATTCTTACTAAAAGAAAGTTCTGATGTTTAATCCGCTTAGGTTTTACTGACGCGACACAACCTTGTTGCCGTGTGCCATCGTTGGAAGAAGGGGGAAATGGAATTTCATGCAAGCGAGGAGGATCAACATGTGAAGATAGGAGCAAGCATGTGTATTTCGATGGTTTGCATCCAACAGAAGCTGTCAATGTTGTGTTAGCTACAAAGGCTTTTGGTTCCAATTCCACAAATGAAGTTTATCCCTTCAATATCAGGGAACTTGCTCAAATTTAGGGTTCATTTTCTTTGATTTGTTTTACTAATCTAGATCACAGTTGCAGAACTTGATGTTATTGTAACCTAGGTAAAGTTATCGTATCAATAATGTTACAGTCTTGCATGCAAAATTTAACATAGTTGGCCCGAAAATCTACAGCAGTGTGCAAGAATTTACAAGAAATTATGCAATACTAACAATAGGATCCGCTTGCAGGACAACTGTTGATTAAATCCCACTGATTTGTTTCAGTAGTATAGATCAGAGTTTCAAACTTGATCTTATGCTCAGACACGTATACTTTGGCATGAAAGATTTCATATCTTTTGTCGGATTCATTGATAAAGACATGTAATGATAATGAACAAATTCCTTACTCTCAAGAAAATTTCTGATTGCTACTGATATAATTAGCACTTCAGCAGTACACTTTATAATCCCGGTTCATCCATGGTTCTCCGATTCACTACATAGATTCCTGCCTTAACGCTGTGCTCCCAAGTTTTTTGACGGAGAAGAGAATGGAAGAGAAAAGATTAGGAAAGAATAGAAGCAATAAATTTTCTTCAATGTTCTTTCAAGTTTTTTGTTGATGATGAGATAAAATTTTAAAAAAAATGATACGGAGGGAAACATTTTGAAAATTGGTACGAGAGTTTCTCTCCCAATCATCCCATTTTTGGGAAGAAATTTTTGGGGAGAAAATTTAAAAAAAAATTTATTTTCTCTTCTCTTCTTCAAAAACTCGGGAGCACCATTAAGAAAGAAAATTTCAAAATTCTCTCTTCTCTCTATATTTCAAATCGGAGCACATAGTAAACACTCAAAATTATTTGTAGCGTTTGAATAATGTAATTTCCAATTTAGCTTCAAATGTAGTAGATCGGTAACAATTTTTTTTCCCTTCAACCTTGTTTGCTTATTTGCCTAGTATTGTGTTTTTACATGGATACTGGATTGTTTCCTGGTTAACTTGTCGGGAAAGCTCTGGTCTCAGAATTATTTATTTTAAATTATGAATGAGTTCGGTTCGAGCTTGAATCGAACCGAATTTGCGAGTTCGAGTCGTGTTTTAATCAACTCGGTAAACACTCGACTCAGTTTATTCAACTAAACGAGTACAAATTAATATTCGAGCTCAGAATATTAATAAGCCAATCCACGTGCAGGAAAACAAGTCAACGAAGAGGCAATGCACCAATGAAACGCAAGAACATAATACAATATAACCTCTTGCTATGCTACACAATCATAATGAAAACTTTTATTAAGCATTACAAAACGAACAATCCACATGGAAATAAAAAAGATTTTCCAACAAACAAACAGAACATCATCAGTTTCGAACAGCATCCCCAGTTTCCAAGTCAATAATGATAAACATAAACATTATATTCCACAACAGCATCCCCAGTTTCCCAGTCAATCACATGAGTCCGTCCCTCAGCATATCCACGTGCAAACCGGAAACATCCACTTCCTCCGACCACCGGCATTTCCCTCACGTCAGAATGCAACGGATTCTGACCTAATATACTTAGCGAGCTCCCATTAAACTTCCCTTCCGTAAAAACATAGTTCAAAACCATCGAAAACGACAGCTCAGTCAACGAAGCAGCCGCGAACATTCCTTGAGCTCTTCCCACTTGTTTCGAACTTTGCTCTGGTCCAACAGTTAACGGATCATCGATCACTACTACGAGACCGAAAAGTGACGATGACGTGTTTGTTATAGCAGAGAAAGCCACACGGGTGGCTGTAGGGTTAGGGCCAGTGACTATGTTATGGAAGTAGAAGTGTAAGTGGCTTAGCTTTTCATATTTTAGGGATTTATTGGGGCTGCTTTTGTAGAAGTCTTGGGATTTTTCGGGGAGGAAGGGAGAAAATATCGAAGTTGCGTAGATTATGGAAAGAAATATGTTAGACATGGTGAGTCGTGGAATGCAGAATATGTGAGAATGAAAACAAGAAGAGTTCGGAGAGTCTGATATTACATAGCACTTTATTGAAGTTGTTGAGATGCCATTAGGATGCCAAGTCACGTGGCATGAGTGCCAACTTGGGGTGTCAAAAGTTAGCATCCCATAAAATAGGGTGCCAACTTCTTTGTGGTCCCAATAATGAATAAAATAATTTTTCTAAAAATAGAAAGTGAACATGTATTATGAAACAGATGGAGTACAAACTAGAACTCTTAATAGATATAACCGAATCGATCCGATTCGTAGCCAAATAAGCAGATACAGATTCTTCAAAAAATATTTGATCCGTTAATGATCCGATCCAATAACGAGCGAATATACGAATGTATTCAATATGATCCAATTCACAAACGACTTGATTCGAGTATATTATATTTATTAAAGATTTCTATATTCATGTAGTATATAAATTTTTTATTAATTATATATAATACATAATTTATAATTTATATAATTAATATTATTTTGGAATTTATTATTTTCACAAAACCTGACATACATTAGAGTTAGCATAACTCTATTAATAATTGTTTCAGAAAAAAAAATATTAATAATAACTTAAGATCATAGGTTAGCAATTGAAGTTTATAAAATACTAAGAGTAAAGTGCACTTTGTGTACTTGCAGTTTGTGTGTCAGACTATTTGGGATACTATGCTTCAAAAACTACCATTTGCTATACTGAAATTCCAGTTTCGTAATATTATGTGTATTTCAGTTAATATAACATTAAAATCACTAGTACAGAATGGGCCTATAACGTCGGTCAAAAAGAGCTATAACGTCGGTTGAAAGGCGTAGTATATGTAGGGGACACTATAGCGTCGGTCAAATCAACGTCGCTTAAAATTCATTACCGTCGGTTAAACAACCAACGCAAAATGCACAATAACCGACGCTATAGTTATCTACAATAGCGTCGGTTGTCTAGACAACCGACGCTATAAGTATTGATTCTAGCGTCGGTTGCATGGAATGCCAACGCTATAAGTGTTGACAAATAGCGTCGGTTGCATGGAATGCCGCTATAAGTGTTGACAAATAGCGTCGGTTGCCTGGAATGACGACGCATTAGGTGCTGGTCTTTAGCGTCGCTTACCCTTATAACTGACGCCTAAAGTTTTAAAAAAATTAAAAATTTCAAAATATTCTGGTCATTTTTATTCAATATTTTAACCTGATTTATATATATATATATATTTGATCCTGTCAACAAACATGAACTACAAAAAAATAAAAATATAACACAAATTTGATTGAAATAAATTTAAAGGATTTTTGCTAGCATACACTTGGAATAAACAGTACATTAATGTTCAAAATACTAATAGAAGAATTTCTAGTTTCATATTACAAAATCAAGTTCTTCAATTTTGCTTCCGATTTTGACATTTTCCTTGAATTCAGACCGCCACCTGCTTTGTTTGGCTCTTTTCTTGGTGTTGGTCAGGGGAATGACACTGCAACAATCAGTACGGAGCAATCAAAAACCTTACATATCATGCTGCTTAATTTATATAAATACTGAAGCATTTAACATTCACGTGTATCTTGAACTATAACTTCTAAATGCAAAAAAAAAAAAAGAACTATAACTTCTAAATGCAAAAAAAAAAAAATCAATTTACAAAAGTCAAAATAGTTAACTATATTGTATTATTTAATTGCATCTGCGGTAGACTAAATTTTTTATGTAATAGCAGCAACAAGAAAAATTAAAATAATTGTTAGGATTTATGGGTGATAGCTAAGAGACAGCTTGACTAGATATTTTAAATGCTTAATTTTATTAAGTATGAACATACTGTCACAACCAGAGTATGTTCTTGTAACCATTTTGTTTATTGTTAAATAAGATTTTAGTACATCTTGGTAGAAGTTCATTTATTTGTTCAAGTCTCAAGAAGTGCTTAAGGAGGACAACAAGAATAAATGTTGCTGTCATGACACTGACAGTAAGTTTATAAGAAGACAGCATGTTGTAAGTCACGACAATATATTCACTCTGACAGCAACATTGGCGGAAGCCCTGAGACAACAACTTTACCTTAGTTTGACAGCAAGTTTGGAAATCCTGACAGCATCTCTTGCGGGGATTTCTTACTGTCACCAAAAACACATTCTTGTGACAGCAAGCTTGAAGATCAGGATACCGTCGAAAAGGGATAATCTTTGTATTGGGGATCTACCCAGTCAAACATGTGACAGTTTGGATGTTCAAGAAACAGGCGTGCTGCAGTATCCCAACACTGCATCAGGTCTGCAAGACTACGACAGAAGCTTGAGAGATCACATGACAAAGCTCACCAATTCAAGAGTATGACGAATCAACATCTACTGAATTGTGTTAGCTAAATATAGAATGTATCTAGATTGCTTTTTCCAGTAATGATAAACTTGTTTGTATAGCAATTTGGGTAAGACTTACAGGTAAACAATTTGTAAGAAGCTGCCACATGAAAATGACAGCAGCTTCATAAACCCGTGATGATAGAGATATGCTTAGTTTACTTAGACTGTCTCTCGACTCATTCTATGTATCACTCGAGAAATTGAAGCTCAAGAAAACTGATATTTTTTTGAGGTTGTAGCAACACATTGCAAAATAAATAAAACATTTATTTTGTGAGAAAAACTCTAGTGTCTACTTGTGTTTGCAATTCTTAAACTGATAAACGTTAATCTTAGTTTTTGTTGTTGAAGCGTAGATTGAGATTTATCAGTATTGCATTCAACCCGCCCTTCTGCAATAGTCAAGGACCAACAATAATGTATCAAAACGACATAAGGTATACAATAGATGTCGTATCTGATTATAGACATTCTCGGAGAACTTTAAAATTTTTCCCGCACCGACAGTAAGAGCTGGTCTGAGATAAACATTAGGAGCAGGGAGCCAGAGAAGCTGAATGGAATTATTTCCATCACCTGAAACAAATTATCAATAGATTGGTCACTTTTCTTTTTGTCACAACTGACAAGCAACTAGCTACGTAAAGATATTGGTGGCACTCTGCTTCTGTGTGTTTCCATCCTCTGTCACTCAATGCAATTCTACACATTACCTAATCAAATCGACAACTTGGAATCTTTTAGCATTGCAAGAGACACCAAAAGAGCAGAATAAAAGTTTGTTTGGCAGCCTTATAGAAATAGTGTACATCACAGGGAACATGAATGACTTAATTTTCCTACATTTCGAAGTCTGAGAGGCAAGAGAGGCACAGAGTATGCATGCCTTAGGGTTGGAAGGACTGAAGTTGGGGTAACTGGAGAATCAGATTGAGGGGTTTTCTTGTCTGTGGAGGACTCTGAAAAAGAGTTTTCATCAACATTAGCTAGGGGAAGGCAATGCTTCATGTCCTCATCTTCATCGTCATCCATCATAGTGGACATCTTTTCTTTCACCAGTTTAATCATGTCATAAAGCATTGATAATGCTATTATCCAGAAAAAGAAAAAAAACTGTTAAGGCCTTCGAACATAAAAATGACATCATTAATAATTCTGGACTCTGTTTGATGTTGGCACACAATAAATTTGGTCATATTCATAATAATATGCAACTTTTTGCAACCAGAATACCACTTTTTGTCGTAAAATCTAGACCAACTTACTTTGCCTAATATCACAAGAATTTACAACTAGAAGCAAGAAATTGACATACCTAGTTGCTCCAAATCAGCATTGACGAGACTGTATCTTGTGGATTCGATCATCCATTTATTACTGTTTGTCCACATATCTCCAACAGCTCTCATTGCATCACAGAATGAATTCAGTGCCTGTGTCAGGTCATCTCATTGATTCGAAAGGTATTGAGGCTACTGATTCATACATTTAAAAATTTTAGTTACTTGTTACTTTACATGATTCATTGAATGTCCAAAAGCAAAGTTATTACAAGAACCACCGACAAATGCTGTTATTGTGGCCCATGGTGGAGGAACCCTCTGCTTAAACCTGCAAGGAAATTCTAAAAAATAAACAAAAAAAAAGAACAATATGCATATTCCTACCGCTATACAGATATGTAAACTACAACAATAAAGTCTGACCTGCAATACATCTAATGTTTCCGATTAGGATCCCCAAAATCAATTGTGCTTATGTGCAGCAGTCCTATCTTGATATTATTGGTACCATACATACGTATTGGTGCAGATTTATTTATCATATCATATACGTTCACAACAATGGTCTGTTTGCTAGCAAGTTGATGTAGAAGCTTATCCACTAGTGACGGAACATCATAGGATGCACCAAGATACCTATTATAAGCGACTCTGCTAGGATTAGAATGTAAATATTGATGAAATTTACTCATGTCTCAATTTCCTTGTCTCAACATACACTGATAACAATTATCGTAACCTTCAAACCACGTCTACTTTCACCAAACTTCATAATCATGATTAAACTAACTAAGACAGCATAACATTAACATCTTATATCAAAGAAAAAAGCATTGTAATATGTAAAAAAAACTCTGAAAAACATACCAACGAGAATACCATAGATTATACAAGTTATCAACTCCTATATTTGAAGCATCTACAAAATTGAAAAACCAAAATTAATTAAAGACTACAAAATCCTAAATTAATCCCAAATCAAACCTTAGAACAGAACCTCAAAAATTGAAAATCCATATCGAAGATTGCGGACAACCAATTCATTGATTCCAGATAACCCTATGTGAGAGACAAAAACAACGAATCAAATCCTTAAAATAGCACCGACGGCGAGCTAGAGAAAGCAGCGAGAAAAAAGAGAAAGAGAAGAACATCAATCCCGAGAGAGCACCGAGAGTAAAGAATTAAATATGAGATGTGTTTTGTCGGCAAGAGATTGCGAGTAAGGTGAGAGGCTTGGCAGCGGAGTAGAGGGAGAAAGGTAAGAGACTTCTTAGCGACGGAGAAGGAGTAATGTGGAGAGTTTAACCGATAGAATTGGGGTTACGCGGATATTATACACTAGAAATTAAAAAAGAAATTATTTTTATTTATTAATAAATATTTTTTTTGTCAAAAATTAAAAAATAAAAAAGAAATAATGTTGTATAAATGATTACATTTATTAATATTATGTAATATTCAAAAATTTCAAAAATATTTAGTAAATAAAAATATATTTTATATAATATAATATTAATAATGAAGTGTGATCCGAATTTAATTTTATCCTAAATAATGAATCAACATAATAAGAATGAATCAATTTATATATATACTAGCTTAGAACCCATGATGCACGAATTTATATAAAGAAGTAACGATTTGTCCGATTTTTTGGAAAAATAGGGGTTTTACTAGGAGTTTTAGTAAAAAGTGACATGTTTTAGTTGAAAAAAGACAATTGTCAATTAAAAGTATTAAAATGGGTTTTAAAAAAATAAGTAATGGTTAGCCCGTAATATATTTGGAAAATGAGGGATTTTAATAAGGAAAGAAGAAACAGTAACATGTTTTAGGTGAAAAAGGTAATTACCCGTGATTTTTTAAGAAAAAAAGGAGATTTTGTTAGGAGAAATAAGAAAAATAATGTATTTTATCTGAAAAGGTAACTGGTTATAATAATTTTTATAATAATTAAATAAGGCAGGTACCGACCAAAAAATATGTACCAAAACTTTTAATGTTTTGTATTTAGTAATACTAGCTTAGAACCCATGCGATGCACATATTATTTTTAACAAATAAATAGGTGTGTTATTTTTTAATACAAATTTTAATTCTTATAATAATATAATATTTTTTTTCAACTTCTTTGAAACTTTTAACAACATTATTATAAAGAACACATCTCCGCCCTTGAAATAGTTCGGTGTTTTTAATAAAAATATATATAATAAAAAATATACAAATAAAAATACATTAAATTTGTCTTACTAAAAAAGTTGAAGAAAAAAAATTTATAATAAAAAGGCAAATTGAATATAATAACTTAATATCAATGGTACGGAGAAGCTCCGAAAGAATCATGAAAGTGGTGTTTCCAAATTATTAAGAATCATGCTGATTTTTACTAGATACAAAATTTAGTCCATTCAAAGCAACTCTAGCATAGTTGGTTAGGAGAGGCTAATAGAAATGTTTGCATATACAAAGGACAGGGGTTCGAATCTCTAAGCATGCATTTTAATTTTTGTTGAGTTATTTTAATTTTTGTTCAGTTTGCAAAGTACGACACATTTAGCTTCACCTGATTAATAAAATATAATATATGAAAATAAATTACACAATTAAAAAAAAGCTTTAGCTAATAATATACACTTAAAAAAACTGCTGAAATGCTATAGCGTCGGTTTAACTAAAGATCGACACTAAAACTCTATATAGGCGTCGGTTCTACGAGACCGACGCATAAGAGCACTTTCTATAGCGTCGGTTCTACCAAGAACCGACACTATAAGTCATTATAGGCGTCGGCATTCAAAAGACCGATGCTAAAGGTTATGTATTAGCGTCGGTTAAATGAAAGACCGACGCCAAAGGTCCTGTATTAGCGTCGGTTGAGCAAAAAACCGACGCCAAAGGTCTTGCACACACACCTACAGCGTCGGTTAAGTTGGCAACCGACGCCAATAACATGAAAAAGCGACGGCTTTCTAAAGAACCGACGCTGAAAAGCATTTCTGTACTAGTGAATGCAGGGGTAAAATAGTCTTTTTGTTATCATCTTGTTCATTAAATCCATTTGTACCATTGATGAAACTTTTGAGAAATTAAAACTTGAATATCTCAATCATTTCTTGACGAAATCGAGTTATTTAAGTTGCAACAGAATGCTCTCTTTCTCCTCTACAAATTGATTCTATAATAGAATATATGATTCTTCATGATTCTATATATATATATATATATATTTCTTCAATGTATCTCAGATGCAATGCGTACATCCTAATTAAATTTACTTAAAATTAGCGTTTACTTTTCAGCTGGGATTAGATAGATCTAAAGCACGTTACAAACAATATTCCGGTTTCCGAAAATACTAAAATCAAAGAATAAAGACAAAACTTGAGTTGTTATTTGAAAGAGAGACAAATACCAAGATTTACTCATTTTACATAAGTTGTTAGTTGACGCGCGTGGTACCTGGACGTCGACCTGAGAACCAAGACTCTATAAATGTAGTAATATATATTTACTCCATGCATTAAATGCATTGAAATTTGCCTGAAAATTCGCAAATGTAATTGAGGTGCATGCTTGTGGCTGACATTTTCATTTTTCAATTATATAATTTTGGATAAAAAAGAGTACACTAGCTAACCCAGATGTAGTAGAAAATGGGATAAATTTTGGAACCATTGCTCAAGTTTCAGCAAGGTATTACATCTGCGGGTTGCCAAGATGCTTCTCTGCGCCCAGACCTTATAGCTAAGGTTTTCAAAATGAAGCTTAATGCCATGATGTCTGATCTGACGAAGGAAAATGTGGTGGGCCGCTTTCTTGCAGGTGCTCTTTTGAATTTTTAATTATGTTATCATTGAATTTTAAAAGTGTGATCAGTGTTGTAAAAGTCGACGATTAATCGGGATTAATCGCCGATTAATCGCTAGACGGCGGACCACCGAACTGATTAAGCGAAAATCGGTCAATTAATCGTTTTTTCATAAAAACGGTCAAAAATCGGCTGAATCGGTCAAAAATCGGATTAATCGGGCTAATTATTAAAAAATAGTAAAAAATAGTTAAAATTAAAAAATAATAATAATAAATTTAAAATGTAGAAACTTGATTAAACAATAGGAAAAAACATTATTTTTGTACATATAATTATAATTTTAGATGTCTAAATCGTAAATTCTTTTAAGTTTTTCTCTTAAATTGATCTCTAATTGAAAAGTTAAATCTTCAAAATGTTATTTATTACAATTATATAACATTTTTAACATATTTGCATAAATATATGATAATAACATATGTTTAGTTGAAATAACGAAACAATTTTATAATTGTATATAAAAATATTATTAAATTTATTCCGATTAATCCCCGATTAATCCCTGGACGGTGCCTTCACCGATTAACTCCGATTCCCGCTTTTTACAATACTGAGTGTGATACATTTATAATGTAATAATATATTTAATTTAATTTTCTATGTGTTATCATAGATTTTATTCTAAAAGCTTCTTTGTGATTTAATTTTAAACTCAGGATGAATCATGGTTCATATCAAATACATTTCTGATCAAATATTAATAAACTTTGACGTACAATCCATGTTTATTCATAATCAAGTCACTAACTTGAACTATTCCGATACACAATAATAGCTTATGATATCACCGATAATGTCACAGAGCTGTGAACACAGAATTCAGTCACAGAATTAAGGTCTTAGATAGGCACACTGTGAAGAACGACAGTTTCAATGGTGAGACCAGGTCCAAAACCACATAGAACCCCCCAGTCAAGTCCTTCTCCAGTAGTTCTCTTTCCATCCTTAGCTGAAGCTTTCCTCATTTCATCCAATATAAACAGAACACCAGCACTTGACATGTTCCCATAGTCCCGAAGAATCTGTCTTGTAGCCTTAAGTTTATCAGGCGTCAAGCTTAACTCATTTTCAACTGCATCTAGTATACTTCGACCACCAGGATGTGCAATCCAAAAAATTGAGTTCCAGTCAGTAATACCCCAGGGTTTGAATGCCTCAACTAGACTCTGCCTAATATTCTTTGAAATAAACATAGGAACATCTTTGACAACGTGAAAAGTAAGCCCCACCTCGCGAAGATGACCGCTGAGAGCACCATCGCTACCTGGAAGGAGGGTTTGGGCTGCAGAAACAATCTCAAACAATGGTGTCTCAACTCCAACTACTGGGTCGGATCCCACTATCACTGCAGCAGCCCCATCACCGAAAATGGCCTGGCCTACTAGATTATCGATATGAGCATGGTCAGGCCCCCGAAATGTATGGACAGTAAGCTCAGAGCAAACAATAAGCACACGAGCATCTTTGTTGTTCTCAGCCAAGTCTTTTGCCAGACGAAGAACCATGGCACCTGCAAAACAACCTTGTTCGTACATCATGAAGCGCCTGACAGACGGACTGAGCCCCATAAGCTTAGTTAGGCGATAGTCTGCACCTGGCAAATCGACACCACCAGTGCTACAAAAGATAAGGTGGGTGATTTTAGACTTTGACAGCCCCCATTCATTTATGGCCATTGTAGCTGCTTCTTTACCTAGTTTCGGCACTTCCTCAACCAGAATGTCTTGCCTAGCATCAAGGGATGGTGCATTGTGCTCACAGATATTTGGATTTTCTTTCAGTAATTCTTCAGTCAAGAACATGTAACGGGTATTGATCATCGATCTCTCACCTGAAAAAATTTAAAATATTTACCGTATTATCAAAAATATAATTTTTAAAATTTTCCTCTTGCACATCATTTTTGACACCTGAATAACACTTTACGATCTAACATCTCACTTAAATATTTTACACTTAACACCTGAATGACAACCTTTTGGCACTTCTTCATTAGCATCTCAACAACTCCAACACCACCAAGGATGTCATATTGTCATGTAATGTCACGGTACATGACATTAACATCTCTTTTGACATCTTTGTTGAATTTGTGCTTAGAATTGAAGCTGTCTCGTTATATGTTAATTGAATAAAAATATTATAAATTTAGGAAAATATTTATTTGAACCTTTCATGAAGATAAACTAATATTTCTTCGCAGATGAATCAAGAAACTTACACATGCGCTTAAATTTTTCTTTGAGTTCTTTTTTATCTTCGCTATTTGTGACACGAAAATAAAAATCAGGGTACGTGCTTTGATCAAAGCAGTTGGGTGGCGTTGCTCTTCCGATCGCCAAAACAGTCGCCGGGCCTCCAGCCAGTTGTGCCTTTCGAAACTCATTCACCCTCGACATTTTTGCTTAAATTATTTTGGAGGGAAAACTGTAGTTGAAGCTTGCTTATGTACTTCTGTTAATTGTACGTTACATATGAATTTATACGCGTTCACGATACTTGGGTAGGCAGAATTAGCAGGTCACGATACTAGGATTTATTTAACTTTGTTAATTAATCCACATATGTTTCTTTTGTTAAATTTAGTTGTGCTTTAAGATTTATATTTAATCAGGTGTGGTATGCGCTTGCATTGTAGGTAAAAAAGTGTGGAGATTTTTCTGGGCATAGTTTTAAAACTGACCAAATTGCATCATTTTCTTAATAACATAACATAAGCGACTGAATTCATGTTATTTCCAAACAGCTGCTTCAACATAAGCAACCAAAAGTTGGTCGTTTTTGACATAACCAACCGTTTATTTGTAACTGGAAGTTAGTTGGAAATGTAAATATATTTACGACTACAATAATGGTTGGAAATAGAACTTCTATTTATGACTAATTAATTGCAACTATATATTGTTTGGAAATACAACTTATATTTATGACTAATTAATTGCAACTATATATTGGTTGGAAATACAACTTCTATTTACGACTAATTAATTGCGACTATATATTGGTTGGAATTACGACTTCTATTTACGACTAATTAATGCGACTAAATTTGGTTGCAAATGCTAGTCTCAATTACGACCAATTATTTGTGACTCAGTATTGGTCGTAAATATTGCTGACTTGGCTTGCCACATTAGCATGTGGGACCAACACTCACGAAACTGGAATTTCGTAACCGACCGTCAATAATGGTCGTAAATGATCATTATTTGCGACTGTTGTTTCAAAAACGATCAGACTTTTTACGACCAAATGAGTTGGTCGGTCGTCAGTCGATTTTGAGTACATTTGCGATCGTCAAGTATCAATTACGACCATTTTTTTCGGTCGTTTATGACCCCTGTTTCTTGTAGTGAGATAACTAAAATTTTAGATTTAACATACACATTTATGTTTTTTTTGTAATAGTCCAAGCCCCCTATCATTAATTGAGTAATCCTAAAATTTGATTATTAGCTTTAAATGCATTAAAATTTGCCTGAAAATTTAAAAGTTTGATATTTAAATTTGTATTCACAAAAAAAATTTAAAAAATTATTTGTGTACCTATTTGGTCAAAACATTTTAAAATGCATATCCAAAAATAGAAAGTGAACATGTATTATGAAACGGAGGGAGTACAAACTAGAACTCTTAATAGATCAGATAACTGAATCGATCCGATTCGTAGCCAAATAAGCAGATACAAATTCTTCAGAAAATATTTGATCCGTGAATGATTCGATCAAATAACGAGCGAATATACGAATGCATTCAATATGATCCAATTCACAAATGACTTAATTCGAGTATATTATATTTATTAAATATTTCTATATTTATGTAGTATATAAAAGTTCTATTAATTATATATAATACATAATTTATATTTTATATAATTAATATTATTTTGGAATTTATTATTTTCGCAAAACCTGACATACATTAGAGTTAGCATAACTCTATTAATAATTGTTTCAGAAAAAAAAAACTATATTAATAATAACTTAAGATCATAGGTTAGCAATTGAAGTTTATAAAATACTAAGAATAAAGTGCACTTTGTGTACCTGCAATTTGTGTGTCAGACTACTTGAGATACTATACTTCAAAAACTACCATTTGCTATACTTCAAAAACTACCTGCACTTAAATTATATTTTTCATAGTTGCTTTTTAAAAAATAAAAGCTAAAGATTATATATATATATATATATATATATATATATATATATATATATATATATATATATATAGGGTGTCATTCAAAAGAGAACTTTTTATATAGAGTCCGGCAGAGAACCATTACATAATTATTCATAATACATATTTTTATCATATTTTTTATTAAATATAATCATAAATTTCAATTATTAAATCAAAAAATGAAATTAAACTACTTTTAAAAAGAAAATATAGAAAATTAGTCAAAAAAATCCATAGTGATTCTACAGTATAATCAATTTTATTCAAAATGATTCTACAACAGAATCAAATTTAAAATCAATATTTTTATTCAAATTTTAAATGTTAATTTTTTTTAAGATGATTCTTTAATAGAATATATGATTCTCCACGATTCTCTATATAAGATGGTTATTCTTAGAACAATGATATATATATATAGGCTTTTGTTCAACTAGAAACTAAAATTAAAATAAAACTAAAAACTAATCTAAGCCCTTAGATTAATCTAATCTAATGGTCATCTACTGCACCACATACAGTTAAAATACACCCTCACATACACAATCCCACCTAATTCCCTTCATTTTTAATTTGATTTTTTCCGTGAATCGGTGAACTTTTTTTGAAATCCGACTTCACTATATTTTTCTCCATCTTCCAACGATCAATATGCATACCATATTCACTAAAATTTTAGTACTCCGTAATATAGCACATATTGTATGCATATTGATCGTTGGAAGATGGAGAAAAATATAGTGAAGTCGAATTTCAAAAAAAGTTCACCGATTCACGGGAAAAATCAAATTAAAAATGAAGGGAATTAGGTGGGATTGTGTATGTGAGGGTGTATTTTAACTGTGTGTGGTGCAGTAGAGGACCATTAGATTAGATTAATCCAAGGGCTTAGATTAGTTTTTAGTTTCTATTTTAATTTTAGTTTTTAGTTGAACAAAAGCCTATATATATATATATATATATATATAGATTTAACATGATCCGATTTGAAAATGATCTGATTCAAATATATTATATTATATTTAATATTTCTATTTTTATGTAATACTAGCTTAAAACCCGTGCCATGCACGGATTGTTGTAAATAATTTTTTAATTTAAATTTTAATATTTTACTAATTGCATTTGCTAAAAAAATAAGTAGGTGTGTTAAATATTTTTAAATAATTAAAAGTATTAAAATAGATTTTAAAATAAATAAATAACATTTTACCCGTGATATTTTTGGAAAATGATTGATTTTAGTAAAGAAAAATAGAAAAAGTAACATATTTTTGTTGAAAAATGTGATTGCCCGTAATTAAAAGTATTAAAATAGATTTTAAAATAAATTAGTAAGGATTTGCCCGTGATATTTTTGTAAAATGAGGGATTTTAGAAAAAGTAACATGTTTTAGTTGAAAAAGGTAACTTGCTTGATTGTTTTAGAAAAAGAGGGGATTTTGTTTTAAAAGTATTAAAATAGGTTTTAAAATAAATAAGCAAGGTTTTATCCGTGATATTTTTGGAAAAAGAGGGGTTTTGGTAAGGAAAAGTAGAAAATATAATGTTTTAGTTGAAAAAGGTAATTGTCCGTGATGTTTTTTCAAAAGGAGGGAATTTTATTAGGAAAAAATATTAGTTTTTAATTTTTTTTATTTGTTAAAAAAATAATCAGGCAAGTTAAAATATGTAAATATTTTTAAATAATTTAAAGCATTAAAATAGGTTTTTGAATAAGTAGGTAAGGGTTTGCCCTTCGTATTTTTGGAAAATGAAGGATTTTAAAGTTGAAACATTAAAATTTTGGTACCAGTTTTTTGGTATGTTACTTGCCTTATTTAATTTTTTTACTTAATTACTCATACTAAATTGTTTTTATTTAACATTAAAAGTTTTGGTACTTGGTACATTAAAAATTTTGGTACTTGGTACATTAAAAGTTTTGGTACCAGTTTTTTGGTACGGTACTTGCCTTATTTAATGTTTTACTTAATTACTCTTACTAAATTGTTTTTATTTAACATTAAAAGTTTTGGTACCAGTTTTTTAGTACGGTACTTGCCTTATTTAATGTTTTACATAATTACTCTTAATTTTAATATTTCGTCTTTAATAATATAGTAATATGTATTATTCTTATTTAATAATATGTTTTTATAAATAATTAAGGATAATTAAATAAAAACACTATGGTACTGACCAACCAAACTTTTAATGTTTCGTCTATTATATTATAGTATAGATATATATAAAATGTAAATTAATTATACTAGCTTATATCCCGTGCGATGCACGATTTTCTTTAATATTTTATTATTTTTATTTAGATTTTTATAATTATATCTTTTTTGATGAAATTTTAATATATATTTATATGTGTATATAATAATTTGGATTTATATATCTAACAATATAAGTATTTTAATTTAATAAATTGTTGACGTAATCTTTAGTAGTATTTTAGATATTTAAATAGAAAAATATTTTTAAATAATAGATCTAACGGTTCGTATTTATTTGCTCTTAAAAAATTCTAAGAGTGACTAAAGTGCAAATAATAAAATATGTGCCATGTAATGTGCCGAGTTTGTTTTAACATATGCTATTACTTTTATTTTTTATTAATTATCTTATTTAAATTGAATATTATAAAAAATTATATTAATCATGGATTTTATAAGTTTAATATAATAATATTTTCATTATTTCTATATTTTGCCCGTGTTTGTTTTTAATTCGAATATGAGTTGTTTCAATTAAAAACTATAAAACAGACAATGTCCTTAAAAAGACAGTCAATTACTTATTAATAATTATATAAAATTATATTACATTTATATATATATGTTGTCCGTGTTAATTTTAAAAAATTAGTTGTTTAAATTAGAAAATAGAAAATTATATTACCTTTCTATATATATGTTGTTCGTATTACTTTTAGATATATGTTTAAATTAGTTGTTTAAGTTAGCAAAAAAAAAAGTTATGTGTTTAGGGGTAAGTGGTTATTTATTAATAATTATATATAACAATATTTTGCATGTGCTATGTTTAGAACATGAGTTGTTTTAGTTAGAAAATGTAAAACATATAATGTGTTTTAGCTGAAAAAGGTAATCAGTTTTAGTTAGAAAAATAGATAAAATATGTAATGTATTTTAGCTGAAGAAAGCAGTTGGTTATATATAGGTCCGATAAGCCCGGTCCAAATACCGACCACCGACCGACCAAAACTTTTAATGTTTCGTCTTTAATAATATAGTATAGATATATAACATATTTTATATACTTAATATTATTTTGGAATTTAAATTTGAATTTATCAATGTAAATATCATAATTTAATTTTTATTTTATTAAAAAATTTAAAAACTATTCTTTTAGTTAAAAAAAATTGTTTTTAAATACAAACCAACATTTGTTCAAGTTAAATTTAAGAAAATATTTAAAAATTAAACTATTCCTGTTAAGATCTTTTCGTTGTCATTTTCTGATTACAGACAACCAGTCAAGGATCTTGGGGATACTCCTAAAATGCTGGTTCGCGTGAATATGTTATTTTTGATGTTTCATTGCGATATCAAAGTTCACCAACAGTACAGCACCACCTTTAGTTCTATCTCGCTTCCTCAGCAAAACATCCTTCTCCAGTCTAAAGCACACCAAATAACACCTAAAGCACATTCAATGGTGGTTTTTGAAAAAGTTATTTTTTTAATTTTATCAAATAACTATTTGTTTATTCTTTAGCAAAATTGTAATTTGTGTAGGCAACACTAACACCAAATGGGCCTAAGAAAATATTTGGTCGACTTAATGAGTTTTGACTTAATGAGTTTTGTCTTGGTTCCTTTCTTTCGCAAGTTTGAACCAGCAAACAAATCATAATGACAAAGAAATGGTGTTAAATTTTGATCCATAGTGGGCCGAATATGGGCTGTTCGGATCTTTTCGGATCACTACTAATTCATTTTTTTTGTAAGACATTAAAAAATGTCTTATTATTAAAAATATTATTTTTATTATTATATAATGTACTTTTTCAGAAGTATTGATTAAGTATCTATGTTATAAATATGAATTTTGATTATATATTGTTTAATTTATTGAATTAAAAGTGACTAAATATAACTCGACTAAAACTAAATTCACCATTTTTTTAAATTTGGATTTAAATCGGATCTCGTATTTCGAATCATATTCAGTTCAGATGATTTACTATTCGGTTATGATCGGTTCTAGATCATAATCGAATCAGATAATTTTCGGTTAAATTTTCGGTTCGAATAATTTTTGAATCATTTCAAATCAATTTTTGGATCATTAACGGATTAAATAATTCGAATACAAAATCAAATTCGGTACGATTTTTCGGATCTAGACCCATTTTACGGGCCTACTGCACTGCAGACCATAACTAGGGGCTAGGGCGATACTTGTTAACGGAGGAATTTGGTATTAACAAAGTTTGGGGTTCTTCGCCGGAATCAAGATTTACAACGGTGGTCCTTAGGTGGTAAATTCGTCGGAGTTTGGTGGCTGAGATTGCTTAGGGTTTATGTTGGCTGCCTCAGAGTTCTCAACATTCGACCCCTTACAATTTGTCTACGTATCCCTTTTATAGGGAATCAAGCCAATGTAGTTCTTGGGGAGGAAGTTTCCTTCATGGGCTTGGTCTTTGATCTTCGGAGCCCATCCGAAGTCTTCTACTGCCTTTCCATGCTTAAACGTAGGACTCTTCCACCGCCTTCCATGTATAGGATTCTTTCCATACTTAAACATATGTCTTCCTTATCTTTCCTTACTTGAACGGAGGACTTCCATCTGTTTCCTTACTTAGAGTTTCAGCTCACTTTAGGAATGTCTAACGATAAGGCCTAGCCACAAAGGCCCAAGGCTCGTCTATGACGTCAGGACTTCATGGATAAGGAAACTTCCCCCGTCGAGGACTAGTCCTATCCATTACCAGCTATTTCCTTAATTCATAGACGCAGGTATAGCCATGACTTACCTTAAATGCTAGACGCATCCTTGTCCCCCGAATGAGAAGCACCCACCAGATAGCAGGACAAGTGATCCCAAGTGTTTGGGTGCAAAGTGCAGGATTACTCCAAAGTTCCCCAATGAGGACGCGCCCATTGAGTACAGGAACAGAGCTCCCAAAGCACACACCAAGATTAACCCCACATCCCCAATGAGGGCGCGCCCATTGAATACAGGAGGAGACCTTTAGTCACGGACATCCCCCTCCTAGGGCACATCCTAGGAGGGAATTCTTCAATATTTAGTCAATACCAAACCAAGGAAACTATTTTTCATTATCAAGTTGTATCCTCAAACCGGGAGGACGCGCCCTCAAGGGGTGGACGGCTTAAAGGGCGCGCCCTCATCCCCATGAGGACAAGCCCTAAGTCTTCCTTGTGTCAAATGAAGTTATTATTCTCCGTCAAGTCTTCCATCCATGTAGAGTTGTCATTACCATGAGGGCGCGTCCTCAAGGGATGAACAACCTAAGAGGGCACGCCCTTATCCCTATGAGGGCAAGCCCCAATATTAAACTTAACCCTAATTACAGAAAATAATATAATTGAATTCATACTTGACCCGATCCTAACCTAAAAACCCATTATCGAATTTTGGCTATAACAACTACCCCCCAATTCAGTGTGAAGTTAAAAACAATACATATAATTTCTTTATTCGTCAAAAAATCCCAACTTCTATTGCCTAAGGCGCGTCTTCACGTAAGACGCGTCCTGACTTTGCCATGTGATAGCACGTGCATTGACAGTTGTCTTCCATTAGGCGCAGCTTCCTCTATAAATACCTAAAAGTCGCTTTCCACGTTTCACTTTACTCTTTTCTCAGAAAGAAAAACCTAATCTCCGCAGTTCGTCTTTTCAAGCAAAAATCCGGCCAAATCTTCGGTTTTTGAACGTTTTTCTTCTCGATTCTTCTTCAGCAACTTCAAAGGTACGATTTCATACCATCATTTCATGTTTTTGCCGTGTATTTAGATCAAATCGAAAATATGACTGTTAAGCCTATTTTTTGTGTTCTTGATGAAATGCGTGTATGTATGTTTGTATCTATCAGCGTCAGATCTTTATTTGTCATAATTTGATTTTAAATTGTGTTTCTGTCACTTCAGCTATAATTCGTAGACTTAGGACGCGTCTTTATGCGACTGAGGACTAATTACGTTAATATTGTTAAGGCGCGTCCTTGTTATCTTATTCATCCATGACGAATTATTTCCCAATTTATAATATATTTTTTTTACAGGACGCGTCCTTACCATCTTTTCCTTTCTCTTTTCAGCTGGAGGGTAAGGGCGCGTCTTCCCCGTTTCATCCCTTCAAGGACTTCAACAAACGTTTGGGAATTTACTCCCCACCTTCAATCTCCTTTCCAGCACAAAGCTCTCCTTCAATTAGATCTTTCCATACCCAAGCGATAGAACAATTACGCGAAGCATCTCCTTTCAAAGGTGACACAGAAATCATGTCATCCCCTTTAACTTCAAACTCATCCCTTCCACATGTTGATGATCTGAATTTGGAATTAACAAGCCATCATAGTAGGACGCGCCCCCAACAATTTAAACCGGTTATAGACGAGGGTAATGATGTCATAGAAGATATAGAGACCACTATTTTTCGACAAAAAAGAGGAAAACAAATTGAATCGTCAAATTCTGAGGGCACGTCCGATTCTGAGACAGAATCTAATTGTGAAGACGCGTCCTCAGATAGTCCATATCCTCATATAGACGAAGATGATCGTACATTCCCTCCTGAGAGTTCCCCCATTCCATTCATTCATCCCGAAATCGCTGAGGAAGAAATCGACCTTGATTGGGGCCAATACAAGGATACGCTTTCAGAGGCCGAGAAAAGAAGATTAAGGAAGCAAAACAATAAGTTATTTTGTGTAGCCATGTCATCCACCGTTTCTGTTGAGGAGATAACCTGGAGTATGACTTATTATCAAATGGAGGGCAAATGGGCGCGTCCTCCCTCCCTTATGAGGCCACACATCTTCAAATGGCCCGAACCTTTCAAAACACCTAGAATGGTGACCTCTCCCAAGTTAATGGCCTTGGGAGTGGGCGCGCCCCTTCACCCTTATCTCAAAACTATCCTCCAATGGTATGATATTGGCCCTATCCAACTTTCTCCAAATTCTTACAAACTAGCTCTTGCATTATTTATTTTATATAATGACGAAGGAATCTCCACTCCACCAACAATGGAGGAATTCAGCTATTTCTTTGCCATCAGAAAAAGTTCAAAAGGATACTTTTTTCTGACACCACAGCACAAGCATAACAGAATTGGTTTCTCCAATGGGAAGGTTAGTCACGAGAAGAACTGGAAAGAGCCATTCTTCTATCTTTGGAACGTAGAGAGAATCAGAGTAGTGTTCAATTGTAACTATAGTAAGTACGCGCCTTTTCTTTTATTTTTAACTAATTCACTTACTTAGGACGCACCTTTTATTATTGTATTCGTTTCTTTACTTCGTGTAGATAATAGAAATACAAAAGAACTCTTCGGTGAAGCAAAGAAGAGAGCTGATAAAATCCTTGCCCTTCCTTCATCTAGATTCCACTTAAAAACTCTAATTTCTGAGGAGAATCTTAAACGAGTTGGGATTCTCAAAAAGGAAGTCGGAACCATTATCCCTTTCCAACGTTTTAGGAAGGGGGTGCCAATCAAAGGTGGCAAAGATTCTGATTCTGACGAGGGTGAAGAGGAATATGAGGATAAATCTGAAAAAGGTACACAAACCTTTAAGGGCGCGCCCTTTAGTCAGGGTGAACTCATTTACTAAATTTTGTTTGCTCCATTGTACTTTATTAAACTTCTTGATTACGTTGTTTATTTATTACACTTTCCTTGAACGCGCCCTAATATGATGTATCGTTTACTTTTTCAGATATGGATAGTCTTCCTGCTGGTTGGGGTCTTGAAATGGGGAATGCCCCCACTGCCAGGGTTACTAAAAGGACTAAGACGCGTGCTCATAGGAAAGATGTCAAAAAACCTGCGACTGAAACCAAAAATCCTCAGTCAGCATTTGATCAGGAAAAGGACAAGACTAGAAAAAGGAAGGAGGACGCTGAGGTGGTTGTTATCACAGAGGGCGCGTCCTCTAAAAAGTTAAAGTCTTCATCGTTCTCCTTGGTCTCTGCTGCTTTAAGTCCTCTAGCAATTCCTTTCGTCTCTGATGATGACATTCTCAAATGGAGACAAAGGGATTCTTTAGAAGAAAATGAAGCAATCATTAAAGCTTCCTCTGAGATGCTTGTCGCTGCTCTGAATCGCCAAAGCTCTCTCCAAAAAGATAAGGCGCGCCTTGAGTCTCTTGAGAAAGAAACAAGCAAACTTTCAAAACAAGTTGAAGACCGTAACAAGGCCTTGGATAAACTAAAGAATGAACTTTTGCAGAAACAGAATTACTATCATAGTGAATTTAAAATGCAAGAAGAGGTGATAAATGATCTAGGCGTTACTGTCACTGATCTCAAGGAAGAAAACATCAAGCTGAAAAATCAAGTGACTGAGCTTGTGGAGGACCAGCAGAATGGTTGGGCTAAGGAGAAGAAAAAAGTTGAAGGCGCGTCCTTCATGAAAGGTTTCAGAAACTATGCTTCAGGATTCCTTGCCCAAGATCCAGACTATGACTTTTCAAAGTTTGGTGAAGAAACCATGCTGTGGATTTCAAAATGCAAAGTCGAAGAAGCTGCTGAAATCAAGGCAAAACGAGTTTTTCTTGGCTTAGAAGAGACTTCTCCTATACCTGATGGTGACCAGGACGCGCCTTCTGATGACGCATCTCCAAGACAAAAGGAAGCTAACCCAAACGAGCAAGATCACGATTCTTCCCAAGTTGATGTTGTCAAGGACGTTCCTCCCACCGATCAAACCTAAGGACGCGCCTTAAGTTTTTTTTTGTTACTTTAAACATTATGAGGTGCAGGCCCTCCTTTGAAGCCTTGCAAGTTGTAAACTAATTTAGGCTCTATTTTGTTAATAACCATGGTTTGTTCCCAACTTTATATTATTCGTACGCTTGCTTTCCTTAACTGCCTTGCTCATTTACATCACTTGCTCACTTGCTGAAGATACATCCTGTTCTTTGAAGGAATCAGTTAGGACGCGTCCTTTCAGCACGTGTCAAAATATTCAGCATGTGTTTTTTTAAATTTATCAACCATCATAGGACACATCTTAACATTGTATATCCAAGGGCGCGTCTTCATTTAACAACCAAAATATTACTCAAACAAACATTATAAACTTAATATTCTGAAAATTCTTAATGAGATCTTTATAAATAATGCGCTCCGGTGTGAAAGCCACACTGGTCCCAAGGCTAATGCTCTTTGGGGAAATAAAAACTTGAAAATCTCAACTATTCAAGGTGGGATGTACATGTACTACCCCCTAGACTAGGAGGAAATTTATTTCTTCTAGTTTATTTAGATAGATAACATAGGGGGTACAAAACCACTCCCTATTGGTAGTATTTCTTCAAATGTTCCACGTTCCAAGCTCTTGGTATAGGATTACCACCCAAATCTTCCAAGTGAAAAGTTCCTTCCCAAAGCACAGACTTGATCCTGTAAGGTCCTTCCCAATTGGCACCAAAAACCCCATGACTGGCAATTCTGGTATGAGGCATTACCCTTCGTAGCACCAAATCACCAACCTTGAGACGACGTACCCTTACTCTTCGATCATAAAACCTTGCCACTCTTTTCTGATATGCAGCTAATCTTAGTGATGATATTGCACGTGTTTCTTCCAGAAAATCAAGATGAAGCCGTTGGTTGACCTCATTAGATTCATTGTCATAGTGATCCCTCCTGAATGATCCAGATCCAACCTCCACAGGAACCATTGCTTCAAAGCCATAAGACAACATGAATGGAGACTCTCCAGTAGTAGATCTTGGTGTGGTATTGTAGGACCATAGTACCATAGGTAGTTCCTCAGGCCAGTTACCTTTACTTTCTTCCAACTTGGTCTTCAGTGTGTGCTTGATTATCTTGTTGATAGCTTCAGTCTACCCATTGCTCTGAGGATGATAGACTGCTGCAAAATCTTTCTTAATCTTCAAATCTTCACACAACTTCTTTAACTCCTTGCTGTCAAATTGCTTCCCATTATCAGATATGAGTTTGTAAGGAATCCCAAACCTGCACACAATGGAATTAAAAACAAAATCTTTGATTTTCTTGGTCGTTATCTTTGCCAAGGGCATAGCTTCTGCCCACTTAGTAAAATAATCCACAGCCACAACAGCATACTTGACACCCCCCTTAGCCATAGGAAGCTCTCCAATAAGATCAATCCCCCACATAGCAAAAGGCCAAGGACTTATCATTGAAGTTAATGTCGTAGCAGGAATGGATGAGTAGTTTGCAAAGCGTTGGCATTGATCACATGCTCTTGTAAACTTCATAGCATCATCTTTCAAGGTTGGCCAGTAATATCCTTGTCGTAACACTTTCATAGCAAGAGAACTACCCCCGAGTGATTGCCACATATTCCTTCATGAACCTCTCTCAAGACATAGTTGCACTCATCTCCATCAACACACCTTAGTAAGGGTTGATTAAAACCTCTTCGATACAAAACTGCATCATATTCCACATACCTTGCTGCTTGGTATTTCAAACGTCTGGCCTCCCCCTTATCATCGGGTAAAATTCCTTTTTGTACATACTCTTGGATAGGAGTCATCCAAGTCTTCATTGGTACTTCATCTACAACCATTAGCTCCATCTCGGGGATACTAGGAATTTCTTGAATTTCCAATGGAATGTCTCCCATCAACACCGTGTCTCTTTGGGAACCCAACCTGGCCAGAGTATCGGCCTTGGAATTTTCTTCACGAGGAACTCCTTCAAGTCTGACTATGTTAAACTGTTGAATCAAGCGACGTACACTCATCATGTATGCCTCTGTCTTTGGTCCTCTAGTCTGGAACCCTCCTTCAACCTGCTGAACAACCAATTTCGAATCACTGAACACCACCAAATTCTTCACATTCATTTCCAAAGCCAACTTCAAGCCATTAATCAATGCCTCGTACTCAGCTTCATTATTAGTTACCGTGAATTTGAAATTGATAGCACTCATAAGAAGGTGACCTTCAGGAGAGGTTAAGACAACTCCAGCACCTGCTCCATCATTGTTGACTGCGCCATCCACATACATAGTCCACCAAGGAAAAGGATACTCCTCTCTCAAAGGGCTTGCCTCTTGAGCAAGAGGGTTAGGGTTCACCAGAATGATTTCTCGTCCCATACTCTCATCTTCAAACTCCAGAATAAAATCGGCTAAGGCTTGTCCCTTGATTGCCGTTCGAGAAACATATTCCAAATCATACTGTCCCAACTCAATTGCCCACTTCAACATCCTTCCCGAGGCTTCAGGTTTATGTAAAATGTGTCTCATGGGATAAGAAGTTCGCACTTCAATTTTATGAGCTTGAAAGTAGGGACGTAGCTTTCGTGCAGCCAGCACCAAAGCATATACCAACTTCTCCATGCTAGAATATCGGGTTTCTGCATCCAACAACCTCTTACTTACATAGTAAACTGGTGACTGCAAACTATCCTCTTCTCGTACTAATACAGCACTAATGGAGTAAATAGAGATGGCCAAGTAAAGAATCAATACTTCACCATCCACAGGCTTGGCCAAGAGTGGGGGCTTACCTAACTGTTCCTTGATTTTCTGGAAAGCATCTTCACAAGAAGGAGTCAACATGAAATCCTTGTCGACCCCCCTAATAGCTTTGAAAAATTCTTTGCAACGATCAGAAGACTTTGAGACAAAACGATTTAGAGCTGCAATCCGTCCACAAAGGCTTTGAACCTGCTTTACACTGGCAGGGGACTTCATTTCAAGTAGTGCTTTGATCTTTTCCGGATTAGCTTCAATTCCTCTATGATTCACAATAAAGCCTAAAAATTTCCCCGACTCAACACCAAAGACACATTTTTGAGGATTTAACTTCATCCAGTACTTGCGCAGAATTCCAAACATTTCTTCCAAGTGCCTCACATGGTCTACTGCGTCCTTGGACTTGACAAGCATATCATCTACATACACCTCCATAGTTTTGCCAATCTGCTCTTTGAACATCATATTCACCAATCTTTGATATGTTGCCCCTGCATTGTTAAGACCAAAGGGCATTCCAATATAACAGTACAAACCTCTGTCAGTAATAAAGGATGTATGTTCTTGATCGGGTCCATACATGGGAATTTGATTATACCCTGAGTAAGCGTCCATGAAACTCAAGAGAGCATGTCCAGCCGTTGCATCCACCAACTGATCAATCCGAGGGAGTGGGAAACTATCCTTTGGGCAAGCTTTGTTCAAATCCGTGAAGTCCACACAAGTTCTCCATTTCCCATTAGGCTTTTTCACCAGCACCAGATTTGCCAACCACTCGGGATAGAAGGATTCTTTGATCAAACCCACATCCAAGAGTCTGTCGACCTCCTCCTTTAAAGCTACTGCCCTTTCTCCACTGATTGCACGCCGCTTCTGACGCATTCCTTTCTTATTAGGATATATGTTTAGATGATGGCACATGACATTAGGATCAATCCCTATCATATCAGCATGACTCCAAGCGAACACATCCAGGTTGGTCATAAGAAAATTAGTCAAGCCTGTTCTCAACTCATTGCTTAGCTGTGATCCAATTTTGAGAACCTTACTGAGATCTGCTACGTCTACCGGGATTGAGATTGTTTCTTCCGCAGGACCTGTCTTCTCCTGTAAGATAGGAATTCTTGGATCAAGATCAAGATAAAAAATACGAGGATCTTCAACAGGCATCTCACTCTTTGAGGGCGCGTCTTCCACAAATTCATCCTCAATTGAGGGCGCGCCCTGTAGGGTATAGGTGCTCTCAACAATTCTTTCTTGAAGTTCATCAATTAGGGGGGACGCCTTCAATAGTAACATCTTAGGGCGCGCCCTCAGCTGAGGGACATCATCTTCTGGCTCTTGAACCGTGTAATGAACATGAATCTCTCCCTTAGAATTTTTGAGCAATCCCTGGGCATCTTCTTGGGGAAGGGCGCGTCCTCCTAGTCCATTACGACGGAAACCCTTGACAGTTCTATGGTAGCATTCCCTCGAATCATATTGTGACCCTCGAACTGAACCAACCCCATTTGGAGTAGGGAATTTCATTATCAAATGATAAATGGAAGTAACTACCTTCATCTCTTTCAGCAAAGGTCTTCCTACCAAGGCATTGTGGGCAGATTCTTGATCCAATACCATAAATTCTATCATTTGAGTCACAGATAGAGGACCTTCACCAAGTGTAACCGGAAGCTTAATCGCACCCATAACTCTGACAGCTTCTCCCGTGAAACCATAAATCCAAGCATCCTCTCTGACAATATCTTTATCAGGCAAACCCAACTTCTTATAAGTGCTGTAGTAGAGAATATTCACCGAACTTCCATTGTCTATAAACACTCGATGTACATTCATAGGACCAATCTGTATAGCAACAACTAGGGCGTCACTGTGAGGGTGATGTACCCATCTTGCCTCTTCCTCAGTGAATGTAATGTCTACTGATTCCCCCCTGAACAACTTGGGAGGTTTAAGTTCCAAGCTGTTCACATTAGTTAAGGGCTTATGACGTGCTTCCCTGGCATACCTTTCCAGTGCGTTGTTACTGTCACCACCAAAATGGCGTCCTCCAAAGATAGTATGAATGCTTCCAGCCCGGGCAAACTAAACGTCCTTAGATCTGTCATCATCCCTTTCAGGAGCATGTTCTCTTTCCATCCTCCTGTCAGTGTCGTCTTTATGCTTTTTTACTTCTCTGACAATCCAGTCAGTCAGGTATCCAGCCTTGATCAACTCTTCAATTTCTTCCTTGAGCTGTCGACACTCGTGGGTATTATGTCCAGTAGATTCATGATATGAGCAATACCTCTTTTTGTCCTTGCTCTGCCACGAGGATAACGGTGCTGGCTTCTTGAATAAACCCTTGTCCTTGTTTACTTCAAAGATATGCTCGACGGAAGCAGCTAATGTGTAACTCCCTGTTTGATATCTATTCAATCTGTCATAGTCTGGTGGAGTCCAACCTCTCCTTGCATTAGTGACATTCACCCTGTTCGGACTATACCCTCTCCTCCGGTAGTCAGGGCTTGGAGACTTATCCTTCCTCTTAGAACCTTTCCCCTTCCCTTGGGAGTCGGACTTTTTATTGTCAGCAAGAGATTGCTCGACGATCTTAAAGTATTCAGCTTGGGCAAAGAGGTCTGCTAAGGTTGCTGGGTCCTTCCCCTGCAAGTGCTTCCAGAAGTCAGTTCCGACTTGGAGTCCCGCAATCAAGAAACTTTTTAGTGACTAATCGGTTGCCCCTCTGACCATGGTAGACTCAGCATTGAACCTTTTGAAGTACGACTGCAAGCTTTCTCCTTCCTTCTGTTTGATGTTGGCCAAAGTAGTCACTGGGGGGGCATACTTCACAGTAGCTTGGAATTTTGTCAGGAACAAAGTTTTCATAACTTCCCATGAAGTAATCACACCTGGTCCAAGCTTTTGAAACCACTGTTGCGCACTTTCTCTAAAAGTTGCTGCCAGAAGACGACATCTAGCCAAGTCAGGCACTTGATATACATCCATCTCTATATTGAATCTTCCCAAGAACTCAACAGGGTCGGCGTTCCCATGGAAGCGTAAGTCGTTGGTTGTATTCCTGTATCCTGTTGGAAGTTGTGCCTCCCTTACTGCTGCAGAGAATGGAGAAGGAGCTTGAGCCGTTGAAGTGACTCTTCCTCCCTCAAGATGTGTGAGGCGTTTTTTCAGGTCATCGACATTGAAGCTTCCCACACCAGGGATAGTTTGGACATTAGTTTGAGCATTACCAGTAGGCGGAGGTTGCGGAGGTGGTTGAGGAGGCTGGATCTCTCCTTGGGCTGCAGGAGTCTCTGGCATCTTTGGATTGGGACTTGGAGGGCGCGTCCTCTCCTCCTGACTGTGAGGGCGCGTCCTTCCCTCATGACTATTAGGGCGCGTCCTCTCCTCCTGACTGTGAGGGCGAGTCCTTGGCTCTTTCTGCCTTCCTCTTGATCTACTTTGGGATGAGACAGATGATATGTGCGGATCCCTTCCTCCAGAGGGTCCTCCACGATAAGGAGCATCATACCTATTCCTTCGATCGTTATCCCTTCTCCTTCCTGACCCTTCTGATTGGGGAGCTTGCTCATGATCACGGGGCCTCAACCTGAGATCAGGGGGCGCTCGCTGTGAATCACGGGGCCTCGCATCTCGATCATTACGCGGGTCATCTCGTGAAGGTGCTTGTTCGTGTCCATGGGGCCTCGACCTGATTACAGGGGGCTCTCGCTGTGGATTATGAGGTTGCACTTCTAAGTTACGTCTTGAATTATTGTGAGGTTGAGTATGATCTTGTCCACGGGGCCTCGACCTGTCAACAGGGGGCTCTCGCTGTGGATCAAGAGGTTGTTCCCCTCTTACCTCTCTGTCCCTCTGCCATTCGACCAACAACTCGTAGATCATCATTATTAAGTCTTATACCAAGACGATCCTTCAACCTGTTCAATCGTTGTTCTTGGTCTCGGTGGAGTTCATCAGCCCTTCGAATTTCACTTTCAGATCGCCCTGACCTATGAGGGTGTGGAGATGGACGTCGTTCCCTCCTAGGTTGATCTTGGCTGCCCGTCTCATCATCGGGGAGTTCAACAATAGGGACTCCATCCTCCTGATACTCTAACCTTCTTGGAGTAACATTCTGAAACCTCCTCTGACCTGTGGTGGCTCTACCTGTACGATGGTGATTATGGGGTTGTCGCCTGACCCGACCCCTTCCTTCGCTTCTTTCGACCGTATCCAGCCTTGCTTCAAAGCCATTCAAGGCATCACCCATGCGATAGAGTTGTTCCATCAAGTCAGAATTACTTATGAGCACCGGTGGTCGTCCCCCTACAATAGGTGTTCCATAAGATGGATTTGGAACACTATGGGGAACGTACTCCTCATGGCGGGCATGGTTGTTCTCTTCACTGTCTTCAGATAAGACCTCATCCCTAGGACGTTCGTTGCGATTTTGTGACATCTTCTCCTCCAAAGATTTAGATCTTAATTAGCACCCCTCCTTCTAGCGCCAATTTGTTAACGGAGGAATTTGGTATTAACAAAGTTTGGGGTTCTTCGCCGGAATCAAGATTTACAACGGTGGTCCTTAGGTGGTAAATTCGTCGGAGTATGGTGGTTGTGTTTAATTGGTGGCTGAGATTGCTTAGGGTTTATGTTGGCTGCCTCAGAGTTCTCAACATTCGACCCCTTACAATTTGCCTACGTATCCCTTTTATAGGGAATCAAGCCAACGTAGTTCTTGGGGAGGAAGTTTCCTTCATGGGCTTGGTCTTTGATCTTCGGAGCCCATCCGAAGTCTTCTACTGCCTTTCCATGCTTAAACGTAGGACTCTTCCACCGCCTTCCATGTATAGGATTCTTTCCATACTTAAACATATTTCTTCCTTATCTTTCCTTACTTGAACGGAGGACTTCCATCTGTTTCCTTACTTAGAGTTTCAGCTCACTTTAGGAATGTCTAACGATAAGGCCTAGCCACAAAGGCCCAAGACTCGTCTATGACGTCAGGACTTCATGGATAAGGAAACTTCCCCCGTCGAGGACTAGTCCTATCCATTACCAGCTATTTCCTTAATTCATAGACGCAGGTATAACCATGACTTACCTTAAATGCTAGACGCATCCTTGTCCCCCGAATGAGAAGCACCCATCAGATAGCAGGACAAGTGATCCCAAGTGTTTGGGTGCAAAGTGCAGGATTACTCCAAAGTTCCCCAATGAGGACGCGCCCATTGAGTACAGGAACAGAGCTCCCAAAGCACACACCAAGATTAACCCCCACATCCCCAATGAGGGCGCGCCCATTGAATACAGGAGGAGGCCTTTAGTCACGGACATCCCCCTCCTAGGGCACATCCTAGGAGGGAATTCTTCAATATTTAGTCAATACCAAACCAAGGAAACTATTTTTCATTATCAAGTTGTATCCTCAAACCGGGAGGACGCGCCCTCAAGGGGTGGACGGCTTAAAGGGCGCGCCCTCATCCCCATGAGGACAAGCCCTAAGTCTTCCTTGTGTCAAATGAAGTTATTATTCTCCGTCAAGTCTTCCATCCATGTAGAGTTGTCATTACCATGAGGGCGCGTCCTCAAGGGATGAACAGCCTAAGAGGGCACGCCCTTATCCCTATGAGGGCAAGCCCCAATATTAAACTTAACCCTAATTACAGAAAATAATATAATTGAATTCATACTTGACCCGATCCTAACCTAAAAACCCATTATCGAATTTTGGCTATAACAATACTTTTTTTTTCTTTTTCCTTGGTGGTGTCAACAGGGACGGATCCATTTGAAAACACAAATGTTGTGTTTGGTTGGGGTGAATGGAATGAAATGGAATGGAATGGAATGAATGAAATTAAAGGAAAATAATGGGAGTTGGAGGGAAGATTTGAATCTCATTCCATTCCATTCCATTCCAATCACCCCAACCAAACACAACAAAAATGTTTAATTTAGGAGATTTTCAAAAATAAAGAGAAGATCATATCAGAGAAAAAGAGAGAGGGTTTATTTTATGTTTTTTTTTTATTTTTGCCCAAGGTTTTGTAACATCCCAAATAAGTTTAAATAACCTCACATATGCATAAATTTTAAATGAATATACAATAATTAATATTTTTTTTAAGTTGACTCTTAGATATGTTAATAGACATGTCAATAAATTTTGGTTGAATGTAAATTAATAAACACGAGAATAGTTATAATAAAAATCCTGCAATTTTTTTAACAGAATTAATAAAATAAAAATCATTAATCTCAAATTGATTCCAAAAATAAATATCAACTTAATAATAATATCATGTGTTATGACATGATTGACTATATTTAATTAATAACAATAAATTCCCCCTTAGATTCACGTGAATTTTATCGATGGAAACATTTCACAATAATCAATTTCACATCATTTAGGAATCACTATTGATATCCAAATTGACGTTTCTAACATTAGTTTTTTCTAGTTATAATTAAATGATTTCTACCAAATTCAACTCGATAATAGTATACAGGGAACTACTAACCTTGTTATTACTAGCTTATAGCCCGTGCAATGCACGGTTACTTAAATTTTATTTATAATTATTTTGTTTATAATTATATTTTTATTACCCATGCAACACATGATTGTTTTTTTAATATTTATAATTATATTTATTTATGAATATTTTAATATTTAAAAGTTATTAGTTTACATGATTAAATTATTGTTAAAAAAGATTTAGCCAAAAAAATTATAGTTAAAAATTTGATATTTATTATACTCTACACGCTCAATTTAATATTTGTTTATATTGAGTTATAAAAATTAGATTTTGCCAATTTTATAGTCCACATGAAATTCATAAAATAATCTTTAATTTAGTTGTGGTTTAATAGTTCTTTTTCAATTAAAAACTATTCTAAAACTAAAAAGAGAATAAAGTGACGAAATTTAATGTTGATAATTTTATTCGATTTAGGAAATCTACTTATATGTAGTTTAGATTATTAGAATACCCTTTATTAGCCAAATACAGTTTTTAATGTTAAATCTAACGGTTTTCACCTATCTATTTAACATTAAACGATTTTTATTATTTTGGTATTAAATGAGTTTCCTTATTTAATTACAACTATTTTTATGTTTTGACTTTTTAGAAAATCCAATCCTAATATAATATCTTTTAACTTATATCATTTTTAGATAATAACTTCTTTTTATATGATATAATCTTGATCATGTATTTTTAAATGTATTGGATCTAACGGTTGAGAATGTTTTGGCGGTATTTAAGACCAAACTACCATGATAACATTATTAATTTTTCTTAATATTTATAATTTTTTTACTTTATAATTTTTTTAAATATTTATTGCTAAAATATAATATACTCTGTTTTGTAATATGTTAAAGATGCGGGAACTTTGAACTTTTGAGAAAATAAATTATCAATTAAAATATAATTTTTTTTGTAATAGTTCTTCTTTTAAAGTAGTACACCGTTATCAAAATTCTGTATAAATTTCATTTTTTATAGTATATCCGGTAAATATCTATGTTATTATATTAAAGACTAAATAATGAAAACTTCCTTATAAATTAAGTTTGGTCGCTTTGTTTGATCACTCAATCCATAATCGTTGAATCTTTCAAATTAAATTTTTGAAAAACGTTAGATATAACATTAAAATTATCATGTAGAGTGATCTAAGTTTTGAATCTACCAACAACATATTAAAATTTATAGGCTTTTTTGAAAAATAAGAATTTTTTCATTTTTTTTGCAAACATATGTTATTTGATAATATTTTTTGTAAAGTACGATTTTTCAGAAAAGTACTATACTATAATTAGGTCTCTATGAATATGAATATAGTTTTCATCCAAACGGTTGAGAATGTTCTTAACCGGTGAATAAGAAAAATAAGGTTTTTTTTAATATGAATATAGTTCTGCTAACAATGAAATTAGGTCTCTATTCTTATAAAACAAAATCACCATTTACGTATAATTTATTATTTAATAATAAATAATATTTGATTAGTTATGATATAAAACTTAATAAAATAGGATTAAAAATATGCACAATTTTATAAAATTTTATCCTCGTATTATTATATTCTTTGTTGATTTGAATTTTTCTTAGATTGATTTTAATTTTTGAACATAGATTTCTAAATTTAAAATAGTTATAAAAAAGTAATTAAATTGGTGTTAAAATAATAATGACATAATAATTATTATTAGAATTTAAATATTCACTTTATTAATTTGGGCTTTATCTTGTTTTTTAAAAATCAGATTTTGACGATTTTACACCCCACAAAGATAACTAAATTATCTTTAATTAAAAGATGGTTTAACAATTTTTATCTAGGTGGAATTGTCCATGGAAGAGAAAAGAAAGTCATGAATTTTTTACATGGAGAATTCTATTCAATATAGAAAACTTATTTATATTTGGTATATTTGGTTTAAATTATCAAAATACATCTTTTAGAATTTAAATATAATCCTATTATTAATAAAATAAACTTTTTTAATATTTGATCTAACAATTTTTATTTATCTAGTTAAGATTTAATGGTCCTTATTAATTTGGTTGTCTACGACCAAAATTTGGGATAAGATCCCTATTATGATTATTATATATAAGGATTTAATATAATAAGGATATCAAGTATATACTGATATAAGTATCTTCCGCTTTTACTTTTAATGTTTCGGTTTTATTTACGGTGTAAATAAAATTTTAAAATACATTATTACTTAAAAATTATTAAATACAATAAAAATTATGTTATGATTATATAAAATTTTATTCTCATATTATTATATTCTTAATCTATTTGAATTTGCTCTTAATTAATTTTGATACTTTAGTGAAAGAAACATAATATTTCTATATTTAAAAGAATTAGTAGAAAAATAAATAAATTGGTGCTACAATAATAAAAAAATATTTAGTAAAATTTAGATACTCACTTTAATATTTGGGTTCTATCCTGAGTTTTAAAAATTGAATTTTGACGATTTTACAACTCATGCGAAACTAACGAAATTATCTTTAATTTAATGATGGTTTAATAATTATTATCTAACTTGACCAGTTGACCTACCAATAAAATAAACTGAAAATAAAAGATGGTTAAGAAGTTTTACATAAAGAATTCAATTCAATATTGAAAACTAATTTATAATTGGTTTAAATTATCAAAACACACTTCTTAGTATTTAAATATAATCATATATTTAATCAAATACACATTTTAATATAAGTATTATATTCAAAATTATTGTTTATGAATATGAAACCATCAACATTTTAATAATATTTTGATATTATCCTTTTATGTTTGTTATAGGTAAAATAATATAATTATAATTTGGATTAATCGAATTGTTATGTTCCTTCAGAAAAAAAGTGTTTAAATTTATGCATGTAGAGGAGTTCTCCTAAGTCTCTTATAACGTAGGGTATCATTGTAATCGATATGAATTGTTATCTTGATATTTGGTTTACCAATTATTATCTAACTGGAACTATACATAAATTCAAGAGAAAAGATATTTAAGAATTTTTACATAGAAAAATTTTAAATTATCAAAATACACTTTTAGTATTTAAATATAATTATATTATTAATCAGATACACTTTTTAATATTAGATCTAACAATTCTCATCGATCTATTTAAGATCTAACTATAATTATTAATTTGGTCGTATACTGATCGTACACGGACCAGATCGATTTTATTTTTTTCTTAAATTGATTTTAATATTTTATTGAAATAAACAAAGAATTTATAAATTTAAAAGAATTAGGAAAAAAAAAATTAAATTGGTGCTAAAATAATAAAATTTATCTTTAATTTAATGATTTTACAGCCCACACGAAGCTTACAAAATTATCTTTAATTTAATGATGGTTTAATAATTATTATCTAACTGGAACTATCCATAAAATATAGAGAAAAGATAATTAAGAATTTTTACATAAATATTTCTATTCAATATAGAAAACCCATTTATAATAGGTTTAAATTATCAAAATACACCTTTTAGTATTAAAATACTATCATATTATTAATCAAATACAATTTTTAATATTATATCTGACGGTCCTCATCGATTTGAATATTTATAGTTTTATAATCCAACGGATCGTATACTTTTGGTAGTACAGTGACCGACCAAAGTTTTGGATAAGATCTTCCTTACGCTTATTATATATAAGGAGTTAATGAGAATTGAGAACTGGGCCTAAAGTAAGCCCAATAAGCAAAAGCGTGTGTTGGTTTTATAGTCTAAACTGTTCCGATAAATATTATTTTTTTGTTATTTTTTTTACGGAAAGTCACGCCCTCCCCCTTCTTCTCTTTTTCACCGTTAGATCCAGTCATCCAAAATCACCATTCAAAATCGCTTCAAGACCTCCATGAACTATGCACAATTACCAAATTTGAAGTTATAACTATGCCTCGTATCATTGCATCTACTATAAATCACCAAACTATTCAAGTATATTACTTTTATTTTCTCCGAAATATGTTCAATCTACACTCTACGATCACTTAGATTGTATCTAATCTCATATATTTGCGTTATTTATATATAATTTCTAGAGTTTCATGTACTAATTTGTGCCTTTGAAAATAGAGAAGGTTAATTTAGAGGATTTTACTTTTGTCATTTTGTTCATTTTTTTGTGATCAAGTGATTTGCTTCATAGTTCATAGTGATTTGTTTTTTGTAGACAAGATTTCGCTCCACTATTTAACATATTGTTTTGGTGATTTATGTTATGAATACTATTTGTTTATCGTTAGAGATCCGGTGTAATCATGCCATATAAGGTGCTAGATAATGATTGTTTATTCGAAGATAGGTTGTTACTCTTTTATCGTAGTATACAGAGCTATCGTTTTTGTGATTCAGCGACATGAAAAGATGATTTTCTTAATACTGGTATAATTTTTTTTAAAGAATTGTCATGTTTTTGTAGTTTTTTTTTTGTGATTTAATTAGAGAAAATATGGGTTGTGTTATGAACGACATCTATTTTTCTATGCGAAGATGAGAATGTAGTCTTGTTATATGTATTTCTTTGTAGTAGATTTAGTGATCAGAAAAAAGGATGTTGTACTTGATATTCATAGTGATAATGATTTTTTTAATTTGACAGACTCTTAGGAGAAAGAAAGATGGGCATAAAAGATGTTAGTAAGCTATGAATGTCAATAACAAGAATTCTTGTTACTTAACAGAGAATATATCCTGACTAATTTTTGTGGCATCCTACCTATCGGCTAGAAAATGGCTTCTACATTCATTTGAAATTCAACTTCTATCCACAAAATGTTTAGGTGCCTGAGCAAGCATTTGTAACTATGTATGTTCAAGAGTAGATGCTCCTGACCGTACCCATCACACTAAGAATGATTCACAAGGTCTTTTGTTCATCACTTGCTTTTATTCTTGTTAAAATTTTCAAGATTGTTGAGTCCATTCACTATGGCTTAGAGATTTTTATTTGAATTTTGTAATGGCAATTGGTTTGCTTTATGTTCTTAATGGTTATTTGTGTGGTCTATACAAATGTTGAAAGCTATTATGCATGTTGTTGTTTATTGTATTAGGATTATGTTTAATAAAGGATCTTTCAAGTATATTTGATATAATTTATACTCCGTATAAATTTTGGTGTTGGGATTGCGACTTAAGGCTAAGTTTGATGTTTAATTTTGGGGTTGTAACTTGTTTTGTAACTACGAGTTGCAGGTTTGAGGTTGTTTGTTTGATTTTGATACTGATATTATTGAATGTGAAGAGTATTAAGTTAATTTTGATTATGTTGCTTTACTATGCCGCTTATTGTTGTGGACATAGTTTCGCCATTTTTAAAGTAGATAATATTCTTTTATTTTATTTCATATTTACAAAAATTACACATTAATCTTATTTCTACATAAAAAAAAGAGTATTTAAAAGATAATTGTGATTTACAATTATAAAAATTATTTGTACAAAATCATGGAAAAATACAAATAAATCACCTTTTTCTACTTAAAACAGAGGAACACTAATAAAAATATTATATGTTACTTATATCATATATTTATAATAAAAAATACATGTAAATCACCAAAAATATTAACATTATCACTTTTATATTTTAAAATCGGAATATTCATTAGAAGAAATACACAAATCACCAAAACAAATAATCACAATTATCTTAATTATATTTAAAATGATAGGCATTTATAAAAAAAATATTATTTAGTATTATTGAATAGATATGTAAGAAAAATAACTAATATATGAACAAATCACTTTGTTTTCACTTAAAGATGTGAGTAATTTTGGAAAGAAAAAATTATTATTCAACTATCAAATCATCTTATTTATAAAATAATTACATGAAAATCACCAAAATTACACAAAAACCACCTTATTTGTTATTAATTATCATTATTAATGTACCTAAAAAAACTACGCACAAATCACTAGGAAAATACAAATATATCACTTCATTTATAATTAAAGAGTTGAAAACACATAAATCACCAAACGTTATACACAAATCACTTTGTATATAATCTAAACTTTGTTTTTATTAAATTAATGTTAATTTGTATTACATATTTTTAAAAAATACAAATTATATTTACTGTACGAGGAATTCATAAATATCTTACTTATTATTTGTATTGTATATTTTAAAAGAAAATTATCCACAAAACACATTTTCTATGTACTTAAAAATTTATACATTTATTAAATAATATTTATTAAGATACACATAAATTGCCCTTTTTTTGCTAAGTATAAGGCCTTTTGTTGTTAAAGAAATAATTATTTACAAAAAACAATCAATTTTTTTAATTAAAAAACACACAAATCATAAATTAATACACAAAATTCACTTTGATTTTACTTGTGTCAAGTATTTATCAAAATTAATTATGCCATTAGTATAAGACCTTTTCCATAACTCCTGTGCTCATGATTTTAACACCCCTTAAATGAGTGATTCTATACAACTTCAAACAATTCATGATTCATTTAGCAATAATTCGACCTACAGGCTACATCTACATTGCCTTGGTATCTATCGTCAGCTTACATGAGTAGAAATTTTTTACAACAAACAGTTTCATAATTAATTTAGAATGCATATTGAAATCATCTCCATCATCACGTTTGTGCCTTCACCGCTATTACCGCCAACTTCAGAATTATAATCACAAAATCTAAATTATAGCCCCACCATCTCAGCCATCAATCATCATCACCCACTTAATCACTAAACTTAAGCCTAAAAACTCAAATCACTAAAATTTATATACAAATCACCAAAACATTTAAAAAAATTGCAAAGACAATCGGAATGAGAACAACTGTGGTTGCATAAGAGAGCTTGTCTTCATTCTGTCCACCACTCATACCCTCGACAATGTTATTTCTTTCATATTTGATTTCACCATTCTAGAAATCTCGTTATTTATATTTTTACTGGATTTAGAGATGACGCCTGAGAAAAATTGGTGGACTTAGATGGTGATGCTAGAGTGGGTGCTAGACTGCCAGTAGAGAATCATTTTCTGAAAACGACAATGGTGACGAAAGAATTCGGAGAACATGTGTTGTGTAAATCAAATGAAGAAGACAAATGGGAAGATAAATGGCGAGGTTGTGACGATCGAGAAGGAATGTTGGTCCTCGTGTATTGCAGAAGGGGGGGGGGGGGATGAATGCAATACTGATAAAATTCAATCTCAATTTCAACAACCAAAACTAAGATTTAATGTTATCAGTAATATAAATGCAATCACAAACAGTATGTTCTAAAGACAAGTTTCACAAAATAAATGTTTTTATTTATTTTGCAAAGTGTTGCTACAACCTCAAGAGAGAATTCTTGAGCTTCGGTTTTCTTCAAGACACTTGCTTGTCTTCGTTACATATCTAGAATGAATTCATAGTCTAAGTACAAAACTAATCCTATCACTGTCAATCACGGGTTTGTGAAGCTGCTGTCATTATCAAGTGGCAGCTTCTTACAGATTGTCTACCCATGTGACTTTCCTAAATTGCTAACATGTCAGATATACATTACAAAGAAAGCAACCTAGATTCATTCTATTTCCAGCTAAAACAATTCAGCAAATAGAGACTTGACCTTGCTCTTGAATTGATTCGCTTTTGTTTTGCAGTGCTTGAAGCTTCTGTCGTAGTCTTGCAGACTTGGTGCAGCTTAGGGATACTGCAACACGCCTGTTTCTTGAACATTGAGACTGTCACGGGATTTGACTGAGAAGATACCTAGAACAAGGATCTTTCTTGAGACAGTTACTTTTGCCACAAAGCTTGCTGTCACAGGAATGTTCTTTTGGTGACAGTATGAGTTCCCCGCATAGAGTGCTGTCGAGGTTTCCAAACTTGTTGTCGAGGGCTATAGTTGCTGTCGCGTAGTCTTCCGCCAATGTTGCTGTCAGAGTGAATATGCTGTCGTGACTTGCAACATTCTGTCTTCTTGTAATCTTACTGTCAATGCTTATGACAGCAACCTTTATTCATGCTGTCATCTAATATGCATTCTTTGAGGCTTGAACACAGCAAGTGAACTTCTTTCAAATTACACAACTAAAATGACATTACATACTGATTACAAGAACATACTTTGGCTGTGACAAAATGTTCTACTTAATTAAAAAATTAAGTGCATTCAAAGTTAAGTTGTTTCTATGCTATCACCCATAAATCCCAACAAGGAAGATTAAAGATGGAGATATATGAGGTGACGAAGAGGAGATAGATCTGGAGATGTTGAAAATGGAGGCGAATACAGAGTTTGCGAGAGAGAGAGAAATTTGTTGATTTAAAAATGTGTGATTGATATTTAATGTAGGTATACAAAATATGGGACTGAGATATGTTCTCAGTTCTCATTTTAAAATGGGTTCTCATTTGAGCACTTGCCATAGTATATATTTAGTTGTCGTCCTAAAATCTTGGATGCGAAAGTGATACATCGTCAACTAGAGATGCACAAAAAGCCCTTCGGGCCGGGCTTTAAAAAGCCTGGGCCAGGCCGGGCTTTTTCAAAAATCGGGCCGGGCAGGGCTTCCTCTAAAATACTAGGCCCGTTTTAGGCCCTCGGGCCGGACCGGACTTTTATCCGGGCTTTTTTTCATTTATATATAATTATTTTTTTGCAAAGTTAATATATTAATATACAGAAAAAACAAAGTTTTACAAAAAAAACAACCCCTAAAGAGTTACATCCCTCAACTATTAGAATCCAAAATATATAATAAAAGACACCACGATACATAATAATAAAAAACTATTAGCCTAATGTTTTATCATAAAATATCATTGCAACTCAAGAACTTTCTACTCATAATGTGCGTTATTGAACTGAGCTTGATCGTGAGCCATATAAATCTTCTCGTATATGACCATTTCAAGAAGCACATACACTACACTCAATAAATATTCTGAAAAGAAGGGTTTGTCCAACATATTGTTGATTCTTCTTAGACTCGTAATTCTTCACATTCTCTCAATTGCTAAGTTTAATATTCTTGAAATTTATTTAAAATATTATAAATTTTCAGATTTTATCTATAAAAAATTAGGTGTTTATTTGGATCTCTCAAAAAGCCCGGGCTTTTATCCGGGCTTTTTAAAAGCCCGGGCTTTTAACAGGGCTTTTCGGGCTTGGGGCCGGGCCGGGCTTGATGAAAAATAGTAGGCCCATTTAAGGCCTTCAGGCCGGGCTTTTCGGGCTTTTTTCTGGATTGGATCGGACCGGATTTCGGGCTCCAGGCTTTTTGAACATCTCTATCGTCAACTACCGAGAGAGAATAATAAATGTCGAGATCGATGTACAAATTTAGTATTTACATTAAACCTAAATATAAATTTATTGTTCTGGTGTCTCAACTGGTTAAAATCAGGATTTTTGGGACTTATCATCCAAAGATCCCATATTTGATTACAGGGAGCACAAAAATATATAAATTTATTGAGCAGCCCTTATCGGGAAGTATATAATTACACTATTTAATGTAACATTCCAGATCCATTTTCAATAGTAGTAGTTCATTAAAATTTGGCATGGGTCAACTGTGCATTTCATATTTCTCTGTAAAGCAATAGAAGATCCTTAGATTTTTGCCATTCAATTCATATATATATTCTTATTACTATTTGACTAAATGATTTTCATTTATAAACTCAAACTAACTACTACCTACCACTGCATTCGCTTTCAATGTCTTTAAAAAATATATAATCAAAACAAAAAGCAAATAAAAAATTATTACTTTTACTATATAATCAAAAGGGCGTTGGTTCACGACAATGGTTAATAAAAGAAAATTTTCGTTGAAAGAAAGAACCCTAAAATTGAAAAAAAATTGTTGATAGAGTGACGTGACCCCTGCATTCATATTAAACGGTTCTAAAAAAACCTAGTCAAAATACCTAAACATCATTTTAAAAGAGGGAGTAACATTAAGAGATGTTAGTTATAAATATCACTAGTAAACTAGACAGAGGGGGAGGGGGGGGGTGAATGGATAGTTTGAATGTTTTACGTTTCTTGAAGCTTAGATCTGTGTTTGATTGTATATGTATGAGAATACGGAAATAAAAATAAACAGAACACACACAATCACTTTAATTGACTTTGTATAAAGTAAATCAAATACTACAGCTTCCAAAATTTCACAACTGAAATTCTAACTTCTAAACAAGAACAGTGCTTTCTTGTTTTCTTACAGAGAAAAGAGTGCTTGAATAATTCTATGTATCTCTTTTAACTAACTATAGGGTGTGCACAATATATATATATGACCTATACAGACTGGTGCACACACCTAATTACACAGATACCCCTAACTGTAACTCCATCTTGTATTTCCATAAGAGGTTAACTGTTCCAGGAAGGACCACTTGCTTTTTGTCGTCCTTTCCCTTATCTTTAGCTGCTTATCTCTATGGACCACTTAACCGTAACAGATGCTACAGTATTTGTCATCTGTCTTTGGACCACTTAACCGTAACAGATTCTACAGTATTTGTCTCCATGAACTTTGATTCTGTACCTTGATTTGTCTTGTTGTAAAATGCCTATGTGTTGATATCGTGAACTCCAACATACTTCTTATTCTGTGACTTGTCGACATAGAGCATTTAGGACTTTGCTATATGAGGACTTTGCTATATGATCATCTTAGGAGTATGCGATATGGCATATTACAGACTTCACGACATAGCCTTTGAGTACTTCACGATCTAGTACATTTCAGACTATGCGATCTCAACACTTCATGACATGGCCTTTGAGGACTTCACGATCTAGGGACTTAGACAAATTTCTGCAATTTATTTCTTCATGGCCTTATTCACTTTTATCTAGCTGCATGAACAAATTGAACTTCTTCCAGGATGATTATTTTATAGCCTATATACATTCTAGTTGCAAGAAACTCACTAAGCCCATTATAGAATTGAGCATACAGAATAAAGCTAAGTACATGATAACAAGACAAGTACAATAGAGACTTATACTATATCCCAGTGATAAACTTCACCATGTCATGTAGAGTGACACAGTCACAAGGTGTAGGCTTGTTAATAGTGGTATTTAGACATGCCTTGAGCCTAACAATCTCCCCCAAATTGTGAGTAAGAAACTTAGGCACAATTTTATCTCTGATAACAAGCCTACCTTATATAAAAGGAATTAAATTGCAGAGAAAACATCAGATGAACATTATGAACAAAATTTGATCACAAACAGAAAATGATAGCTTATAGATGATTTTTCTGTTACTGAACATCTTCAGATTCCATTTGTTTTTGTAGATATTCTTCATAGACTTTCTTCTTTCTGGCTTCTTCCATTTTGTTATTTTCTGAAATGGATATGAGAATTTCATCCCTTGATGTCATCTCTTCAAAGAGAGGAGAGTGTTGGAACCAGTTTTTCTCCAGTCCTTCGTTCGGTCTGACCTGCAATGAGAAGAATGCGAGGGGTGTGCCCCCCGATTCACCTCCGGTGTGAGAATCAATTAACTGGTCTTTGTGAGTAGAGAGAACGTACGAATCTTGTAATTAGTTTGTTTTGTGTGTGAATATGTGTTCTCCAAACCTGAATCAAACTCTTTACTAGCTCTCTCCGATCTTCACGCCCCGAACGTGCCCTTCGCTCTCGCGTGGGCAGTTTTCCCTTGACCGGGTCTGGAAACCGTTGGCATACCAGCAAGGTATGGACCTGCACCATCGATCATTCTTTGGTTCGTTCAGCCCATTTTATTGATGGGCTTTTAAGTCTTGGGCTCGGCCCAATAAGGATTAGATGCAAGTATCTCTAACATGTCCCTGGACTTCGGCCGAAGAAACTTCTGTCGAAGGCCCATATATCAGCCCATCTTTGAGAATACCATAGGACGACACATCGACCGACTGAAGTGACACGTGTCGTCGACCACCTAGGCCACGTCAACAAGGGACAGCTATTGTAATAATGATTTTCTGGAGTTACACGTTTCTCCATGTCAATCCTCGCCGTGAATCCAAAAAGTTTCAATCTCAGCCATAGATTTCGAAACGGCTAAATAATGTCATTTTAACCGCCCTTTCATGCTATCTTGTTTCACATAACCTCTACAAACAAAACTTTATCAAGTTTCCATACCTCTGCAATTTCTTCCCTCCCATACTAATTACGGCGAGCAAAGCATAGGTGGGATCAACTCCAGTCCACGCTGCGAATCACCATCCGTACTCATCAATACAAGTGAGTTTTCTTTACTTTACTTTGTTGCTCTTTTTGCGGAATCTCTACCAGTAGTTTTATCAAAGTGTATTTGTCACATGTATGCGGGTGCGGGCACTTTCCTGGGTTTGCAAGACATTTCGAGGTTGTTTAACATTAACATCTAGAGCCACACTTGCACTTTCGCCCTCTGCTTAATAGGAATACGACCGTAGAGTGTACTAATTTCCTTTCTGGGTAGCGTTATAGGTATGAACTCCCTTCGGCCGGTATTCATATTTGTAGAACACCCATCGGCCGATATTCAAATTTGTAGAACGCCCTCCCGTTTCGTCGATTGTCCTTAGAATTCTCTTCAATCCCCACACGGTGTTATTTTTCCAGTCCTTTCTGGCCCTCTGTACTCGGATTTTGTCTTTCCAGCGGACGCATATTTGCTTCCTCCCCCTATTTTTTTAACTTTCACCGAGTACATGGCTAATCATTTCCCTTCCTTTTGCCACTGCAGGATATGGATCGGCCTGTTGAATTCGGGCCAGCCTATTCGGCCATGGCACACTTCAGTGCTCCAAGATTCCCTTCGGCCAGCTTGAACTCTGTGTTGACGAAGGCGATCGTACTCAAAATGGCGAAGAAATACGATATTCCCGACCTATTCCATACTTATGAAGCCGATGAGACCGATCTCATCTACCATACCCCGAAAGTGGACGAAGAGTATGGTTCGGTTGCCCTTGGAGTTTCAGAAAGGGCGTTTTTCTGCGGGCTGCGACTCCCTCTGCTTCCTGTTCTAAAGAAACTACTGAAGTACACCCAAGTCGCCCTCGGTCAACTGGACCCTAATACATTCATCCACGTTAACTCCTTTCAGCATCGGTGTCTGGATTCGGGAGTTAAACCCCGTCTGTCCCTACTCTTGCATCACTTCGACTTTAGAAAAAACGCTAAGAGCATCGGCTTCTATCAGCTGTCCCGAAGGACGGGTCGGGCTGAATGGTCCATCACCAACTCTAGCAACAAGGGGACGCACGACCATTGGTTCTATATTAGTGGTCACAAGTTGTCCAAATATTCGGTGTGGCGAGAGGTCGACCCTGCTTTGATTTCTGCTCCCGTTCTGAGTCCTGAGGATTTGGCTGATTACGACAAGCTTTGCAATTCTCAAGAGCTGAACCGCATTCCCTTGATCGTCAGCCGTGATCAAACCTGGCTCCGGGCTTTATGGGGTACCGGTAACAGGAGATTGACTTAGCTTATTTTTCCTTTTTATGCGTTCATTTTGTAATCTTGTTCTATAACCTCTATTTTTCTCTTTTTGTTGTGCAGTGTCAACCAAGTCTGAGATGCTGAGGCGCCTTCAGAGCAAGAAGGCTAAAAATGGTGCAAATCAGAGTATCGGGGCTATTCCCAAACTCAATGTGGAGCAACCTGTGTCTCCTCCTTCGGCCGAATTCGAGATTATCGACACCACGACTCCGGGTTCGAACCCCACTGTTCTGTCGGAGGCTGAGAAGGTTGGTTCTGTGGCTAAGCGACCACGGGGTCCTGAGGGGGAGGTCGTTCTCACCTACCGGCCGGAATGGTCGATTACGACCACCGATCGCTTTGGGGCTTCGGCTTCGATCGAGTCTAAGGAGATCGGCACGGACTTATGCCGAGCGTCTATTCTCCCAAGGGACCGCCCACTGTACGATAAGGTTGATGCTCTTACGGCATGTTCTGAGCTAATCGGGCATGTTGCAATGGTGCGTTTCTGTCCCTTGTGAAGTATCTCAATTATTTTTGCATTTCTCGATTTAACTTGTTTTCTTTCTCTTGCAGGTCGCTCCTTGGGCCGCCACTATTGAGCAGAAGGTGAAGGATTTGGACGTCCAGCTCAACAGCCTTCGTTTGGTCGAAGGCCGGGCTGAGGCTGCTGTAGGCCAGGTGGAGAGCCTGAGTAGAGAAGTTGCCAACCTGAATCAAAGGATCGACATGTTGAAGGCCGACCGTGATGCCATTCGTTCTGACTTAGAAGTGGCCTATGCTCGTTTAGGGAGGAGGACCACCAAGTTGAGAGCTTCCCGTAAGTCCGAGAAGAAGGCTCAAAAATTGATTGTTCTTTCTGAGGACCGGAGCTTCTCGGCCGGGTTTGATGAAGTCATCCGTCGTGCTCATGCAACGGGTTTTGACTACAAGCAGCTGCTCCTGGAAGGGATGGAGGATCCTGTTACCCGGCCGGAGGAGCCCGATGTGCCTCTCGAGGCTAGTTCGGACTCCGAATCGGATTTGTCCGATTAAATTTAATTTGTAATTTGAACTCATAACATTGCCTTCGGGCCAACTATCTGTTTTTGTAATATTTTGAATTCCCACCAGTTATTGTATTTCGCGTTTTGTTTTATCTAGCTTTCGTCTTTTCTTCTTGATTTATCTCGTACTTAGTCTTTGCGAGTAGTACGTCTTTGATAAGAAAGAATTTGCTTCAGACATTTGAGCTTAACTTCGGCGATTTTTGGCCTTGGCCTATTTTTTGTTCTGCCTTTTCGGCTGAACGAACCAGCCTTGGCATTCAGTTCGCAACCCTTTTTAGGCTTCATAAATTGCCTTGGCGCTTTTGTCATATGTATTTTTTTTGTGAACGCTTCTTCGGCTTGTCATATGGCCTCGGCGTTTTTCTTATTATTGTACCTGCTTCGTCCCTCATTATTCCGAGAGGTTGGTATGCATATATAACTCGTGTCGGAATATTAATTACATATGCTGTCTGCTAAAATTTGCAGTGCATAGTTTGCCTTGAATGCCCCCAAGTGTGGGCTTGCAAATTTCGAATTTTGATCATAATCATGCATGCATACTATCGATAAACACATTAGTTGGCATATATATATCGAAGGTAATGCTTTTTATTCCAAACATGCAAGGCATGGTTTTCCATGTAAAAACTTTAATCCACACCATACTCATACTGAAACATAGGAAGTACTGAATAAAATTGCTGAATTAAGGAAAGGCCGATGGGCGGAAGCTTACTGGTAAAATTTACGAAGGCGAGAAGCGTGCCAAGTATTTTTGATCGGGGTGTTGTCCATCCCTGTTAACTTGTATGTTCCAGGACGGATCACTTCGACCACCACATAGGGGCCTTCCCAATTCGGCATCAGTTTCCCCTGCTTCTTTGGCATAGATGTCGCTAATTCTCTGAGGACAAGATCTCCGACTTCAAATGATCTCTTCTTCACTCCCGCGTCGTAATACTGGGCAGCCTGCAGTTGGTATCGGAGGTTGCGCTGATGAGCTGCTTCCCTTTCTTCAACCACCAAGTCGACGTTTGCTCGCAGCCCGAACTCGTTGTTTTCCACTGTTAGGCCGAATACACAATATAATCAAGTATGTATGAGAATAACAATAATTAAGAACACTGTTTATGAATCAATAAAACTGTAATCGTATTAACAGCTTCTCTCTTTATGATGTTAATGAATCACAAAGAGCTTCTAGGTTACAAGAATAATATATATTCAATGATCACATCCCTTCTAGGGATAACCTATCTGTGTTTATATAGTACACAGTTACACAATCCTTATCTAATTGATATTCCTACAAATTAGCTATACAATTGATATCAATTAAGGATTGCTTCTTATCTTCTATTCTGTTTCCTTAGCTGTATCAATATATTCTGCTTCTTTCCATCTTCAGAATATATTGCTTCTAGAATCTTCAATTCAGCACCGACAGCTAATTCAACTATCACCTTGTCAGACTTTAAATAAACTCTGACCAGCTTCCTTTAAACTCTTCACCCTGTCAGAGTTTAATTAAACTCTGACTGGCTTCTGATAAACTCTTGTAAATACCTGTTGCTTAAACACTGATAAACAAACATTAGCAATTATATCTAACAATCTCCCCCAACTTGTTCATAATAAAATGTACAAGTTAAACATATAATTGATGATGTCAAAAACATTTAACAAATGCAGTGTTTAACATATAACAGAGTTTAATTTAAAACAGAGTTTAAATTTGACTTAGAATAGAAAACATATTAAAAACTTACAGTCAGACTTTACTTGATTTCTTGAATATCAGGCACAGTCCTGATATAATCTAACAGTAGTTTCTTCTCAGCTCTATTCAATTCAGCAATCATAATCTTCTTCAGCTCCTTCATTTCTGGTTCATCTTCACCAATTTGATAAATGGCAGCCCTCAAAGAATATATGCTGTTTTTGTTCATTTCATTGCCAAGTCTGATATAAAAAGATTTATCAGACTCTAGATTGAACTCAAGAACCTTTTTATTTAGTGCAGTTCTGAACCTAGCACTATTTCTTTTCATTTCTACCAGCTTTCCATGTGCATCTCTGTATTTAGGAATGTATGCACTTGATACTCCAGCTCCACTCAGAACTTTGGATTTCATCATCCTTTCCTTCAAAACTCGAGCAGCATCATAAGTACTTCTATTCTTTACTTCAAGTAGATATAGAACATACTCTAGCTCTTCCCAAAGTTTTAACTGGATATCAAATTCACCAAATCTATATACTCTGCCATCAGCCATAAAATATAACAAAAATTCCTTTTTGATTCCTTTGTGAAAAATCATCTGTACAGATTCCAGTTTGTCAAGGCCTTCTTGAGTAATTCCAACTCCAAATTCTGCCAATGAAAACTTGTCTTGAGATCTGTTATTAGTTCTTCTCTCTCTGTGTGAACCCAGTCCAGATTTGTCAAAGGCTTCTTTTCCCAATACTGTTCTGGTTTCTGAGAAATTCACAGCTTCAAGCTTTAAGTCTTCAAGAATTTTTGGTTTGCTGAATCCTGGAAGTAGTGTAGATTTCTGTACAACTTGAGCAACGTCAGAGGTTGTCATAACTTCAGTAGAAACATCAACTTGAGCAGCGTCAGAGGTTGATTTAGCTAATCTTGTTTCAACTTGAGCAATGTCAGAGGTTGAAATATCTTTCTTCTTTAGGTTAGGCTCTTCAAACATTATGCCTTTACCTTTATCAGAGTTTCTAATCACAGGTCTCCTTGTATTTTGTACACTCTGTTGAATATTCTCTTTGAAAGAAATACCAACTTCTTTCTTTTTAGGAGCCTTGATTTCCTTTCTCTTGTAGATTCCAGCTTCAAGATTTTTCTTGTGTTCCTCAGCAAGCATTTGCTCTTCAGCCTGGATATCTTCAATAGTTACATTCTTTCCATGCTCTTTCATGAATATCTTAGCAGCAATCTCTTCATCAGTAGATGGATTAGTTGAAACAACTAAACTCTTGAGATCTTTTCTTTTGTAACCATAGTGATTAGTATGTATCAGAAAGTTTAGCTAAACATGAGTATGAAATTGTCTGATTGTAAATTTGGATCATTTAATGAAAATTTTGTTTCTTTACATATCAGTATTATCAATATTGCATAGTAATTGTAAAGAAAAAAAACTTTAACCAATTAACTAACATACTCAGCTGCAATACAAATCACAAATAGGACTTAACAAACATACTCTTTTTGTTTTCTGTTCAATCATACTTTTTCCGAAAAACAAATGACTAATCTCAGAATTATTAACTGTCTGAAACAAAGAAATTATTTTAACCATCAGAGATTAAAACAAAGTAACCTCGGCGTATTTCACACAATACATCAGTGTTTACCATTTGTCCTTCTTTGTCAATAAACTCTTTTCTCAATCTGTTCAGTTGTGAAAAATGTGTGTGTAGTAGCAGAGTTTACCGAAATCAGTATTTAGATCATCTCAAAGTGCATAAAATCCACAAACTAAAGTAGTAAAAACTGGTTGCCTAAACTCTCATGTATAACATAGACACTGATTTTTCTATCCAAATTCTGTATTACTGATATCCTTTCATTTGGATATGTCTTTTATTTTTCACCCCCTTTATTTTTATTTTTATTTATTTTTATTTATTTATTTATTTTTTATTTATTTATTTATTTATTTATTTTTTTTTTTATATTTTTTTTTTCCAGTAATCAGTGGTTGGCACTAGTCACCAAAAATCAAAGATTTTAGCCCTTATTTCATACAATAAGTTCCTGGATCTTCCTAGGCACAACATGATCTCAAAGGAATTTATGCTCTGTTTGGCATCTTTTGATTTGAGGGTGAATTATTTGCAATAAATAATCAGAGTTTAGACTTTTCATCAGTAATTATAATTAACTTATGAGAGAGAATGCAAACAGCTAATACAGACTCAGTGTATAGGATCAATAAACTAAGAGATGGTAGAAATACAGAGACAGTATCATGCTGTGTTAACTTACTGCACATATTTGAGATCAGAATCTATCAACTCTTAAGGATTCACAATTACTTACTGAGAATTATGCTTCATACAAATTTCTTCATTGGTCCATATGTTTCAGACAAGATTACCAGAGAATAGCATTAAACTGTAATTACCAGAGTATGACCAACAGAGTTTAACATCAGAGTTTACTTTCAGAGTATGACTGACACTTCACAGAGTTTATCATCAGAGTTTTAACATGCTGATTCACATAACAGTTAACACATGTAAGAAATCATGAACATAAAAAGTGAGTCTAACCCGTATCTCTAGTCAGAACCAGAGATCATTCCAAGTTCATTTACCAATCTTGTAAAAGTAGCTTCACTCAAAGGTTTGGTGAAGATATCTGCAAGTTGTTGGTCTGTAGACACAAAATGAAGCTCAATGTTTCCTTCTTCCACATGTTCTCTGATAAAATGATACCTTATGCTGATGTGCTTGGTCATGGAATGCTGTACTGGATTACCTGTCATAGCAATAGCACTTTGGTTATCACAGAAAATAGGTATTCTAGAGTACCTTAACCCATAATCCAGCAATTGATTCTTCATCCATAAAATCTGTGCACAACAGCTACCAGCTGCTATATACTCTGCTTCTGCAGTGGATGTAGAAATTGATTTCTGTTTCTTACTGTACCAAGAAACCAATCTGTCACCTAAAAATTGACAGCTTCCACTTGTACTTTTTCTGTCTATCTTACAGCCTGCAAAATCTGCATCAGAGTAACCAATTAACTTAAACTCTGATTCTCTAGGATACCACAAACCCAGGGTTATGGTTCCTTTGAGATATTTGAAAATCCTTTTTACAGCTGTTAGATGAGGCTCTCTGGGATCTGCTTGAAATCTTGCACAAAGACATGTTGCATACATGATATCAGGTCTACTTGCAGTAAGATACAGTAGAGATCCTATCATTCCTCTGTAGTTAGTAATATCTACTGAGGCTCCTGTGTCTTTATCAAGCTTCGTTGCTGTAGCCATGGGAGTTGTGGCAGATGAACTATCAAGCATACCAAATTTCTTTAGAAGATTTCTGGTATACTTTGCTTGATTGATAAAAATACCATCATCTGTTTGCTTGACCTGTAAACCTAGAAAATAACTAAGCTCTCCCATCATGCTCATTTGGTACCTGGATTGCATAAGCTTTGCAAACTTCTTACAGAGTTTGTCATTAGTAGATCCAAAAATAATATCATCTACATAAATTTGAACTAAAAGCAAATCATCACCTGAATTGAAATAAAACAAGGTTTTATCAATTGTACCTCTTGTGAACCCACTTTCTAAAAGAAATTGAGCAAGAGTTTCATACCATGCTCTTGGTGCTTGCTTTAGTCCATATAATGCCTTGTCAAGCCTGTAGACATAATCTGGATGCTTGGAATCTACAAATCCTGGTGGTTGTTCAACAAACACTTCTTCTTCAAGCTTCCCATTTAGAAAAGCGCTTTTTACATCCATCTGAAAGACTTTAAACTTCTTGTGTGCAGCATAGGCCAGGAAAATTCTTATGGCCTCCAATCTTGCAACTGGAGCAAAGGTTTCATCATAATCAATTCCTTCCTGTTGTGAATAACCTTTAGCCACAAGTCTAGCCTTGTTCCTTGTAATCACACCATCACTGTCAGTCTTGTTTCTGAAAACCCACTTTGTACCTACAATTGATCTGTTCTTTGGTCTAGGTACAAGTGTCCAGACTTCATTTCTTTCAAACTCATTTAACTCTTCTTGCATTGCTGTAATCCAATTAGCATCTTGAAGAGCTTCCTCCACTTTCTTTGGTTCTGTTTGAGACAAGAAAGCATGATACAGACACTCATTATTTGTTGCACTTCTAGTTCTCACACTAGCATCAGGATCTCCAATTATGAGATCAGGTGTGTGTGCCTGTGTCCACTTTCTTGCTGTTGGTAAGTGGTTTCTTGCATCATTATTGAATCCTCCCCCTTGATCCATGCTCTCCTGATTCATGTGTTGACTTTCTGCAGCACCTGAGGCTCCCCCTGAATTTGATGGTTCAGAGTTTGAACTGTCAGAGTTTGAATCAGTTTCCTCAACTGACTCACTTGCTGTGTCTTGTTGAGCTTCTTCACGCTCCCCCTCAACTGGTTCTCTAATTTGTTCAATTTGAGAATTTTCAGTTTCTTCAGTATTTACCAGTAGAGGTTCAGAGTATGCTCCTTCAGAGTTTGTCAAACCTGCTTCGTCAGAGTTTACATCATCAGAGAATAGATCTTCATTTTCAAAACGTAGTTGATCATATCCATCCTTGTCTTCAAGTCCAATTATTTTCTTGTCATCAAATGACACATGTATGGATTCCATGATCACCTTAGTTCTCAGATTGTAAACTCTGAATGCTTTTGTTGACAATGGATAGCCAACAAAGATTCCTTCATCAGCTTTTAACTCGAACTTGGTCAACTGTTCAGGATGAGTCTTCAACACAAAGCATTTACATCCAAATATGTGAAAATATTTCAAATTTGGCTTCTTGTTTTTAACCATTTCATATGGTGTTTTTCCATGCTTGTTGATCAGTGTAGCATTTTGAGTAAAACAAGCAGTTTGAACAGCTTCTGCCCAGAAATAAGTTGGTAATTTTGCTTCTTCAAGCATAGTTCTGGCTGCTTCAATCAAAGTTCTGTTCTTTCTTTCAACTACACCATTTTGCTGTGGAGTTCCAGGTGCAGAAAATTCTCGTTTCACTCCTCTTTCCTTGCAGAAAGCTTCTATGATTGAGTTTCTGAATTCAGTTCCATTATCACTCCTTATAATTTTGACTTTGTGCTCTGATCCTTTGTCCAGTAGATTTACATGATCCATCAGAGTTTGAGCAGTTTCATCCTTCTTTGACAAGAAGTACACCCATGTATATCTAGTATAATCATCAACAATTACTAGAGCATATTTCTTTCTGCCCATGGACATCACATTCACTGGACCAAAGAGATCAACATGTAGAAGATGATAAGGTTCCAGTATTGATGATTCAGATTTGCTTTTGAAAGATGACTTCCTTTGCTTGGCTTTTTGACAAGAATCACACAAGCCATCTAGACTGAGTATAGATTTTGGAAGTCCCCTTACAAGATCCTTTCTTATTAGCTCATTGATGTTGTTCAAATTGAGATGAGAGAGCTTCTTGTGCCAGTTCCAACTCTCTTCATTTGACATTCTGGCTGTCAGACACACTGTTTTTCCATCAGAGTTTGTTACCAAACTTGCTTCATAAATGTTGTTGCGCCTGTGTCCAACTAGAACAACTTTTCCAGTAGATTTACTGATAACATCACAGTATTCACTATGAAAATCTACATGGTTTCCTCTGTCACAGATTTGACTCACAGATAGCAGATTATGCTTGAGTCCTGAGACTAGAGCTACATTAGTAATGATGACACTTCCAAGATTGATATTGCCATATCCCAGAGTGTGTCCTATGTTGCCATCTCCATAGGAAACCTTTGGGCCAGCCTTCTCCTTAAAGTCTGATAGCAGGGCTTTATTTCCAGTCATATGTCCTGAGCATCCACTGTCCAAGATAAGTGTGCTCTCTATTATACCCTGCAATCACAAACAAACACTAAGTGTTAGTTTTAAGGATCCAGACTTGCTTGGATCCTTTGTCTTTCTTAACAGTGTTAGCTTTTGCAGCGGAATCTGTATTATCAGAGTTTAAACTAACATTGTCAGATTTTACACTTGCAGAGTTTGCTTTAACCCACTTCAGATTGGGTTTTAGCTCATAATAGTTATGATAAATAGCATGATAACTCTTGCAAGTATAAATGGAATGCCAAGTGCTCCCACAGTGTTTGCATAAAGTTTGTGGTTTAACTCTTACATAATCATTCTTTACTCCTGATGTAGAAGATAAAGAATTAATATGTTTGTTCTTAGTGCAAAATCTAGCAAGATGATTAGAACTACCACAATTGTAACATGTTTTCCTTGAAGCACCAGCATTAGGCAAATGATTATTTCTGTTATTTATGCCAACTTTTCCATTCCTATTCTTCTTGGACCCTTTTGGTTTCATGGCAGACTTTACCTCTTTCAACTTATGATTGAACTGTTTTCCTGTCATCAAGCCAACATTAACCTGTTTTTCACAAGTTTTTACTGGTTTTCTAACAGCTTCTACTTCCATAAGTTTTTCTGTTATAATATTTTCCTGTCTTTCACAGGCTTCACCTGATTCCATATCAGCTTCTCTTATTACAACAGATTTTAACTTAATGGCTTCTGGAACAAACTTCACAGGTTTAAGTTGTGGTTTTACCTTAATCTTGTCTTTAAACCTAAGTTCATCATTTTCACAATAACCTAAACCTACAGAATCAGTCTGAAACACTTGATGAGTGTCTCTTCCAGAATCTGTCCAAGTTTTGATTATTTTTCTTTCTTTTTCTAAATCAGATTCTAGTTGCCTATATCTTTTCAGCAACTCCTGTTCTACATAAACAGCATCATCTCTTTCTTTCTGAATCTGCTTCATACTTTCAAGTTCTCCTTCAAGAAACTTGTTTCTTTCTTTAAGACTAAGATTTTCAGTTTTAATTCTTTCATTTTCTAAAGTCTGATCCCTATAGCTAACATGAACACTTTTCAGATATACTCTTAACTCAGATATATTATCAGTATCATAAGCATAAGTAGTTAGGGGTACCTTATTTTCAGATGATTCAGTCTCATCTCTGACAGTTGCCATAAGAGCATAGTTTTCTCCATCATCAGAGTCTGAAGTATCTGCCCAGTCTTTGCCTTTAGAGATGAGTGCTTTCTCAGATTTGCCTTTCTTGCACTCTGGAGCATAGTGACCCATCTCCTTACACTTGTAGCACTGGATTTGAGATTTGTCCTTCTTACCAGACTTGGTATCCCTTCCATCAGACTTTCTGAAATTCTTCTTCTCAGAATTTGAATCTTTCCTTGAGAATCTCTTTCCCTTCTTGAAGTTCTTGAATCCCATCTTCTTGAAGGTCTTCACCATCAATGCAGCCATTTGCATCATCTGTTCTTCATCATCATCAGAGTCAGAAGCTTCATCAGAGTTTGAATCATCATCAGAGTTTGATGACTCACTCTCAGATTTAATGACTAAAGCCTTTCCTTTGGCTTTCCTCCTTGATGATTCCTTCTTAATGGGCTTCTCCTCGACTTTGAGAGCAACAGATTTTGTCTTCTTGCTTGACCTCCTGTTTCTTTGTTCTATCTCAAGTTCATGAGTCTTTAACAATCCATAGATCTCATCAAGATCTGTATCAGCAAGATCATAATTATCTCTGATTGTTGTTGACTTTAAATCCCACTTTTCAGGTAGAGATAACAGAAACTTGAGATTGGACTCTTCAAGTTCATATTCCTTATCTACCAGAGACAGATCGTTCAACAGTTTGCAAAATCTGTCATAAGTCTCAGTCAAGGTTTCATTAGTTCTTGAATCAAAGTGCTCATACTCCTGTGTGAGTATTGTTTTTCTGTTCTTCTTAATAGCACCTGTTCCCTGGCATCTGACTTCTAAAGCATCCCATATCTCTTTGGCAGTTTTGCAGCCAATTACTCTGTTAGACATTACATTATCTAAAGCACTGTGGAGAAGATGTCTAACCTTTGCATCCTTTGCAATTGATGAGATATCTTCAGGAGTCATATCTTTCTTTTCCTTTGGAACAGTCTTTTGTGCTTGACCATCAACAACAGGGGACAATTTAGTTGGCATATGAGGACCATCATTAATTCTGTCAAGGTATTCTGGATCTGTAGCTTCCAGAAACATGGTCATCTTCACCTTCCAAATCGGATACTCTACTGGCCTGAGAATTGGAACCCTGATTGTTTCATATCGACTCACAGAATTGGGCTTAACCTGTTCAGCCTTAAGAGCAGTTTGATTTTCTTCAGACATGATTAATACTGTGTTTAAATCGTAAAACTGTATATATTAAACAGCCTTGGCTCTGATACCAATTGTTAGGCCGAATACACAATATAATCAAGTATGTATGAGAATAACAATAATTAAGAACACTGTTTATGAATCAATAAAACTGTAATCGTATTAACAGCTTCTCTCTTTATGATGTTAATGAATCACAAAGAGCTTCTAGGTTACAAGAATAATATATATTCAATGATCACATCCCTTCTAGGGATAACCTATCTGTGTTTATATAGTACACAGTTACACAATCCTTATCTAATTGATATTCCTACAAATTAGCTATACAATTGATATCAATTAAGGATTGCTTCTTATCTTCTATTCTGTTTCCTTAGCTGTATCAATATATTCTGCTTCTTTCCATCTTCAGAATATATTGCTTCTAGAATCTTCAATTCAGCACCGACAGCTAATTCAACTATCACCTTGTCAGACTTTAAATAAACTCTGACCAGCTTCCTTTAAACTCTTCACCCTGTCAGAGTTTAATTAAACTCTGACTGGCTTCTGATAAACTCTTGTAAATACCTGTTGCTTAAACACTGATAAACAAACATTAGCAATTATATCTAACATCCACGTTAAATACCTGTGTTCGGTAGGATTCTAACCCGACCTCGGCGGGCATGAGTGCATCCGTTCCAAACGCCAGCCTGAAGGGGGTCTCTCCCGTTGAGGACCTGGGAGTGGTTCGGTAGGCCCAAAGAACGTAGGGTAGTTCTTCGGCCCACATTCCTTTAGCATCTCCAAGTCGCTTCTTAATTCCATCAAAGATGATCTTGTTTGCTGCTTCAATAGCTCCATTTCCCTGTGGGTGTCCGACTGAACTGAACTTTTGTTGAATTCCGAATTGAGCCAAGAATTTCCGGAATTTACTTCCAATAAACTGAGTTCCATTATCTGACACACAAACCATCGGGATCCCGAACCTCAGTATTACTTGTTTTAACATAAATTTCTTCGCTGCCTCCTCGGTTATAGCCGACAATGGTCGAGCTTCTACCCACTTAGTCATGTAGTCAATGGCCACGATACAGTATTTAGCTTGTTTCGTGCTGGTCGGCAGAATCCCTACAATGTCTACAGCCCACATGGCGAAGGAGATGGGGCTGAGGACTGAAGACATTTCTTCGGCCGGTCGCTTTGGCACTGTACTGAATAACTGACAATACTGCTTACATTTCTTGGAGTAGTTCTTGGCATCTTCCCTTACGGTCGGCCAGAAAAAACCCTGCCTCAGGACCTTGAAAGCTAATGACCTTCCTGCCAAGTGTTCCCCGCAGATTCCTTCGTGGATTGTTTCTAAGATTAACCTTTGATCTTCGGGGGCGAGACATCTCAGAAGCGGTTGAGTAGCAGACCGTCTGAATAATTGTCCCCGACCTCTTCGGTCGTCTCTCCCTAAGCTTTCATACCTTCGACTGTCTCTAGAGCCTCCAATTGACTCTAATTTTCTCCGAATAGCCTCTCCCCTCAAGTAAATGTCATTTAAGGATTTAGGAGGTACGTCATAAAGAGAGGATCGCAATTTTTTTACCTTTGATGGGATCTAGCCCGGCCGCTAAGAATCCAGCAGCTTTCACTTTATCCAGGTTGGTTACCATTCCCGCCTCCTCCTTGAATCGAGCCAAGTAATCTCCCAGCTCTTCATTATGCCTCTGCCTACAGTGGATGAGCGCTTCGGTGTCTTTTTCCCTTCTACACAAATGGGAGTAGTGTCGAAGGAACCTTCGCTTCAGCTGATCATAAGAACTGATCGAACGGGGTCTTTGCGAGCGGTACCACATCGTCGCTGTTCCCTTTAGGTAAGTTTTGAACATTTTGCATAGCATGACATCACAATGTCCCATGCCTGTCATCAGTGACTCGTATTTTTCGCAATGGTCTTCGGGGTCGCCCCTTCCATTGAATTCATTCATTTTTGGGAATTGCCTTCCAGGAGGCGGTCGGTATTGCTCGATTTCCTTGGCTACGATTGGCTCGTGGTTTATCTTCCTTTCACCAAACATGGCTTTCTCCATTCTCCTTAGGCGACTCTTTACATGAGGGTCCTCTTCGTCTTCCGACTCAGAGGATACCACAATCTTAGACCTGATCCTTCTATGGTACGATTCGGAGTCCGTAGACTCCTCTTCATCGCCATGGGGTCGCTTTTCTCTTTGAGGCTCAGGTTCGATTAGTGGGTTTTCATCTTCCGCTACAGAATCCCTTATGGCTTTTTCCTCCATCTCAATCTCTTCCCTTCGGAGTCGGAGGGCTTCCAATTTTAGGAGATCAGCCTCTTTCTTCTTCGCCCGTATTTGAGCCTCCTTGGCTGCTTGGTCGGACTCTCGTTGTTTGCCCTTCTTAGCGGTTTGCTCCTGTCTCCACTTAAGCAATAACTCTCTCTGTTCTTCGGGTGTCGGCATAGGCCCTTCGTCCCCTTCAGAATCAAAATTCAATGCTCTATTTACTAGAGGCGTGACCGTGGACGAACCGCCCGGCCTACCCGAATCTTCAAACCCTGGTGGTTTATCAGCTGTCATGATAACAACTCCTAACTACAGATAGATCGCAGTTCCCACAGACGGCGCCAAATGTTGGAACCAGTTTTTCTCCAGTCCTTCGTTCGGTCTGACCTGCAATGAGAAGAATGCGAGGGGTGTGCCCCCCGATTCACCTCCGGTGTGAGAATCAATTAACTGGTCTTTGTGAGTAGAGAGAACGTACGAATCTTGTAATTAGTTTGTTTTGTGTGTGAATATGTGTTCTCCAAACCTGACTCAAACTCTTTACCAGCTCTCTCCGATCTTCACGCCCCGAACGTGCCCTTCGCTCTCGCGTGGGCAGTTTTCCCTTGACCGGGTCTGGAAACCGTTGGCATACCAGCAAGGTATGGACCTGCACCATCGATCATTCTTTGGTTCGTTCAGCCCATTTTATTGATGGGCTTTTAAGTCTTGGGCTCGGCCCAATAAGGATTAGATGCAAGTATCTCTAACAGAGAGTTTTCTAAGTCTTCAGCAGCAGCTCTCAGAGCACTTTCTGCATAAGAGTTCAAGTGTTCCATCCTTATTTTGTTTTTCCCTCCGTTATTGTTCGTGTACTCCACTACATAAGGATTGAACTTCACTCCGCAAAGCCCCTTCTTCCTTAGTTCCATTGCCTTTTCTTCCATCTCTGATATCTCCTTTTTTTTTTCTGAATTCTTCTCTCTTCATTCAACTTCCTTACTTCTTCCTGATAATCATATTGCATTTTTAAGTACCTGGCAATTTCTATCTTCCATATCTTTTCTTCTTTTTCTTCAAAGTTCAGTAAATCATTGATTCTCTCTAGATCATAGATAGGAAAGAATTTCCAGCTTCCTGTTTTCATTTCTTTCTCCCTTCCATCAGTGTACTTGATTTCTAGATGATCTTGAATAACTTTGACTTCAAAGATCCTTTGAGCTCTCAAGAATGCTAGGGATTCTTCATCATAGTCTTCATCCAAAGGAGGTACATTTAGCCCAATAACATTAGTGATCACTCCAGTTTTCTTTGTTATCCTTGTTCTTTTGGTTACACTCTTGATCTTCCAATGCTTCACTTGAGGTAGCCTTCTGGAACATGGAGAGTTAGTCTTCAATGCCACATCATTTGGAAGCAACTTTGATCCCTTTCCTCTTATCCACTGTAGAACTCCACTAGCTGTGATTTTGTGAAAGTGTCTTTTTGATTTCACCTTTGTGGCTTCACTTTCCTTCTGTGGCAAATCAGTTTCAGAAGCCAGAGTTGCAGATTTTGGTGGATCATTACTAATAGTATCCACCCTAGACTTAGAGTCTTGTTTTGTGGTTAAAATACTGCTAGCAATGTCCTTGGCTTGCTGATTTCCACTTTTTCTCTTCTCAGCCTCTCTTTTCCCTTGATCATCTTTCTTGTCATCTTTAGCATCTTTGGATTTTCTTAATGACCTGCTCCTGCTGCTCTCACTATTTCCATCTTTATCACTCCTGTGGTGACTTCTTCTCCTACCACTATTGTCTTCATCATCATTGTCTTCCTTCTTATCTCTCCTTTCTTTTGCTGATTCAGGTATTCTGCCAGATGTTAGAAATGTCTGTAGAATGTGAATTGTCTCAATTTCTTCTGCAGTTCTGAATCCCCTTTTTTCTTTCAACATTTGAATAACCTGAATGATTTTGTCTTTGTTTTTCATATCCAACTGAGTAGGAATTACCAATTGATCAATGCCATTAGCTTTAGAGCTGTTTTGGTAGATTACTGTCCCTGGATTTGTGATCACTTCAGGCAGCCTTAAGGATTGATCTCTTGTAAGCTCATCAAATAACCTTTTGTTGTTTGCCCCTCTCTTCTCAATCAGGTTCAGAAGTGTATCTACTTCAGTGTATTTCAGCTTCTCTAGATATTCAAAGGACAAATGCCATAGCTGATTGTCTTTGGAAATCATGATTATCTCACTTAGATAGGCTTCTTTCACCTTCTTGATCACCACTGTAATGCACTTGATTTCTTCCTTGAGTTTGTGCCTGTAGTCCAGGGTGTCATTATCAACACTGGTTTTAGTGGCTTTCAGAAACTCCAGGAAGGCTTTATCATGATAGACATTTGAGCTTGCAACTTACTGTAGCTTGGCCTCTATGACAATGTCTACCTTCATTGGTTGAGCATTTGATATGGTTGGAGGAGCACTGACATCCATATTCATTGTGCCAGGATAGTAGGTGGAAGTGACAGTGCTCTTCTGTCCATCTTTGTTTGTGATCTCAACTGTAGGAAAGGTGACTAGCTTTAGAGCTTCTTCAATGAGTATCCCTTTCTGTTTTGCTGATCTAGCTCCCCCCCTTCTTCTCTAAGATAGAGCTTTCCTGTTCATTCTCCCCCTTAGGCTTGGTATTAGAAGATTGGCCTTGAGCTTCACCAGGGATTGGAAGGTTCATGTGTTTCATCATTGCAGTCATCATTTGTTGATGGACTAGCAGAATGTTTGAAGTTGCATTGATTTGGTCATCCAGCTTAGAGTTGAGTTGCTCCAAATATTGATTTAGCCCTTTGTTTGCAAACTTGAGCTCAACCACCTCTCTTTCCAGCTTGTCAACCTTGGAGAACAAGTGCTCAGATTTAAAGGAGTTAAGAGATTGATCCTTGAGCCTTGAGAATTCAAATTTGTTGATGTTGGAGAGAGGAACTTCATCTACCAGTTTATCCCCATACTGGTTCTTCCACATCACAGAGATCATAGAGTTGGAGTTGATATTGGATTGCACCTGATTGTCTAGCTTGGTAGAGAGCTTCTTGAGATTATAAGTAACCAAATCTAGGGTGCAGTCCATCTTAGTGACATGGTTACTGGTTTTCTGAACCTTCTTGAGGATGCCATCCACCTTGGGAAAATCAGATAAATATGTGTTCTTCGGCTTTGTTAGAGACTGATCTGTTTCTTCCTTGAATGAAGAGATTTCTGATTGAAGACCTTTCCCAAGATAGTGCAGAGCCTTGAGTTGATTTTTGTAGACATCATTTACTGCATCATACACTTCTGCAGGAGATAAACCTTTGGCATTAGACCCCAAAGATGTGAGATAGTCTTCCCTGAGAAATGCAAGAGCATCCTTAAGCTTCACTGTCCTCTTTGCATCCAACCAGGCATCCACATTTCCATCATGTTAGGCTTCATCAATGATCTTTTCTTTTTGAGCTTCAACATCCTCCTTGTGACATAGATGAATGGCCGCATAATCCTTGTTGGGGAGGCCTGTTGTAAGAAGATGTTGAGCTATTTTTGAGAACTCATCTATCTGTGCCACATTTAAGCTTTGTAGGGCTTCTTCCGTCAATATTGAGGGCACAGATGATGATCCTGAAGGTCTGTCATGGTGCACAGACCCCATCCATTGTGACAAGGTGGCATGAGCCAAGTTAGAGCTAGTGGTAGGCACCTCTGTTGCAGATGAGAATTCTACAACAGGAATGAAAGATGTTTGAGTCTCCTCCAGCCTTGGAATGGCTGTAGAGTATGATGCTGTCTCCATTGAAATGGGATGAGTTACAACATCATCTCTATGTGCCTGTGAAGGCAGTTCCAAGTCCCTAAGGATTGGAGAATTAGACACAGAGTCTCTAGTGAAAACTGGTGAAGCCTCTGTGTTTTTGTTGGTGTCATTAGAATATGCCCAGCACGCATTTCCTGACCAACCGAATGTATGTCCTGGGTGGTGAGCAAAGTGTCATGCACCAAGTCACTTGAAGTTGGCTTATTCACCGATTCAAAATGTGAATGATCAAAGGCAGGATTGTCATGAGAATGACTCTCTTGTTGAGAAGAAATATCTATATTTTGAGATTCTGAGAGAGAAGTGGGGTTTAGATTAGATTTTGGTAACTCCCCCTGAGAAATAGGAGGAGTTTCAAGTGTGATGTGCTCTCCACTCAGTGTAGTACCACCCTGTTGTTCTCCTGAGTCAAGAGTGAGTTCTTGACTCTGTGCATACACTTTACAGATTGTAGTGGGGAGACTACTCTTTTCAATATTAACTCACCAATCCCATTCGCCATGTGGGGAATGGATATACTTGGGCCATTTCCAATGGCAAGTGCTCAAAGAAAGTTCTTGATAGTAGCAATCGACTACTTCACCAAGTGGATTGAGGCTAAACCTCTAGCCAAGATAACCACCAAGCAGGTGATGCATTTCTTCTGGGAAAATGTGATATGCAGATACGGGATTCTATGTATCTTAGTCACAGACAATGGAACTCAGTTGAACAATGATGAATTCAAGAAGTATTGTGATGAGAATGACATCAACTTACGCTTTACTTTTGTTGCCCATCCTCAGGCAAATGGGCAAGCTGAGGTTGCCAATCGAATTATCCTGGATGGACTAAAGAAAAGAGTTGAACGCTCTAGAAACACTTGGGTAGATGAATTGCTCCCCAAACTTTGGGCATATCGTACTACTTGTAAAGTCACCATTGGAGCAACCCCATTTCTGTTGGCATATGGGGCAGAGGCAGTGGTTCCAGTGGAGATTACTCACACATCTCCAAGAATTGAAGCTTATGAACCAGAGACAAATGAAGAAGGCTTGGGGCTAGCTTTAGATCTAATTGATGAAGTTAGAGATGAGGCAAACGCTAAGATAGTTGAGCATCAGAAACGAGCATCTTTCTATTACAACCTAAGGGTTAAAGAGAGGTTCTTTTGACAAGGAGATTTAGTCCTCCGAAAGATTGAGGCATCCGGAGTTGGACAAAAAGTCAAGTTGGCCCCAAATTGGGAAGGACCATATCGCGTTAAGAACGTATTTGGTCGAGGCTCCTATAAATTGGAAACCCTGGAAGGGACTAAAGTGCCAAGAACTTGACATGCTGCAAACTTGAAAGTCTATTATGTTTAAGTCCTGATTGGACTCACTATTAAGACAAGTAGAAATAAGGTCGACGAAACCAATCCAAGTTTTTAAACTTGAGTATTATGTAAGGGTTGAACCCATTTTCAAAGTTATATATTCTTATGTTCTTCATCATGTTTTGCATGCATTACATATTGATAGATATGCACAAAATGTTAACTAAACATGCAAAATCAAGAATCAGGAAAATAACACAAGCCATGAATGGCCATGAAATACAAATAAAACTAAACTTACAAAGAGTTTAAGTTAAGCCCGAAGGCTGGAAATACATAAAAAGTACAAGCCATGAATGACCACAAACAAGCTATAAACTACGCTTCACCCCCCTTGTCGCCAGCATCTGTCTCCTCCCCTGAGCTAGAGCCAGAAGAATGCTCATCAGCATCATGGTCATAAGTAGAAGTGTCACCGAGGGGTGATGAATGCACTTGATCTAGAATCCTAGCATCTTCCTCCATGTCATCTACTCCAGCCAAGATACGCTCTAAGGGAGTAGGAGGGTGAGGAGCTGGATGGTCTGCAGCATCAAAAACCCAGGGATGCTTGGCCAAGATAGCCTGAACAACATCCTCCCATCCTGATGCATGCTGGACTGGGAAAAGAATCTCGTCATGCTTCTCGATCAAGTCCTTGTACTCCTGATAGTCAAGGTACTCGTCGATGCAATCATCCTTGCTCTTCCTCAGCTCAACAAGATCAACTTGAGCGTCAGCAACACTACACCATATATGACATTTGCCAACACCTAAAAAAAGTGTGAAAAATCATGATTAGTGTTGCTGGAAGCCAAAAAATAGCCTACGCCAACACTTTTCCCAATTTTCGAAGTGTTGGACTTTGCACCGTGGCCGTAGGGGTCTATGCCAACACTTGATGAACCTGCAGTAACACATGAAAAAACTGTTACCGTATACCCCAATGGCAATACTTTCTTGTCTTTGCCAACACTAAGAAAAGCGTTGGACTAGACCCTATGCCAACACCCACTATTTTATTCCAACACTTATTTGTGAAACAGTTTTTTGTATTTTGGCAACACCATTTTACTTTATTGCAACATTAATTGTTCAACAATATCATTAATTTTTTGCCAACACATTTTCGTATCTTAGTAACATTTTATAACCAACAAAAACCAAATGCATCGGATTAGCATCACCATGAACATATATTCCATGTCATTAAACAAACACCAAAAGGTACTTAGACAAGCAAACTTAGTTTTACAATCACGCTAATAAAGTACCATCACAATATTGTTCACAAAAGTACCATAAAAAACAAATTTTCAAAAGTACCATCACAATATCAGAAACACTAATAAAGTACTAATAAAGACCCGTCACGGAGTATCGTCGTCATCTCCACCAGAAACACTTGACTCGTCAATATTAAACTTCAACCCCAGATTCTTCTCAGCCAACTTTGTCATCACCTCTTGAACTTTTTTGTCAACTTTCTCCTCCATCTCTTGTGCTAGTTCAGCCCGAATCTTTGCCGTTAAGTCTGCCATGTACTGATTAGAAGCGCCACATGTAGTTGCAGGCTTTTCCTTTGGTTCCTTTTTCCTAATAAACCTCCCAAGTAGCCAAGAGGAGCTATGGTTTTTGTCACCACGAATAATTTTATTAGCAGCCTCCACACTTCCCCAGCATCAAGAATTATTTTAGCATCAGCCTGTAATACGTAGATGAAAAGGATGAAAATAACAAAACTATAAACTTATAAAAGGATTTTACTGATGGACTTGAAAACATCACTATAAATTTGCAATAGTACTGAATACATTACTTAAGAAAAATTTGCTATTCAAAATTTATACTATTTTCTTTATTAGTTTTTGAAAATTCTATGAACTTATCAGTTCCAGTTGCTGCTAAATAATATCTAGGAAAATGTTAGTTATCTTAAGACCAATCTCACAACTTGGAGGCAGTAAAAAGAGTATGGTTCTTCTGCTCGCTACTCTGTTCCTTCATTTACTTTCTACCAATCAGTATATACATATATATAGGGGAAAAGGGAGATTTCATTTTCCTCTCCAAAAATTTCTCATTTAGGTTTGTTCTCCGGAAGGAACTGGTAAATTGCACAATAAGGAAAAAACCTATTATCAACATATAGTATCACAGTAAATAAACAGAGAATGAGATACTGACTTATACAAGATATCACCACTAGGAGCCAACTTCTTGCCAATCCAATCTGGACCAAGCTTTTCAAGTAGGTCTATTTGTTCTTCAACCTCTCCTTCAAGATAATAAAGTAAAACCATTAAACAGTTGTACAAAAGAAGAAATGTAAGAGATAGCAGCATTTGTACATACTTTTCTCAACTACATCAAGAGCATTCATGATTATTTTATGCACAAGTTCCTCTTTCGTTATTGAAGAACAGTTGGCACACTAGAAAATGATGTTAATGATATTAACAATGTCAGGCAGGCAAGAGAAAATCTGCTGGCGTGATGGTGATCCACTTTGATTGGTAATCCTATCATCAGACGAGTGAAATTGAAAAGTTCCCAACCAATAGCCAATAAGTAAAAGTACCTACATTTCAACCAAACCTACAACTTTCAATATAAAACCAGTTTGTTTGAGTACCCAACGAGCACATACAATTCTCGTTCACGTAAATCGTAATAGACATATTAAGCTCAACTCTTAATTAGTAAACTTTGCAAATCATTGGCAGCAACTAGCTCGTTCACATATTTTTCTAGGCTAAAATTTGTTAAGAGTCTCCTAGATATTCATACTTTGTTATCGTATTTTAGAAGATACATGTATGAAACTTCAAAATCGTGAAAATTTTAAAGAAACAACAGCATAAACTATCCTCTTTTTGTGTGTGAAGCATTGAAAACACTATAAACTGTTTAGCAAAACAAAAAATTAATAAAACACTATAAACCTAAAATATTGTGATGTGTATACCTAGAAGTGAATAATGAACGTAGAGCCAGATAATCAGAACCCTCGTCATGACCTTCAACGATATCAAACAGCAATGAAATTTTCATCTCTGGTTCCATGCACCTGTTCTTCTCGTTATGTATCAGTATCCTTTCAGTCTTCACAGCTTCAGGGAGGATATATTTTATTTGTGCAAGATGCTTGTACAAAAACTCCCTGAGCAAAAAAAGTATACAAACACGCAGAAACATAAGGAATGGGCACCAAAAAAAGGCATTTACCATATGCAATTCACTGATACCAACTATTAGCAAGTAAGCAATCATAGTACAGCTAAGTACGTATGGCTAATTGGTACGGTGTATACTTATTGGAAATAGTGGGACATAACAACAATATTTAAATGGTAAGGATATTACTATAGGGAAAGTACAATGTTACAAGAGTTAGCTACTAGATCCATACATGTGATGAGAATCTATGTAATTTGCTACAATCTATTTACCAATTAATTAGTGTTCTAAGAAACTAGTAAATCTACCTGACTGAAAAAACATCTATCACCGATGTGGGGTTTCTTCTTTTTCATAGCTATCTTAGGCTTTAAATACATTTCAGTAGCAATATACATATAATGTTTTTAAACTACATTACAAAAAAAATTTAGAAGACATCTACAGAACAAAAACAAAACTTCAAAAATAAAAACAAAACAACATTGCTGAAAGGCAAGTTTTATAAAGAAAATAAAACTAATTAGCCATTACTGGCATTAGTCCATTTAAAAAAAGGAATATAATCCATAACATATAGTTTACTTTTTGCTCTAAAAAATATCACATAAGCATATAAGACAGAAGACTACGAAAAAAATTAAAAAATTTCTATGAACTCTCAATGTCAGATCTAGATGGTTGCCAGCCAACCTATAGAAGCACATCAAAGTTTACCTACTGGTTAGAAGAAAAAAATCATATTTGGTAGTAATGCAACTAAGAAATAACAAACCATGTGATTTCCTTCACTTATATTCTCTCGCAGATTTCTCTAATTCCATATAGTAACTTGAAAGTGTGTGTTTATACATATTTCACATGTACCTACTATGGGTACTCAGTTTTTCAATTTGTTATCAATGCCACTGGATTATGGGGATTGAGGAATTTTTTATCGCTAAATAGATTATGATCTCTTAGCTTTAAATCGATTATGTGCAATTTGAATATATAGTCAAATCTTGACGTTTACGTGGAAGAATGGCCCAAAAAATCAACAGCATGATAATATATTCAAAAAAGACGAGTAATATATTCAAATAACACATAAATTAGTAAATTTGAAAAGACCGAAAAGAGAGAAGCTAAACCTCCGTGCAAGTATTTGAACTTGAGTAGATATATTCCTAAAAGTAGTAGACTTTTTACGTAGACTTAGCAACCTCACTGAAGTAGTCATACCATCAAAAAAGTCTGAGATTGTCTTGTATCTGCAAGGAAAAACAGAGAAAAAAAATATGACTAATAAGTAATCAATCCTACATTTCTCATATAACACAATGTAAGTAGTAGGTGAGATGAATCTATAATACCCACTTTTGTGGAAGTCCAGTTGCATCCCTTCTGTACTTGTTTGGTAAAGTCTCATTTGCTTTAGCTGGCGTGCGAGATAAAATATCACTTTTAAAATCACTTGACTTCTTTGCTGCATTTTGATAATTTTTACCCTTGACAGTTTGTTCAATTTGATCAGGTTGCATGTGCTCCATTTTGCTACAAAAACAGCATAATCAAACAGAGACAAATATGAGAAGGCACACAACCAAACAATTGTTAAATGAACAACAGGTAGTGAGTTTATTTTAAATGTTGGAAATTGAATAATCAATTTAATTTCTTAAACTTTGGCTGATACTTGAATGCCCCATATAACTAAATCAAATCCAAACAAGTCGTTTAAACCATATCTATCATTTGAAATGAAACACGGGTATTCACACAAACCATAAACCAAAAAAACAGCCAAGTCTTAAATCCTTGATGATTCTTTTAGCGGAATTAAAAGAGGCAGGCACATTAATATCGGGAACAGTCTCTTTCATCAGTTGTAATATTTCACCAAATGCGGACTCAGTTATACCATTAATGCACTTCCAATGGTATAGTCTAACCAAAGAACCCAATTATGCATGCATTGTGAAGACCCAAATTAAACAAAACACAAAACAACCACGAATACAAAACACAAATTAAAGAACCCAATTAGAGAACCCTAATTAAACAGTATAACAGTTAAGCCCCAATTAAAGAACCCTAATTAAACAATATAGAAGAAAAATTACCTTGTTGATAAGCCCTAATCGTGAAGACCCAAACCGTGTATGAAGCTCTATTTGAAGAAGCTCAAACCGTGAAGACTCAATTGAAGCTCTAATTGAAGAACCCCTAATTTGAAGAACCCTAATTAAAATCGTGAAATGCCCTAACTACACCGTGAAGAACCGTAAGAGCTCTAATTGGAAAGCCCGTGAAGAACCCTAATTAGAACCCATGAAAATCCGCGAAGAACCCTAATTTTGAGATGGAGTTTGAGAGAGAGAGAGCGGGTTTGTTTTGTGAGTTATTTTGTTTTTGAGAGAGTGAGCGGGTTTGTTTTGTTTATTTTGGCCGCCCAAAATTTTTGGTCTTTTTTGGACCAAAATTTTTGCCGCCTGCTTTGAATTTTTTTAACTTTTATCCCGCTTATTTTTTTTTGTTTTGGTAACGCTTTTTTAATTATCAACTGTAACACTTTAATTTATGTTACAATAAAATTTTAATTATGTTTATGGTAACACAAAATTACATCAACGCTAACACCAAAAAATTGTATTGCCGTATATTAATATTTAGTTATCTTAGGTAACATTTTTGCTGGTAACACAAAAATTAATGTTGGTGAATCCTATATATGGTGTAGTGCAAGCTCCTTCTCCCTCCTAGCTAGAGTCTCCTTAAGAGACTTCACCTCCTCTTCAGACCTCTCCAACTTGACTCGGTTGGCCTCAGAAGAGGTACGCCAAACCTTAGCTTGGAACAATGCCCCCTGGAAGTTGGCATTGGTCTGCCAAAAAATAAAAGTTAGAAAAGTAAAGTAAAGACTTAAGAGAAAGAGAAGGGCTAAGGAAAGAAAAATACCGCAGCGATAGCCTGAGCTCCTAGATGCTCAACACCCTCGAGGGTGGAATCTGCAACGAAGTCCTTGTAATCAAAAGGAGTGAGGGAATGGTATGACCAATCCACAACATGCTTGGACACCCCAGTAATGGTGTCCCTCTTCCTAATACCCCAGTTGGGGTGCCACACTGAAGACTTGGTAGACACAGGAATGTCTGCCTCGTCCACAGGGATCTGAGAAGGGATAAAAAAGCTGGAAACACTAGGCTTCCCCCTTGGATCATCTCCAAGCCTGACCCTCTTCATCCTGGATGTCTCCACATCCTTGGGCTCATTAGTCTTGTTTATAAAGACCGCAGCTGTTAAGACATAAACCAAAGAATGGTTAGAAGAAATTTTCTGAAAGACAGGAAAATAAACATAAAGAAAAGGGATAAGTAAAAGTACCCTTATCAGAAACAGTCGAGAGATGGAAAGACTTGAGGACAAACTCGTACAGTAGTTCCAAAGCCACGGTAGTCCCATTATCCTTGATTAACACTGATTAGGCATGAGATTCCTCCTCATTCAAGTCAATATTGTTGGGACTACCATATGAAACTCTCCCAAAAGATCTACGGAACAGGCTTCCCCAGTCCCCTCCTTCCCAGACAAGATACATAAACTCATTTTTCCACTTGGGGTTGTTGTCTAGGATAGATTTTGGGTGAAAAATGAAAGGAAATCCAACCCTATGGCTAATATATACCCAACCTAAGTTGTTGGCAGAACTATTTTTAAATTGAAAGATATTTCTGAATAAAGGAACAGAAAGAGGAAAATTATTGCGAAGGCATAAAACCATAAAATAGTGGATTATCTTCCAGGCATTTGGAGGTAATTGGCTGGGGTTTATTTGAACATCGACCAAGAGCCTAGGTATAAACTCATGAAAGGGGAACCTAAGAAGGCCAGCAACTATGGAATCTTTGTAAATACATAAAGCATTTGATCGCCAGTAACATGAACGGTCACCAGGACCGGCATGAACAAGTTTTAAATGGGCCTTTACCCTATACATCTTATTATAGTCTTTAATTATATCTACATCATGAAACCTATTACTACAGTCATATGAATCTAAAGCAGACACGGACGGGTACTCATCCCCACGTTCATTAATCATATCATACAAAGACATGTATTTAGAACGAATTGGAATGGGGATACCTCGTTTGGATGCAGAATTCATCTTTTGTAGACGTTGAGAAGCGCGATCAGCCATTTCTAAAAACAAGAAAATGCCCAGAATCTTCAAATCTTCAAAGAAAGCCCATAAATCTTCAAAGAAAACTGAGAATCTTCAAAGAAAGCCCAGAATCTTCAAATAATTCTTCAAATCTTCAAAAAAAAAACCCAGAAAACGGTGAGATTCAACGAAAAATCTCACCGGGAATCGCCTTGTGACAGAACCCTAGCAGAGCTACTCAAAGAGAATTGTGGAAAACATTTAGCAAAGTATCTTTGAGAAAATGGGAAGTAAGAAGTGAATGGAAACAAGTGAGATTTCACCCTTTTATAGGGATAACAGCCGGTCAATGGGCCGGTTGAAGGAAGGGCAACCGGCATCAGCCGGTACGGTCCATAAAAGGCTACAGGCCCAATTAATAAATTAGAACAGTGAAAGTTCTGGGCCCAACTAAGCCCACAACAAACATGAACTATATATTCGGCCATAAATCTGGTCGAAAGAGTTCGAATAAGGCCCAAAATGGCACTTATCTTCGATCATAAACCTGATCGAATGTGTTCGACCAAGGCCTGAAATGAAGTATATATTCGACTAACATCCTGGTCGAATGAGTTCGAAGAAAGCCTAAAATGAACCATGTATTCGACCAGAATCCTGGTTGAATGAGTTCGAACAGGGCCCAAAATGAAACAACACCTAAATTCGACTAGAATCTTGATCGAAAACATTCGACCAAGTCCTAAAAAGCGCATAGCTTCGACCAGAAACCTGATCGAAAGTGTTCGACCAGGAGGAGAAATGGCATCAAGTTTCGACTAGAAACCTGGTCGAAAATGTTCGACCAGGAGGAGAAATGACATCAATCTTCGACTAGAAACCTGGTCGAAAATGTTCGACCAGGAGGAAAAATAGCATTGAGCTTCGACCAGAAACCTGGTCGAAATCATTCGACCAGGAAGCAAAAACAAGGCAAAGTTCGACCAGAATCCAGGTCGAAGGTGTTCGACCAGGACCCAAAAGTGAGGTCGAATTCGACCAGGATCCTGGTCGAAAATACACTGAAATTTCAAATTTTGATTTATTTTCTAAGGAATTGGTGAAAAATCCTGATTCCTGTTTTGGGAAAATTATAAAAATTGGTTTAGAGCTATAAATAAGGGAAATATACAGCTCAGGAAAGAAGTCCAAAATATGGAAAATTCATCAAAGAAGGATCCAGAATCCCAATTAAAAAGAAATAATGAGTCATAGCCTTTATCAACAAGGAAAAGACTTATCCAGCAAGCAATACAATGTTTATCCATTATCAAAAAGGAGACTTATTACCTAAGACTCCTAAACCTACCATAAATATGAGGCTCTAGACGCCTATATAAAGGACCTGATCCTTCAATCAAAACTACGTATTTGGCTTGATTCTCAGCATTAATTGAGATACGTAGGCATCTTGTGATGACCGATTTAGTCTCGAAACACAAGTGCAGCCAATAAAGCTCGAAAGCTCATAAATCCTAGCAATTAATATACAAACACGTTTTTTTAATCCATAACACTTCTATACCTATAGCCCGACTATTGCATACATTTTAATTAATTATTTATATCTTTATATATAATTGGAGTAAAAGGGTTAATGTGGTACCGCGTGGTCATGGTTTGATCGTCAGAGATAGAATAGTCATTTCAAAAAATGTTATTAGCAATTATAATCTTTCTATATATTAAAATAAAATTAATATTATTAAATTATACAGTTTGTTTCAAAATAATGAATGGTATTTCTAAATATTATTTTACAATTTTTCATAAAAAATCGGATATTATTATTTATAGTAAAATAAATTTATTGAGTGAAAAATATAGCAAATATAAATTAATAATTTTAAAATTAGGAAAATATGAAATTTCACACAATTTTTTTTAACAAAAACTAAAATAATTAAGAGATGTTAGTAATATAAGTATCGTTAACTTAAGAAGGTTTGCATATATTATTTTGCAATTTTTTCCAAAATTAAATAATAGGAAAAATATATATCAACATATTAATAAAAATTCGAAATATATATATATAATGTCTCGCGCAATGCATGGGTGCATGGGTATAAAACTAGTTATTAATAATAGATACATGCACAATTATTACAATAATTTGGTTGGACTACTGTAAGCTAATGAACATGTATATATGCCCGGACTTGACTCCTGGACCATGAGATCAATGTAAAGTATTACACTAGTTTAACACAATCAAATAACTATATCATAATAAACTATAATCGTGTACTTGAGCATTATATTATTGCTCGATCAACTGGACACCGTGGACACTGTGATCCTAACCCAATTCATGCTCAGGTGCTTACTAACTATCATATGTTAAACTAGGTTAAATTTATAACTATTATAGATTTGATATTCATGAATAAACTAATTAACTAATACAAAGGCAACCATAACTTGATTACATTATGATATTAAAATAAAAAACTTGGCTTTCATGAATTAACACACATACATAGTAATAAGTAGGATAATGGGTAGTTATTATGCTCACACAAATATAGGTTTAGTACGTACCGGTTTGATAACAAACTTGGAAGACAAAACCTTGAATTATTATACCAGACCAATGACTCTGTTTTCTCTGTTTTTCTCTACTTCTCCCGGCGCGCAGGCTGAAATAGGGTTTTTGCTATTAGCTACGTGTGTTTTGGCCGGGTGTATATATATTTGCTCTAAAGATCCTATCTTTAGAATTAGAATTTTAATAATCAACTAAACACCTATTATTATTATTATTATTATTATTATTATTATTATTATTATTATTATTATTATTATTATTATTATTATTATTATTATTATTATTATTATTATTATTACTACTACTACTACTACTACTGCTACTACTAATTTTTTTACGGATATTACATATATACCCCCTTAAAAAGGATTCCGTTCCCGGAATCAAACGAAACTAAAATGCAAAACTAAATCAAATAGTTTTGAAAACTGCTCTTGACTTTAAATTCTAATTCCAAGATGGTTGTATAATCCTAATGAATTCACTACAAAATATTTATAAACTATCTTAGACCCCTCGTAACTCCTTTCATAAAATTACAAAAATAAATATAAAATAAATAATAAAGTTACTTCTTGAAAAATCATATTTAACCTTATTCTATCAGCTCTAACTAACAGGAACAACATGATACTCACAACCTCATCAATTAAACTATGAAAATAATATGATTTTGATTAATGTGACACACCCAAAAGTAACTTTTACATTTTTTTTGTAACATTCAACTGACCGACATATCTTAATCCAAATTGTCCTTTTATACCAAAAATATTTAAGATCGTAATTACAACAGTTTGAAGATCACAAAATTACGGGATTCAAAGATAAACATGTTTTTTTTATATTCATCTGCATTACTCTTGTGTTTAGTTTAAGTATCACAAGTCTCTCTTGTAACTAAAGCCTTCAAATTTTATACGAGACAACTACAACAAACTCTAAGTCATCGGTAATATAGGTAATCACAAGATGGTCAGAATTTCAGAAAATGAATTAACGATATTCTAGAATATTTTCTATTTAAATAGAGATATAGAAAGAATAAAAACAATTCGTACGTGATAATTATCAAGCAAAAATATTTAGGATCAAGTATACCGCTAACGGTACGCATCTAAATTTAAAAATATTTTTTTTATAATCATATTTCAGTATTAAACACACACGCGCGCATTCGTGCACACACACACACACACACACACACACACACACATATATATATATATATATATATATATATATATATATATATATATATATATATATATATATATATATATATATATATTAATTTTTTTAAAACCAAGGCAACAATAAATTTACTTAACTTAAACAATAATTAATCAACATATAATAGTAACTGCCTGATGACAAGAACTAATGCCCACAAAATTTTAATAGCTGAGACTTTACTAAATAAAGCACACTTAACCAGTTGAATAACATAGTATAGATATCAACGACCAACGACCAAGACTAATTTGCTTATAATAATATGACCAAAGTTTGCTTATAATAATATAGTATAGATAATATAGATATGTAACTATATAAGTAGAGATGGACATAATAAAAACAAGTTTGATTTCCCGTATGTTGCATATCCAGTTCCCTCACATTATCAAAGACTCAATACTTTTTTTTTTTAGAAGAATCAAAAATTCATATCTTGAAGGTTTGAGTTAAGGGTTAAAAAATTTATATTTCCAAACCAAATATTCAGAATCATTCGTTTTAAGGTGCTAGAGAAGGCCGAAATAAATTTTATATTATATTTTAACTCTCTATGTCACTCCAAATCCCATCTAATCAAGTAACCAGCTCATCTAAATTCATAAAACGATCCCTAGATCATATCATTAAAAAAAGGGTAACGTAACCACAACCCTTAGGGCTATGGTTAAACATTTAATTTTTATCGTTTTTGTAAATAATACAACTCATTTTCAACAACTGTAATTGTAATCAGCACCTAAGCATTTAATACACAGCTAATCTTTTGTGTATGTAATTGTATGTATAAAACCGTAGCATTTTACAAGCATGCCAAAAAACTCAAAAAACATAGTTAGGATATAATTTTATCAATTTAAATTTGATTAAATTATTTATTAAATACTTTAATTTTAACAATGTATAGAAACTTTTTAAAAATTTCATTTTTTCTTTATATAGTGTATAATTTGGCAAGTAATCTAGTATCCAATTTTTATATAAAATAATTTTAAAATACTTTTTGATATTAATTCTCATTGTTAAAATCTTAATTTATTATAGAACGAACGCTATGTGATAAAACATAAAATATGAAAAATTAGTCCACCATTGTTTTCCACGTCAATTAAAGGAGTACAAACAGGTGTTGTTCATCGTAAAAGAAATCCATGTACCAGCTGTATTTAAAGCTTAAATGCACACATATTAATAATAGTATTGATAGAAATACAACTTCTCAATCTTTGTATTTCTGTAAAATGTTGATCTTAATCACTCACATCAGAACTAGAGATGCACAAAAAGCCCTTCGGGCCGGGTTTTATCCGGGCTTTAAAAAGCCCGGGCTTTTTAACAATCGAGCCGGGCCAGGCTTTTTCAAAAATCGGGTCGGGCCGGGCCGGGCTTCCTCTAAAATATGAGGCCCATTTTAGGCCCTCGGGCCGGGCTTTTATCCGGGCTTTTATCCGGGCTTTTTTTTAATATGCATTATTGAACTTAACCTGATCGTGAACCATACAAATCTCCTCGTACATGACCATTTCAAGAAGCACATACACTACACTCAATAAATCTTCTGAACAAAAAGGTTTGTCCTAATCTCATTATTCTTCATATTCCCTCTATTACTAAGTTTAATATTCTTGAAATTTATTTAAAATATTATAAATTTTCAGATTTTATCTATAAAAAATCATGTTTTAGAATAGGTAAATTTATTAATCTCAAATAGTTATTTCTACAAATATTAGTCTCCTAACTTATAATCACTGAGTCGGTTGAGTTGAGTACTTAGTAGTTAGTACTACTTAGTACATACGAGCACTCGTTTATAGGGTATGATCTTATCTGAATCGTATCAATTCGATCAAAAGTCAAATTTTACATAACTGGATCAATATTCAATCAAATTATAAGTATTCGGAGTTAAATATCATGGTTTAGGGTTTAGGGTTGGTTTAGGGTTAGGGTTAAACCCTAAACCCTAAATTATCAAGTACATCATGTTAATTGTTAAATTGTCAAATTTTACATAACTAGATCAATATTCAATCAAATTGTAAGTATTCGGAGTTAAATATCATGGTTTAGGGTTTAGGATTGGTTTAGGGTTAGAGTTAAACCGGGCTTTTTTCGGGCTTTATCCGGGCCGGATAAAAGTCCGGGCTTTTCGGGGTTCGGGCCGGGCCAGGCTTGATGAAAAAAACTAGGCCCGTTTAGGGCCCTCGGGCCGGACCGGATCGGGCCGGGCTTTTTTCGGGCCGGGTTTTCGGGCTTTTTTTCGGGCCGAATTTCGGGCTTCAGACTTTTTGTGCATCTCTAATCAGAACATAGCTTGTTACATTTACAAAGACTTACTTCACCACACACTACAGACATACTCTATATACTAGCACACACACACATTGCAGCACCACTCCTAACTGATTGCTAACTAACTCTTCAATATGAACTTGCTGAGTTGGCACGACAGCCGGAACTTACTGGAAGACAGCCGGAGTTAGTTGGAGTAGTAGTGCCAGATGGAGGAGTAGAACTAACAAGTATTAAATGCTTAAACATAGTCTTAAGGGTTATGGTTAACATTTTTTTTTTAAAAAAAATACAATTTTCTCTAGAGAAAACTGCATTTAATGCATATCTAAGTTTCGAAAATAATTTGTGTCAATATGTTGAGAATAATGCTAGAGCTACCAAATTGGGTACAAAAATATGTACAAAATGACATGTGTTATTATTTAATTGGCTATAAATTAATAGACCCCTGCATTCACATCAATATCACCAATTAAAACATTTCCAAATTGACACATCAGCAATGCCACATCATTCGGTACCTAAATTTTGTACCCCAATTCAGTACCTCTAGCGCTACTCGTTGAGAATAATTTTTTTAATTAATACACTTAACAATTCGGTACATCATATGTTAATGCACTTAACAATTTTTTTTGGAGTTTCCAGTTTTCTACACTACGAGTCTATGCCACATGATCAATAATACAAGTGTAGCGGCCCATTGGATCAACTTGAGTTTGTTAACGATTTCGTCACTAACAAAAATGGGCACCGAAGTTGACCATAAAAAGCTCAAATAAGATTAGAAAGTGAATGAAAAAAGTTTTTTCCCATGCTAAAAGATTCCGTGAAACTCTCCTTTTATCAGGCCGGAGGGGGACTTGTCTTTGGGATAGGGACTTGGATAATTAAAAATTTAGGGTTCATATTTTTATAATAATAATATGACTTTTTTATAATATTTTAGTACTTATTTTATACTTGGTTTTCACCATTCTAATACTTTTTTAGATATTAATTTGCTAAATAAGTGATTAATATTTATAAGTACGTACTCAACTAAATTAGCCGAGTATAAAAGAGTTTAAATGCAAGTAAAATTTTGCAAAATGTAATATTTTGTCAATTATATTATATGAAAATCACTATTTCATTCAAAATCTTTAGAATTATATATGTTTTGCAAGTAGAACATTGAAAAAAATATATTGTTCTACAAAACATATTGAGTTTGAGCATCCTTACTTAGTTTGCAAAACATATATTCCGTCCCTCTTATTTTTACACTGTTTGACACGCATTTTAAGTCTCCTATAAATATAGTTCTACAACTTATTTTTAAAACTTTTTTTTTCTAAATAAAAATTTAAATATTATATTTTTATTCAAAAGAAGAAAAAAATTAAAATAATTTATCAAAGTATCTATTAAAGGAGTCTTAAAATACGTGCCGAGTCCCCGTCCCCCAATGTAAAGAATTGAGGAGGACGGAGTATGATTTTCAAGATTTTCAATAAAATATTGATTTTAATGAAACATTTTTCTCAAAATAATACATTTTGCTATTTTTTTATTACAAAATATAATGTATTTTGCGATATTTTAATTGTACAACATATATGATCTCCAACAAAATAATGGTCTTTATATAACTTTTCTCTAAATTTAAAATACAAATTATACATTTTCATAATTATACACATTTTGATCTCAAATTGGATTAAGATGTACTACCTATTTAGGTAAGGCCCCAATTAAGATATACAGTACTTATCGTAGCCGCCCCTACCCTTTTTCCCCTAACAGAAAAACCACAACTATTTTCATCAATTTAGGGGTTATCATTAATTATTTGATTAATGATAAGTCCCATTTTCATTATTTTTTTTCTTTGATTTGTTTTAATCTAATAAATCTCTCTATTTATTGAGATTTTTTTATCCAATTTTTGAATTTATTCTCTCTCCACGTGAGAGTTTGTTTTGTTTTCATCTTCGGAATCATAGGTATGCGAGATTTTTGAAATTTTGGTTCATTGATGAGTTATATGGGTTTGTAATTAGTGTTGATTTTTCAGTTACGTGTAGATGAGTCAAATTTACGTGTTTTTCACAAATATAATATATTATTAGATTGTCTCTTGAAAAAGACGACATGTTTCAAAGATAAAAGTGAGGAATGCTCCAGGCTGAAAAATGTACTCAACGATAGTAATTTTGATGAAAAAATTATGAATTTGATTTATTTTAGTATATGTTCGTTGAAATTTAATTATTTTTGTAGATAATATATGACTTTTTATCAATGAAATATGATTTAAAAAAAAAGGTAAGGCCCTAATTATGTATTTAAGAGCATTTATCCACATAAATATTACTTTATTATAAATTTATGCATGGAACAACACTTAAAAAATGTAATGAATGAAAACATGATTTTTTGCATATTTTATTTTTACATGTATATCTTTGTTTTATATATAATATTAATAATAATAATAAAATATGTTGCAAGTTTTTAATGTTTTAATTTGTTTTTCTCTTTTGAAATTTTTTTTATTTTTTTTTCAAATTTAGTTATAATACCCTATTTTTGTAACTATTTTTCCTTTCTGAGAACAATTTTAAATATTAACAATTTCAAATTGATGGAGACGCCGACCTCTTAGAACATCTTCGATGGTTGGAGTTGTAAGGGTGTCCAACAAGTGCTTTCCACAACTATCTCATATTGAGTTGACCAGTAATGCTGTCATAAACAAGTTGTTCATAAACATTTCAAGTTCTCATTCATAGCCTTATAGTAGAAGCTAGCATGCACTTGCTATACTTAGTGACCCTTCAAAAACAGTATAAATTTCATACTGCATGCATAAAAAAATCCCAGATAAAAAATAAATCTTGCTAGCTCGAAAGCAATGGCTCCAATGAATCTTCTTCTTCTTCGTTCGAACCTTTTAGTACCGTTATGTTTTAGTTTCCTCCTCTGGTCTGGTTTTAGTCCAACCAAAATTTTGTCTGATGCTGAAAACATAAGAGATGGGATTAATAATGTTAAAGGAATGTTTGTGTTTGGAAGTTCTTTTGTTGACAATGGTAATAATAACTTTCTTCCAACCTTAGCTAAAGCTGATTACTTGCCTTATGGCATAGATTTTCCACTTGGTCCTACTGGGAGGTTTACTAATGGGGAAAACGTTATCGATGTTCTCGGAAAATTGCTTAACATTCCAGCGTCCATTCCAGCTTTTCTTGATCCATCTACAAATGTAAATCATTCAGATGTTGGTGTTAACTATGCATCCGGTGGCTCTGGAATCTTAAATGATACTGGCTCCATAGCGGTACGGTTTCAATATCGTTTCTTATCATACTTTTTGCTAGCATCAAGTACGTTAATCTTTTCTCTTGAAGTTACTAGCATGGAAATTTTAGTAGCAGAGTATTTTGTTCTGCAGGGACGAGTTCTGAGTTTGAATGAGCAAATCAGATTATTTGAGGAAGTAACATTGCCGAATTTGGAGAGCAGTAGCAGAGAGGCAATATCCAAGTACTTGTTTGTTATTGGAAGCGGAGGAAATGACTACACTTTGAATTACTTTCTGAATAGATCACAATCTAATGTCAGTGTTCAAGAATTCACCGACAATCTCACAGACATTCTCTCTTCCCAAATTAAGGTAAATTTTCAGTTGGCATTTATTTTTCTTTAGGCACCGCTCAGGCACTCCTTGATAGTTGATTCTGCGATGTTTTTTGTATAACAAGTAAAAACTTAATACTGTTATAAGGTTGTTTCTTTGTCCTAACCTTTTGGATCACATAGATATGTTTACAAAATTCTTAATATTATTGCAGAAGCTGTACAGTTTGGGGGCATCAAAATTTGTACTCATGTCATTGTATCCTCTGGGCTGCAGGCTGCAGCCCCGTAAGCATTGCTGCACAGCCACAGGGAACTGCCTGCGTTCAATTTCTTAATGACGCTGCTGAGTTATTCAACTCAAACTTAAGATCATTGGTAAACGACATCAGGCCGCAAATGCCTGGTTCAAACCTTATTATAGTCGATGCATACAACATTATTCAAGATATCCTCAGATCCCCTGCTTTAAGAGGTAAAAAATACTTGACAATAGATAAAAACTTCTTACTACCTGATATACTCAATCAATCTTACTAAATGCAAGTTCTGATCGCGTAGGTTTTACTAACACGACGCAACCTTGTTGCGAAGTCCTATCAAGGGCACAAGGGGGAACTGGGATTTCATGCCGGAGAGGAGATCAACATGTGAATATAGGACCAAGTTTGTGTATTTTGATGGTTTGCATCCAACAGAAGCTGTGAATGTTATATTAGCCAGAAAAGCAAGAATCTAGCAAGAATTTTCACCCGGCAAGTTTATCCCTTCAATGTCCGGATAGTAGCAAGAATCTAGAGTTCAGTTTCTCTGATTTGTTTCAGAGCTGACCACTTTGTTTGAAAATTATGATTATATAACTATTTGAGATTTAGCTAGCACCTTATGAACTTAATTTATGTATAGTTTACCACTTCTTTCATTTCATATCGACACATTTTCATAAAAATTAATTTTAATAAATTTTTAATATGTAGTCTATACTATACTATTATAAGCGAAACATGGTATAATTTGGTACTTGGTTAAGAGCTTCCAAAAAAAATCTATACTACTTTCCTAAAAGAGTTAATTTAAAAATAACATTTTCAGGAATAAATATAATAATAATAAATAATAATAACTCTCTTACATTCCTAATTACTTCTATAATGCTTTCTAAAATTAAATAAAAAACTCAAGCTAACAAAACAACTAAACAAAACACGACTCTAGAAACTCAAAACAGAAAATACACGGCTTTAGAGTTAGAGACGCACATCACAAAAAAAACACATGCACATCTCTTCCATCCACAACACAGCAAAAGACACCTCTCTCCCTCTCTCTATTCTCCGGCCTCAGCCATCGACGACGTAGCAAGATCATCCGACTTAAGGTAAAATTCTGCTATTCAATTGAGGATTTAAATCGTGTTCTCCTGTTCGATTAGAGTTTGGTATCATGTCTATATGTTACTAATTTTAAAGCTTTGTTGGTAGCATGGTTTGGCCTCACAAGATAGCCCCGGATATTATATAATCATGGTTTTTGTTAGTGATTATAAATTATCACCTGATTTTTTGTTTGCCCTTTAGTTTTTAGTTTTTTGGCTTCAGTATGATATTTTTCTGATGTCGGATTAAATAGCTCATATACAATTTTATGTAGAATTGAGCAAAGCTTAACCAATTATATGATACTTGCTTCTCTCTTATTGCTGGTATAACAACTTTCGGTAGCCTGGAGTTATTACCATATACATAATACACACACACATAAATGCTCTGTTATAGTGTTGTTCAGTATGATATTGTGCCAGTCTGCCAAATGAACTTGCTGCGAGTGCCGCTAAGGGAAAGCATCATGATAAGCATTTAAATGCACTTGAAAAAAAAAATACAGAACAATAACTCACAGAATTAAACACAGGCACAAAGCAGAGCTTGTGCAATTCTTTTGCAACTCAATTACTCCTGGAGTTCTACTTCGACCCATTTTCTCCATAGATTTCACTATCACCAGCATTAAAATCTGATCACCAAGGAGGGCAAATCAATCACTTAGTTTTTGAATCGAGGTACACATCTCAATCTCCCTTTGTTTCTTAATCCCATTTATTTGATTAACTTTGTCCGTGTTTGTTCAGTTTAGATAGTAATGTCAGTCTACCTTTGTATGCAGCAACTACTCACACTCAGAACTCCAGGTGTCATTCTCCTTCGAGTTCCTCGAATTCTGAGTATGTTTCTTACCATCTACCTAGATGTAATTCTTTCTTTAATTCAACAAGTTATATAATTGGCTCATTGGTTTGATTTCTTTTAATTTATAATTAACATATAGAAGCGAAGCGAGGGAGTACAAAAATTTATTGGGATGGTTCCTTGTGCTGAAGATACGAAAATCAAGGTACTATCGAAATCAAAATCTTGTGTGAGATTCATTATATTGAGGAGCACATGATTATCAATTATGACCTGATTGTACACATATATGACAATATGTGTGGGTCTATAAAAAACTTGAAATAAGTTTAACTTTTTGTCTTTGAATAATAGCAGAAAAGATAGTTTTTAACCAAGATTTGTTCGCCATGACATAATAACAGTAATAATTATTATAATGGCAGGTATATAAGTTGAATTTTTTCATCTTATATGCAAAGTTAATTGTACATGGGTTTGGGATTTGTTTAGAATTTCTCAGTTAATATGCTAGATTGTCTGTTCTAATCTATAATTACAAGTATGAGAGTTTGTATAAATTTATTTTGTACTATGTGGTTATTTGGCACCGTCTTGGTTAATTTGTTTGATTGGCTGCTTTAATTTATGTTTACAATTATGAGAGTTTGTATCTATTTATTTTGGATTCGTATATTTTCCCCAGCAATTTTGCCCTTTTTCGTGCAGATTTTTCCTGTAATTTTTTTAACAGTTGCTGATACACATCTTACATAACATGATAACATGATATGCATTATCAAATATTCATCGTGCCTAACACCCCCACGCTTGAACAAATCACTGAAACACATATACTGTATAAGCCTAGACATATCAGCATTACACACACCTTAATATTGGCGTCAACATGAAAAATCAGTTACAGATATAACAAATGTCACAAAAAGCAGGGGTCAGATTTCATTATTGGATTTCCTTATTTAAGTACACGCAGATAAAGGAATAGTGTTAATAAAGGAGAAAGTTAAGTTCTTGGTTGAAATAAATACACAGAAACTGAGAGACATGGCTAAAAACTATACATCAACAAGATTTTAATATAGAGTAACCAAACTTACCAGCGCTGAGGAACACAACTTGGGTATGTATGTAAGTATCCTCGCCTTCTGTACCTTTACTCTGAGGTATTGGTTTCACTTTTTTCATGGTATAATATTTTATATACAGTTTTTTAGTTTTTCTCCATGCCTTTTTCTGCAATTTTTGCTTCTTTCATGTAGATTTTTGTCTCCAGTTTTTTCCTACTTCTGCATAATTTTTTTCTCAAAATATTTTCAAATACTGATCTCTGCACTTATTTTGTTTTAATGTTGGGATGGTTTAAATATTGAATTGTTGCATTTTGGTCATGTACTTATGGTTTGAGGTTATGTGTTGTGATTTTATCTTGTGGTTTGCAACATGAACCATTCTGTTTTTTTATTTGGATGTAAAGAATACTGGATGTAGTACATGTCTTTAAGTCATTGTTTTAGTCATTGTTTGTCACTTAAGAATTAAAATTTCATCGTAGATATCACATACAAAAATATGTGCACTATACAATCCACATTGGCTGTTTAGTGATCTTCTTTCATGTATTTTAGGTTTATATGCAAACTGACAAAGGCTTAGAGAATATTATGCTTCGTGGATGTACTTGGTTTATATGCCTCGGCTTGAGAATGATATAGTTAAAAAGATGACACTGACTCTACCAGATTTTACCCATATTTTTTATATTAGGCAGAGATTCTTAAGATATTGTCATTTTTATCGTATTAATCTATGTAGCTAAGCTTCGTGTTTTTCTTTCTTGGCAGTAATTTGATGCAACATGAAGAGTCCGGATTATGAAGGAGGTGATTTTGACACCAATGAGCAAGGATATGGACGCAATGAGAAACCTTCGAAGAAAATACCTGGAGCGTAACAAGAAACAATGAGAAATATATGAGGATCAAGTATTACAAGCTGAGACTTTTTCTTAGAATAATTTAAAGACTTGCTCATCTTAGATAATAACCTGCAAATGTTTTACAAACTTTGTGGAGATCATTGCGGAAATGAGTTTGTCAGAAGTTATGGCCGACAAACGTAGGATAAAACGTGATGTGAAAATGTGTGAATAGAACAAGGAATGAAAGCTATGCTCTGGTTTATAATCGAAGGTGTTTATTTTGCTTTATGCATTGCTTCTACCGGAATGCTGCCAATTCGAGATTGGTTTTCCTGTTTTTCTATAATTCTAATGAAATATTTGTTATGGTTCTATTAGCACATATGTGTCTTTAACCTTTTATTTTTCAAATTAACCTGTCTAAATACAATATAATATATTTTGTTACTTGACAGTTATGTACTACAACACGGAGAGTGCAAGTTATTTGGACGGAACAACAGGTAACTCACATAGAACCACTACCATATACAATGCAGCTAGTGTGTCAGTATCAATGTGTATGTTTTGTCAATTTATCTATTTTATTATTTCCCTATATATTAAATATTCAACTTTCTGGATTTAAGCAAACTCCTATGTTTAAAATGCACTTAGTGTTTTTTAGATTCCCCAGATATGTTGTGTATTGATTTAGTTTTATATAACATGACTTACCCTAACCTCATGTGCGTTCTTGGACAAATTCGTACCATACATTGAAACCTAAGCCGAAAAATTATATTAAGTGAGCTGCTTTGTTCATACCAATTGTAGTTCAGGATAAAATAAAATAATATATTTTCAGTAATAACTTATAATTAATGAGATTGTATATAAATTTTGCCAAATTGTTGGTTTTTTACTTGCAAAAAGTTGAGTAACAGCTTTAACATATTTAATGTAATGTATGGCTTAATTAACTTTTGGTGTTAAACTGTTATTGCTCAAAGCTATTCCCATAGGCTCTGATTCTTATAAGTTCTTTGTAAAAGGAAAACATTGTAAAAGAAACGAGTCTGAAACTATGGAGCAACATGATCAACACAATAAGAAACGTCAAGCCTACAAATTCTTCAGCGCCTCTGGACAAATTTAACACGTGGTTTGTAATAGAAAGATGTAGGTGATTGGCACAAAGTGACATAAAATTGTTAATACAGTGACATACCTTTTAGTCTTCAGCTTCGCCAGTGTTTCCAATGATCTCCAACTTTCGGTCTCCAACAAACAAAATTAGAGGGAAGTGGTATTACCCAAAAAAGTCAAAAAGGAGGGAAAAAATATTACTTAATTAAAACAAGCAATAAAACTTGATGAAACCACAAAAAGGCACCCAGACAATTCCAAGAAAAGAGAGCAAGTAGGCTCCTAAAAGATCTTAATCTTCAATCTAACGTTTAAGCTGTAGAAGCTATATATAGTTAATGAACATAAATGCTGATTGGGTTAGGATATTGAACTTTCAAGTCGTATTCAATGGTGCATGCATTTTTTTTCTATTTTTCATTGTTCTGTTAATTATCATTACATGTGCAGTGCCTAAAGGTTTCCATATTCCTCTTTAATCACAGATTAAGTTAAACTTTTTATGTTATTTAGGTAATGTGTAATTACTGTTAGTTTAGTTTTCATGTAGCATTTGCTTTAATGCCATGCATAGAAGTGGAATCAATACTTGGTTTATAAAATTTGTTAAGAAGTAGGGATTTATAAATTGTTACACAAGTGCCAAGTAACTTTCTTGATGTGGGATTGGTTTGTAATTCGAGTAGTATAAACTAATGTGTATTACTAGCTGATCATAGATCAATGCCGATAACTTATGTGATATTGATTGAATGTGTTAAAAATTGATATTTTGTGTGTTGTGTTTGCTTGCTGAGTTTAATTGTGTAATTGAATGTATAATTGTGTTGCTTGATGAAATCTATTAAAGAATCCAGACTTTTTCATACAATCCCTAAAACAAGTTTACAAATACCTCTTTTCTTTGTTGTTTTTAATTGTAGTTCAAATATCTACTTTCAGGCAATATAATCCTATAATGGGTTGAAATTCGATTAATGATATTTGGGAGGTATCTTGGACAATGTACTGGTGATGGAAAAAGTGCAACATGCAAGATTATTCTACAAGAGAAGGCATTTGTATTTGATGCATGCGAAATTAGTTATGAACTGTATTAAAAAGCTACATTCTTAATGTTAGTAACACTCCTCTTACAATTTCCGCTTAAGCTGTCTATTGGTTTTCAGGGCATAGTGTATGATTATTATTCTTTCAAAGCAGTGAATATTAGACTCATTGTAGCCGTAAAATTGCATGTGCAACATCCGAGGCTTGAGATTTTGACGTGATTGTTTCTTTGTAGTAAGCATACCTCTATTTGGTAGTTGGTAGTTTGATACTTCTATTAAATTATAAAAATATTAAATTACAATAAAGAACTACTACTCATCTCTTTCGGTCCATCTTAGTCAAAATAAATAATTTGTACTTTTTCTAAAATTAGTCCTATAATTTCATTTTAATAAGAAAAAAGTGATTTCTACAATAAAGATTTGATTTTTGTTTCTAAAATACAATGTTTACTTTTTATAACTACGATATCTTAAAAAGAATATGAAAATGTTTTAAAAGATCACAAATCGATACAAAAATAGTTTTTCTAATTTTTAGTAATATGAACGAGCATGAAAATGTTTTAAAAGATCACAAATCGATACAAAAATAGTTTTTCTAATTTTTAGTAATATGAACGAGCGCAGATATTGTCAAAAACTATTACAATATACAATTTAATTTTAACTTTCTAAAGTTTATTTTGGTTTTACAACCTCAAAACTAAAGAAATAATTATAAATTTATTATAAACCCATTTCGAGAAATTAATGAAAAAAATACAATAATTTCAAATTAGAAATAAATCAAACAAATACTATACTTAATATAACATAGTAATTAGAAAAACAATAACAATAAACACGTTATATAAAAAAAATTAGAAAGATTACCTAGCCCGTGCATCGCACTTATAGGCTAGTATAATATTAAGTTAAGGTATGCAAGCTAAACGGGCAACAAGCTGCGTCGCCACACCTTGTTAAATCACAAATTGTATTTTTTGAAATACATATTCAACAGAACCGCATGCATCACATTTCTATTAATGACTTTATGTACTTTCTCCAGAAACTCAACGCCCCAGTAGTCAAAAACCCGAATGTATCAAAGGCACAATGCATAAAACTGTGTTGATTATCTTTACAAGCCTGATCATGCTTATTCACCTTTACTTCAACCGTCCTAATTGCTACTCTAATTTAATATCATTTAATTATTCTTATCAAAATTTTCCTAAAAAATGATCCGAAATGAGTTATTTATCACGATTATAATTTTACGTAATTCTAGGGTGCTAGAATTTAATTTTTTTTGAATAATTCTATAAATGAGTTATTTTATTTTACGTATAATTGTAATCTCACAACTTACGCCCTTAATTTCTTTTTATTTTTATCATAAACTAATCCACCATTAGGAAATAGCAAAAAAAAAAAAAAAAAACTCTGGTGTTCACGCCTCTTTTATTAACCATAAACCCTAAAAAACCCCATTCATTTCACCCCATAAACCCTAAACCCCCAAATGAAATTCCCACTTTTTCCCCTCCTCAAACCCTCCAAATTTCACCAACAAACCCGTTCAATCTTCGATTCAGCCTCTCCAATCAAATGGGTTCGAGACAGAGCCTTAGATCATGCTGTAGAAAAAGAAAGAAACTTAAAACCCTTAATAAACCTCAAGAATTTCATCAAACAAGAACCCTCTAAAACCTCCCCTATCTCTCTCATTCTCCAAAACAAACTCCCCCTTCAACTCCCTTTTCGCCCCATTGAGTTTATTCGCAAATACCCTTCTGTTTTCGAAGAATTTCTCCCCGGTGATATCGGAGTGAATCCACATGTTAAGCTGACACCAGAGGTTGTCGAATTGGATGTCGAAGAGGAAATGGTGTTTTCGAATGGAATGCATAAGCAGGAAGTGGCTGATAGGCTTTTGAGGTTGCTTATGGTGGGTAAGATTAATAAAATTCCGTTGCGTATTATCGATAAATTGAAATGGGATTTGGGTTTGCCTAATGATTATGTTGATAGTATAGTTCCCGAGTTTCCGGATTATTTTTGTGTTAGGGAAAGTAATGGATTAATGTTTCTTGAATTGGTTTGTTGGAGTGATGAGTTGGCTGTTTCGGTGATGGAGAAAAAGGCGATGAGTGGACGAGAAGGGTATAGTAAGGGAATGCCGATTGGGTTTCCGTTGCAGTATTCTAGAGGGTTTGAGATTGATAAGAAGTTTAAGAAGTGGGTTGATGATTGGCAGAAGTTGCCTTATGTTTCTCCGTATGAGAATGGGATGAGTTTTCAGGGTAAAGGGGATGAATTTGATAAGTGGGCGGTCGGGGTTTTGCATGAGGTGCTTAGTCTTTTTGTTCCGAAGAAGACTGAGAAGGATAATATTCTTTTGCTTGGTGATTATTTTGGGGTTAGGTCGAGATTTAAGAAGGCTTTGCTTGAACATCCAGGGATATTTTATATTTCGAGTAAGCTTCGTACTCATACTGTTGTTTTGAGGGATGCGTATAAGAGGGATTTATTGATTGGGAAGCATAATCCGGTGATGGATATGAGGTCGAAGTATATTCACCTTATGACTACGGTGAAGGAGGAAAGTAAATCAAAGAGTGCTCAAGTTGGTAAGACTCGAAGGAAGAAGACTAGCGATGATTCGAAAGAAGGGGAGGAAGAGGTGTCAAAGGATGATGGAAATGAGGAAGAAGAAGATGAAAATTCGAGTCGTGTGTCAGATTCCGAGTTTGAGGATGAGTCTGATGATGATGACTATGAGGACGAGTCTGAGTCTGAGTCTGATGATGATTATGAAGATCAGAGTACAATGAACAGAGGAAGAACAACTGGAAAATCTAATTTTCAAGAAAAGGCAAGACCTTTGAGGACTGAGCAGAAACAATTTGATAGAAGACACCCAAGTAAAACTTTGGATAGAGAGTCAGCTACACATTCCAGAGGAAAGGAAAACCCTGGAAGATTTGAGAGGGACGAATCAAATAGAAGGCACCACAGTAAAAATCTGGATGGCCAATCGCCATCGCATGCAAGAGGAAGACGAAGCCCTGTGAGAAATGAGAGAGATGAATCATCTGGAAGACACCCTGGCAAAACTCTGGACAGACAGCCACCGACATTTTCCGGAAGAAGAGAAGGAAATTTCAGAAATGAGAGAGATGAATCAAGAAGGTACCCCGACAAAGCTCCGCGCGAAAAGTCTTCAACATTTTCTGGAAGAAGAGAAAGACCTTGGAGAAGTGATCCAGATCGTGCTGCTAAAAGACATCCAGGTGGAACTCAGGACAGGCAGTCACGTCAAAATTTTAGAGGTGAAGAAGCCACTATGACAGATAAGCCAAACCAAACTGATAGACGATACCCCAGTAAAACTCGCGACGAGCAGTCGCCTAGGTACTCCAGAGGTAAAGAACTGCCTGAACACCAAAATGTTCGCAGGAGACCACATGGAAGGTCTGATGTCTCAAGAACCAGAAAGAGTAAACAGGACACGTACTAATTAAAGACATGGATGTATGTTGAACCGTCATAAAAAGGTTTGCTCCTACTTGGACTTAATAAGCTCAGATTTTGAATTCTGCAATCTTCTTATATTTTGGTATGTCTATTAACTGTCATGGTTATGGTGGTCACATTTTGACTTTTGCCTTTGTGCAAGCAATCACGTGCTGCATATATTCACCTGATATTCTGTTTTTACATGTTTCATCTAGCTCGTCTTGTGTCAAGATTCCAGTTCTTGATCCTCAGGCTAGTGTGAATTCTGAAATACTGAATTGGTATTTAGAGAAATGTTCAAAGATAGAATCTTTATCAAAAACCGAAGATTTTAATTTCTCTGATTGTATACTTCTGGTGTTTTACTTGACCTAAATGAAATGAAAAAACTGCAATTAGTTAATTTTGTCTGTGGTTTGTCATTCACTCTTGTCAGATCACCTCTGCTCTGCCTTGTTATGAATGTAATGAAGATGGTACTACTTACTACTAGGTTCTGTCGACTGGTTGCAGTAATATGATATTGTACAAATGTAAATTTAGTATCATGAATATGTAAATTGAAGGCTTTGATATCACATAACATGATTTAAGTTTCAAGGATATTAATACAATGTTATTAAGTTTCAAGTAAATAGATTACTGTTTTCTCTTTTCTTTTTTATTTCTTCATCTTTCAAAAGAAAGCTTAAAAGATAGGGTTATTAACATTTTAACCCTTAAAGTTTCTCCGAAAATACATATCAACCCTCAAAGTAAAAAAACATACTTCCACACCCTTAAAGTTTGGCGGTTGTACATCCCAACTCTTGACGTTATCTTTTAAAATATTTTTTTCTATTTTACCCCTAAGTTTGCTGTATATGATGAACACTTTGATTCAATTTTGTTTTCTTCTTTACTTGCACCAGCAATGACACGTCAATGTCTAGGATCCCTCCATTATCTAGGATACGATTTCGAAGTGGTTACACTAGTGAAAAGTGCGTACTTCATTGATTGTTGCAGTGTGCTCCTAGCTATTCTATTATAGTTACTAGGGATCCCACCCATGACTACCTTTCTGATATTAACTACCTAATATTTATCAAAAAAATCAGCAAACTGACTGTTAAGAGGACTACGAAAACAACTCAATATAAGGGTCAAAATGTACAAGTACGCCATATTTTGAGGCCTGATGAGTATTTTCATGCAAACTTTGAGGGTCAAAATTGAAATTACGAGGGTAAAATTGGAAGAAAAAAATGTAAAAATATGAAAAAGGGCTGGAATGTACAAGTGCCAAACTTTGGGGATGTGGAAGTACGTTTTTTAATTTTGAGGGCTGGTGTGCATTTGTGGGGAAACTTTGAGGGCCGAAATGGTAATAACCCTTAAAGATAAGGTAGGAGTTCTATCGAAAGGTGTGAAAATAGAGAAAAAAGTTGGTGTGTGTAGTTGTGAAATTTTTTTTTTCTTTTTGGATTTGGTTGCTGCTTCGTTGAGTTTTGCTGCTGAATCCAAGCTGATTAAGGTAAAGTTTGTAACTTTGTTTTAGTTTCTTTTCTCTAAATTTTTGAGACTTTTGATATCTGCTTAACTACAGGCCGATTAAAACTGTCCATTGAAGTTGGTCTATAAGGAATCTTCTCTTCATCAATCCCATTCCTAATCAGCTATAAGAAATAAAAAATATCCAGTAGTAAAAATATGATTGTTGAGAAATAAGAATTCTAAGATCAATCAGAAGTCTTGGTTCATGCTAGTAGTGTAATACTAATATACTTATATTATCAGAATTGAAGTCAAGAATTGATTTAGGAAGAAGTTAAAACTTTAAAGATTGAACTTCCTGATAGAATTGTGTGTACGCTTTGAGTAGAGCTTGCAAGTGGAGTGAGGCTTGTAGAATTTTCAGAATCTGGGCTCGTTTGATTTATTTTGGATGTTGAAATTTATTACCGTCTTTGTTTTCTGTTTATTTGTTATATTCCTTTCAGGTAGAGTTGATTTTGTAGACTTCGGTTTTTATTTTCACGTTGGTCGTTGGAGTTTGTTAACGTGTTACTGTTCTTTTGTTACATTTGGTTTTGATTCTGACTTAGCAGCACATGCTATTCAGAGAGATCTCATACTGTCTTTTTCCATTTCTCTTATTAGCTTCTTGGAAAATGTCCAACTCAAATTATCATAGCTATTTGTTATATTTTGCTTTCTCCGATAACAAATAAGTTACTAATTTTTTATATTAATGTAGACTAAACACTGCGTACTAATTTCTTTAAGGTAATGAGACTAAAAAAAATATTACTTACCTTTGACTATTTCCTTCATTCTGCTATTGTTGATCTTTATTATATATCATCATGTCACATTGCGGATCAAGACCATGTAATGGTGTTCAGTCTAACCTTTTTAATATTAGTATTTATTTCGATGATTAGTTATTGGCTAATTGCTGACCTACTAATCTTGCAGAGAGTTTTTTCCTTCAAATAAGATTAATATCCTGTATGGTTTGCAGAAAGTTTGCACCCCCCTTCTTGAATGCAATGAATTTGCATTCCTTATTTATGTATACTGTGATGTTAGAGCAGAAGCGAAGTTAAACTGTTGTCAGACAGGCATGCATTTAACAATTGATTTATACAGGGTTGAAAAAAATATAGAAAGGATTGAATCATGCTAGTGTAATTGGACTGCAGTTGATAGTGCACAAGGTTTAAGATTTTATATTTGAAATTAGATTTGAAGATCGAATTTAACGAAAGAAAGTTTCCTTATTCTAAGCTTTTATCATGATATATGCGAGTTCTTAATCCACTCGGTAAGCACCTGTTCCGTAACACATTAATTTCATTGCCTCTCACAGTTTGTTGCATAGCAAATTCAAGTCCGTTGGGTATGCGCGGAATGCCGGAATGTTATAGCATTGTTCTGAAGGCAGGGGACAAGAACTAAGTATCTCTATAGCATTGTTCTTCGGTTTATCTGCCCGTTTGAAATGGCTTTGTTTCTGTGAATCCATGGGATCTACCTCATTTGATATTTATTTAAGAATTTTATTGGTACAGGTATTAATTTGGGATCCTTATTGAGTTGCACGGTCAAAGAGGACCAAGAAAAGTTGCTGAGTTTTGACACATCTGCAAAAAGAATGGAACACAAAATTCTCAAGATTCAGCGAAATTTGAAAATCTGTCAAAACTCCATTCCTTTCTTGTTTTTCATAAGATCAGTCAGCATTTTTGTTGATAAAAACATATTTGTTGGTTTTTATAAGAAAAACATTTGATTACTTTCCATATACAGTTTTCGTTGAAATAATTTATGATTTTAAATCTACCCCTTAGAAAAATACTCTTAAAATACTACCCATTAGAAAAAGCTAAAATCTTCATAATCATATGTTAAAAACCTATGGAACGTTGTCAAAATCTTCAAAAAGAATATTTTGATCTCATTACGTACTTATGTGTTAAAAAAGATACACGTGTATATATCAATTTCAACAAATCGTTTAATTGTCTCTTCATGAAGACTGTAATCAGTGATATGATATGTTTATTTTAATTTTTTTCTTCTTTTGAATAAAAACATAATGTTTAAATTTTTATTTAGAAAAAAAAATTAAAAAATAAATCGTAGAACTATACTTTATAGGAGTCTTAAAATGCGTGAATTGTAAAGAAATGAGAAGGATATATGGAGTATATAGAAGGGACTTGCACTGTTTTATTTAAAAATCAAGGGTTATTAACATGTTGACCCTCGAAGTTTTCTCAAAAATACACAGTAGCCCTCAAAATAAAAAAATGTACTTCTACACCCTTAATGTATGACATTTGTACATCCTAACCCTTTTTCATATTTTTTCATTTTTCTCTTTCAATTTTACCCTCATAATTTCAATTTTGACCCTCAAAGTTTGCATAAAAGTACTCATCAACCCTCAAAATATGGCGCACTTGTACATTTGGACCCTTATATTGAGTTGTTTTCATAATCCTCACAACATTCGATTTGCTGATCTATTCAATGACTATGTTGATCTTTTGGAAGAATATTAACTAGTAAGTATAGAGAAATAGTTATGGATGAGATATGAACTAGAAATTAAAAGAATATCTAGGAGCACCACTAGCAACAATCAGAAGTTAATGAAGATGTTTTCAAAGCTCGTTCTGCACAATGTAACCACTTCAAAGTCGTACACTTGATAATGGAGGGATCTTAGACACTCATGTCTCGTTACAGGTGCAAGTAGAGAAAAAATAACATTGAATTAAGATCTTAATCACATAAAACAAAGTTGGGGGTAAAATAGGAAAAAAAAATCTGAAAGATAATTTCAAGGGTCCAGATGTACAATTGCTAAATTTCAAGGGTATGGAAGTATGTTTTTTTACTTTAAGGGCTGATGTGTATTTTCTTGAAAACTTTGAGGGTTAAAATGTTAATAACTCAAAAATCAATTGAAACATTTTTTTGTAACCAAATGTTTCACTAATCATAAATGGAATCCTCTGGAGTTTAAGAGAATGACGAAATTACACTTGATATTCTTACTTTTAACCTTTTAAATAGAAACTAGCACACTTCATCACCCTTTCAATGCAGTAGCCATGGCTGCAATGAATCGTCTTCCTTCAATGCTTTGGACATCCTTATCTTTTACTTTCCTCCTTTATTCTTGTTCTGATCCAACCAAAATTTTCTCGGATGCAGCGAGAGAGAAGGGTACTATTAAAGGAATGTTTGTGTTTGGGAGCTCTTTTTTTGACAGTGGTACCAGTGGCTTTCTTGAAACCTCACTTAAAGCTGATTTCTTGCCTTATGGCATAGATTTTCCAGATGGCCCTACTGGGAGGTTTACTAATGGCAAAACTTATATCGATGTACTCGGAGAATTGCTTAACATTTCAACATTCATTCCACCTTTCAATGATCCATCGACGAAGGGAAATCATGCAGCCGTTGGTGTTAGTTTTGCATGCGGTGCCTCTGGAATCCTAGATGAGACCAACTCCTCGGCGGTATTAGTTTCAACCAAAATTATGATTTTTTTTATTATTTTGAGAATAGTTCGAAACTTAATATGAGGAAACACAGTGAACGAACATTATGGGCAATTGAAAGGGTTTTCCGAATCATCAAAAAGTAGCTAAAAAACGGTTATGGCGACAAATTGTCTAAAAACTCCACAGCGGTATTAGTTTCAACCACTGATGAAGGATTCCTCGAAAAGTTCTTTAATCTTCATTTACCTTTTGCTAGCATAACTATGATAAAATTGTTAAGCTACCTACACATTTGAAATTTGAAATTGTTAGGAGAAGTGTTCTACTGTGATCTGTCCATATCATTTCTATGTGCTTAAAGAGTTCCAAACATTTTAATAAACTATTAAGTGTATCCATTTATTTATTTAATTATTTTTCCCTTTTTCTCATTTTTTAACAGTAAAGAAATTTTACAAGTAAAGTATATGGTTGTGTAGGGAGGAGTCCTTAGTTTGAATGAACAAATCAAGAAATTTGAGGAGGTAACATTGCCAGAGTTCGAGAAGCAGGGGAAGAACAGCAGCAGAGAGTCATTATCCAAGTACCTGTTTGTAGTTGGAAGCGGAGAAAAAGACTACATTTTCAATTATTTTATGAACAGATCAAAATCTAAACCCAGCGTTAAAGCATTCACCGACAATCTTATAGCTAACCTCTCTTCTCAACTCAAGGTAAATATTCTTGCCTTTTTTTAAATCATCTTCTGATTTTACATGTAAGAAAAAGTAGCTAAAAAGCGGTTATGACGACAAATTGTCTAAAAACACTAACATAGCAGAGAAAGTAGCTAAAAAGTGGTTACGGTACCAACTTGTCTAGAAAAAACTTACTCTACAACCCTTATTTTAATTTTACAAAATTTTTAAAAATAGATAATCTTACGAGGTTGCTTGTTTTTCCATTTTTTTAATCGTATATCCGTTACTAAAACATCTGAATATCACTGCAGAAGTTGCACAGTTTAGGGGCACAGAAGTTTGTAGTCATGGGTTTGTATCCTATGGGCTGCAGCCCCCGAAACCTTGTTGTAGAGGAGCCAGGGCAGGAAAGGGTCTGCGACAAATCCCTTAATAATGCTGCTCTGACTTTTAATTATAACTTAAAAACCTTGGTAAGACGCATTAAGCCAGAAATGTCTGGTTCTAATCTTGTTATGGTCAATGCATACAAGATTATTGAAGAAATACTCATAGACCCTGCTTCACAAGGTAAAGAAAATGTAACCAATTGATGTAACCTTTTACACCTGGTATATATACTTGACTAATCTTACTCAAAGAAAGTTTGGATGTTTAATACGATTGCTCAGGTTTTACTCAAATAAGGTACTCTTGTTGCGAAGTTGTGTCAAAGGAAGATCATGGAAATGGGATTTCATGCGAGAAAGAAGAAGATACATGCGACGACAGGAAAGAGCATGTATATTATGATGGTCAGCATCCAACAGAAGCTGTGAATGTTGCATTGGGTGCAGCTAGTTACCGTTTCGTAGATGTAGCTCAAGTCTATCCCTTCAGTATCCAGGAACTAGCTGAAATCCCCTATCGCAAGTACTGAAGTCTGTACAACAAGTTTGAGAACTTGATGGCATGCTACTTAACAAAAGACTATTGTATAAATGATGTCACAGTGTCATACTGGCATGCAATGTGACAACAATGTTGGAATAAAGAAATTTCATGTTAAATTACTATCATCTTCTTGAGGAGTAGGATTTCGGTAGATTCTTTATATTGTTAGAGACTTCCGACAATTATTCTTCATGTTGTAAATTTTAAAATTTTGAACAAATATTTACTGGTTTCGAGTCGCAAGTTCTTGGTACAAAATATAGTACAATAAGGAATGAGGGATGAAATGTCAAGGTGGACAAGATGATATGATTACTGGAACCATTCTGAATCTGCAAGAGGAATGAAAAAAATAAAAAAGGGTGGGAAAGAAGGTATATTCAGAAGGTGAAGAGACAATGTACAAGTGAATCACAGGGATGAATTGCCATTGTGAAACACGAATGAGCAGAGATTTAAAGTTGGAGGGAAATGGTGTCAGCTAAACACAAACTTGAAGAAAAATTTCGAAAGATTCGGGGTTGAAAATTTTATAATATTTTTTACCGTCAGCCTAAAATTAAAAAAGAAAATCTATTAATTTTTGTCCAAATTCCAGTTTTCTTCTGGTTTTCGTAAAAATCAGCCAGCATTTCATTTTTACTCCTTGATAAGAACTTGGAACAAATTAGTAACAAAGAATATTGTGACAATCCGGGTCAAATCCCGAGTGTTTTTCGAAAATCGGGTCAAGTCCCGATTTCGAGTCCGAATAAGCCGAAGCCTACTGGCCCAAACGCAACCAACTTGGGTAACGACAAGCCCACCACAGGCCCCCAAAATATCATGATTTTGTTGGTGCTAATTAGTAGTAGTACTTTGCCTTATAAACTGAACAGAATTCCCAAATCTCCTCGATGTGGGACTGGGGTGTTACAAACTCCCCCACTTAAACTCTTGACGTCCTCGTCAAGCCTGAACGGATAGCCCATAGGTTCCAAGATCGTTCCTCCCTAGCCATTGTGGGATAATACCGGCTGGCTTCGTGTCCCCACCTCCGGATCTCTATCCATTGTGGGATAATACCACCAGCCTTCGTGTCCCCACCTCTGGCAACTTGCCTCAACAAGCTTTCGAGAGTCGGCTCTGATACCATATGTGACAACCCGGGTCAAATCCCGAGTGTTTTTCGAAAATCGGGTCAAGTCCCGATTTCGAGTCCGAATAAGCCGAAGCCTACTGGCCCAAACGCAACCAACTTGGGTAACGACAAGCCCACCACAGGCCCCCAAAATATCATGATTTTGTTGGTGCTAATTAGTAGTAGTACTTTGCCTTATAAACTGAACAGAATTCCCAAATCTCCTCGATGTGGGACTGGGGTGTTACTATGATGAATTAAATAAGAATTTTCCAAGACAGCTGATTTCTGTATGGAAGAGACCTACAAATTTTGATTAAAAAGATGGAGAAGAAAAATAAGTAGTTTATATAACGATACAAAACCCTAATTCCAAACCTACTTGTTATCCGTACTCAAAATCCGATCCATATTTTAGGCCCATTAGTCTAATTTAATTATAAATCCTAATCTTTATCAAATTTTAACCCTTTTTCTATTAATATTTTATTATTATTAATCTAAAAATCACGGGATATTACAAATATGCAATTAGTGCTATCCATGTTTGTGGAGAAAAACAGAATCGTTGGTTTTTCAAGAAAATCATTTTATCCCTTCTAGTATGCAGTATTTTGTTAAAAACATGCATTATTCTAAACCTACCCCTTTCAAATAATACTCTCTCCGTCCTCTCAATTTTTTACAATTTTTTACACTGCTTAACACACATTTTAAGGTTTCTATAAAGTATAATTCTACGACTTATTTTTAAAACTTTCTTTTTCTAAACTTATTTTTGCCGAAGTTCCTGTTTCCTGTTTATTATTGGCGCAGTTCCGCTAAATTTAATCATCTTCTGATTTACATGTTAGAAAAAGTAGCTAACAAGTGGTTATGGTGACGAATTGTCTAAAATACCTTCCCAGACGACCCTTAGTTTAATATTACATGGAGTTGGATCGAATTAAATATTGTTATGAGGTTGCTTTCTCCTATTCTTTAGATCGGATCAATGTTAATAAAGATTTCAAATACCATTGCAGAAGTTGTACGATTTGGAGGCACGAAAGTTTGTAGTCATAGGTTTGTATCCTCTGGGCTGCAGCCCCCGAAGCCTTGCTGCACAGCCACCGGGGAAGAAGGGCTGCAATCTTTAAATTCGACTGCACAGGATTCACTGACACAACGAAACCTTGTTGCGAAGTTCCATCAAAGGCAGAAGGGGGAGATGGGATTTTATGCAAGAAAGATGGACGAAATGCGAAGACAGGAGCAATAATGTGTATTTTGATGGTGAGCATCCAACAGAAGCTGTGAATGTTGCATTAGCTACAGCAGGTTATAGTTCCACGGCCGCTAATGAAGTCTATCCCTTCAATATCAAGGAACTAGCTCAAATCTAGGGTTTAATTTCTCTGATTTGTTTCACAAATGTATACTATAAGTTTCAAAACTTGACTAAATAAAAAAACTATCGAATAAATGATGTCACAGAGGCATGCAATGTAACCCAAATGTTGGAATTAATAAATGTCATATTAGCTGGTAATTTCTCTTTTGGCAACCAATTTAGTAACGGAAATTTATTTATATTAGAGTTGTATTCGGTGTAATACAAAATATAAAAATATATGCAAAATATATGTTCGACTAGCTAGGCTAAATAACAAGTACCATCCGATCAATAATATGAGATTTTGTTAGGGTTATTATTATATTCTTCATGAAAAGGCTCACTGTAGATTTTTTAATCTTGTCACAAGCTTCCCATATATTAATTTTTCTGTTATATATTTAAATTTTTTTGACAAACATTCCACATATTTCGGTTGCAAGTTCTTGGTGCAAAATGATACTAGTAGTCTTTTTATTCAGCAGAAATTAAAAAATTTTAAAATTTCAAAACTTCAACAGAAGCCAATGTGTAATTGAATCTATATATCAAATTTTCAGTTTCACTTTAGTTTTGGTTTTGAAAAGTTCAAATTGATATTAAGTTTTAAGTGCGAAAAAAACTTACTCGTTGGTGTTTTCATGAAAAATACGTTTGTCACGGTTTGTGTTACGAAATATTATGTAACTATATTATGAGTTATAGAGAATAGTACAACTATAAAGTAGATAGAAAGTGAGAGGATAATAACTCATTCATATCACTTGTTAAACGAAAAAAGATGCCTATATATAGGCTTACAATTTGTGAGTTACAAAGGAAGTGAAAGACCAAAAATCTAGACATACTGTTATGGATTAAAAAACGTGCTTTGTGAATTTAATGTTAGGATTAATGAGTTTCGAGCTTTAATGGCTGCACTCGTGTTTTCGGACTAAATTGGTCCTCACAAGATGCCTACGTATCTCAATTAATGCTGAGAATCAAGCCAAAGACGTAGTTCTAGAATGAAGGACGAGGGTCCTTATATAGGCGTCAGGAGCCTTGTATTTAGAGTATGTTTAGGAGACTTAATGGATAAGTCTCGTTATTGATAACTGATAAGGAGTGTTTTGCTTGGCAGGCAAGTATTATCCTCATCTGATAAGTGTTGTGACTCATCGTAATATTTGATTGGGATTCTGGATCCTTCTATGAAGATATTATCATATTTGGACTCTTTTATGAGCTGCGTATTTTCATTTATTTATTAATTACGAAATTAATAAATAATTAGGGTTTCGGGCCTTTTGTCGGGCCTAATTCTTGGACCAAACTAGGTCTAATTAATATATCATTAATTATTTCTAGGGTTATATTTCAGCCCATATCATTTGCCCCCCAACTTCTGGGAAAATACCCTTAGGATTTTTGTAGAAGTTATCGCATTTTTTCCTGAATTTTTCCATTTTTTCAGAGCATTTTCGACCAGGAATTCATGCCATTTTCGACCAGAATTCTAGGTCATTTTCGACCAGAAATTCGACCAGGACTGGAGTGAGGTCGAACGTTTCGACCACGAATTTTAGTACAAATTCGACCAGGATTTTTCGACCTCACTCAGTATATTTTCGACCTCATTTTTGTAGTCATTTTCGACTAGGAAGTGGGGTGAGGTTGAACACGTCGACCTCGATTTCCAGTGCAAATTCGACCTCGATTCTTCGAGCTCGTTTTAACTGTTTTTCGACCAGGATTTTTGTTTAGGATTTCGACCTCAAATCTTCGACTTCGAGCCTTTGTATTTTCGACCAGAAACTTCAAGCATTATTTCGACCAGAAGGTGAGATGATGTCGAACACGTCGACCTCAATTTTTAATGAAATTTCGAGCAGGATTTTTCGATCTCAAACCCATGCTTTTTTGACCTCAACTTTCAGTACAGTTTCGAGCTCATCCTTAGTCATTCTTCGACCAGGATTTTCAATACTCCTTCGACCTTGATTTCCTTATAAATTCGACCAAAAATTTTAAGGTGTTTTTCGAACAGGATGTGGGGCGAGGTCGAGTAGTTCGATCTCGTTTTTTAGGTGTTCTTCGATCTCGAACTTCCCGAGCTCAACTTGGGTCTTTTTCGACCTCAAATTACCGCGAGGTCGAATAGTTCGATTTCATTTTTCAGTTCATTTTCGAACTTATTTTCTCGATCTCGATTCTTGGCAATTTCGATCTCACTTTCGACCTCAAACAGCCGTGAGATAGATTAGTTTGACTTGGATTTTTGATGTAAATTCGAGCTCTGTTTATTTTCGACTTTATTCTGAGTTAGAATTTTTCTATGCTTTTAACTTCTTTTAGGGCCTTTAATTTTTGAGCTTTGGACCTCAAAATGTTTTGGGCCCAATTTCCTATTGGGCCTCGAATCCTCTTAGGTTCAATTCCTGGGCCTTCACCTTTATTTGGGCCTTGGGCCTTGAGATGTTTTGGGCCTTGACTTCCCTTAGGCTCACTTCCTGGGCCTGACCCTTTTTTGGGCCTTAATTCCAGCAGCCCAAAGAATAATTATGGGCCTTGACCGGCTGTAACCGGCTGATCTTCCCTTTTTCCGGTTAGTCAACCGGTTAATAATGTTAGGCCGAATACACAATATATAATCAAGTATGTATGATAATAACAATCAAGAACACTTTATAAATCAACAAACTGTAATTATATTAACAGTTTCTCTCTTAGTGATGTTAATGAATCACAAAGAGCTACTAGGTTACAAGAATAATATATTCAATGTTCGCATCCCTTCTAGGGATAACCTATCTGTGTTTATATAGTACACAGCTACATACAATCCTTATCTAATTGATACTCCTATAAATTAGCTATACAATTATTATCAATCAAGGATTGCTTCAGTCTTCTGTCCAGTCTCCTTAGCTGTATCAATATATTCTGCTTCTTTCCATCTTCAGAATATATTGCTTCTAGAATCTTTATCTTTGCACCGACAGCTAAGTCAACTATCACCCTGTCAGACTTTAACAAACTCTGACTGGCTTCTATATAAACTCTTCATCCAGTCAGACTTTATCAAACTCTGACTGGCTTCTATATAAACTCTGATATGTACCTGGGACTTAAACACTGATGAACAAACGTCAGCAATTATATCTAACAATCTCCCCCAACTTGTTCATATTAAAATGTACAAGTTAAAAAGATAATTGATGATGTCAAAACATATAACAAATGCAGTGTTTAAAATATGTCAGAGTTTAACTTTAAAACAGAGTTTAAATTTAACTTTGAACAGAAAACAAAAAAAAACTTACAGTCAGACTTTACTTGACTTCTTGAATATCAGGAACAGTTCTGAGATAATCTATGAGAAGTCTTCTTTCAGCCCTTTCCAGCTCTTCAACCATAATTTTCTTCAACTCTCTCAACTCTGGATCAGATTCTCCAGTCTGATAAATTGCAGCTCTCAAAGAATAGATGGAATTTTTCCTCATCTCATTCCCTAGCCTAATAAAATATGGTTTATCAGATTCTAGATTGAATTCTAAGACTTTAACTCCCAGATCAGTCCTTAGTCTTGCACTGTTTCTTTTCATTTCCACTATTTTTCCAGCATGATTCCTATACTTTGGAATATAAACACTTGACACTCCTCCTCCAAGCATAGCTTTAGATCTCAGCATCTTCTCTCTTAACACTTGAGCAACATCATGAGTGTGTCTGTTCTTGACTTTCAAAAGATAAAGTACATATTCAAGTTCTTCCCATGATTTGAGATTGACATCAGATTCTCCAACCTTATAAACTCTTCCATCATTCATGAAGTATAACAGAAATTGCTTCTTCAATACTCTGTGAAAAATCAACTGAACAGACTCTAACTTATCAAGGTTTTCTTGTGTAACCCCAATACCAGATTCTGCCAGTGAAATATTGTCTTGAGATCTGTTATTTGTTCTTCTCTCTCTGTGTGAACCCAGTCCAGATTTATCATAGGCTTCTTTTCCCAATACTGTTCTGGTTTCTGAGAAATTCACAGCTTCAAGTTTTAAGTCTTCAAGAATTTTTGGTTTGCTGAATCCTGGAAGTAGTGTAGATTTCTGTACAACTTGAGCAACGTCAGAGGTTGTCAAAACTTTGGTAATAACATCAACTTGAGCAGCGTCAGAGGTTGATTTAGCTAATCTTGTTTCAACTTGAGCAATGTCAGAGGTTGAATAATTCTTCTTTTTCAGGTTAGGCTCTTCAATCATCACGCATTTACCTTTATCAGCATTTGAACCACTAGGCCTCCTTGAGTACTGTAAACTCTGATCAGAGTTTACATTCTCTTTGATAACAATTCCTTTTTCTTTTCTCCTTGGAGCCTTGATTTCCTTCTTCTTGTAAATTCCAGCTTCAACATCTTTCCTGTGTTCTTCAGCAAGCAATTGCTCTTCTGCCTGGATATCTTCAATAGTAACATCTTTACCATGTTCTGCTAAGAATAACTGTGTAGCAACTTCTTCATCAGTAACTGGAGATTTAGAGGAAAGAAGTAAACTTCTAACCCTTGAAGAAGACTGCCCTCCAGTGATTATTCTTTTTCCATCAGCATTTGTCTGAGCATCAGAGTTTGACCTCCTCCCTTGCCTTTGAACATTGTTTGATCTTGGATGATATTTGTCTCTTGCACCACCATCAGCAGTATCATCCTTCTGAGTCAGAGTTTGAGAGCTCTTGCATTTGTCCTTAGATACTCTCTCCCCCTTTTTGACATCATCAGACAGCAAAACTGATGTGAGCAATTTAATGGAATTTGCAATTTCATCCAACTGAGTTGACATCTTTACTTGATTTTCTTCAACTTTGGACAACCTGGAATAAAAAATCTTCTGATCTTTACACAAGGAGATGTATAGAGATTTGTCCTTTTGCTGTGTAAGCTCTCTTTGAGCTATATCATTCCTTAATCCAGTAATCACCTTGTCAGAATCATCAAAACGATTGTTCAATGATTTGATTTGTACAATAGTTGCTTTGAGATGACTGAGAAGTTCTGGATTTGTAATCTCTTTGGAAGACTTCGTGACAAAATCAGCAGCTCGTTCATTGGAAAAGATAGTATCCTTGCTTGACCAATTTGAGAAGTACATATTCTGAAAATGTTCTGCAGTAGCACGATTGACTTCTCTTTCTTCTTCAGAGTTTGCTTGAATGTCAGACAACTCGACTTGAATATCAGGATTAGAATGAGTAGGACTAGCTTCAGCATCGTCATCCTCTGCTTCATTCTCTGTAAGAACATTCTCTTCTACTTTTTCAGGATCATCAGAGTGTACATTATTACTAAACTCTGCTTCTCTTTGAACAATCTCAACAACAGATCGTTGTAGAGCTTCAAGAACAAAAGCATCCTCAGAGTTTGCAACAAACTCTGCTTCAACAACATCAGGATTTACAGTTTCTGTAGTAACAGCTTCTGTAGCATTAGCAGCTAAATTCTGATTGACTTCCTCACCTTTCTCAACGACAAAAGTAAGTATTTCTGTGTGAGAAGCCATAGATTCTTCAATTCTCACAGTATCCAGATCAGCTTCCAAACCCTCTGTAAAATGTTCAGAGTTTAAAGAGGTGTTTGCTTCAGCTTCCATATCAAATCCTTGAGGCTCAAAAATCCTGCTATCAGAGTGATCAGCAGCTTCCTCAACTACATCATCAGTATTCGATGGAGGAGCTTCTGTAGCAGTATTTACTCTGTCCTTAGTAGGCACAGTAGTATCAAAAATCTCCTCTTGTACTTCAGAAGGTACATTCTCCATAGAAACTCTGTCCTCAAAGACAGCTTCATCATCTTGAATCTGAACTCCAAGATTTTCTACAGCTTGAGAAGAAATATTATCAGCACCAAACAGATGTGCTGCTACTAATCTCCTTTTCCTCTGATGAAGAGTTTCTTCATCAGTTTCACTATCTTCAACAGCAGCATCAGACTGTGGTCTGTTTGCTCTAACTTTTCTTTTCTTCCTTGAAGTTTTAACAGAGGTTGACCCCTCAACATCATCAGTATTTAAAGTTGTAGCAGCCTTGAAAGCTCTGTGCTTAATCCTCCCTCCAGTCTTTTGTCTTGGAGCTACTTGAGTATCATTGTTTATCTGCTGTGGTTGTTGTTGTGGTGGAGGTTGAGGGTTTAAAAACTGATGAACCCTCTCAGGTAATAACAACTCACCAACATTGACTTTCTTCAAATCCTTATTTGTAAGGTCAGAGAATACCCTTTTATGCAATTTGAATGAGGGAATTACGTCCTCCTCATTAATCTCAACATTATTAACACAAGCAGAGAATAAAATCTGACAAAATCTAGAAAAGTAGACTACATTCCTATTCTCTGTCATTTTCTCTCCTATATTCATCAAGACAAGTCTAGCAAAATCGTAATTACTACCAAAAAGAAGTGAATACCCGATTTGTAGACTATCAATTGGAATCGCATCCCAATTGGTACATTTCTTCCCGAACGCTCTGGTTATGCAATCGAAAAAGAAACTCCATTCCTTTCGTAAGAGCGGTCGCTTCAACTGGCCTATCTTGACTAAAGATCCAGAGTATCCAACGGCTTGCATCATTCTTTGAAGGTCAGTATCACCAACAGCAATGGTGTACGCATCAGACTCTGCAAAACCCATTGCTTCACGTACAGTTCCTGGAGTAATGACATACTCTGTCTCTAAAAACTCAAAAACAATCGATGGAGTTCCAGAATCACCACCGTTATCATATACACCAGTTTCCCAGAAAGCTTTGATCTGAGATCCATAAAGCTTTGCAGGCTCCACTAAAGCACGCCCAATTTCCGATTGAGCAAGGAAATTTTGCAGTAAATGAAACGCCTCCGGTGTGTTCTCATTGCTAAGAGGTGCTGCATAGTTATTTGGGACAAAGTCTAATCCAACAGAGGTAAACATGGAGGTTGCCATTAGAAATCAGAGATTAAAAGTAAGAGAGTGTATGAGAAAGATTATGCAGAAAAGTGTTTGTAGAATTGTGTGAGTGAAATGTATGTGTGAAAATGAGAAGTGAGTAAAAGATTAGACGGTTGTGTGTGTATTGTATTAATATGAGATTCAAAATGAAAAAAAAACTGAACAGTTTTTAATCATTAATACACAACTGTCTTACTCCTGTAATTATGTGAGTGGGACACGTATCACACATGCAGTTACTGATAGCAAATAAGTGACAATTTTCAATGCGCATGCGTAGTAAAAACAACAATAATTACCGCCTGTTACACTTTTCTAGGTATAAACCTCTCTCCTCTGTTCAAAAACATCCTTGAACAACTGTCCAATCATACTCTTTTTAAATTTTCAAAACAAATGCCTTCTTCTCAAAATTATAATATGTCTGAAACCAACAAAATTTATTTTAACCATCAGAGATTAAAATTAAATTACCTCGGCGTAGAGTACACAAATCATCAGTGTTTATCAATTCTCCTCCTTTATACAGAAACTCTTTTCACAAACTGTACAGGTGTGTGTTTTGGTGTGTGAATTAGCAGAGTTTACTGAATATAAATATTTAGACCATCTCAAAGTGCATAGCACCCACAAACTAAAGTAGTAATAACTGGTTGCCTAAACTCTCATGTATAAAATAAAATCTGATTCTTATGTCTAAACTCTGTATACTGATATCCTTTCATTTGGATATATCTTTTATTTTTCACCCCCTTTATATATATTTATATATATTTTGTTTTTTTAATTTTTTTTTTAATTTTTATTTTTCCAGTAATCAGTGGTTGGCACTAGTCACCAAAAATCAAAGATTTTAGCCCTTATTTCATACAATAAGTTCCTGGATCTTCCTAGGCACAACATGATCTCAAAGGAATTTGTGCTCTGTTTGGCATCTTTTGATTTGAGGGTGAATTATTTGCAATTAATAATCAGAGTTTAGACTTTTCATCAGTTAATACAATTAATTTATGAGAGAAAATGCAAACAGCTAATACAGACTCAGAGTATAGGATCAATAAACTAAGAGATGCTATAAATATAGAGACAGTATCATGCTGTGTAAAATTTCTGCACATTTTGTAATCAGAGTTTATAATACTTAGAAGGATTCATAATTACTTACTGAAAATCATGCTTCATACATTTTTCTTCATCGGTCCATGTGTTTCAGACAAAATTACAATCAGAGTATAACATTAGACTGTAACTATCAGAGTATGACCAACACTTTATGACTAACAGAGTTTAGCATCAGAGTTTGTCTTTCAGAGTTTATGACACTGGTACTCATAACAGTTAATACATGCAAGGAATCATGAGCATAAAAATCAAACACATATAGTTTTTGAGTCTAACCCGTATCTCTAGTTGAAACCAGAGATCATTCCAAGTTCATTTACCAATCTTGTAAAAGTAGCTTCACTCAAGGGTTTGGTGAAGATATCTGCAAGTTGTTGGTCTGTAGACACAAAATGAAGCTCAATGTTCCCTTCTTCCACATGTTCCCTGATAAAATGATACCTTATGCTGATGTGCTTGGTCATGGAGTGTTGGACTGGATTACCTGTCATAGCAATAGCACTTTGGTTATCACAGAAGATAGGTATTTTAGAGTACTTCAAACCATAATCCATCAATTGATTCTTCATCCATAGAATCTGTGCACAACAGCTACCAGCTGCTATATACTCTGCTTCTGCTGTGGATGTAGAAATTGATTTCTGTTTCTTGCTATACCAAGAAACCAATCTGTCACCTAAAAATTGACAGCTTCCACTTGTACTTTTTCTGTCTATCTTACAGCCTGCAAAATCTGCATCAGAGTAACCAATTAGCTTAAACTCTGATTCTCTAGGATACCACAAACCCAAGGTTATGGTTCCTTTGAGATATTTGAAGATCCTTTTTACAGCTGTTAGATGAGGCTCTCTGGGATCTGCTTGAAATCTTGCACAAAGACATGTTGCATACATGATATCAGGTCTACTTGCAGTTAGATACAGTAAAGACCCTATCATTCCTCTGTAGCTTGTCATGTCTACTGAGGCTCCTGTGTCTTTGTCTAGCTTTGTTGCTGTAGCCATGGGAGTTGTGGCAGATGAACTATCAAGCATACCAAATTTCTTGAGAAGATTTCTGGTATATTTTGCTTGATTGATAAAAATACCATCATCTGTTTGCTTGACCTGTAAGCCTAGAAAGTAACTAAGCTCTCCCATCATGCTCATTTGGTACCTGGATTGCATAAGCTTTGCAAACTTCTTACAAAGTTTGTCATTAGTAGATCCAAAGATAATATCATCTACATAAATTTGAACTAAAAGCAAGTCATCACCAGAATTGAAATAAAACAAAGTTTTATCAATTGTACCTCTTGTGAACCCACTTTCTAAAAGAAATTGAGCAAGAGTTTCATACCATGCTCTTGGTGCTTGCTTTAGTCCATATAATGCCTTGTCAAGCCTGTAGACATAATCTGGATGCTTGGGATCTACAAATCCTGGTGGTTGTTCAACAAACACTTCTTCTTCAAGCTTCCCATTGAGAAAAACACTTTTTACATCCATCTGAAAGACTTTAAACTTCTTGTGTGCAGCATAGGCCAGAAAGATTCTTATGGCCTCCAATCTTGCAACTGGAGCAAAGGTTTCATCATAGTCAATTCCTTCCTGTTGTGAATAACCTTTAGCCACAAGTCTAGCCTTGTTTCTTGTAATCACACCTTCACTGTCAGTCTTGTTTCTGAAAACCCACTTTGTACCTACAATTGATCTATTCTTTGGTCTAGGTACAAGTGTCCAGACTTCATTTCTCTCAAATTCATTTAACTCTTCTTGCATTGCTGTTATCCAGTTTGCATCTTGAAGAGCTTCCTCCACTTTCTTTGGTTCTGTTTTAGACAAGAAAGCATGATACAGACACTCATTATTTGTTGCACTTCTAGTTCTCACACTAGCATCAGGATCTCCAATTATGAGATCAGGTGTGTGTGCCTGTGTCCACTTTCTTGCTGTTGGTAAGTGGTTTCTTGCATCATTATTGGATCCTCCCCCTTGATCCATGCTCTCCTGATTCATATGTTGACTCTCTGTAGCATCTGAGGCTCCCCCTGAATTGGATGCCTCAGAGTTTGAACTGTCAGAGTTTGAATCAGTTTCCTCAACTGACTCGCTTGCTGTGACTTGTTGAGCTTCTTCACGCTCCCCCTCAACTGGTTCTCTATTTTGTTCAACTCGAGAATTTTCAATTTCTCCAGTATTTACCAGTAGAGGTCCAGAGTATGCTTCGTCAGAGTTTGTCAGAACCGCTTCATCAGAGTTTGTCGGTACTGCTTCATCAGAGTTTACATCATCAGAGAATAAACCTTCATTTTGAAAACGCAGTTGATCATATCCATCTAAGTCATCAAGTCCAGTTATTTTCTTGTCATCAAATGACACATGTATGGATTCCATGATCACTTTAGTTCTCAGATTGTAGACTCTGAATGCTTTTGTTGACAATGGATAACCAACAAAGATTCCTTCATCAGCTTTTAACTCGAACTTGGTCAACTGTTCAGGATGAGTCTTCAACACAAAGCATTTGCATCCAAATATATGAAAATATTTCAAATTTGGCTTCTTATTTTTCACCATCTCATATGGTGTTTTTCCATGCTTGTTGATCAATGTAGCATTCTGAGTAAAACAAGCAGTTTGAACAGCTTCTGCCCAGAAATAGGTTGGTAACTTTGCTTCATCAAGCATTGTTCTGGCTACTTCAATTAAAGTTATGTTCTTTCTTTCAACTACACCATTTTGCTGTGGAGTTCCAGGTGCAGAAAATTCTTGTTTAACTCCTCTTTCCTTGCAGAAAGCTTCCATGATTGAGTTTCTGAATTCAGTTCCATTATCACTCCTTATAATTTTGACTTTGTGCTGTGATCCTTTGTCCAGTAGATTCACATGATCCATCAGAGTTTGAGCAGTTTCATCCTTCTTTGACAAGAAATACACCCATGTATATCTAGTATATTCATCAACAATTACTAGAGCATATTTCTTTCTGCCCATGGACATCACATTCACTGGTCCAAAGAGATCAACATGTAGAAGATGATAAGGTTCCACTACTGAAGATTCAGATTTGCTCTTGAAAGATGACTTCCTTTGCTTGGCCTTTTGACAAGAATCACATAGGCCATCTAGACTGAGTATTGATTTTGGGAGTCCCCTTACAAGATCCTTTCTTATAAGCTCATTTATGTTGTTCAAATTGAGATGAGAGAGCTTCTTATGCCAATTCCAACTCTCTTCATTTGACATTTTTGCAGTCAGACACACTGTTTTTCCATCAGAGTTTGTTACCAAACTTGCTTCATAAATGTTGTTGCGCCTGTGTCCAACTAGAACAACTTTTCCAGTAGATTTACTGATAACTTCACAGTATTCAGTGTGAAAATCTACATGGTTTCCTCTGTCACAGATTTGACTCACAGATAGCAGATTATGCTCGAGTCCTGAGACTAGAGCTACATTTGTAATGATGACACTTCCAAGATTGATATTGCCATATCCCAGAGTGTGTCCTATGTTGCCATCTCCATAGGAAACCTTTGGGCCAGCCTTCTCCTTAAAGTCTGATAGCAGGGCTTTATTTCCAGTCATATGTCCTGAGCATCCACTATCCAAGATAAGTGTGCTCTCTTTTATACCCTGCAATCACAAACAAACACTAAGTGTTAGTTTTAAGGACCCAGACTTGCTTGGATCCTTTGTCTTTCTTAACAGTGTTAGCTTTTGCAGCGGAATTACTATCAACAGAGTTTAAGCTAACATTGTCAGACTTTACACTTGCAGAGTTTGCTCTAACCCATTTCAGATTGGGTTTTAGCTCATAATAGTTGTGATAAATAGCATGATAACTCTTGCAAGTATAAATGGAATGCCAAGTGCTCCCACAGTGTGTGCATAAAGTCTGTGGTCTAACCCTAACATTATCATTCTTTACTCCTGATGTAGAAGGTAAAGAATTGATATTTTTATTCTTTGTGCAGTAATTAGCAAGATGATTAGAACTACCACAATTATAACATGTTTTTCTTGGAGCAGCAGCATTAGGCAAATGATTATTTCTTTTATTTATGCCTATCTTTCCATTCCTATTCTTCTTGGACCCTTTTGGTTTCATGGCAGATTTTACCTCTTTCAACTTATGATTGAACTGGTTTCCTGTCATCAAGCCAACATTAACCTGTTTTTCACAAGTTTTTACTGGTTTTCTAACAGCTTCTAATTCCATAAGATTTTCTGTTATAATATTTTCCTGTTTTTCACAGGCTTCATCTGATTCCATATCAGCTTCCCTTATTACAACAGATTTTAACTTATTGGCTTCTGGAACAAATATCACAGGTTTAAGTTGTGGTTTAACCTTGACCTTGTCTTTAAACCTAAGTTCATCATTTTCACAATAGCCTAAACCTACAGAGTCTGTCTGAAACACTTGATGAGTGTCTCTCCCAGAGTCTGTCCAAGTTTTGATTATTTTTCTTTCTTTTTCTAGATCAGATTCTAATTGCTTATATCTTTTGAGCAATTCCTGTTTTATATAAACAGCATCATCTCTTTCTTTTTGAATCTGCTTCATATTTTCAAGTTCTCCTTCAAGAAACTTGTTTCTATCTTTAAGACTAAGATTCTCAGCTTTAATTCTCTCATTCTCTAAAGTCTGATCCCTATAGCTAACATGTACGCTTTTCAGATATACTCTTAATTCAGATATATTATCAGTATCATAAGCATAAGTAGTTAGGGGTACCTTATTTTCAGATGATTCAGTCTCATCTCTGACAGTTGCCATAAGAGCATAATTTTCTCCATCATCAGAGTCTGAAGTATCTGCCCAGTCTTTGCCTTTAGAGATGAGTGCTTTCTCAGATTTGCCTTTCTTGCACTCTGGGGCATAGTGACCCATCTCCTTACACCTGTAGCACTGGATTTCAGATTTATCCTTCTTGCCAGGCTTGGTCTCCCTTCCATCAGACTTTCTGAAACTTCTCCTTTCAGAGTTTGAATCTTTCCTTGAGAATCTCTTTCCTTTCTTAAAGTTCTTAAATCCCATTTTCTTGAAGGTTTTCACCATCAGTGCAGCCATTTGCATCATCTGTTCTTCATCATCCTCAGAGTCAGAAGCTTCATCAGAGTTTGAGTCATCATCAGAGTTTGATGACTCACTTTCAGATTTAATGACTAAAGCCTTTCCCTTGGCTTTCTTCCTTGATGGTTCCTTCTTAATGGGCTTCTCCTCGACTTTGAGAGCAACAGATTTTGTCTTTTTACTCAATCTTCTATTCCTTTGTTCTATCTCCAGTTCATGAGTTTTCAATAACCCATAGATTTCATCAAGATTTGTATCAGCAAGCTCATAATTATCTCTTATTGTGGTTGTCTTTAAATCCCACTTTTCAGGTAGAGATAACAGAAACTTGAGATTAGACTCTTCAAGCTCATATTCTTTATCAACCAGAGACAGATCATTCAACAGTTTGCAAAATCTGTCATAAGTCTCAGTCAAGGTTTCATTAGTTCTTGAATCAAAGTGCTCATACTCCTGTGTGAGTATTGTCTTTCTGTTCTTCTTGATAGCACCTGTTCCCTGGCATCTGACTTCTAAAGCATCCCATATCTCTTTGGCAGTTTTGCAGCCAATTACTCTGTTAGACATAACATTATCTAAAGCACTGTGGAGAAGATGTCTAACCTTTGCATCTTTTGCAATTGATGAGATGTCCTCAGGAGTCATATCTTTCTTTTCCTTTGGAACAGTCTTTTGTTCTTGACCATCAACAACAGGGGACAATTTAGTTGGCATATGAGGACCATCATAGATTCTGTCAAGATATTCTGGATCTGTAGCCTCCAGAAACATGGTCATCTTCACCTTCCAAATCGGATACTCTACTGGCCTGAGAATTGGAACCCTGATTGTTTCATATCGACTCACAGAATTGGGCTTAACCTGTTCAGCCTTAGGAGCAGTTTGATTTTCTTCAGACATGATTATTACTGTGTTTGAATCGTAAAACTGTATATATTAAACAGCCTTGGCTCTGATACCAATTGTTAGGCCGAATACACAATATATAATCAAGTATGTATGATAATAACAATCAAGAACACTTTATAAATCAACAAACTGTAATTATATTAACAGTTTCTCTCTTAGTGATGTTAATGAATCACAAAGAGCTACTAGGTTACAAGAATAATATATTCAATGTTCGCATCCCTTCTAGGGATAACCTATCTGTGTTTATATAGTACACAGCTACATACAATCCTTATCTAATTGATACTCCTATAAATTAGCTATACAATTATTATCAATCAAGGATTGCTTCAGTCTTCTGTCCAGTCTCCTTAGCTGTATCAATATATTCTGCTTCTTTCCATCTTCAGAATATATTGCTTCTAGAATCTTTATCTTTGCACCGACAGCTAAGTCAACTATCACCCTGTCAGACTTTAACAAACTCTGACTAGCTTCTATATAAACTCTTCATCCAGTCAGACTTTATCAAACTCTGACTGGCTTCTATATAAACTCTGATATGTACCTGGGACTTAAACACTGATGAACAAACGTCAGCAATTATATCTAACAAATAATTTTCTATAAAAGAGTGAATCTTCACTTTTCACTTTCACTTCTCATTTCTCACTTTTCACTTTCCAAATCTTTTCTTAGTAATTCTCCTTCAGTTTCTGGGTTTAATCTTCATATATTGAAGATTATCTGGGTTTCTGGGTTTGCATTGAAGATTTTCTGGGTTCTATCTTCAACTGTTGAAGATTTTCTGGAATTTCTTTGAGTTTCTGGGCTTTCACCTTCATCCCTTGAAGGTTTTCTGAGTTTTTGGTGAAGATTTTCTGCATTTTGTTTGAAGATTCAAAAATGGCCGATCGTTCTGCTAGCCGTCTTCAGAAAATGAATCAAGCGTCCAAAAGAGGTATCATCATTCGTTCTCCCACTATGTCTTTACAAGATATGATTTTAGAACGTGGTGATGAATATCCCTCTGTGTCGCATTTAGATTCTTTTAATTGTAGCAACAAATTCCACGAAGTAGATAAAATCGAAGATTATAACAGAATGTATAGGATTAAGCCACCCTATAGACTTGTTCCTGCTGGTCCCGGGGATCGATCTTGCCATTGGCGTCCCAATGCTCTTTGCATTTATAGGGGCACCATTGTCGCAGGGGTTCGATTCCCCTTTCATCCTTTTATTCCTCACCTTTTAGCTGACGTAGGAATCAACCCTTGTCAACTCCCTCCCAATGCTTGGAGACTTATTATGTGCTTTATTGTTTTGTGCTTGAAAAACAATTTCCCTCTTTCTGTTGCTCTTTTTAGAAAGATTTTTCAATTTAAGAATAGCTCTTCCAAAACTTTGGGTTGGGTATATGTTAGTCACCGACCCTCAACACCCCCCATCTTTCACCCAAAATCCATTCCCGACAACAATCCCAAGTGGAGAAATGAATTCATGTATCTGGTTTGGGATGGAGGGGACTGGGGTACCTTATTCCAAAGCTCATTTAGTAGAGTTTCGGACGGTAGTCCTGGTGACATAGTTTTGACTGAGGAGGAGGCCTTTGCCTATGCTGAACTCACCAAGGATGACTATGCCACCATGGCTTGGGAGCTCCTGGACGAGTTTCTACTTAAGTCTCTGGAACTTTCAAAAGTTTCTGATAAGGGTAATTCCCTTTCTTATACTCTCTTTCATTTGTATTAAAATTGTCTTATACCCATTTTGCTTTTCTTGATTTTTGTTTGCAGCTGCGGCCTTTATAAATAAGACAAACGAGCCGGCAGTCGCGGAGACTGCCAGAATCAAGAGGGCTTGTTTGAAGGATCCCAGGCTGGCTGAGAAAGGCCCTGCTATTCTGAGGCCTCATGTGGCTGAGGTTGATGAGGTCGAGGGTTCATCCTCGACCAAGAGCTCAGTATGGTGTCCCAATTGGGGGATCAGGAAAAAGGACACCATAGTAGGGGTGTCTGCGCATGCTGTTGAATGGTCACACCATTCACTGACTCCTTGTGACTACAAGGATTTCGTTTCTAACTCTACCCTGGAGGGGGCAGAGCATGCGGGAGCCCAGGCCTTTGCTGCTGTAAGCTTCTTCTCTTCCTCTTTCTTTTTTGTTTCTCTAATATGTTTCAAGTTATTATTTCTAACTTGTGTTTTGTTCGTAGGCTAATGCCAATTTCCAAGGGGCTTTATTCCAAGCCAAAGCCTGGTGTGCATCTTCGGAGGCCAACAAGGCTAAATTTGATAAGGCTCAGTTGGAGATGGGTTCCCTTAGAGCCTCCTTGGATAGAAGGGAGAAGGAGCTGTCTGATGCCCATGCGGAGCTGGTGGAGCTCAGGAAGGAGAAGGAGAGCTATATTGATGAGTACCTTGACTCTAACGAGTACAAGGACTTAATCAGTCAGCACGATGACCTCCTCTTCCCTGTCCAGTATACAAAAGGATGGGACGAGGCATTGGCTGAGGTTTCGAGGAGACTTCCTGGATCCCTCACTATATCTGACTTTCCCAGCCCCCACGCTCCCACTCGTTTGGAGATGGCTTTGGCTGGGGAGGATGATATGGATGAGGATGACAAGATTCTTGATCCCGAACATTCCTCTCATCCTGGCGAAGAGTCTGAGGAATCCAGCTCCAATGAGGAAGAAGAGTCTGTGAAAGGAGAGGATTCTGGAGAGGAGTCTGGCTCTGAGGAAGAGCAAGGAGGGGATGATGCTTAGTTGTAGCTTTTTATGGCCAACTGCGGCTTTTATTTATTTATTGATGTACTTTTGGCCTACGGGCTTAACTTAACTCTTATTTAAGTTTTTTTTTTATATCTTGTGGCCATTAATGGCTTGTGTTGTTTTTCTTGCTTCTTGAATGTTTGTGAACACTCATGGTAGATAAGCTTTAAAACATGAAAATGCTGAATTTATTCATAGCTTAAAAATGGGGTCAACCCTTACATAGTATCCAAGTTTAAGAACTTGGGTTGGTTTTATCAAACCTTATTTCTAGAAGTGAGTCCACTTAGGAAACACTTTAAACATAATAAACTTTCAAATTGGAGGCATGCCAAGTCCTTGGCACCTCATGCCCTTCAAGGGTTTCTAGCTTGTACGAGCCTCGACCAAATACGTTCTTGACGCGATATGGTCCTTCCCAGTTTGGGGCTAACTTTCCCTTTTGTCCAACTCCAGATGCTTCAATCTTTCTAAGGACCAAGTCCCCTTGACGAAAGAATCTCTCTTTAACCCTTAGGTTGTAGTAGAAAGATGCTCGTTTCTGATGTTCAACTATCTTGGCGTTTGCCTCATCTCTAACCTCGTCAATTAGATCTAAAGCTAGCCTCAAGCCTTCTTCATTTTCTTCTGGTTCATAAGCCTCGACTCTTGGAGATGTATGTGTAATCTCCACTGGAACCACTACCTCAGCCCCATATGCCAGCAAGAAGGGGGTAGCTCCAGTGGTGACTTTACAAGTAGTACGATATGCCCATAGTATGGGGAGCAATTCATCTACCCAAGTATTTCTGGAGCGTTCAACTCTTTTCTCCAGTCCATCTAGGATAATTCGATTTGCAACCTCAGCTTGCCCATTTGCTTGAGGATGGGCAACAGAAGTGAAGTGCAACTTGATATCATTCTCATCACAATATTTCTTGAACTCATCATTGTTGAATTGAGTTCCATTATCCGTAACCAGGACTCGTGGAATTCCATACCTGCATATCACATTTTCCCAGAAGAATTGCATCACTTGCTTGGTGGTTATCTTGGCTAATGGCTTAGCCTCAATCCACTTGGTGAAGTAGTCAATTGCCACTATCAAGAACTTTCTTTGAGCACTCGCCATTGGAAATGGCCCAAGTATATCCATTCCCCACATAGCAAAAGGGATAGGAGAGTTAATGGATGTCATCATCTTAGGTGGTTGTCTAACCACTGGTGCATGTTTCTGGCACCGTTCACATTTTCTCACATAGCTTTTAGCATCAGAAAGCATGCTTGGCCAATAGAAACCTAGACGGGTGACTTTATGTGCAAGGGCTCTGCCCCCCAAGTGTTGCCCACAAATTCCTTCATGCACTTCCTTTAGGGCCAATTCAGCCTCTTGGGGTCTCAAACACTTCAGATAAGGAATGATGAAAGACTTCTTGTATAGGATTCCCTCAATTAGGGCATACCTTAGTGCTCTGACGTATAGCTTTCGTGCTTCTGAAGTGTCGTTGGGCAGCCACCCGGTTTCCAGATGAGCTTTGATGGGATCAATCCAACAACTGGTAATACCAATGGGTGCTACCAACTTTCCGTTGATGCTTGGGGTCTTCAAGACTTGGAAGTATACACTCCCCGCATAGTCTTCAATTTCAGAAGAGGCAAACTTAGACAAGGCATCAACCTTCACGTTTTCCTCCCTCGGAACGTGCTCCACATAGCATTCATCAAACTGAGTCATGATGGCCTTAACAAGTTTCAAGTACTTGGACATGACTTCATCTCTAGCTTCAAACTCCCCATTTACTTGGGAAACCACTAGCCTCGAGTCTCCACATACTTTCATAGTTTTGACCCTCAGGGCTCCAGCCAGCCCTAAGCCAGCAATCAAAGCTTCATACTCAGCCTCATTGTTTGTCGTTGGGAAGTCAAGTTTTAGTGCATACTCTATTATGAATCCATCAGGACTTTGTAGCACTAAACCAACTCCACTTGATTTTGTTTTTGATGCTCCATCAAAATAGAGCACCCAACATTCCTTGGACACCATGTCTTCATCTTTGTTGTCTTCCACTACTACTTCCTGCCCCCCGATTTCTTGGTTGTCAATGGTACATTCAACCATAAAATCAGCGAGTGCTTGAGCTTTTATGGCCGTACGAGGCTTATACTTGATATCAAATTCCCCCAACTCAATAGCCCATTTGATCAATCTTCCACTGACCTGAGGGCTGTGCAGAATGTTCCTTAGAGGTTGATTAGTCAAAACTTCTATCTTGTGCGCCTAGAAGTATGGACGTAGCTTTCTTGAAGCCATTATCAAGGCTAAAGCAAACTTTTCTATGATAGAGTAGTTTATTTCTGCCCCATGCAGAATCTTACTCACATAGTAGATGGGTTTCTGAACCTTCAATTCTTCTTTTACTAAAACAGCTCCAAGGGCAGTGTCGGAGACTGCCAAGTACAGATAGAGAATCTCTCCTGGCTTTGGTTTTGCCAACAGTGGTGCTTCAGCCATGTATTTCTTCAGGGCCTCAAAGGTTTCTTGGCTTTCAGGTGTCCACTCAAAATTTTTCACATTTTTGAGTGCCTTGAAGAAAGGTAAGCACTTTTCTCCTGACTTGGAGATGAGCCTTCCCAAAGCTGCAACTCTTCCTGTCAATTTCTGCACATCCTTAATAGACTTGGGTGGTTCCATGTCTAGGATTGCCTTGATCTTGTCGGGGTTAGCTTCGATTCCTCTCTTGGAGACCATCAGGCCTAAAAACTTTCCTGAGCCAACCCCGAAGGCACACTTTGCTGGATTTAACATCATCTTGTGGTGCCTTAGCACTTCAAACGTTTCTTGAAGATGTTTTATATGGTCTGCCTTGTCGAGGCTCTTGACTAGCATGTCATCCACATAAACTTCCATGGTTTTTCCAATTAGGTGCTCAAAGATTTTGTTTACCAACCTTTGATAGGTCGCTCCTGCATTCTTAAGCCCAAAAGCCATGACTAAGAAACAGAAGACACCAAAGTCAGTGATGAATGATACCTTGGCGATGTCATCTTTGTGCATCTTGATTTGATTATATCCACTGAAGCCATCCATGAAACTTAGCATCTCATGCCCAGCAGTGGCATCTATTAGAGCATCAATCCTTGGTAAGGGAAAACAATCCTTAGGACATGCATCATTCAAGTCGGTGAAGTCGACGCACATCCTCCACTTCCCGTTAGCTTTTTTGACCATCACGGGGTTAGCTAACCATTCTGGGAATTGAATTTCCTCAATGAACCCGGCTTCCAAAAGCTTATTCACTTCTTGCTTAATGGCTTCAAGCCTCTCTGGAGCAAATTTTCTTTTCTTTTGTTTCACTGTCTTCCTTTCTGGATCCACATTCAATTTGTGAGATATCAATTGGGGATCAATCCCTGGCATGTCGGCCGCTGTCCAAGCAAAAACGTCATTTTTTTCTTGAAGAAAAGACGTGAGTTTGCTCTTTAATGGTTCGGGCAGTAGTGCCCCAATATAAGTCACCTTCTCTGGTTCTCCTGGGACTAGGGGAATTGGGACCAAGTCCTCAGCCGGTTTCCCCCTTCTGTCCTTGTTGTCGCTGATATTCATGTCTTCAATTGGGAGAACTTGCCCCCCGGTTCCATCAGGCCTTAACGCGGCTACATAACAACTTCTGGCCATCTTTTGGTCTCCTCGTTCTTCACCAATCCCATTCCTCGTTGGGAACTTGTTTTTTAGATGATAAGATGAGGCAACATCCTTGAACGCATGAAGACCAATCCTTCCCAGGATTGCATTGTAGGTTGAAGTCGCTTTTATAACTATGAAGTTCAACATCTGAGTAGACATATTCATCCCTTGCCCCATGGTCATTGGGAGTTGGATAGTGCCTTCCACTTTTGATTCCACCCCGTTGAATCCGTATATAGGCATATTTGAGGGTGTTAGCTGAGAATCAGTGTAACCCATCTTGATAAAAGCATCGTGGAACAAGATATCCACTGAAGCTCCATTGTCAACCAAGACTCTTTTTGTCTCGGAGTTGCCTATCACAGGTACTATGACAAGAGGATCATCATGGGGGAACTTCACCCCTTCCAAGTCTGAATCGTCAAAACCTATTGACACTTCTGTTCTGGCACGCTTCAGTGCTTCTCCAACCACAGTCATTACCTCTCGGGCATAAGCTTTTCTTGAGTTTCGGGAGGACCCAGCAGCAGTTGGTCCTCCGAATATCATGTTGATAACTGGCCCTCGGGGCTTAGGGTTACGATCTTGGTCGTTGTCCCTTCTGTCGTAATCCTTCCTTTCATAGTTTCCTCTTTGACTCCCTTGATTTCCATCCTTGGTGAATTTGCTGAGTTTTCCTCTTCGTATCAGAAACTCAATCTCATCTTTCAATTGCCTACAATCATTGGTGTCATGACCGACTTCTTTGTGGAACCGACAAAACTGATTTTGGTTCCGTTTGGACAAATCAGCCCTCATTGGCTTTGGCCATTTGATATCTTCTTCCTTGGCTGTCTCCATCAGAATTTGACTCCTGGGAGTATTCAATCTTGCATATTCTGTGAATTTTGGCCCAAAATTGCTTCTCTTGGGGGGAGAATCGGAGTTCTTTGATGTTCGGGAAAACTTTTCCTTGACGTCGTACTCCTGAGTTTCTTTTCTTTTCTTTGAGTTTCTACTACCGCCAGTAGTGGGTTCATATTTTCTCATACTTTCTTCAGCCTTGATATACTTTTCGGCCCTATCTTGGAGCTTCAGCATGCTCTCGGGGGGATGTTTAGCTAACGACCGTTTGAAGTGGTCATCAGTGGTTCCTTGTTGCAGGGCTATCATAGCCACTCTGTCCTCTAAGTCCGGGACTTTTAAAGCCTCTCGAGTGAATCGGTTGATGTAGTCCCTTAGGGCCTCATTCTGTCCTTGCCGGATTACCATGAGTGATGCAGAACTTTTCTCATGCACCCTTCCACTAATGAACTGATTGATGAAAGCCTTGCTTAGTTCCTTGAATGACCCAATTGAGTTGGGAGGAAGACGGCTATACCATCGTTGGGCCATGCCTGTCAAGGTTTGTGGAAACGCCTTACACTTGACCGCATCGTTGGTTGGCTGCAACAGCAGTGCATTGAAGAAGGTCCTTACATGATTTGCGGGATCTCCCGTTCCATCATAGGCTTTGATCGAAGGCGTCTTAAACTTTCTGGATATAGCCGTTTTCATGATGTCTTGAGTAAACGGTGGTGTAGGATCATCGGGATCTCCTAGGGGCAACAGAATACTAGGATCACCCCTTGGGGCTTCAGCCCTCTTGGTCCTTCTTGGTGGATCCAAGTTGATTATTGGGATTCCTTCAGTCGTTCGGGCCCGAGATTGAGCGGCCTCTTCTTCAGCAAGGAGTTTTTTTAGCCTTGCAGTCTCTGCCTCATGGGCTGCAAGTTTCTCCCTAGTAGTTTGGGGTGGCTCCCGATTTGTCTGGGAAGAACGTCTCCTTCTTGGGGCGACATCCTCCCCAGTTGTATAACCCTCATCCTCGGTGTATGGGCCAGAGTAATCTTGAATGAGAGGGGTCTGACGAGTTTGTTGATTTTGGGGTCCCAGACCTTGAATATAAGGGGGCACATATGCCTCATGGTAGATTGGATTAGTTCCACTACCGCCCGCCATGGGTCGAGGGGGCATGCCATAGCTTGGCATCCCCAAAGTCTGATTCGCGTATTGAGGGAGATCAGTAGTATGGAGTTGAAGACTCCTTGGTGCACTCATGAGCAGCGGGGAGGTCGTGATTGGTTGCTGGTGAACGGTCTCTTGTGGATTAGATCCATGAATGACCATCTGCAGGGGATTCGTCCCTTCAACCGAAATCGGGAATTCCGGTCCTTGAGTGTTGGTGGGGATATTCGCCCCTTGTGTGCCGGTAGTCGGCGGTGGCTGATCATCCTCAGAGGTGATAGGGTGGTCATCGGGAGTTTGAGTATCCCGAGTTGTTCTTCGTGTGTTTGCCATGGTTGATGTTGTCTTCCCACAGACGGCGCCAAATGTTATGGATTAAAAAACGTGCTTTGTGAATTTAATGCTAGGATTAATGAGCTTCTAGCTTTAATGGCTGCACTCGTGTTTCCGGACTAAATTGGTCCTCACAAGATGCCTACGTATCTCAATTAATGCTGAGAATCAAGCCAAAGACGTAGTTCTAGAATGAAGGACGAGGGTCCTTATATAGGCGTCAGGAGCCTTGTATTTAGAGTATGTTTAGGAGACTTAATGGATAAGTCTCGTTATTGATAACTGATAAGGAGTGTTTTGCTTGGCAGGCAAGTATTATTCTCATCTGATAAGTGTTGTGACTCATCGTAATATTTGATTGGGATTCTGGATCCTTCTATGAAGATATTATCATATTTGGACTCTTTTATGAGCTGCGTATTTTCCTTTATTTATTAATTACGAAATTAATAAATAATTAGGGTTTCGGGCCTTTTGTCGGGCCTAATTCTTGGACCAAACTAGGTCTAATTAATATATCATTAATTATTTCTTGGGTTATATTTCAGCCCATATCACATACGAAAGACCAAAAGTTAATATAATACAATCCAAAGGACATCCACATTAATGTCCATATTATTTATAACACTCCCTCTTGGATATCCGTCATAAAAAAATAATAACTTGTTACATCCTTTTCGGAAAACTCCTATGTAAGAGAGAACAAGAACATATACACATGTGACGTTGCCTCGTTAAAAACCTTACCAGGAAAATTCGGTGGGAAAAAACCATGGTTAAGGAAAATAGAGTGCAACGCGTAATTACTCCCCCTCATGATAATATTACGAGATATCTTTGAGTTTACGAGATCCAAAGTCATAATCTTCGACATAGTTGTATTTCTTCAATGTAGCCATATGATTTGCCAAGAATCACATAATCGTTCAAAAAATGCATGTAGATTTATTTAAAACCTTCTTCGAATAGGTTAGTGTAGATAAAATATTTGAGTTTTGTAATTTTGGGATAACAATATACATGTCAAATTATCATGCCTTCATATATGACTTTTCAATATATATCTCACGTTAAGAAAAATATTAAACGACAAAAACACTCTGTGGTAAAAATAAACTTTAATTATGTGGTGCAACTCATTCGAATGTCAATTAGAAACACATTCTAATTTTCATCCACTCTGGCCAGAGATTTTCTGAGTTGTCACCTACTAGATATCATATGCATTGATATCTTCACTAAATGTTCGAAACTTTACTAATTATCACAATTAATGTACACTTTTTTATACCCGTACATATCCTAATTTATACACTATATGGGTTAAAGAATATGCCAAAGTATAATTTGATATATAATAAAAACAATTATAAATTTTCCGGAATAGATTATTTTGGACTTCTGTCCAAACCCAGTTACTTCTTAATGGGTTTACGTTCTCGAGAACTAATTTACTGCTTCCGGCAGTTTAGATCCTTCAAGGATTTAATGAAAATGTGTTGTCACGTGGGTCATATGAAATATAAATAATTTTCTTCTGATATTTTGAGACGATTTAGGAATCAAATAATAATATCCACCACACAAGTCAATATATCTCTTCATAATCGATCCACGGTCATTGTAAAAATACGTGAGCTTTTATATTTCTTAGAATTTATATATTTCGTTTAATTTCGCATAAATATTCATTCATATCCCACTGACATTACACCTTTAGGTGTATGAACTGTAGTTTAAAATACTTCTTTATTTTTAAAAAACGTATAGCGCGCTACCTTCACAACTTCAGGTGTGCGGACTACAGGTCCAAATAATTTTCTTTTGCCTCGATATTATCCTAATCTTTGGCCAATTTATTCTACATTCTTCGGTAGAGTTCACTTTATCATCCTCGTTTTCATCTATAACCTCAAGTGTTACATGTATATCTAAGACGTCGATTTGATTAAAGGTTCCATTTTATTCTAGAAATGACATAATACATTGAGATATCATAATTTCAGGTACCTTCATTTCTTCATTTATCTTTTTATAGTCTCTTCCGGAGATCATTCAAAACTTTTCGTTTTAGCCATCATCAATAACTGGACATTTTTACTTTCAAGATTTTTAGTCATGAAACCTAACGACATGTGACGCTTTGAAGCGTTCTTTTTTTATTAGAATCTTGAGGTTGTCCTTCTAAGACATTGCATTTCACTAAAACATTTGAAGCTGGTATAAATCACTCTTTAGGTCATCATATATGTCTCGCAATAATTTACACATTTAAATGAGTATCTTATGAATTTTCTATTCATATTTTTTATAACGAGGATCAAGACGAGGCAATAATAGTCATTCTTACTAATATAAACACCATATTTTTATAATCTTCCCCCGGTTATGATTAAATAGACTCATTAAATTGAGTCATAAATAAATACATATAGATGATTCTAGATTATAATCCATCTTAAATCGGTGTGGTGGAACAATATTAGCTGACCAATATTTATTTATGTTGGGGGATAAATGATGAGACATCTACATACAATATTTTATCTATTTTGGTAGTCTCATTTTTTTTCTCTCTACAACTTCTGGTTGTAAAATAAAATAGAAAATATATTTTATTCTAATAAATCCTTTTTATTTTGGTAACATATGTACAAATTCTGAATTTTCTTCAATTTGACCAATCACATATTATTTGCACTCAGGATAATCTTTGAAATTATGACTTTAGGGTTGGACAAACAATGACTTGACAAAGTACCATAATTTTAGTCACTTTAATCTCCTTTTTTCTTTATTACAAGTCTATCACCTAAAGTTTTCTTTATCTTATGGTCAGTTTCAAGTAACCATATTACTAAAGTCACCTAAGTCATCCTTTTTAATAAATTTTAATCATTTGAATATCAAGCACCAAAATAATAATATCAAATTTCTCAAATAAGTTTTTACAAAATTCATCTAGGTTTTAATGCATAAAGAACCCTCAAGAAAAAATGCGTAATATAAATTAATTTTATGCAAGAATTTTATCATTTACATCATATTCTAATGATAAAAGTCACTTTTTATGTTTGTAATGGATAATCACAATTTTTATCATGTAAAGTGGAAAATTTTAGTTAACTAATATTCCTAAATTAAACATATTCTCTAAAAATATTTCAACAATAATGCAATGACAATATATACAATCATGTATCAAGTTTAGCAATTTCATATAAACTTGACCATACTACCAATTTATTAAAATAAAAAAATAAAACTTGGCTAGTCTAGAACCTAGGGTCAACAAATGTATTTTTTCACATAAGAAAAACAACAATAAGATAAATAAAAACTAGATACATGTGCAAGAGAGGCCGTATATCCATACTAAACTAACATCCAACAATCAAATAGACAAATAATTAAGTTACAAAGAAATCCTTAGAAATAATCACAATAAGATGACGACCAAGCTATGCATTAGTTTCATTATATCATATTTGAGCTTGCTATATTATGCACATGTAAAATTAACTAGGCAAGAAAACTAATTAGATTCAAGTGTAAAAATATTAATGGGATATTAAAGACATGATATACACAAAATTTATGCTACAAAATAAGCATAAAAAACTTATAAAATTATCTCTCTTATATTTTATACAAGGACTTTATAAAATTATGATCTAAAATAACTAGTACATAAATGTATTAATCTATCTTGACCTCCCCGTTCTTGATATAAACAAATAGTGAACTTTATACAATATTAAATGATATTAAATTGAAAAGAAAATGACAAGCCAATACAAAGCATTGTAATCTATTTAACAAAAAAGAGAATAGTTACCAAAAGAAAGGTAGTAAGATAATTAAGGTCAAGTATGCTTACTTGTTCAAAGAGAAAGTTCCTAAAAGATTTTAAGAATGAGTAGTTCTTCATTGTTTTTTCTTTGGAACAAAATTTGTCAGAGGCAGATGCTTGCTTTCGATTCAAAATCGGTGATAATCAACCTAAACGTATAAAAGAAGCAAATAGTAAGAATACTTTAAAAAAACTATCATCATTTACCTCATCTCCAAAATCACCAAAAAATAATCTAAAACCATGTTTTAGCTAATGAATAATAGCTAGACAATCAATAGAAACATTCGTGCTGATAACGTGTTACGAAATATTATGTAACTATACTATGAGTTATAAAGAATAGTAGAACTATAAAATAGATAGAAAGTGAGGAGGATAATAACTCATTCATATCACTTACTAAATGAAAGAAGATGCCTATATATAGGCTTACAATTTGTGAGTTACAAAGGAAGTGAAATTCCAAAGATCTAGACATATGAAAGGCCAAAAGTTAATATAATACAATCCAAAGGACATCCACATTAATGTCTATATTATTTATAACAATTTGATATTTCAATAAAAGAATATTTTGTAGAAGGCAAACATTATCTTAAACCTACCCTGAACCTACCAAAACAGATTTATCAATAGAATACAGTGCAGAAATATAAAGGAAAATACTAGTCGCTAGAGTCCCAAATCCGTTTTCAAATGTGTTTCCAAATGTCATGTGTCAAAATATAATGGGTACTAATTCAATTAATTATGATGACCTCCTGCTTCATATAAATTTCAATAATTAAAATCTCTTCAAAGTATCACGTCAGCCATGCCACGTCATTCATAAACTTGATATGGGAACATTTTTGGGACACGTAGCACTACTCAAATATAAATTCAAATGCAATACCGTATCAGTAGTACACAGTCGCATTAGAAATTCCACCTAGCTCGAAAGCTATGGCTTCAATGAAGCCAATGAATCTTCTTCCTTCATTGCTTTCTATATCTTTATGTTTTAATTTCCTCCTTTTGATTTTCTCCAATGCTGAAAATATAAGAGATGAGAATAATAGGGCTATAAAAGGAATGTATGTGTTTGAGCTCCTCACTTGATAATGGTAACAATAACTTTCTTAAAACCGTAGCATATAAAGCTGATTACTTGCCCTATGGCATAGATTTTCCACTTGGCCCTTCTGGCAGGTTCACTAGTGGAAGAAATGTTATTGATGTTCTCGGAGACTTGCTTAACATTCCATCATACGGGCTTTCCATGATCCATCCGCAAAGGGAAATCATACTGCTGTTGGTGTTAACTATGCATCCGATGGCTCTGGAATTCTAGATGAGACTGCCTCCTTACCGGTAAGTTTTAATATCTTTCTTCTTATAGATTTTGCATTATAAAAATTTTGAGCTACCCCCTCATTTGAAATCTTAAATCGTTAGGAGAAGGGCTTACCATGGTTTGTGCATATAATCTTCATGTGCTCAAAGAGTTTCAATAACATTTTAGGTTGTTAAAACCTTAAGGTGTTTAGAAAAGGATTTATTATGCATAGCATACTTATGTAAGTAAGGTTCGACACATAAAATGTACACATATAAGTTAGAAGTAATACAATAGTAAGGTTCTTCCATGTCCTTTTTATTTTTGCTTTTCAATGTCATTTTTCTTGCTATGAACTCGGTCTTTCCACTTCCTTTTCTTCCCTATTTTTCTTAAAAAAAAGTATGGAAATTTTACTAATATAGTATATGGCGTTGTAAGGAGAAGTGGAGAATTTGAATGAGCAAATCAAATATTTTGAGGAGGTAACATTGCCAGAGTTGGAGAAACAGGGGAAGAACAGTAGTAGAGAATCAGTATCCAAGTATTTGTTTGTAGTTGGAAGCGGAGGAAAAAACCACACTTCTAATTATTTTCTGAATAGATCAAGATCTAATATCAGCAGTCATGCATTCACCGACAATCTTATAACTACCCTCTCTTCTCAAGTCAAGGTAAAAATTTTAGCTAGCATTTTGTTGCTGTTTCTGTTGGCATAGTTGATAAGGGGAGGTGAGTATCAAATCTTGTACTCCAGTTTGCACATGTTCCTTTTCCTAATTGAGTTAGCATGTTTTTACTAGTAAATATATCAATTATGTGATATATACTTCTGAAGACATCGTCAAAGTTCTGGTTTCCCTGAATTCAGTTTCTTAAATATATTTGGCATTTTTTAGCTAATTTTATCATCTTCTAATTTACCGAGGAAGAAAAGGTAGTTGAAAAGTGGTTATGGTAACATATTTTCTAAAAAAGCTTGGTCAAACGACCCTTAGTTTTATACTAGAAGGAAGTTAAAATCAAATATTGTCATGAGGTTGCTTGTCTTTCCAAATTTTTAGATCGTTAATGTGTTATTAAAATGTGAATATCATTGCAGAAGTTGTACAATTTGGGGGCAAAAAATTTTGTAATCATGAGTTTGTATCCTCTGGGCTGCAACCCTAGAAGCCTCGCTGCTCAGCCACAGAAAAAGGGCTGCAATAAATCCCTTAATGATGCTGCTATGGATTTTAATTACTACTTAAAATCCTTGGTAAAACGCCTTAAGCCAGAAATGCCTGGTTCTAACTTTGTTATTGTCAATGCATACAAGATTATTGAAGATATAATCAAAAACCCTACTTCACGAGGTAAAACAACATAACCATCGATATTACCTTTTACACCTGGTGTACTTGATGAATCTTTCTAAAATCAAGTTCTGATGTTTAATTTGATCGCTTAGGTTTTACTGACACAACCCAACCTTGTTGCGAGCCATCAAAAGAAGAGAAGGGAAATTGGATTTTATGTAAGAAAGGAGGATCGACATGTGAAGACAGGAACAAACATGTATATTTTGATGATTTGCATTCAACAGAAGCTGTGAATGTTGCATTGGCTACTGCAGGTTACAGTTCCGAGTTCGCTAGTGAAGTGTATCCGTTCAATATCTGGGAACTAGCTCAAATATAGGTTTTAAGTTTTTGTAATTTCACTACGTCAAATTTGGGCTTTCGTCACTCTTTTGTACAGTAAGGGCTGTGACACTTTGGAAAAAACGAGTGGCTAAAGGTCATCGTCCCAAGTTTTAGCCACACAATTATTTTTTGAGTGACCGAAAACACATTTTTTGGCAGATTTAGTCACAATTTATAAAAGTGTGACAATTGAGAGATGAAACAGCATGTTTTTTTTGTTGACTTTGACCAAATCCAACATTTATAGTCATACTTGAGAGATAGAAGTGTGACAAAAAATAGTGACGCTTCTTTGCTGTATCTAAATGTTACCAAACGGTCACAGTCATTTTCGGTGATGTGGCTAAATGTGAAATAACCTATGGTCACTACATTTTATATGTGACTAAAAAGTAGAGTTTTCTGCATTATGTCAGATCTTTGTTCGCTAAGGCAGCTAAAAACTAGTGACTGTATTATTGTGTGACTAAAAAGTACTCTGTTTTCAGGAACAGAGCATTCTGTTTTGAGGATCCTCATTTCCAACTGATCTGTCACATTATTACATTTGGGTGTGGCAAAATATTTGACCACTGGACATGAAGTATTGGTATAGCAGATTAACCAGAAATGACAAACACAAACTTGATTTATCCAAGTTGCATACCAGATGAGCTTAAAACTTGATAATGAAGCTTAAAACTAGAACAATTCAACTAATCCATGTCATTCGGCCAACATTAGAATTCACCATTACATATTAATTCTTCATCAAATAAAAAACAAAGAAAATGACCAAGGCAATGATAACATTATACATCGTATTTGTTCACGATTCTGCGTGCTCCATGTGAGATCCACTTAACTGTTTCTGATACACTTTCGTTGGAGATCGATAACTCGCTTTCAACCTAAATTACACAATAACAATGATAAGATTCAGCTTGCACAAATTACAATTGAGAAAAAACTAAGATCATACTGATTTAAATATTACCTTGTTGCGTAACCAGTGACCAAACGTTGTGCTATGCTCTTTCTCCAGCCATGCTTGTCGTTTACCAGGATGTTTGTTTTTCAAAAATGTCATGTGTTGTCTGCAAGTACAAAAATGAGTATCAAATCTGATCCTACTGTTAAATAAAAGAAAAACACAAATAAACATGTTCAGTAGGAGTCCTTACTCGATATACGGCACAACTTCAGGCGTATTTTGCAGTACACATCAAGTACACATCAAGTACACATCTTTTACAGGTCTACAACTGCATACTTACAAGCTAATGATCAATAAACAATGAAACTCTAAGCACGTCATACACCATGTTTCTTTCTGCAAATCAAATGCATCTAAGCTACCAATAATGAACAATGACCATGTCAAACAAGAGAGTATTAGGGATGACAATTACTACAAAAATTACCTTATATGCAGATTTACCTAGCTATTCCTTCTTGAAAAATAGAAAAAGACAAAAAGAACTCATACATAACACTATAAATAACAATTGTTATGATAAAAATAAAAATACTTCCACACTGTCATGATAACAACTATCTCCTTACGTCATAACACTTGCATAACATTGCAAAAAAAAATTACAAAGAAATAATAACAAAATTCTAAGAACCAGTCTCCCTCCTCCTCTTGTAAATCCTGGATATGGTGACAGCCAGTCCAATGATCCTCTCACGCAACTCCAGGGCCCGGAGACGCTCCGCCTCCCTCCTCTCCTTCTCTAGATCGAAGTGCATCAGCAGAAACATCCACTCGATTTGCTGATCATAGGAGAACTCAGAGCTGATGTTCTTTGGAACAGCGTCCACTGGAAAGCTTGCACCTTCCACTACGATCGTGAAGTTTTCGTAATTGAACACTATATTGGCAATACGTATGGTGAGAGCGTTGAAGGCCATTTGATAGACGGGGGGTTTGATAACAATTAAGAATGTTTGAGAGGATGAGAAAGGGGATTAACTAGGGATGGTTTAAATAGAAGAGTGTAAGGCATATGAAACAACGCTCATATTAACTGAGATCAATGTCATAATTGCATGCAGTTGTAGTCTCTTAGATTCCCAATAAACGCAATAAACTCTCTTAGATTAATACGAACAGTTTTAGTCAAAATATTTCAATAAACATATTCTCAAAGTCAGTTAATCAATTAAAACTAAAATTAAAGTCTCCAGAAAATAAACATTCATTAACTAAGTTAATCATATTAACTTAGATTTCCAATAGACGCAAGACTTAATAGATTTAGCCAGAGAGAGAGAGAGTGAGAGAGAGAGAAAGAGGAGACATACAGGTACTAATTGCCGGACATCATCTTCGCCAGAGAGGGGTGAAAACCTAGGGTTAAGACATAAAGGCGTTGTGTCATGCCAATTGAACTGAACAGTGCCTCCGCTCATCTTCTCCAGAAAGGGGCTTTGTTAATCTTGGGTATTTCAATCAAATCTAGAACCAATTGTTGTTGTATAAGAGGGAAAAAAAGGATATGATTGGGGTTCTTGTTTTAGGCGGCAAAATAGAAGAGAGTGTGGCTAACAGTACTCGACTGTACTGCTGTGTGTAGCAATGAATTAGGGACAAAAACATAACCATATGTACCCTCTACTTTACTAATTTATTATACTACTTTGCTGAAAATCAAATTTAATCACTTATTAATCTGAAGTTTAAATAGAAGATAATTTCTAAAATCAAAATTTTAATTAAAAAAAACAAGATCACAAAATTAGCTTCATTCCCATATTTTTAAAATAATTTTGGGATCAAAAATGAATTTATTATGATTTTTACAAGTTTTACCTCAAAATGAAAATTAATTTTCAAAAATCATTTTAAAATACCAAAACTCCAAATTTAATTCATCTAATTTTTTTAAATCATTTTGGAATATTTAGAAGACATATGCAAAATTTAAAAAAAAATCTAAATTTATCTTGTACGACTTTATAACAAAAATCAAGTGAAAGTACTATTTCCCGCTACGAGACTACTACCCACTTAACAAACTATTTTTTTAAATTAATTTTTGGGTGATCCAACCGTACGGATATGAACAACTACTTATATTAGTAATTTGCAAAAATTTTAAAAAAATCTAAATTTATCTTGTACGACTTTATAACAAAAATCAAGTGAAAGTACTACTTCGAGAAACGAGAGTACCACCCACTTAACAAACTATTTTTTTAAATTTATTTTTGGACGATCCAACCGTACGGATGTGAACAACTACTTATATCAGTGATATGCAAAATTTTAAAAAAAAATCTAAATTTATCTTGTACGACTTTATAACAAAAATCAAGTGAAAGTACTACTTCGAGAAACGAGACTACCACCCACTTAACAAACTATTTTTTTAAATTAATTTTTGGACGATCCAACCGTACGGATGTGAACAACTACTTATATCAGTGATATGCAAAATTTTAAAAAAAAATCTAAATTTATCTTGTACGACTTTATAACAAAAATCAAGTGAAAGTACTACTTCGAGAAACGAGACTACCACCCACTTAACAAACTATTTTTTTAAATTTATTTTTGGACGATCCAACCGTACGGATGTGAACAACTACTTATATCAGTGATATGCAAAATTTTAAAAAAAAATCTAAATTTATCTTGTACGACTTTATAACAAAAATCAAGTGAAAGTACTACTTCGAGAAACGAGACTACCACCCACTTAACAAACTATTTTTTTAAATTAATTTTTGGACGATCCAACCGTACGGATGTGAACAACTACTTATATTAGTGATATGAAATTTTTTTTTAAAAAAATCGAAATTTATCTTGTACGACTTTATAAAAAAAATCAAGTGAAAGTACTACTTCAAGAAACGAGACTACCGCCCACTTAACAAACAATTTTTTTAATTAATTTTTGGACGATCCAACCGTACGGATGTGAACAACTACTTATATTAGTGCTATGCAAAATTTTAAAAAAAAAATCTAAATTTATCTTGTACGACTTTAAATTTATCTTGTACGACTTTAAATATATCTTGTACGACGTTGTATAAAAATCTAAATCTAAACGATATTTCATTTCCCGCTTCCTCTTTCCCTCCTATGTACCCAATAATTCACTTCCCTCCCTACCCAGTATTTCATTTCCCCATTTTCCCCCTTCTTTTTCAGCACACACATATGTTCACGGCTCTTAGCTCGATTTCAGTATGTTCACGGCTCAAGTTCAAATCAAACACACACATACAAATTGATTTTGCTAGATAGTCCCGGCCCCGATCTGTTTGTTGGTCAGTTGATTTTGGTAGATGTAGGTGTTCGTGTTTTTGTCACAAACATAAAGGTGCTTTCATTATCTTGATTATCAATTTCTGTTTGTGACAAAAGCAGGGAACACATACATCGAGCAAATCCCAAGCTCTCTCAATCGCTGTTTACTTGTTACTGTTGTCGGCAGGTATGAGATGTTGTTTCATTTTCGATTGTTTCGATATTGTTTTGTTTTCGAATATTTCGATAATGTTTTGTTCAAAATTTGATTGTATTGTATGTATGTATGATTGATTTATGCTTTTGTGGTGATAAGTTATAATTATATACGATATTGAGCCGATTTGTTTGTTATATATGATTGTTGAATTAGTTGTTGTTCAGTGTAGTGGTTGATGTTATTGTGGTTGTATTGGGGGGAAAATGTGTTTGGGCTTGATATCGTGTTAGTATTCTGTGATCTTTCCTCGGACTTTTTTGTTATTTCCCTGAATACAGTTGAATACTATGCAATCCATTTCTTCATTTCATTGAGATGATGACTAATTTCATGACTCCAATTTTATCTGAGGTATAGATATATTTGGAGCTATAGTCCCCGTACTATGTGTAAGAAACTTAGTTGATTTTAAGCTGGCAGTAGTCCCTCTGTAGAGTGTAAGATTGGTCACCTGTGTATGTACTATACGACAAGCACATAGTCTAATCATTTATTATCATTATTTGTGTGTTTTCATATATGTGTAATAATCTGTTTTGTTGTGTATATGTCTCTGTTTCGAGGCTGCTGAAGATGAAATATAATCCTTTTATCTCTTCGATATATCAGAAGCGATAGAACACATAGATGGATTCTTGTTTCTATCAAGCAATGGTAAATGCTTGTAATGCCTGATTATTTGAGTGATCAGTACATTATGTACATAATTTAACATGATTTTGTTGGCTAAATATCTAGGTTGCAGATGCCATAACACCAAATCAAATGGTGAGAAGTGTTCTTGCCCTAGTAATTCCTTCTTGGAGATTAATCCCAACACAAGATATCACTGATGCCGCCAATAGAGACAATCAGAGGAATCAACAATCTCAAGTAAAATTCAGAAGAATAAGCAAGTTGAAGTTATAACGTTGAAGTTATTACATTACTTGTGTTAGAATGGTCTTAACTTGAGGGTTGTTGGAATGATCATCGTATTTGTTTTCATGTTTTACTCTAGGTACCAAATCCAACGGCCAATGGGAAAGGGGAAGAACATAGCGCAACTCAAGCTAAGGAAGAACATAGCGCAGATCAAGTTAAGGAGAAGAAGAGATGTAATACCATTACTGGTTCCCCAGTAACACGTTCAAAGGCTAAGGCGAACAAGGCAGACAAGCTGAGGAAGAAGCGGAAGCTGGTGGTGTAATTGTAAACTGAATTTGACTCATGTTAATGTGGTTTTCTGGTTGTGAACTTTTCGATAAGTTGTTAATTTTCTGTACTCTGGTTATGGTTATGTGGTTTTTATGGATTGTGGAGTTATACTCCATATCGTTGTTATGGATCATGGATTTAGTATGGATTTTATGGATTAATATGGACTAGTTTGGAATTTGGCATTTTTTTTACTTGTATTTTGGCATTTTACTTGTTTGCATATTGTGGCCTTTTTGAATTGGATTGTGGCCTTTTGGTATTGTGATTTGTATCGGCTTTTTGGTACGGCCGTGGTCATTTATATTACAAATGAAACCTGTTTGTGATGTGGTTAAGTATGTGTGGCTAGTACCACACTTCAGCCACACTACCTATTATATTATATTGGGGGATAGTTACTACAATTATTAGTGACTAAAAGCAGTTATTTAATAGTATATAAAACATACAAACGACTACAGAAAAATTATAAAATGTGGCCATACCCAAGTTTTTTGCCACGATTTACCAATAAATAGTGCGACCAAAACTAAGCCTTTGATGAATGTTGGTATTTAGCCACGTTATTAATTATCTTTAGCCACGACCCATCCTGTGGCTGAAAGCTGGTATTTAGTCACACTTTTGAGCTTAAAATAGGGGCTGTCAGACCCAAGGGGTGGTATGCTTTAGTCACTCTGTTTTGAGTTACAGCCACACATCTGGGGTGTGGCCGTAGGGGGCGTAAAATGATCCGACCTTAGGTGACACTTTGCTGAAAAATTAAAACGTGACGTAAAGTGCTTAGCCACACGTATTTTATGTGACGGAAGCCAAAATTTGACGTAGTGTTTGTTGTACTACTTTAAGTAAATGGCATGCTACTTACCACTGTGACATTAATGTTAACAATGCATCTGATGATTTTTGCCTGAAGTATATAAACTGGACGGAAACTAAGATTAGGAGGCCAAACCTTGAATAAGAACCACAGCGTATACCAGCACTAGTTTGTCGAAGAATAGCAAAATAAATTTGAAGGAAATTTTATGAATTAGCTTTCTTAGTATTCTAATATAAGCTTTTCCAATAATTTACCAAAAGTTAATAGACAAGTCCTACTTAGATTTCAAAATCTACAACTTCAACATAAATCATGTGTGTTAATCTTCAAAATGTATTTATGTATCGCCTTTTATTTAATTGACTTTTTCGCTAATTGTTGGTCAAAACAATTGACAGTTGACTTTCCTAACAAACTTCAAGCTAGTCTCATCTAAAAAGTAGTTACAGTCACAACTATACATTGTAGTGTGTCTATGTTTTAGAAAGTAGTTTTACATTACTGTTATTTTGTTTTACACACACACACACTCTCTCTCTCTCTCTCTCTCAATACACAATTATGTAAATACAATACTTTCTCTCACTAAACATTGTAACAGCTTTAATGGTGAAATTAAGATACTTTTGGATTTGATTGAATGTTTAGAGTTCTAACATGGTATCAGAGCTGAGTGATTATCAATTATGCCTAAATTTGTGAATCTCTCTGCAAATCTCTCTTCAAATCTCTCTACAAATTTCTCTGCAAGTTTTTGGTGTGATGACTCTATTCATCGTGTATTTCAACAGATTGATCAAATCAGTAAGTCTTCTTGTTCGTTAATTGAGGTGTTCGATTGATTTTGTACACAATTGCTATCAATTGCTCTCAATTACTGTTAAGTAGAATCTACACTTTACAAATATGTCAACGTTTGCATCTTACTCAACTGCTACAGTAGGCTCTACATCACTAGGTTCTTCTTCCTCAATGTCATCTATAATCGACTGTAATCATCCGTTTTACTTGCATCCATCTGATAATCCTGAAATGCAAATCACAATAGTTGTTTTGAATGAAAGCAATTATAATCAGTGGCATCGATCTATGGAATTAGCATTGTCATCAAAGTTGAAGTTAGGTTTTGTTGACGGAACTTATACAAAACCTGTTGCAAATTCGCCTCTTGTTATGCATTGGATTCGATGTAATAATATGGTTACATCATGGATTCTCAATTCCGTAACTGTAGAAATAAAGAATAGTATTGTTTACATTCAGTCTGCCAGAGACATTTGGATTAATTTAAAGGTTCGATATGCTGTGAGTAATGTTCCAAAATTGTTTCATTTGCGTAAGGAAATATCACATCTCACTCAATGAAACTTGTCAATTTCTGGTTATTTTATAAAGTTTAGAACAATTCATGATGAGTTGGAATGTTTGACAACTAAGCCTAGATGTGTTTGTAATTTGTGCACTTGCACAATTAATAAAAAGCTCACTGAATTAGAGCAGAGCATTCAGTTATCACAGTTTTTGATGGGGTTAAATGAGGTCTATACTGGTATTCATGGTCATATTTTGATGATGAAACATTTACCATCACTAAGTCAGACATATGCTATGTTACTACAAGAAGAAAGTCAGAGAGATCAGTTTAATGCTGCCAATTCTCATACTGAGACTCTTGCAATGGCGGTCAAAACTTCTTTTCCTACTAAGTCTCAGTACAAAGGAACTGTACAGAAACACAACAATGACTCTTCTGTCATTTGTGATTACTGTTATGTGTATGGGCATTTAAGAGATAAGTGCTACTGCATTCATGGGTATCCAGTTTGGCATAAATTATTTGGCAAACCAAAACCTAAGCCTAAGTTTCTACATACAAGGGGTTCAGTTGTTGCAAATGTATCTCAGAATGCATCTCCTAATGTGTTCAGTGGTCTTGATACCGTTAGTGCAGGGGTGCAGATGTCTCAGCCTAATGATCTAAATTTGTCTGACTCTTAATGTAGACAACTAATTCAGATGTTGCAAAAGAATATGACAACTACACAATCTTCTAGTGTACCTGCTATTCAATCTTTTGCCAGTTCTTCTCTTAACAGTTGGCCTTCTATTAATTCAGTTCACTTTTCAGGTATGGTTAGTCACTTCATTAGCCAAGTGTATTCATGTCAATCCAGCAACCAGTATCAATGGATTATTGATACTGGTGCAATAGATCATGTTACTCCGTACTTTCATCTTTTACATGATGTGAAGCCCTGTACCACTACACTTCATCTTCCTAATGGTGAAACAATATCTATTACCCATATTGGCAGCTTATATCTCTCTCCTTCTCTTAATTTGCATAATGTGTTGTGTGTTTCAACATTTTCTTACAATTTACTATCAATTTCTACTCTGATTAGAGGTACTAATTGGCAAGTCAGTTTTATGAATGGCAAATGTTTGCTTCAGGACACAGTCAAGGAGAGGACATTCGAGCTTGGTAATAAAGATCATGGGTTTTATCTATTGTATGCCACTCAGCCTACTGACTATGATCAACATAATGATTCTTCAATGATTGACTGTTTTCGACTGGTTGCTCATGTTTCTAATAGTAATATTTGGCATGCACGGATGGGTCATGTCTCAGCCAAGGTTCTCAAATTACTACCTGTTCATTTTTCTAATGAGGTCACTACGCCATAAGTGCTCATATGCAATGCTTTTTGTGAGGGTTGCAAGCAAAGCGTTGCAAACGCTATGCTTAGTTTTGGTCTTCTGCAACACTACTAAAAAAGAATTGCATTTCATGTGAATGCACCGTTGCAGAGTGAATACTAGTGTTATGACGTGCAACACCATTAAAAAGCGTTGCATTATACTACATTATTTTTAGAATTATGAAAAATATACATATTATCAAAATATATACAATGTCTTCAAATTTAAATCTTTTTTTTACTTTAAAGTTTGAAAAATAATATATTTTAAAATCAAAATTATTTTTACATTTGTTCTGTATAAATATTTATCATATTCTGATTTTTTTTCTAATTAAATTTTATAAAATTAAAAATAACAAAATTAAAAAAATAAAAAATAAAAAATAAAAATATATATGATAACCAGCACACTATACTACTTGTCCCGACTCCCGAGATGAAAATATTGGGCGGATTTTTCCCCCCCTTAAAACTTCCCCCAAAACACATTCCCCCCAAAACACTCCCTCCGAAACACTCTCTCTCGACAAACACATCTCTCTCTCTCTCTCTCTCTCTCTCTCTCTCTCTCTCTCTCTCTCTCTCTCTCTCTCTCTCTCTCTCTCTCTCTCTCTCTCTCATCAATGAGAAATTAGGGTTAGATAAACATTTCTCCGTTCATATTATTAGTAATTAGGTTTAATTAGGGGTTTCTCCGGCAACAACACGTGAACACCTTGCAAGGTCTCTGCTGAGGTAATGCTTTTCTTAAACATGCAAAACAGAATAGAGAAGGATCTTTTGAATCACATTCAATTTCACGTGTTGACAAGGTCCTTATTGAATTTGCTCTTATTAATTTCAGCTAATGAGGAAGCCATTTGGTGTGAAGACAAGGATTGTCTGGTCGAAAAGGAACTATTCTAGCTTTGCTTCCGTTAATGTTCGACATATCTCTATGATTTTAAACTTCTCAACATATCGCTATGTTTTTCAGGTTGGCATCCCAGTGATTCTCGATTGGATTGGTCATTTCACGATGTTGGGATACTACACATTTCACGATGCTGGGATTTTGGATGCTGGAATTTTGGGGACGAGATTATTTGTATTATTTAATTTTTTTTGTGATTAAGTTAGGTATTTAGTATGTTGTTAGATGACTTGGTTGTTTTGGATTGGTTTTAGGATGTTTTGGATGGAATGCTGAATGGTATTTATGTATGTACAAAACTAATATTGCAAATTTTTTATTAAAGTGTTGTATTTCCTTATTTAATGTTGCATTTCAAGAAAATGGTATTGAATTATATAATCTAATGGTGTTACATTAGTAAATATATTGTTGCATTAAAAAAATTACTGTTTCAGAAGACAATGAAAAGCGTTGCATTATGGCATGTGGGCCCCACTACTGACCTGACACGCATGCCCCACTACTGACGTGGCATTTTAGTCGGCCCCACTGTTGACGTGGCATGATAATGGGCCTTGTGTTTAAGGCAACACTCATTGGTGTTGCATTTCCTTGATTTTGGTGTTGAAGTATACTTATAATGCAATACTTTTTCTCCGTTGCAGTAGATGACCAAAAGTGTTGCATTACATATCAAAGGCCACGCCCGCGGATGCAACACCCGTTTCGTGTTGCATTTTTGAAAACGAAGCTGAATGCAAAACAGTCCAGACTGGTATTGCATATGAGCACTTATGGCGTAGTGGGTTCTTGATGTTTGTGATAGTTGCTATCTAGCAAAACAGTCCAGACTGGTATTTCCTCACAATACTCATGTTAGTAAGGATTTGTTTGATTTAGTTCATGCCGACCTTTGGGGTCCATATCATTTCAAGACACATGATAATTGTAGAATGTTTCTGACATTAGTGAAAGACAAGTCAAGGACTACATGGGTCTATTTGGTATCTGACAAAGCATCTGTTCCACTCTTACTTAAGCAATTTGTGACTCATATTCAAACTCAGTTTCAGAATACTATTAAAGTTCTTCACACATATAACGGTACTGAATTTTGTAATAAAGTTGTTAGCTCTTTTTTGACTGAGTTGGGGATTGTTCATCAATCTAGTTGTGTATATACCCCGCAGCAAAACGGGTTAGTTGAACGAAAACACAGACATTTATTCGAATGTGCTCATGCTTCGTTACCTATTGTATTTTGGGGTGATTGTTTGTTGACAACAACTTATCTAATTAACAGAACACCAACTATTGTTCTTGATAATAAAAGTCCATTTGAGGTTTTATTTGGTACTTCACCACAGTATAACACTTTGAAAATGTTTGGGTCTCTATGTTATGCCACTGTTGTTCCTCAATCTGGAGATAAGTTTGCTGTTCGGGCTATCAAAGGAGTTTTCGGGGCTACCCGTATGCAAAGAAAGGGTACAAAGTGTTAAATTTAGACACAAGACATGTGTTTATTTCTCGATATGTGAGGTTTATTGAGAATATTTTTCCATTTAAAGATATTGAATCTCAATCTCCACATCTTTTATTTCCTCCCTCTGTTCAGTATGTGGATGATGAACATCTACATGCCTCTTCTTCTTTTCCTGAATCTGCTAATGCTGGCTCTAGTTGTTCAGCTGAGGTTGAGGGTTTCTCTTCTGATTCCTTGCCTATTTCTTTAGATGGTGTATTAGATTGTGTCTCTGTTGCAACAGATAGACCACGCAGAAATAGACAGTTACCTGCTAGATTGTTAGATTATGCAGGCTTGCCTACTCATCTTGTTAATGAGTTTTCGTCTGTTTCTGTGCCTTCACCTAGCTCCATTGTTTCTCAAGATGCACTTATTCACATCACTTCCGATTCCACCAGTTCATCTAATATTCCTATAGAGCCTCAAACCTACAAGCAAGCTATACAAGTTCCTGAATGGTGTAAAGCAATGAACGTGGAATTGGCTGCTTTAGAGGCGAATGGTACATGGGAAATATTACTTCTTCCTTCACATAAGAAAGTTGTGGGATGTCGGTGGTTGTATAAGGTAAAATACCTATCTAATGGCCAAGTAGATAGATTTAAAGCTCGATTGGTGGCAAAGGGTTTTACTCAAACAACCAATATGGACTATTTTGAGACCTTTGCCCCCGTTGCGAAGATGACCTCATTTCGGTTACTTCTTTCTATAGCTGCTCTGAATGGTTGGACTATGTCTCAACTTGATATTACAAATGCATTTCTTCATGGGACGCTTGATGAGGAGGTTTATATGACTCTTCCTCTTGGTTATTCTGTGACCAATCATATTCAAGCCAAGTTTCCAAATAAGAAACTTGTTTGTCGCTTACTCAAGTCGCTTTATGGCTTAAAGCAAGCTCCGCGACAGTGGTTTATTGCGTTATCTACATCGTTATTATCCTTTGGTTTCTTACAGACTTATGGAGATCCTAGTCTTTTTGTGCTATCTCAAGGTGCTTCTCTCGTTTATCTCCTAATATATGTGGATGATATGGTTTTAACAGGAAATGATCCAACTCTCATGGCTCATATTACTGAGTTTATTAGTACCCAATTCAAGGTTAATTAAGGACCTTGGTTCCTTAAGCTACTTTCTGGGTATTCAGGTCCAACATACTGCTGCTGGTTTGCTTATGCATCAGTCTAAATACTTAGCTGATATCTTACAGGATTTTGAGTATTTGTCTTCCAAGTCATCACGGATACCCATGGATCAACACCATGAATTATTACAGGAGTCTGATAGTCCGTATCCTACAGATGCTACAGCTTACAGACGTCTTGTAGGGCGTCTTATCTACCTCACTATCTCTCGTCCTGACTTAGCATACCCTGTCATATACAGGCTCAGTATATGTTCACCCCAGAGCTATTCACTCGCATGCTGTTTTAAAGCTTGTTCGAAATCTCTTCTCTACTACTGGTTATGGTTTATTGTATGCAGCTACAACCAATCCAGTTATGATGTCTTATTGTGATTTCAATTGGGGCAGTTGTAAACTCACTCGTCAATCTCTTACCGATTGTTGTGCGACTTTTGGAGAAACTCTTATTTCCTGAAAGTGTAAAAAGCAGCAAATTGTTTCTAGGTCCTCTGCCGAGGCTGAGTATCTCTCGACTCACTCCGATTCCTTTATTTTGTGACAATCAATCTGCGTTATACATTGCTTCTAACCCCGTTTTTCATGAACATACCAAGCATATCGAGATTGATTATCATTTGGTGCGACAAAAGTATAAGTCTGGTCTAATTTCCTTGCAGCAATCTGTCCACCCATGACCAACCGACTGATTTATTTACGAAGACTAGAAGTTGTACTACTTACTGTCCAAGGTGAGTTGACATTTTGAGGACCAAGATTTCGATATGCACCTATTTGTGGAATAAAACTTACTCGTGTTTCATGAAAAACATTTGATTCTTCAAGAGAAAAATATATCTGTTTAAGGCATGCATTGTTTGACACCTACTCTTAATTTATAATGTAATAATAGAACCTACCAAAATAATACTAACAAATCTGCCCCTTGAATAGAAGTACAGTATAAGAGCATCTCCAATGGTACCAACCCCTTAGCTAAATCAATTTACATGGCATCTATGTGTCACTATTTGGAGAATATGTAAAAAAATTAACACTCCAACCATGTAACCCCTTAGCAATAAATATAGATAATCATATTTGGTTGGCTATATTTGTCGAACCAGCAAAACCCTTAGGTATAATTTACATTATCATAATTATACACAACACCATTGGAGTACTAATCACACCCCTTAGCTAAAATTTTACATTATTCCTATTTTATCAAATTTTAGCCAACCATTTTACATATCATCATTGGAGATGCTCTAACAATATTTTTCATATGCTTGAAAGGAGTTATTATGGCATGGTCTCCTAGTATGTTTAAATTTATTTACTAAACTTTTATTAAATAAGAGTATTTTAACTTAAAGAAAATACTGTTATGTTTAAAATATGTGAAGAACGTTGAGATTGTATTTAATTCTAAGATATCACGTGCTTTCAGTGTTTATTAGTTGTCTCTAACTCCTTGTTATTCATTATACAAATAGTTTTAAAAAATTGTAAGTAAATTTAACTTAAATTTGTCTATAAATTACTTTTACAATTTAAAAAGTAATGCTAGAAACCCTAAAATAATGCCAACTGTCGTCTCTTAATTCTGATTCTGTGGAACGCATAGAAACATTAAAGTTTGGTTGGTCTTGTTCGGTTGGGTAGGTTGTGATTTTATTAATTAAATGTACTTCGTATTTTGATTTAATTAACCTTACTTATTTATAGAAATATATTATTAAATAATAATATTACATATTTATAACCAATTACATTTTCACCTAAAATACATTATTTTTTCTATTTTTTTTAACAAATTCCCCTACTTTTTCAAATATATCACAGACAATTACCGTTTTTAACTAAAACATGTTAGTTTTTCTATTTTTCCTTACTAAAACCCCTCATTTTCCAAAAATATCACGGACAAATATTTAGTTATTTATTTTTAAACCTATTTTAATATTAATTATTTTTTAAAAGTTTGCATATTTTAACATGTCTACTTATTTTTATTTAAAAATGCAATTACTAAAAATATTAAAATATAAATAATCAAATACCTATTTATAACCGATTACCTTTTCAGCTAAAACATATTATATATTTTTTCTAACAAAGTCCCTACTTTTCTAAATATATCACGGGAAATTGTCTTTTATAATTTACTTTTTCTATTTTTCTCACTAAAATCCATTATTTTTCCAAAAATATCACAGAAAATCTTTTACTTATTTATTTTAAAATGTATTTAAATGCTTTTAATTATTAAATTTTAAAACCTCATTTTCCAAAAATATCACGGGCATTTACCTTTTTAAACTAAATATATGTTACATTTTTTATTTTTTTTATTAAACCCCCCATTTCCCAAAATATAACGAGCAAACTCATACTTATTTATTTTAAAATATGTTTTAATGTTTTTAATTAATTAAAAGTGTTTAACTATTTTAACATGTTTACTTATTTTTTGCACAATTACAATTAACAATCAGCATCCAATCAAATCTTACTAAGTATTTGAGAATGCTTGCGAGAACTCTAGCATTTCTCAAATTTAAAATATAATTTTAACATTCCGTACAAACCCTTAAACTCATCCATCCATATTTATATGACCTTTGTAACTCACTATTAAAATGCTAGATGAAGTTCTTATTCGTAATAACCTTATAAATAGAAAAACTAGCACTTGCTACACATTTCATTAGCCTTTCAATGCAGTGTCTAAAAACACCAAAATACAAACCACTTAGCATGAAAGAAATGGCTCCAATGAATCTTCTTCCATCAATGCTATCGATATATTTATGTTTTAATTTTCTCCTTTTTTCTTGTTCATCTCCAACCAAAATCTTCGCCAATGCAGAAAGAAATGGGAATGATAGTACTATTAAAGGAATGTTCGTGTTTGGGGACTCCTTTCTTGACAATGGCAATAATAACTTTCTGGAAACAATAGCTAAAGCTGATTACTTGCCTTATGGCATGGATTCTCCACTTGGACCTTCCGGGAGGTTTAGTAATGGCAAAAATTTTATTGATGTTCTCGGAGAATTGCTTAACATTTCAACGTCCATTCCAGCTTTCCTTGATCCATCTACAAAGGGAAATCATACATCTGTTGGTGTTACTTTTGCTTCCGGTGGCTCTGGAATCCTGAATGAGTCTGGCAACACAGCGGTACAGTTTTGCTATCTTTTTTTCAATACATTTTGCTAGCATCAAGTGTGTTAAATTTATTAAGCTACCTCCACACTTAATATCGTAAGTTGTAGAACAGTTTACTTTGCTTAAGATAATTATGTGATCAAAAGAGTTCCAATACCGTCTTAATTAGTTATCAACAAAATTTCAAGTACATCGTATTAATTCATCAATAATATCTTAATTAAGTACCGCATAAAGTTATCAACAAATCATAAGATGTTTAAAGAACAACCTAATATCTGTGACATACTTGTGCATGTGTTGATCTGTTCAATGTTCAGTACAATAGCAGTAGGACTAAGATGAAACTTTTGACATGATGTTGATTTAAAGAAAACTGGAGAACAAACTTAAATTCGCGGTTTCTTTTTTGATGAGATATAGCATCTTGCACAAACTACTAAAGTTCCCTTTTTTTTTTTTCGTTTTAAATTTTCCTTTGTAGGGAGGATCAGTGCCGAGTTTGGATGAGCAAATTAAGAATTTTGAGGAAATAACATTGCCGGAGTTGCAAAGTCAGGGGGAGACCAGTAGCAGAAAGTCATTATCCAAGTACTTATTTGTGATTGGATGCGGATCAAATGACTACGTTTTGAATTATTTTAGGAATGGATCAGAATCTAATATCAGTGTTCAAGATTTCACTGCCAATCTCACAACTAACCTCTCTTCTCACCTCAAGGTAAATTTTCACTTGCATGCTTTATACTTTATGCTTTAGAAGGTTTGGTACCAATTTTTGACTATAGAACAACTTGCCAAAGACCCTTAATATAAGTTTACGAGGAAGTTAAAATTATTACTTTTGCGAGGTTGTTAATTTGTTTATCCAATTTTTGGATCATCTATATATGTTCAGAAAATTTTGAAACATTATTGCAGAAATTGTACAATTTGGGGGCACAGAAGATTGTACTGATGTCTCTGTATCCAATAGGCTGCAGCCCCCTAAGCATTGCTGCACAACCAGCAAAGAGGAAGGGCTGCAATAAATCGCATAATGAAGCTGCTTTGTTATTCAATGCGAAGTTAAAGGCCATGGTAAAAGGCATTAGGCCTCAAAAACCCGGTCCTAACGTTGTTATGGTCAATGGATACAAAATTGTTCGAGATATAATCAGAAACCCTGCTTCAAATGGTAAAAACATGTAACCGGTGTTTTAACTTTTTACACCTGATGTGTGCTTGATCAAGTTACTAAAAGCAATTTTCGATGTTTGATATGCTTAGGTTTTGTTAATGCGAACGAATCTTGTTGCAAAGTTCTGACAGCTGGTGAAGGCAGGGTCGAAGCACGAATTTTATGCGAGAAAGGAGGATCAACATGTGAAGACAGGAAAAAGCAAGTGTATTTTGATGGTTTTCATCTAACAGAAGCTGTGAATGTTATATTAGCTACAAAGGCATTCGGTTCGAATCTCACTACTGATGCTTATCCCTTCAGTATCAGCAAACTCGCTCAAATCTAGGGTTCATTTACTCTGATTATTGAATGTTACAGTTTCAGAACTTGATGTCACGCTAGTGATCTCAGATTGTTGTATTAATAATGTCACAGTGGCATGCAATGTGACAACTATACATGTTGGATGAAATAAATAAGAAAATAATTTCATAATTTGACGAAATTTAGCTTGCATCCTTGTTTGTAGTAAATTCCATTTAATTTATGCGCAAACATGTGGATTTGCATCGATGTCTCCAATGAATCTTATTCCTTCAATGCTTTGTATACGCTTGTATTTTAGTCTTCTATTTTCTTCTTCTTCTCCAACCAGAATTTTCTCCGATGCAGAAAATACAGAAGATGGAAATACTAGTACTATTAAAGGATTAATGTTTGTGTTTGGGGACTCCTTAGTTGACAATGGCAACAATAACTTTCTTGAAACCGTGATCAAAGCTGATTACTTGCCTTATGGCATGGATTTTCCGAATGGCCCTTCTGGGAGGTTTACTAATGGCAAAATTTTTATCGACGCTCTCGGAGAATTGCTTAACATTTCAACACTCATTCCACCTTTCAGTGATCCTTAAACAAAGGAGAATCATACAGGCGTTGGTGTTAACTATGCATCAGGTGGCTCTGGAATCCTAGATGATACTGGCTCCGTAGAGGTACAGTTCTAATATTTTTCTCTATATACATTTTGCTAGCATCTAGTATGTTAAAACAGAATAAATGGAACAGAATTTGCCAATAAAAAACAAATCCAAGGAAAATGCCAAACGCAATTTATTAAGAATACTTCACAATCTAATGTCAGTGTTCAAGAATTCACTGACAATCTTTCAACTACTTTCTCTTCTCAACTCAAGGTAAAATTTTCAGTTTGTAAGGGGAGGTGAGACGAATTTGATATAAAATATTGTTATGAGGTTGTTTGTTTTTCCAGTTTTTGGATCGTCTATATATTTTTACGAAATTCTGAAATTTATCGCAGAAATTGTACGATTTGGAGGCAGAGAAGTTTGTACTGATGTCTTTGTATCCTCTGGGCTGCAGCCCGGGAATCATTGCTGCACAAGTACCAAGGAGGAAGGGCTGCAATAAAATCCTTAATGAAGCTGTTCAGTTATTCAATGCCAAGTTAAGATCCTTGGTAAACGGCCTTAGTCGACAAGTGCCAGGTCCTAACATTGTTATGGTCAATGCATACAAGATTATTCAAGATATAATCAGAAACCCTGCTGCAAATGGTAAAACTATGTAGCCTTTGTTAGTTGTTACAACCGTTTTACACATAACATGCTTGATTAAATCTTACTAATCAAGTCTGGATGTTTAATACGCTCAGGTTTTAGTGACGCGACAAAACCTTGTTGCCAGTTGTCATCAACGGAAGAAGGGGGAAATGAGATTTATTGCAAGAAAGGAGGAGCAACATGTGAAGATAGGAACAAGTTCGTGTATTTTGATGGCTTGTACCCAACTGAAGCTGTGAATGTCGTATTAGCTAAAAGGGCTTTCAGTTCGAATCTCACTACTGATGTTTATCCCTTCGGTATCAAGGAACTCGCTCAAATGTAGGATTAGTTTTCTCTGAAGTATGTTTCAGTTTCAGAATTGAACTTGATGTTCTGCTAGTTGATCTAAATCTATTGAATTAATAAAGTCACTGTGGCATGCAACGTGACAACTATGTTGGACTAAATAAATTAAATAAGAAAACATTTTCATAATTTGATGAAATTTACCTCTTCCCAGAGATTGTATTGGAACTATTGGAGGAATATCAAGGTTTGACAAACAGGGAGAATCCCAATTAAGAAAGCACAGCCTAATGCTACCATTGCAGCTAACTTGGCCTTGTATCGCTTTCTAGCTCCTAGTTCATTCCTTGTTTACATAAACACATACCATAAGAACATCATAATTACAGTTTTCGACAAGAAATAGTGTTAAACATCCTTCAACCTTGCTTTTATATGCATCCTTTGGATCATCCAATGTCCCGTCACATTGCCAGAACAAATATTTATGCAATTCGTGCATCGTTTTCTCTGTTTTGTTCATCCAATAACACACTTAAGAGTGAAGGGAAATTTTAAAAAAAAAAGAGAGAGAGAAAGAAAGATTCATGCATAGTGTGAGAGAGGGAATATGCCTATCTCAAATACATTTATGATCAAATATAGATTAAGTTTACAATTCATTTTTATTGGTAATCAAGTACAAAATAATTACAGCTTATGATATCACGATATCGTTACATAGTAAACACACAATTCAATCACAGAATTAAGGTCTTAAGTAGGCACACTGTGAAGAACAACGGTCTCAACAGTGAGACCAGGCCCAAAACCAAACAGAACACCCCAGTCAAGTCCTTCTCCAGTAGTTCTCTTTCCATCCTTAGCTGAAGCCTTCCTCATTTCATCCATTACGAACATAACACTAGCACTTGACATGTTCCCATAGTCCCAAAGAATCTGTCTTGTAGCCTTAAGTTTATCAGGCGTCAAGCTTAACTCATTTTCGACTGCATCTAGTATACTTCGGCCACCAGGATGTGGAATCCAAAAAATTGAGTTCCAGTCAGTTATACCCAAGGGTTCGAATGCCTTAACTAAACTTTTCGTAATATTCTTTGAAATCAGCTCACCAACATTTTTGCGAAGGTGAAAAGTAAGACCCACCTCCCGAAGATGACCACAGACAGCATCATCGCTATCCGGAATGATAGTTTGGTCTACAGAAACAATCTCAAACAATGGGTTTTCAACTCCAACTACAGGGTCAGACCCCACTATAACTGCAGCAGCCCCATCGCCAAAAATGGCCTGGCCAACCAGATTATCAAAATGAGTATCACTAGGCCCGCGAAATGTATGGACAGTAAGCTCGGAGCAAACAATGAGCACACGAGCACCTTTGTTGTTCTCAGCCAAGTCTTTTGCCAGACGAAGAACCATGCCACCTGCAAAGCAACCTTGTTGGTACATCATGAAGCGCTTGACGGACGGGCTGAGGCCCATAAGCTTGGTGAGGCGGTAGTCTGCACCAGGCAAATCAACACCGCCAGTGGTGCAAAAGATAAGGTGGGTGATTTTGGACATTGGCTGCCCCCATTCTTTTATGGCCTTCAAAGCTGCTTCTTTACCTAGTTTTGGCACTTCCTCAACCATAATGTTTTGCCTTGTATCAAGAGATGGTGCCATGAACTCACAGATATTTGGATTTTCTTTCATTAATTCTTCACTCAAGTACATGTAACGGGTATTGATCATCGATTTGTTACCTGGAAAAAGTAAACTCAAAGCTAATTAATTTTAAGATGATAATATAGTCAAGTTACTGGTTCTTCCAAAATCCGAAGATATTGGAGGAAGATCTTATCAGGATTCTATAATATATTCTAACACTTACTCTCACTTGAAAGCCATTAATGGATCAAAGATTAGATTCGTGTCTACAATAAATTATGATAATATTGCGGGTGGTAGGATATCGAACTTGAGTCATCAGTCACCATGAACATGATTAGAGGACTATGAATTTATATCCTAGCACTTCCCTTAGCTCAATTGGATTAATAAAATTTACTGTACGAAATATGAACCAGCTTCCATTAAGATAAATAGATGACTCAATTAAAAACTTACACATGCGCTTAAATTTTTCTTTAAGCTCGCTTTTATCTTCACTTTTAGTGATACGAAAATAAAAATCAGGATACGTGCTTTGATCAAAGCAGTTGGGAGGCGTTACGGTTCCGATTGCCAACACCGTCGCCGGACCTCCGGCCAGTTGTGCCTTTCGGAACTCATTCACAGTCACCATTTTTGTCTGAAATATATTAGAGGGAGACAATGTTGTATGGTAATAGAAGCTTGCTTGTGTACTTCCTTACTTTATGTTACATTTGAATTTATAAGCGTTCATGATGGAAGGCTGTAGGCAGAATTAGCACAAGACAAACCACCTTTTACCTATTTTGGATATCGTAAGTGTTTTACTAGGATCGTTTGTAGTTGGTCGTGGACTTGAGGTTGATTATTCACAAAGAAAAATGCTAGAAGTCCCAAATACTTATTTATCAGCTTAAGCTTAAAATAGTAAGTTTATTAATAATAGTACGGAAACATGCATAAATATGTATTCACAAATTAAATTTGTGTCACGTGTATGCCACATCATTCTCAAATAATTTGGGATAATCATCTATAATATATATCAAAAAAAGTAAACTAAGTAAGTTAGGGGTTTAAATACAGTGAATGCTGAATACTAGAACTTAATTAGAATTCATATATCAAGTTTTATTCGTTAAAAACAAAGCTAAATAAAGAATTCATAAATGCATAATAATTACAATAAACATGAACATATGAGTAGGGAGAACTCTGATATAAGGTCTAAGAGAGAATCTTTGTGTATATATTTATTTTATTATTTTCAAATATGTGAGTACAAATTTTAATCAATAAATTCAAAATAAAATGATGCAATTTTTTTTGAAGAATCATTGAAAATTACTTATAAATTGTCGAAGTTCAATTTTTTAAAATGATAAACTTTATTTTTTTTATATTCAGTCAAAATTCGATCAATTTAACCGAAAATATCAAAAATGGACAAGTTTTTTGAAACGGAAGGAAATATACTTTCATATTTCAAATTGAATTCTCTAACTACATATTAAAAATACTTTGTTAAATTATATTTATTCTCATCTATATGATAAAATAATATTTACATATTATTGAATCATTATTCGTGATTAAATACTAGTGTTATTGCGTTTATATTACCCATAATGTAAAATATAAAAATTGAAATTAATATATATAAAGTTTATAAATGTCAAATCAATATACTTATATAAAGGAGAAGACGGAGGCGGTGAGGTGGCGCTCTAGAATCGCTCCGTTCTATTTTTCTAATTTTCTCAATTTTTCACAATTTTTAATTTTAATAATTACAACTTCCTTTATTATTTTCGATTTTGTAGGAAGAAAATTGAAAATTACATTTTTATTATTTTCAAACTTGATAGAACTTTCTTTTATTATTTTCAAACTTGATAGAACTTTCTTTGATTTAAAAAATTACAACTTCCTTATTATTTTCGAATTTGTAGGACTTGACAGAACTTTCTTTGATTTAGAAAATTACAACTTCCTTATTATTTTCGAATTTGTAGGCTTGATAGAACTTTCTTTTATTATTTTCAAACTTGATAGAACTTTATTTGATTTAGAAAATTACAACTTCCTTATTATTTTCGAATTAGTAGAACTTGATAGAAGTTTCTTTGATTTAGAAAATTACAACTTCCTTATTATTTTCGAATTATGTTAGACGAAACATTAAAAGTTTGGTTGGTCGGTATAATAATATTACATATTTATAACCAATTACTCTTTTCACCTAAAATACATTATTTTTTTATTTTTTCTAACAAATTCCCCCACTTTTTCAAATATATCACGGACAATTACCTTTTTTAACTAAAACATGTTAGTTTTTCTATTTTTCCTTACTAAAACCCCCCATTTTCCAAAAATATCACGGACAAACATTTATTTATTTATTTTTAAACCTATTTTAATATTATAATTATTTTTTTAAAGTTTACCTATTTTAACATGTCTACTTATTTTTCTTAACAAATGCCTTTTATAATTTATTTTTTCTATTTCTCTCACTAAAATCCATTTTTTCCCCAAAAATATCACATGAAACCCTTTACTTATTTATTTTAAAACATATTTAAATACTAAATATATCATTTTCCAAAAATATCACGTGCATTTACCTTTTTAAACTAAATATATGTTACATTTTTTATCTTTTCTTACTAAAACCCCTCATTTCCAAAAATATAACGGGCAAACCCATATTTATTTATTTTAAAATCGGTTTTAATGTTTTTAATTAATTAAAAGTGTTTAGCTATTTTAACATGTCTACTTATTTTTTGCACAATTACAATTAATAAAATATGAAAATAAAAAATAAAATAACAATTAACAATCCGTGAATTGCACGTATTGGTAAATAAGAAGTTAAGAAATTAGATCGGTCTTGCATAATAAATTAAGTAATTACTTGGTAAATAATTAATTACCTTTAATATTTTCATACAAACAACTAATTAATAGTATAAATATACACATAAACTCTGGTAATTGTCTACTGCAATTTTTGTTGTCAACATTGTTCTTCTTTACTTTTTTGTTTGTTCATGTTAAAAGTGTGTATATGAGTACATGAGTATGTGACTTTTTCCTTTATGTTATTTATCTTATTACGTTTGTTTGTATTCTAATGCAAGAGCATATTAAAATCTTTGACAAGACAAGTTATTTGCTATTAGTGTTGATTGAGTTAAGACATGGATTAATAAGGAGGGGGATTCATCGGTTAAAATAATAGGCCTATACAAGGTAACTCGAAAGTGGAGAATTCATCATGTCTTCAAAAACAAATTTTATCATTGTTTTTTAATGTTTAGATAGTTATTGCTCTAATTTTTACGAGAAAAGAATATATTTTTAGTAAAATATTTTATGTAATTCATACACGGAAATTCAAAGATAAAAATTGTATATTAAGAAATTATAGTGTATGTATTTCAAAAATATTATGTTAAGATTTCTTCGATTGAAAAATTTATTTAGTGTGTGCATTTTTAACAAAATTCAATAAGTCGGTGCATCTATAACAAAAGTCATACAAGAATAAGAAACATTGAGAAGAGGTCATTAATTTTTTTTTTAAAGGAAGAGGTTGTTGTTGTTTTTGTTTTGACAAAAAGAGATCATTATTAATAAAAAAATTCTCCCAGCAACAAAAATGATGTTTGTTCATATATTTTGAATTTTTTCTTACTGAGAATAGATTTGGAGGTAGTGAAAATTTTAGTAGCTCTGAATGTATAATTATAGTTTTTGATTAAACGATCCAGAACTTTATATATATATATATATATATATAATTCAAAACAAAAATTAATTTTATATTAGAAATATTATTTCATTTAAAAACGTATTTTGTAGAATATATTTTGAGAAAATTTAGAGATATTATTATAAAGCCGCTGCGAAGCGCGGCTTAGTAAACTAGTTATTTATAAATCTGTTAATATGTAATTATTACTATGCATTTTTTTGAATAAATATTTTTGTAGGGAGTTGTTCCGTTTTTGAGATAAAAATGCTCATATTCAAATATATTTTTACTAATAACAACCAATTTCTTTTATTATCTACACCAAATCGTAAATGTAAAATATTATAACATAATAAATTATTGCACCTTGTACAGAGAAAATAAACTATTCATATTTAAATTTCATCAGTAATAATAAATTTTACAAATAATTTAATAAATTATTTTTAATCAACACGGTAATACCCTAGTATCTATTTAGTGATGTATGGATGGCAGGTAATTGTAATTGATATGGGCCATAGCCCAGAAATATAATTAATGACGTATTAATTAGATCTAGATTGTTCCAAAAGTTAAGCTCAATAAATGAGGTCTGAAACCCTAATTATTTATTAATTTCGTAATTAATAAAAAGAGAAAATGTGTAGCTCATAAAAAGAGTCCGATGTGTGTCAAAACCTTCAAATATTAGCCACCAAGGCTTACAAACCTAATAGGAGTCAGCCTCCTACAAAATAGGATTCACAATCCTGATTTAAGAAGTCACCCAATTCTATCCTAAATGCAGGGCTCCTGATGCCTATATAAGGACCCTGATCCTTCAAATCAAAACTACGTTTTTTGGCTTGATTCTCAGCAATAGTTGAGATACATAGGCATATTGTGAGGGCAGATTTAGCCACGAAACACGAGACCAGCCATTAAAACTCGAAAGCTCTCAAACCCTAGCATTAAATTTGAAAGTACAGATTTTATTCCACGAAACACGAGAAGAACTATGCAGGAAGTGTATACTTCCAAGTCTTGAAGACCCCAAGCATCAATGGAAAATTAATAGCACCTATTGATGTTGCTAGCTGTTGGATGGATCCCATCAAGGCTCATCTAGAAACTAGTTGGCTACCTACCAATACTTCAGAGGCACGAAAATTATATGTGAGAGCACTAAGATACACCTTAATTGAGGGAATCTTGTATAAAAAGTCTTTCGGTGTCCCCTACTTGAAGTGTTTGAGACCCCAAGAGGTAGAATTAGCCCTAAAGGAAGTACATGGGGGTGGGCAGCACTTGGGGGCAGGGCCTTTACTCATAAAATCACTCGCCTAGGATTCTATTGGCCAGATATGCTTACAAACGCAAAAGACTATGTGAAGAGGTGTGAACGATGCCAAAAGCATGCACCAGTGGTTAGACAACCACCTGAGATGTTAACATCTATAAATTCACCTGTCCCATTTGCCATGTGGGGGATGGATATACTTGGCCCATTTCCAGTAGCAAGTGCACAAAAGAAATTTTTGATAGTGGCAATTGACTACTTCACTAAGTGGATTGAGGTTAAACCCCTAGCCAAGATAACCACTAAGCAAGTAATGCAATTCTTGTGGGAAAGTGTAATATGCAGGTATGAGAATCCACGAATCTTGGTCACGGATAATGGAACTCAATTCAACAATGAGGATTTCAAGAAGTATTGTGGATAGAATGATATTGAACTACGTTTCACTTCTGTTGCTCATCCTCAAACAAATGGGCAAGCTGGCAAATCGAATTATCCTGGATGGACTAAAGAAGAAAGTTGAACGCTCTAGGAATACTTGGGTGGATGAATTACTCCCCATATTGTGGGCATATCGTACCACTTGTAAGGTCACCACTGGGGCAACTCTGTTTCTGTTAGCATATGGAGCAGAAGCAGTGGTTCCAGTAGAGATTACTCATACTTCTCCAAGAGTGGAAGCCTATGAACCAGAAGAAAATGAAGAAGGCATGAGACTTGCTTTAGATCTAATCGATGAAGTTAGAGATGAAGCAAATGCTAAGATAGTTGAACATTATAAACGAGCATTTTTCTATTACAACCTAAGGGTTAAAGAGAGATTCTATCGTCAAGGAGATTTAGTTCTTCGAAAGATTGAAGTATCCGGAGTTGGACAAAAAGGAAAGTTGGCTCCAAATTGGGAAGGGCCATACCGAGTCAAGAACGTGTTTGGGCGAGGCTCATAGAAGTTGGAAACCCTTGAAGGGATTGAGGTACCAAGAACTTGGCATGCTGCGAATTTGAAAATTTATTATGTTTAGTGTTTCCTAACTGGATTCACCATTAGGACAAGTAAAAATAAGGTTGACGAAACCATTTCTGAGCTCGTAAACTCTTAGTAGGAAATATGTAAGGGTTGAAACCATTTCTCAAGTTATTTATTAAAGAATGTTCTCATTCATTACTTTCATTTATCAATGAAGAACTAAATATGTATCAAACATCGACAAATATGCAAGGCTAAGAAAAAAGTTAAATATGCAAAGAAATTAAGATTAAACTTATAAAAAGAGTTTAAGTTCTAACGAATACCAAAGCCACGAAGGGCTACATAATAAGCAACATAAAAATAACTAAGCTATTTCTCCTCCTCGCTGCTTGTATCATCAGTTTCTTCTTCTTCACCTTCTGAGCTAGAGCCAGAACTAGTGCTAGTAGCATCGACAGAAGCATCGCCCTTTGTGTTAGCAGGAGGAGAGGAATGCTCAGGATCTAAAATTCGATCATCTTCCTCCATATCATCCTCACCAGACAAATCTCTCTCGAGAGGAGTTGGAGCGTAAGGGCTCGGAAAGAGAGCAGGGTCAAAAGTACCAGGATGCTTCCCTAAGACCGCCTCTAAAGCCTCGTCCCATCCCTTTGAGTATTGGACTGGAAAGAGGAGCTCGTCATGATCGCTATCAAATCCTTGTATTCCTGAGAATCAAGGTATTCGTCAATGCAATCATCCTTGCTCTTTCTTAGTGCCACCAACTCAGCTTGAGCATCCTATTAGGTCCTGATAAGTTTGTAGAAGGGGGGTTGAATACAAACTATACTGTTTTATCGAAATTTGTTCGTTTAAGATTAAACAATTTAGAACAAATTAATGCGGAATAAAAACTGAAACAATATTCAAGTTAAATAGAAACTCTATTAAACTTGAGGAGTGTTACAACTTTGATCACTGATTACAAAGAACTTAATAAAACAAATCTAGAATAAATTCGACATGAATTTATCTATTTTTGTAATAAAAAGGATCGAATACTAAAAAGTAGTTCGATATAAAATCTAGGGATTATGATCCGCTAGAAAGTCAAAGCAGTACAAGTGAAATGATCCTTATGGATTAAATGCTAAGAACAGATCAAGAATTAATTTCACTGGCAAGAATTGAATGCTTTTCCGTTTAGAATTGAAGAAGACAGTTGAAAAGAAATGTTAATGCCTCTGTGTCTTTTTTCTTTCTGTTGGAATTGTAATAATGTAATGTCTTCTGTTGCCTTGTATTTAAACTAATTGCATTTCTAAAATCAACCCACGTGCAAGTCATTTCACAGAACTGAGAATGCACTAGGAAGACTTATAGAAAAACAAGTAATTATGCCTTGGAAGACAATCGGGAAAACAAGAAATGTATTAGGAAGACATTCGGGAAAACTTAGATTTGGCTTAGGAAGACAATCGGGAAGACTCACTTGTGAGTCTTCCTAGCTTATTAAACTAAGTCTTCCTAGTTCAAACCTAAGTCTTCCTAGTTCAAATTCATTCTAATTTAAATAATTAATTAAATAAATTATGTATTAAATTAATTCTTTACAGAATTAAATTAATAAATAATATACTTAATAATATTAATTATTTATAAGAGAATAAATAGAATTAGTTGACTTCTTAAACAATTCCAGAATCACTTAAAACTTAGATAAATAACAAACACAATAGTACATTGACACTCGATGCACTGTCTGGTTCATGAGTGACTAACGACAATGTCTGTTCTTTATCTGTTTGACTTTAAGCAGTGATTCACTTCCTTCTCATTCAAGAACTCCGTAATCAGTATCTTTTTCTGTCACCACTTGAAATCTCTGTCACTTTAATAAATCCACTGAGCTTGAATACTTCATTGAGGCTTGATCAATAAATTGAGCTTCTTTCAATGTAGAATCACTTCAAGTCTGTAGATGACTTTAATCTTCATTCTTTGACAGATATAACCTTCTGAGATTCCTGTGACAATTGATTATTATTATTTACTTATTACATCTTAATTAAAGTTGAGTAGAATCCTCGGTGTTTACAAATAGGCCGGGACATATGCCTTTCAATCTCCCCCTATTTGTTTGTTAGACAATAACAATCAAATACCTCTAGAGGATAACTCAACTAAAACAAGAAAAGATAAGACTTTTAAGAGCCAAGCAAATAATAAAAGGTTCTGGATTAAATATAACAATTTCCAGATTCAAACAGTAAAGATAAATACAAGATAGATGTTCCTCTAGACTGAACATATGAATACATTACCCTATCTTGATTTACCTAGCTCTAAACATATAATATTTACAAATGAGCTAAACCTATCATGCCTTTAGTCTCTAATTTCACCTTCTTCAGCTTCTTGTAAGGTGACTAGAAGATCTTTGTCAAGGACACGATCACTTTCAGAAACCACACCACTTGGCATTACTGGTTGAGTGGTGATCTTCTTCAATCTATTCTTCATTTGAGCATATCTTGGAATTTTCTCCGTGCAGTAGTCTGAAATCATATCAGCAACTTCAGACTTTTCTACAGAAGCAAACCCAGAAGTTCTAAGAAGATTCTCCAACTTCACCAGTTGCATAGCAGTCTGTAGCTTCATGGAATCAGGATCCAGCCTCACTGTCTCTAAAGTTGTACCTCTGTAGATTTTGACTTCATAAGGAAAATGTACAACTTAAGGACTGGCCTTCATAGCAGAATCTCTCAGCCGGTCATAGAGAAGCTCATTCAAGCAAGAAGATCTTTTTACTTTACTCATCAGAATCCACAGTTCAGATAGAGATCTTCTTTGAAGGAGGTCAAGAGAAATGGTGAATGACCCTTCAAGAGCACTTGAGACATAGATGAACAGTTCTTGCCTCACTTGATCAAATGCAGACGTAATCCTTAAGATATCTTCCTTCAATGCCTTCATGTATAATGAATTGTCTGGATTAACAGTCCCGATCTTCTCAAGCAGCTTCAGAAAAGTAGCATCATTGTTTGTGCCTCTCTGAGGGATATCAAACATCTCCCTTGCCTTATCCCATTTAAGTCCTTGCTTCATCCTAACATCCAATCTCCTTTCCTTGACATGAATACTATGAAGACGTTGTTTGTCTTCATGTTCAGCCTTTTGAATCTTTAGCTTCTGAGATATGATGTTGGAGACCTTGGCTTGCTCATCCTCCTTTCTCCTTAGCTCTGCTTGCTGTTTCTTCAACTCCTTTTGAAACAAAGGGTCAGGTGTATATAGATCAGCTTCATCTTCCCAATCATCAAAGTTGGCTGCCTCCTCAACCTCCTCCTCACCAAAAGCTTCTTCAGGTATGGTCTTCTCCAGATCACCAGATGTGTCAAAGTGGAAGTCATCCTGTTCACCATGGTAGTAGTAGGCATCATCAAAAGCAGACTCCTCCATTGATTGTTTACCTTTCCCCTTATCTCCTCCAGAAGCTTCTCCAGCTTCCCTTTCTTCTCCTTTCTTCTCCTTCTCCCCCTTAGTTGAGGAATCCTCTACAGTTTGAGCTGTGAAAGCCCTAGGATTCACCTCAGTTGTTCTCCTTATCTCTCCTCTTTCCCTTCCATTTCCTCCTTCATCAGCATCATCATCCTCATCAACATCTCCCTCAAAGAATGTTCTTTGCTCTACAGTAGGTTGATGTGATTCCTTGATTATGTTGTATAGGTGCTTCATCCCTTCATTCAGATGCTCCATTCCTCCCTCAATCCTAGATATCCTTTGTTCATTAAACCTCTGGTTTTCATCAGATGTTTGCAGAATGAAGTCCACCTTGGTAGAAATAGCAGCAATCTCCTTGACACTCTCTGATATCTGAGCATTTGACATTGTAAGATCAGAGATGTCTGAAGCCACCAGTACTTGAGATTGTTGGATCGAATTCAGCCTCGGGAGTAAATTATTCTTCAATCCTTCCAGGTCATCTTTCACAGTACCCAGCTGATTTGATACAGAGGTGGTAGATTGAGCAACCACTTGTGCTTTAAGAAGATTGTTCTCAGCCTGGGTTTCTTGTAACTTCCTTTGTAGATCAGCTAGCTGGTTCAACAAAGCAGTGTTTGTGTCAGTGTGTGCACTCACCTCAATTGCTCTCAGTGGTGTTTCACTCAACTCACGTGCTTGTGTTTCACTCGGTGTTTGATTCATATCTCTCACCACTAACTGTCTGTCAAGATTCTCAGTAGATGTACCTGCAGGAAAAATCACCCTAGCCCCTTCAAGAGAGGTCAGTGGTGGTGCAATGGGAGTTCGCAATTCCCGATCCCTGATTGAGTCTGTCAAAATATTTGACATTGTATACTGAATTTCTTCAGGGACAGACTCATCAAGTTGCCTTTCACTTTCTCCAGTATAAACTGCGAGTGAAAAATCCCTTAGGGGAGCCAGAGATGTTCCCTCTGGGAGGGGAGAAAATGATTCTATTATTGGAGGCGAAGAATCAGATTTTCCCTCTGATGCCTGTGAAGGCACTTCTACCGTAACTATGGTAGGCACTGTTTCAAAGTCAAAAGTAAAGTGCTCTCCTGACATGGTGTCCTGAGTGTCATCTAGATGGATATCTTCTCCCATTGTGAGTAATGGGAGTGTGCTTGACTCAGTACAAGATGCCATGGCCTGATGGCGAATTTCAATAGATCCACCCTGTTGAGAGGATGTCTCCAGAGACTGTGTAGTGGCCATATCAATGTCCATATCCTTTTGAGAGGATACAGATGGGCTAACAGTTGTCTCCCTATAGGTTTTTCTTTTCTTTAAGGGTGGAGACAGAGCTGTGGGAACACTCATTTCAGCTATATCACTAACATTTCTTGAACTGGTTTGTACATTAGGCTCAGGTGGTGTTTCAGGAGTGTTTGACTCTCTGTTTGGCTCTATGACCTGGGTCAGAGACTGTGGATCTACAATCTCTGGGTCAGCCATAACAACCACTTGGGTTTCAATTGAAGTACCAGAAGAAGAACCAAGGTTAGGAATAACTACCTGCAGTGGTACTGGATGTGGTTCGGGAACTTGTTCACCAAAGATAGGAAGATTAATGAATTGTCTCATGAATGGTGAAACAAGAACAGGTATGGTGGTAAATTTGGATGAGACATCAAGTCTGGTGTAGAATTTGGTGTCTGTGGTTGGAGAGGTTTCAAATCTAGCTTCTCGAAACAGTTCTACCTGCTCAGCAGTGAGAAGATGATTAATGATAAGAGTTAGAAAGCGAGGGTACCAACACCTTACTTTCACACCATTATCAGAATCTCTCCTAGAGTGAGCAAGCCTGTTGAGCAAAAGGTTCCACAGAATCTGAGCAAAGTTCAATCTACGACCAAATACTATAGCATAGGCAATGTATTGATTAAGACTGGTAATGCAATGAAAGTTTGTTTTTGTGCAATTACCAAATACCCTAGCTATAGTATCAAAGAACAGATCCCATTCGCTTACAACAAAAGTTTTTGACAATTTGACCATTTGAAAGGGACCCTGATAATGAATATTCACAAAGAACTGTGTTAACTCATCATCAGTGGGTAATGGATCAAACCTGTCCTTTGGAAAATGCAACACATCACAAAATAAATCAAAAGTAACTGTATATTGCTGATTGAGAATATTGAAAGTAAAAGATTTTGAATTTTCAGCAATAACAGCACTTGAACACAACATCCTTAATGGATCAATTTTCAGAAGTGCATTGGCACAAATAGCATAACTAACACAAGTATTGCTATTTAAAAATTGAATCCATGGTCTGAAACGTTCCACTTTACACCTAGCCGGATCAAAATACCCAACAAAATTATTTAAAACTAATTCAAAATTATTAGGATCCATTTTAAATAAAACAATAAAAATTCTAATTAATTTAAATAAAAATAAAATTTTAGGGATTTTTAGAATTAATTAAAATTACAAAAATCCACAAAATTAAATTTTACCAAAATTAATTAATTTTCAAATTTTTTAGATCCTAAAAATTCGAATTACACTTGGGCAAATTGGGCAAATGAACGGGCAAAGTTTTCAATAACACATAGAGTACCAAGAACAGTTTCCAAATCACAGAACCACTTTGATCAGAAAAACACAAGTAAAAATCACTTAACAAATCAGAAACAATCAAGTCGAATGGAATGAAAGAAAAAACAGAATTTTTGACAGCACTTCGACTCAAAAAGGTTTGATTTTGAGAGAATAGAAATGATTTGCTAAGTAAACACTTGAGCAATGTTGCTTGAAGATCAGTGATTCTGCAAAACAAATTGAGAATTCGAAAGGGGGGTTTTGAAAAGCTGAAAAACTGCTAAGGCAATAATAAGAAAATGCGTATGTACTGGTGTATGTATATATATAAGAAATAAACAAATAAAACTGAATTTAGAAGACTATCCAAACGTTTTTAAGGAAAAAGACTTGGGAAGACAATCGGGAAGACTTAGAATAGTCTTCCCGGTAGTCTTCCTAGTACAAACCGGATTGTCTTCTAAAAAATTAATAAAAGAAAAACAGAAAATAATACATATATTTCTAAGTCTTCCCGATAGTCTTCCTAGTTCAAAAACTGGGAAGACTTAGGAAAAGACTTAAAAATAAATGGAAACAAAAAAAAAACAAAAACTAAAAAAATCTTAGTTTTCCCGGTAGTCTTCCTAGTATAAAACTGGGAAGACTTACCAAAAAAAATAGAATTAAATTCGAAAAATTTACAGAAAATGCTGAATAACTTAGAAAAATGAATGAAAAATATATAAAATTCTAGAAAAATTCACAGAAAATTCCATAAATCCTAGAAAAATATGCAGAATATTAGAAATGCATAAAATTAATATAAACTTGCAGAAAAATTCAAACAACAATATTTACAATCTGAAAAATATCTAAATAATTCTAAATAAATATATTTTCAATAAAAATACATTTCTCCACTAAAAAAAAAGAAAAATATTTTTAAAGAAAATAAATTATTCAGAGTTATTTAAAAACACAAGCATGTAATATTAACAGAGAATTAGCAGCAAATATTAGTTAAATGACAAGAGAAAATGAATTTTGAAATAACAAACCTGACAGATATATTGTTAATCACTAAAACTGTTTAACATACCCAATTTACCAACTAACTTGATAAATGTGGATTCATCAACAGATTTAGTGAATATATCTGCAGTCTGTTCTTCTGTGGGTACAAAATGTAACTCCACAGTTCCATTCATGACATGCTCTCTGATAAAATGATACCTGATATCAATGTGCTTCGTTCTCGAGTGCTGCACAGGGTTGTTGGAGATTTCTATGGCACTTGTATTATCACAAAATATGGGGATTTTGTCTAATGCAAAGCCATAGTCCTTTAATTGATTCCGTATCCATAAGATCTGAGCACAACAGCTTCCAGCAGTAATATATTCAGCTTCTGCTGTTGAATTTGAAACTGTTTGCTGTTTCTTGCTATACCAGGAAATCAACCTACCTCCTAGGAATTGACAACTCCCAGAGGTACTCTTTCTATCCACAACACTACCTGCATAATCAGAATCTGTATATCCAACAAGATTAAAACCAGAATCTTTAGGGTACCAGATACCTAGATTAGGTGTACCCTTAAGATATCTCAAGATTCTTTTCACAGCAACGAGATGAACATCTCTAGGATCCGCTTGGAACCTTGCACACAAGCATGTAGCATACATAATATCTGGTCTACTAGCAGTAAGATAGAGTAAGGAGCCAATCATACCTCTGTAGCTTGTAACATCTACCTTGATAGATTTGTCAGAAGCTCCAAGTTTGATTGCTGTTGAAGATGGAGTCCTTGCTGATGTTGAATCCTCCATGTGATACTTCTTGAGGAGTTCTTTGAGATACTTGGATTGACAAATAAATATTCCATTTGACCTTTGACTTACTTGCAATCCAAGAAAGAACTTCAGCTCACCCATCATACTCATTTCAAACTTACTCTGCATTAGCTCAGCAAATCTCTTACAGAGATTATCATTAGTAGACCCAAATATGATGTCATCCACATAGACTTGGACTAATATCATATCATTTTTGTGTTTCTTTGAAAAAAGAGTTTTGTCTATGATACCTCTAACAAAACCATTTTCTAAAAGAAAACCAGAGAGAGTGTCATACCATTTTCTTGGGGCTTGTTTGAGACCATAGATAGCCTTGAAGAGAAAGTACACAAAGTCCAGCAGCTCCTGATTTTCAAAGCCAGGGGGCTGTTCCACATACACTTCTTCATCAAGTTCACCATTCAGGAATGCACTCTTAACATCCATTTGATAGACTTTAAAATTGGAGTAAGCAGCAAATGCTAAGAACATCCTGATGGCCTCAAGTCTAGCCACTGGTGCATAGGTTTCATCATAATCAATCCCTTCAGCTTGAGAATACCCTTGTGCAACCAGTCTTGCCTTGTTCCTTGTAACAATGCCATCCTCATCTAGCTTGTTCCTGTATACCCATCTAGTACCAACTACTTTCTTGTTCTTTGGCCTGGGTACCAGCTTCCAGACTTGCTGTTGTTCAAATTGATTGAGTTCATCTTGCATAGCAATCACCCAATCTGGATCAGTCAGTGCTTCCTCAGTTTTCTTTGGCTCCATTTTAGATAGAAATGCTGAGAAAAGACATTCATTCTGAGAAGCTCTTCTAGTTTTAACTCCAACATCTGGATCACCAATGATCAGTTCAAAAGGATGAGCTCTATTCCAAACAGTCTGTCTTGGAAGATTTGATCTTGATGATTCGCCTTGAAATTCACTTTGATGTTGTGAGTGACTAGTTGATCCTTCATTTGCTCCCCCTGAGTTGTTGCCTGTTTGCCTTGATGATTCTTCTCCAGTGTTGGTGGTATCTCCATTGTTACCAGTGTTTCCACCACCATCACCATGATCATTGTCATCATTGTTATTATCATCACCAGCAATAACTTCAGGTGGGTCTTCATCATCTGATTCTGAGTCTGGCAAGTTATCAAACTTCAGTTTTTCAGATGAGTCTTCTTTTTGGATACTGGGGAACTTAGTGTCATCAAAAGTAACATTGACACTTTCCTTTACTGTGTGACTGCCAACCACATAGACCCTGTAAGATCTTCTGGAATATCCAACAAAAATAGCTTCTTGTGCCTTTGCATCAAACTTGCCACGTTTAACATTGTCATCTAAAAGTACAAAGCATTTTGCTCCAAATACATGAAAGTACTTGACAGTTGGTTTCTTATTGTTCATGATCTCATACGGAGTCTTCATTAAGTCCTTGTTGATTAAAGTTCGATTCTGAGTATAACAAGCTGTATTCGCTGCTTCAGCCCAAAAGTACGTTGGAAGTTTGGACTCACTTAGCATAGTCCTAGCTGTTTCAATCAATGTACGATTCTTTCTTTCCACTACTCCATTTTGTTGAGGAGTTCTAGGGGCAGAATACTGTCTTGTTATTCCTTTATCAGCACAAAAGTCATTTAGAATGGCATTCTTGAATTCCGTACCATTATCTGACCTTATGGCTCTAACAGGGAATCTAGAATCCAGCTCAATCAACTTTACATGGCCAATCACCAGGAATGGGGTCTCATCCTTGGAATGTAGGAATAAAACCCATGTATATTTTGAATAGTCATCAACAATCACAAGTGCATATTGTTTCTTTGACATGGACATCACATTAACTGGACCAAACAAATCCATGTGCAGTAGCTGAAGAGGTTCAGTTATTGATGATGTGTCAGTGCCCTTGTGAGAAGCTTTCTTTGACTTTCCCTTCTGACATGCCTCACACAGTCCTTCCTGTGTAAATTCCATCTGAGGCAAACCTCTAACTAATTCCCTCTTGACCAAAGAGTTCATAGTTTTGAAGTTAAGGTGAGACATCTTCTTGTGCCATAGCCAACTATCATCTGATGAAGCTTTAGCATAAAAACAATTAACTTCATCTTTGAATCCCGAGTTCAGATCAGCTATGAACAAGTCACCTTTCCTTACTCCTTGAAGAGCAGGCTTTCCATTCTTCTTGTGAGTAATCTGACACTTCTCTCTTTCAAAGGAAACAACATATCCTTTGTCACAGAACTGACTGATGCTGAGAAGATTGAACGTCATACCTTCCACAAATGAAACATCTTCAATGATAACATTTCCGTACTTCAAACAGCCATATCCTTTCGTAATACCCTTGTTGTTATCTCCAAAGGTAACTACTGGGCCAGCTTTCACAACCACATCTGATAGCAGGGCTCTATCTCCGGTCATATGCCTTGAACAGCCACTGTCCAGAATCCACATAACTCGGTTTACCTGTTTAACTCCCTGCAATATCAGATTGATTAGTCCTTCTTCGGAGCCCAAAATTGATTGGGTCCGGCATACTTAAAAAACTGGCCTTTGTCAGGCAAAACAACATTTCTAACCAAAACTACTTCATCCTCTTTCACATAAGAGCGTTTCCATTTATAACCAGCCTTAACACATTTCTGAGTAGGCTTAGGGATAAATGAATCCACTCTAGTCTGAGGAGGACTAGTAGTCTTTGTTTTAACATGCTTCTTATTATTAACATGTTGACGTGGAGCAGTCTTATCACTAGATACATGCTTTTTATTAAAGAAAGCATACATAACATTAAAAGCACAAGACATGCAATTACTCACACCACATGCTTTATGAGAAGAATTAATAGCAGGCATGTTAGTTCTACAGTTGTTTTGATCCAACTTATGGATATCTGATTTAGTCTTTTCAGTTGTAGCAACTTTGACTGGAATATCAGATACACACTTTTTGGATTGCTCAGCTTCTACGGCAACATCTTCTTCATGAATCTCCTCAGCAATAATGATAGAGTATTCATTCAGAGGCTCTGCCTCAGACTCCTTACAGAAGGGTGTTTTAATACCCTTAAGAATATAAGGAACAACCTTTCCTTCTTCTCTGACTCTACAAGGTGTATTAATACCAAGCAATCCTATAGCCTCATTATAATCATAACCTATACTGACATGATTACCAATAGCTTGTTTATTGAAAATTTCTTTAGCCGTTTTACAAGAGTTGTAATAGGCATTAGCTTTGGTTTTGAGCTCACTAATCTGCTCTTTGAGAATGGTTTCCAGTTGAATATAACATTTAACCCTATTCTCCAGAAAAGCAATTTTCTCATTAAGTTCATCCTGATTAACATGCACAAGTTTCAAATCTTTTAATTCCTTTTCAAGATTTGTGTTTAAAAGATTTATTCTATCATTTTCAGTGCGTGCACAACTTATGGTGCCACCAAGATGATAAATCATTTCAGCATCAGTAAAGGTTACCTCTGACATGTATCTGGATGAAGTGCTTTCCTCTTTAGCCATTAAAGCAAGGTTCCCAATCTCACCTGCTTCTTCATCACTGTCAGTGTCATCCCAACTCTTTCCCTCAGCAACATAGGCCTTCCCAATCTTGTTCTTCTTGCTAGAATCAAATGTGTTTCTAGTCACTTGCTTTGGCTTTCTGCACTCAGTAGCAAAGTGACCCAACTCATTGCAATTGTAGCATCTGATTATACTCCTGTCCACAGTTCCAGTTTTGTAGCCACCCCTTGTGCCACTTGAAGATGAAGATCCACCTCTCTGAAATCTGGGTCTGAACTTAAGATTGGGATTTCTCTTGAATCTAAACTTCCCAAACTTTCTGACTATCAAAGCCAAATCACCATCCTCCAGCTGATCAAGTTCTTCCAAAGAATAGAAGTCACCACCAGATTGATCAATGGATGTTAATCCATATTCAGCATCAATAACATTCATGTGAGAACTGGAAGGTTGAACAACCTTCACTTCCAGTTTCTGTGGGACTTCAGCAGCCAATGCAGTGGAGGTACCAACAATCTTTCCAGTTCCATACAGCTCCCTTTGTTGAATCTGCTCCAGCTTATAGGTCTTTAGCACACCATACAATCTCTCCAAAGCAATCTCATTCATATCTCTTGCTTCTCTAATGGCAGAAATTTTGTGCTCCAAATGAGGTGGTAGGGTAAGAAGGAACTTCTTGTTAATCTCTTTGTTGGTGTAGTGCTTCCCATTGAGATTCAGATCATTGATTAATTTGTTGTATCTTTCAAAAACCTGAGAGATACCTTCACCAGGGTTTGATCTGAAATGCTCATATTGTGAAGTGAGAATTTCCAGCATATTCTCCCTAACTTCCTCTGTCCCCTCATTGATTATCTCTATTGTTCCCCAAATGTGTTTGGCAGTTTCACAATTTAGAACATGATTATGCATGACAGGATCAAGACTCTCAATAAGGATCAACTATAGACAGGAATCCAAGGTAACATCCTCTTTCTCATCAGGAGTGTACTCCTTGGGATCTTTAGGGTACATACTAGCAGGCCTAGTAACAACGTTATCCACTGTTATCTCTTCCTCAATAATCATAGGGAGTTTGGGACCTTTCTTCAGCACATCAATATATTTAGGATTTGCAACCTTAAGAAATAGGAGCATTTTCTTCTTCCACATTGAATAATGCTCCTTGTTGAACATTGGGATTTTGACAGTACCAACTTTCTGTGTAGTAGACATCTTTTGAGATTTTTAAGAATAAAATAAAAAATCAGAGTTTAAAAGAAAAATCTCAAAACAATTGGATCTTTGATTTGTATATCAATCAAAAGGCTCTGATGCCAATTATTAGGTCCTGATAAGTTTGTAGAAGGGGGGTTGAATACAAACTATACCGTTTTATCGAAATTTGTTCGTTTAAGATTAAACAATTTAGAACAAATTAATGCGGAATAAAAACTGAAACAATATTCAAGTTAAATAGAAACTCTATTAAACTTGAGGAGTGTTACAACTTTGATCACTGATTACAAAGAACTTAATAAAACAAATCTAGAATAAATTCGACATGAATTTATCTATTTTTGTAATAAAAAGGATCGAATACTAAAAAGTAGTTCGATATAAAATCTAGGGATTATGATCCGCTAGAAAGTCAAAGCAGTACAAGTGAAATGATCCTTATGGATTAAATGCTAAGAACAGATCAAGAATTAATTTCACTGGCAAGAATTGAATGCTTTTCCGTTTAGAATTGAAGAAGACAGTTGAAAAGAAATGTTAATGCCTCTGTGTCTTTTTTCTTTCTGTTGGAATTGTAATAATGTAATGTCTTCTGTTGCCTTGTATTTAAACTAATTGCATTTCTAAAATCAACCCACGTGCAAGTCATTTCACAGAACTGAGAATGCACTAGGAAGACTTATAGAAAAACAAGTAATTATGCCTTGGAAGACAATCGGGAAAACAAGAAATGTATTAGGAAGACATTCGGGAAAACTTAGATTTGGCTTAGGAAGACAATCGGGAAGACTCACTTGTGAGTCTTCCTAGCTTATTAAACTAAGTCTTCCTAGTTCAAACCTAAGTCTTCCTAGTTCAAATTCATTCTAATTTAAATAATTAATTAAATAAATTATGTATTAAATTAATTCTTTACAGAATTAAATTAATAAATAATATACTTAATAATATTAATTATTTATAAGAGAATAAATAGAATTAGTTGACTTCTTAAACAATTCCAGAATCACTTAAAACTTAGATAAATAACAAACACAATAGTACGTTGACACTCGATGCACTGTCTGGTTCATGAGTGACTAACGACAATGTCTGTTCTTTATCTGTTTGACTTTAAGCAGTGATTCACTTCCTTCTCATTCAAGAACTCCGTAATCAGTATCTTTTTCTGTCACCACTTGAAATCTCTGTCACTTTAATAAATCCACTAAGCTTGAATACTTCATTGAGGCTTGATCAATAAATTGAGTTTCTTTCAATGTAGAATCACTTCAAGTCTGTAGATGACTTTAATCTTCATTCTTTGACAGATATAACCTTCTGAGATTCCTGTGACAATTGATTATTATTATTTACTTATTACATCTTAATTAAAGTTGAGTAGAATCCTCGGTGTTTACAAATAGGCCGGGACATATGCCTTTCACATCCTCTAGCTCCTTATCCTTCCTTGCCAAAGTCTTTTTTAAGGACTTCACCTCCTCCTCAGACTTTTCTAGCTTGGCTTTGTTAGCCTCAGAAGAGGTACGCCAAGTTTTAGCCTAGAAAAGGGCCCCCTGAAAGTTGACATTACTCTGCCAAATAAAAAGGAATTCAAAGTAAGATAAAGATTGCATAAAAATAAGAAGGATTACATAGAACAAAGAAAGAAAAGTACCGCAGCTATGGCTTGAGCGCCCAACTGCTCAACTCCCTCGATAGTAGAGTTTGCAACAAAATCCTTATAGTCGCAGGGAGTGAGTGAGTGGTATGACCACTCAATAGCATGCTTGGACACCCCAGTAATGGTGTCCTTCTTCCTAATACCATAGTTGGGGTGCCAAACTGAGGACTTTGAAGATGCAGGAGTGTCTGCCACCTCAACAGGAATATGAGATGGAATCAGAAAATTGGGAACTTCAGGTTTCCCACGAGGATCATCTCCTATCCTAGCCCTCTTCATCCTGGCAGTCTCATCGTCCTTGGGCGCATTAGTCTTGTTAATAAAGGTCGCGACTGTAAAAATAAAAACAAACAAGAATGGGTATAAGAAATCTCAAAAAGGAAAAGAATAAACAAAGAAAGTAAGGAAATTTACCCTTGTCTGATACACTTGAAAGATCAACAGACTTGAGGACAAATTCATCCAGAAGCTCCCAAGCCACAGTAGTCCCATTGTCCTTGATTAGCTCAGAGTAAGCATGTGACTCCTCATCATTCAAACTTATGTTGTTGAGACTACCGTCCACAACTCTACCAAATGATTTACGGAATAGGGTTCCCCAATCCCCACTTTCCCAAACGAGGTACATGAATTCATTTTTCCACCTAGGATTGTTATCAGGGATAGATTTTGGGTGGAAAATGAAAGGAAGGCCAACTCAGTGGTTAATGAATACCCAACCTAAGTTACTGGCAGAACTATTCTTAAATTGAAATATTTTTTTGAACAAAGGGACAGAAAGAGGAAAATTGTTCCGCAAGCATAAAACCATAAAATAATTGATTATCCTCCAGGCATTTGGAGGTAATTGACATGGATTTACTTGAACATCAGCCAAAAGTCTAGGTATAAATTCATGAAAAGGAAACTTAAGACCGGCAACTATGGCATCTTTAAAAATACACAGAGCGTTTGACCACCAATGGCAAGAACGGTCACTGGGACCGACGGGGACTAATTTTAAGGGAGCCTTAACCCTATACATTTTATTATAATCCCTAATTTTGTCAACATCATGAAATCTATTACTACAATCATACGAATCTAGAGCAGAAACAGACGGGTATTCATCTCCACGTTCATTGATCATATCATGTAAAGACATGTACTTGGAATGAATAGAAAATGGGGTACCTCGTTTGGATGCAGAATTCATTTTTTGAAGACGTTGGGAAGCACGATCAGCCATTTGAAAGAAGAAGGTTGAAAACCCAGAAAAATCTTCAAATCTTTAACAAAAACCCAGAAAATATTTAAAGAATCTTCAAATCTTCAACAAAAACCCAGAAATCTTCAAGTCTTCAAGCTAAAAAACCCAGAAACCGATGAATATTAATCAGAAAAGCTCGCCGAAAATCGCCTTACCACGGAACCCTAGTAGAGCTTTACAAAAACGTTTTGAGAGAATAATTTGACAGAGTAACTGTATGAGATGAAAGTTAAAATTTGAGGAATGAAGAAATGAAACTCTACTCTTTTATAGAAAGAGTAGCCAGTCAATGGGCCGGTTAAAGGAAGCGCATGCACCCGGCAATAACCGGTATAACCCATGAAAGCCCAAAAATTATAATGAGCCCGACCACAATTTAGTCCAAGGAAAGTGAGTAAAAATATTGGGCCCAATATAGGCCTAACTAGAAGAACGACCCAAAAATAAATATCAGCATTTTTGAAGAAGTCAAAATAAACCTCAAAGAACACAAGAGGTACAACTTGAAGAAACTCATTAGTTATGTTCGACCCCAAGCGAGATCGAAATGGTAGACCACAATCCTGGTCGAAGTAGTACGACCAGGAGCCAAAATGGGTCAAAAGTTCGACCTTAAATGAGGTCGAAAGCCCACGACTTCAATCCTGGTCGAAGTAGTTCGACTTGGAGCCAAAATTGGGCCAAAAGTTCGACCTCAAATAAGGTCGAAAGACCACGACTTCAATCCTGATCGAAATAGTTCGACTTGGAGCCAAAATGGACCAAAAGTTCGACCTCAAAATGAGGTCGAAAGCCCACGACCTCATTCCTGGTTGAAGGTATTCGACCAGGAGCCAAAATGGGCCAATAGTTCGACCTCAATCCTGGTCGAAAACATACGACCTCATTCCTGGTCGAAGGTGTTCGACCAGGAGCCAAAATGGGCCAATAGTTCGACCTCAATCCTGGTCAAAAACCCCGACCTCATTCCTGGTCGAATGTGTTCGACCAGGAGCCAAAATGGGCCAATAGTTCGACCTCAATCCTGGTCGAAAACCCACGACCTTATTCCTGGTCGAAAGGAGGCAAAATGACACCAAAATTCGACCTCAATCGAGGTCGAAAATATCGACCTCAATCCTAATCGAAGCTATTCGACCAGGATGTAATTTGACATCAAAATTCGACCTCAAACGAGGTCGAATTTATATGGAATTTTTTAATCTTGTATTATTTCCTAAGATATGAATAAAAACTCTTGATTTCAGTTCTGGGAGATTAAAGGAATTGGAATTGATTCGGAATTCTATACCCGAAGTACTAGACGATAACGAGAAATACGAAAAAGACCCTTTAAATCTCGAAGAAGGTCAAGATAACTTCTATGATAATCTAAGAAGATTTTCTTAGAAGTTGGGGGGCAAATGATATTGGCCAGAAATAGCCCTAAAAATATAATTAATGAGGTATTAATTAGACCTAGATTGGTCCAAGAATTAAGCCCAATAAATGAGACCCGAAACCCTAATTATTTATTAATTTCATAATTAATAAAAGGAGAAAATGTGCAGCTCATAAAAAGAGTCCGAGTGTCAAAACCTTCAAAGATTAGCCACCAAGGCATACAAACCTAATAGGAGTCAGCCTCCTACAAAATAGGATTCACAATCCTGATCTAAGAAGGTGACTTGACCCCCAAGTCACCCAATTCTACCCTAAATGCAGGGCTCCTGACGCCTATATAAGGAACTTGATCCTTCAAATCAGAACTACTTTTTTTGGCTTGATTCTCAGCAATAGCTGAGATACATAGGCATTTTGTGAGAGCAGATTTAGCCACGAAACACGAGACCAACCATTAAAGCTCGAAAACTCTCAAACCCTAGCATTAAATTCGAAATTACAGATTTTATTCCACAACAGTAATTAAAATAAAAAATATTAAAAAGAATTGGCAAGGTTGACCAGTGGCATTCGGGCTATTTGAGAAATGAGTTTTGTAGCTTATTTTTTCTGAAAAATGTATATAAAGGATAGATTACTTAGTTTTTAAAACTAATTATTATAATGAAAATATCAATTTTTTTCAAATAAGACCAAAGATGTAGTAATATAACTTAGCTATTCTGTCTGGCGGAATTGGAAGTAACAAAGTAATTAAGTGCAACTATATAGTGCTGCAACTTTTGCGGGGAAAAAAACTAACTCCACGGTGTTCAAAGAAAAGAAAAACATGCGACTCTGACCAAAAAAACATGTGATGGTTGAAGAAAACATGAACGTCGTTTAAAGTATAAGTTGAAGGCATGCATCATTTTAAACATTCTCCCTAAAGTAAAAATACAAACCCTACCGAAGTAATTAGAAAACCTACCCCTTAAGAAAATTAATAAAGAACTGTCAGTAAGTGTTAAACAGTATAAAGTGTTGAAATAAGGGAGGCAATGGAAGTTACCTAGGCCATGCAAGTCGTAGATCATAATTCATTATCCACGTCCAGATAAGTTAAAGGCATGCATCATTTTAAAAATGCCCCCCTAAATGGGAAAAATAGACCTTATATCAAAGTAACAACTAAACCTACTCCTTAAGAGAATAAATAAAGAATTGTCAGTAATAAAAATAAGCGTGGAAAAGTATAAAATTTTGTTGAGAACTTTTTATGAAATTAGGAGTACTTTGTTATTTAATATGGTACTAGCTCATAACCCGTGCGAAGCACGGATTAAGAATAAAAATTAAATTACTAAAAAAGTAATTTAAAATATTGAGAATAAAAATAATTTATAAGTTTTATTTAAATATGTATTTGCAGAGAATTTAACATGAAATTAATATGAAAGTCTATAATAAATAAATATTATTTAATTATGTCGATAGAAAGAATCAAATATTTGGTAAAATCAAAGAATTGAAATTGAATAAATAACTAACTTATATAATTATGTAGTTGCAGCGAATCGAATTTGAGTTTGGAATGAAACCAATTAATTTAGATATATCGTACTAACCAAAATTTTGCTTTGTACTATTGTTTTGCAACGAAAAAGAGTTTTCCTTATCAATAAAGTCCCCGATCCCTCGGATAATTTTATTATACTTCTTTCCATTCCCGCCATCAATCCCCGAGTTGTTTTTATACTTCTCTATGTTCTTGTCCTCAACGCGAATAATTTCTTAAATTCTCGTCCGGAATGGGGTGGAGAACATAGCAAGATCGACGGGACCGATAAAATACCCATATGTACACTACACCATAAATGGCCTACGGCAAGCCTTGAAAACTGTTGCCGTATGTCCAAAATATGTTGTTGTAGGTCCAAAAATTGCAAAGCCAACACTTTTCTTGTGTTGGTTTTTTTGATGTTGCCTTTGGGGTCTATGCCAACATTATACTTCTCTATGGCAACATGAGTTTTGGTGTTGTAATAGACTGCTATAGCAACAATATTATTACCTTACACCAACATAATATCTATGTTGCTGTTGTGTTATATTTTCTGTAAAATGAATGTGGGGCCCACATCACATGTGGGGCAATGTGGGGTCCACAGGGGACCAGTGTGGGTCCCACTTTTATGTCAACACAATATTTATCTACTGCAACATTTTGTAACATTATTTATTATGTTTTCCAACACTTTTTAGCATCAGTGGCAACACTTTTCTATTAACAATTAAAAACACACAATTTGTATATATAGATTCCAAATCAACAACACAACCTGTTTTTTTCATTTCCACCAGACAACATCATACTACATAATAATCCAAACCAACAATCCAGATTCAACCAACTACAAGAGTTTTTCTAAACAAAATCATCAACTTACTAAAAAAGTATATCCAAACACAATACTTCACAAACTAGTTAAGCGTAATGTGTTACTAAGTAACATCAAAAGGTGATAGTCTAAAACATAAAGATATTCCAGTATTAAACTAAGACTTGGTGCCACCAATCATGGGACTAGCATCTTCCAAACTTGGCCGATGTGTCCATGCCTTATGATAGGATCTGAAGCCTGAATCTTTGGAAGACTTTCCAAATTCTGCAATAAGTAATGGTCTCCGAAGAATAAATTCAGCATCATGAATGTGGATGTCAAGCCAACCGTTTAAAAAAACAATTTTATTTTGCTCATTCAAGTTCGATAACCTGCTCATGCAAAATTACCAAGGAATTAAACGCATCACACACAGCGAATCAAAAACATCTCTAGAAATGCTTGCAATCTCCACTGATAAAGAGAAATTAATAAGCTCATATAATGCATCAGGAATCTCGATGTGTTACAAATCCCTGCTTATAGTTAGGAAAAAGAAAAGCGTGGAAATGATGTAGTAATAAATGAAAAAGTGGGATGTATAATCCCACTGATTCTGCTACAGCTCAAACCTTTAATAGAGCATTCAGATCGTCGTCAGGCTGTGAATTTCTTGAATCGAATTTTGCTGGCTCTTTCAGTTTTGTCTGGCCATTATATCTCCTCATTTTATCTTCTGTAGCATAGGATGATGCTTCAGGTTTCATATTTTTCTTCCACAACGGTTTCTCTGGCTCATAGAATTCCTCTGATGCATCATAGTATAGCAAAAATTGATTATAGAATAGCAAAAATATCTGCAATTCTGCAATTAAAAAAAATCCAAATACAATTTCTACCTGTCAGCGTATCTCAAGGTGTTAAGAGTATGTTCACACGATCCAGCATTTGGTGAAATGAAAGAGATCATAACAGTCTGAGAGTTTCCAACAAATGAATCCCTCAGTACTTCAGTTAATTTACTGCCTCTAAAAGGAATATGACCCTGATCATTGTCAAGAGCTCTTATATATATTCTTTCAGTGCAAACATGCTTTTGTTGATCTCAGCACCTTCCATTCTGCATTGCATAACACCAACAAACGGTAAGAACATTTAAACATAACACAAGTTGCCTTTAATAAACCAATTAATTTCTCTTTATCATTTATATAAATGTTTTTAGATTTCTCTTTGATGTGCTTAATTTGGTCTACTTGTACAGTTTAATCAACCAATTTCATGCATATATACATCAATACATCTACTCAAATTATCTTTTCCAGTGTGCTCGCGCTCCTCCTCCCGTCGTCCTCCCGTCGCCCAACCCTAGGCTCCAAGAGGATCTTGCTGTCTTGCTGCTCTCCCTGACTCCCTACCCTAGGTCCTAGATGATTGGATCATTCTTGTAAACATATTAGCATAATAACATATGATCAAAATTATAATTAGCATTAGGGAAAGATTATTTCTCCTGGGAAACGGTAAACAATATAATGGCTAAATTTGGTTAGTCTGTTTCTTGCAAATTTTTATCTACATACAAAACTATGGAACCAAAGGCAGATTATCATGACTGAAAAATTTATAAACACTCCTATAAAAATCAAATCAAAGGTCAATGAACTGTAAAAATTTAAAAGTGAACAAAATTAAAACTTAATTAGAATTATAAAAAGAATAAAGTAATACGTGGTTAAAGAAGAGTAAAAAAGATTGAAATTGCGAGAAACCAGAGCTAAAGAAGCACCAGTGGTTCTAAGACTCTCAGCTCTCTCCAGCACCACATATCCCCCTCCCTACTATCACTAATGCTTCCACTCCTTCCATTCTCATCAATCTGTTTAACTCAATCAAGTTTCAACTCATAACGTTTACACATAATTACTTATACATATATCAAAGATGCGAAACATGATACAACCCGTAAAAGGAAGAGGATAATACCTACAAATCCAAACCCTACTTTTGAACCCCAAATCGAAGCCCAAATTGAAATAAAAGAAGCCCTGGAATAAACATAAAAAGGCCCGAATCCAAATCAGCCCTGGAATAAAGAGAGAGAGAATCCAAATTATAACCAATTAAACATAAGGTTTCGATTAAACATAAAAATTGAAGCCAATTTGAACCGAAACCTGAGAAAACCTAATTCGAAGAAGGCCCGAATCCAAAAGCAATTAAACCAATTTCAAGCTTTTAACTGAAGAACGCTTTAATTCATAGTATTTCTGGGGTATGAAAAAGAGGTAGAATATAGAGGGTGAGAGAGCTAACAGAGAGAGAGGGTGAATGAGAGAGAGGGAGAGATTAAGACGGACTGAAAACATTAGAAAGGGCGGTCTTTTGTTGAAGAGTGCAAATTAGAAAGGGCGGCCTTTTTGCCGCTCTCTAATTTTCATGGGTTTGTGTGCAGAAATTTTCATATCAGGATTTACAAATATACTTTTTCATGTGCATAAATAAAATTTACACTTTTTAAATTTTTTTTAATAAATTATTTACTTCTTTATGCATATTCATAATCTTTTTATAACTTTTTAATTATTTTTGTCAAAATCAACTAATTGCCATATCATATAAAAATAAATTTCTAAATTTTTGGATAAAAAATATTCATTTTAAAATTTGATAAAATATTAAAAAATTTAGAAAATTAAATATTCATTTTAAAGTTTATATATAATACTTAATTGGTTATATAATCAAATTATACATCTCAAAGACTCGGTTTAATATTTTTAAATTAATTATTCACTGTTTTGGTATATTCTTAATTTATATAGAAACTTCTTAATATCAAATTCAATTAGTTTTCATGTCACTTATAATTTTTTTACTCATATAATAAAATAATTTATTTTAACAATATATTACAAAAATTATTCATCTTAGAAAAGATTCTAATTAATTATTAACATCTTTTAGCATATTCGTAATTTTTATAAAAATGTCTTAATTATTTTTATCAAAATCAATTAGTTTTCATATCATGTAGAAAACTATGGCAACACAAATTTATATATATTGCAACATGCAAACACTTTTATTATACAACAACATTCTTTGATTCCCGAGGCAACATTAAAATGACAATGTTGTAGTAGCCAAAAAATAGCATAGCAAAGCCAACACAAACAAATGCAACATGAGCTTAAAATGTTGTAGCAGGCCATTTATGGTGTAGTGGTAGTTGTTATGTAGTTGTTAGAAGTATGCGAGATACCCAAATTTGGCTTTGTACTATTGTGTTCCAACGAAAAAGAGTTTTCCTTATCAATCAAGTCCCCAATCCCGAATTATTTTTATGTACTTTTATCTGTTCCCGCCACCAATCCCCGAGTTGTTTTTATACTTCTATTCTCTCTGTTCTGTGTCGTGAACACGAATGATGTCTCAAATTCTCGTCCCGAATGGGGCGTGAGAACAGAGTAAGATCGACGGGACGGATAAAATACTCATCTGTAATTGTTAGAAATAGGAGAGATAGGAATTGTACTGATCAAAAGTACTTATAAAATAATAGGTAATATAAAAAATCTTTTGATCTCAATCAAATTATATGTGTACGGCGGTATTCATAACATATCAACATATGAGAACATTAAGTTGGATATCTGATTTTGATTTTATAATAAATCTTATTTATATTAATTATATTAATATAATAATTATATGTTTACCTCTGTATATGACAAACTATATTATTAAGAGTGGGTTTCTGATTTTAATAAAGTAATAAAAATTAACTTTTAATTAAATAATAAATCATATTATATTAATTTAGAATTATGTTAATTATATTAAGATAATAAATATATGTATATTGCGGTATACATGACATACCATACCAATAACAGATGTTCTGTTTTTAATAAAGAGTAAGTATAGGTTTTTAATTTAATAATAAATCTTATTATATTTATTTAGAATTATATTATAATATTAAGATAATTAAGATAAAAATAATATGTATACCGCGGTATACATGGTATACCATTAAGAGGGGCTTTCTGCTTTTAATAAAGAGTATAGATTGTTGAATAATATAAGATAGTGTTAATACCTGACATTTTAAGATTTTTAGAGCGATTGTTACTTAACGTGGTATCAAAACTCGGTTCAGGAAACGTGGAAGAGTATAAGATTATATTGAGGTCTTTTAATGATAATTTAAGATTTTAGATAAACTGTTTACTTAACATGGTATTAGAGCTTGGCGAGGTCTCAATTTCTAATCCTGTATCCAAATAAACTTAATATCCCAATTCACTTGCGTATTGAAATGGGTAAAATTAATCAACAATTCTCAGAACGGGTATTTTCATCAACTACAACTAAAAAACGGGTATAATTCACCATTAAAGGCTTAAAAAGATCCGAATAATGTTTTATTTTAATTTGGGTCAAACTAAATATTAAAGCCCGATATCATAGCGATCTCGCTCACTGGAGATAGTATACTATGTAAATTGGACCGTAGGTATAGTTGAATCATGCTTTATGTAAGTAGCCTTAGCCCAATGCACAAATGACAAATTCACTGGCAGTCTGGGAAGAAGGAAGATCATGATATATCTGGACTTGGCTTCTTTTTCTTTCTTTTTCTTTCTTTTTATTTTTTACCAAACGAGATCGAGCATATTTTTAATATCTCGATAAATGAATAAAATTCTCCTGTCATAAGGATGTTAATTTATCGAGGTTTAACTGTATTCTGCTAATTTAGTGATGTAAGATCAAAAAATAGGTTCACAATAAAAAAGCACTAGGATTTTTTAAAAAGAGACTCGAGCACTTGGCAGTTAGATGCATTTCAATCTTATTAAAAAGAGATAAATGTAGTGACAGTAGATTAAGTATGCAGCATGAAGCATGTACCTGATGCATGTTCCTCAGCTCATGCAAATTATGAAGTAAGCTGTTCGACATGTTGTCGTAGTTATCGAAAATTGGATCACAATCCTACCAGCTGTCTCTTATTCTAATTGCAATGTCAAGGCCATCTGTTTATATTTAGATTTGGAGACCTGTGGTTTTTTCAATGTTTTTGTTCTATTTTTTAAAGTAAAGTCCACTTTGACATACATCATTTGCAATAATGCATTTTAAATAACTACATTTGTAATACTGTACTTACACCAAAATCGTCACAATTTGTCTATTTCCGTCTATTTTAGTCTATTTTAGTTAACTACGTTAGGACATTTTTGGCCAATCCTTATGTGAAGAGTAAAAACCAACCAATTAATCATTAAATCACCTATTTCATTCCATTTTTTTTCAAAATTTGATCAAAATATAATTATATATACACATTATAACACACACACACATTTGTTTCATCTTTCTTCCCCAAATTGATTTAATATTTGTTATATATATACACACACAAAACATACATACACATCTTTCATATTCTTCCCTAAATTGAATTTATTTATATTTTTTATTTAAATTCAATGAAACTTCATCTTCTTTTTCATGTTCTTCATGTTAATTTCGAATTTAAACTCAATGAGAACAATTGTGTTGATAACAAAGTGAGAGATTGAGATAATATAGAAATGAAACAAAAAAAAATTGATTTGGGTTTGATAAAACTCTCAATTTACATACAAAATATTAAATACAATTCATAAAAATGCAATATTGTGTATGTTTAGTGAAAAGACACAGTTACCCTTTTAAAATCTTTTGCTTTTTAACGGAGTTAACCAGAATTTCACGGTGATACACATAATGTGATGGGTTTTAAAATTCAGTTTTTCAAATGGAATAATTTGAAAAGTAATATTGCAAATGATGTCTTGGTCAAAGTAAAGGTACACAAAGTGCGCTTTACTCTATTTTTTATGTAAAGGAGTAGGGCTGTAATTCGAGTCGGGTAGCTCGCGAGTTCGCCCGGCTCGAACTCGTTTAACAGGGCTCGGCTCGGCTCGAACTCGTTAACGAGCCGGCTCGACTCGACTCGTGAAATTAAACGAGCCGAGTTCGGGCAGAATATTTGGCTCGGTTAAGTGTAATTGTATAAGAGTCGACTCGCCCGACTCGTTTAAATAGGCTCGTTAAGTTAAACGGGCTGACTCGGCTCGTGAAATTAAACAAGCCGAGTTCGGGCAGAAGATTAAACTCGTTTAGTTAAACGAGCCGGCTCGGCTCATGAAAAAAAATTCGACTCGAATTAATACCCGACCCAAACTCGTCCGACTCGACTCGAATTACAGGAGTATTGTTTTGTTGGGTCTATTCAATTATTACTTCCGAAAAACGAAATTATGTGGTCCTCTCTGCTAAAAAAAAATTATTCGGCACAAAAGTTCCCCACTTAGTGTGTATAATTCCAAATCAAATGCAATCAAGATATGTAATAACTTGATGAAAAATCTGGATGAAAAATGAGTAATAATGGTGATTATCATACTGGGCAATGGTGCAGTTCACTGCATACTATTTCTTTATTGAAGTTCTTTGACAGTCCATCAATGTACGTTCTTGGAATTTTTCTTAGCTTCTGATTATTACGTATATATGGATGAGCATTTCGCAACCCCAGGAAATATAAGAAGGCAGCATTTTCTTATTCTGTAAGCTAAATTTTTCTGAAGGTTTTAGTATTCACAAATGTTATTGTTAGACATGGAACTTGGCTTGGTATCGCTATTCATAAATCCATCATCACTTCTCGAAATTTGTCTTTCGATTCGAATAAATAAAGATGCATGCATGTCATGTAATCCTCTATCGGTCGACATTTGGACTATTGGTACAGCTGAGTTCTACATTATGCAGTAAACAAGTGATTACAATAGAGAATCTTTTCGCACGGACAAAAAAGTTAGAGGCCAATTCTTGTTAGAAAAAGGAAATTGGAGAGACCATGATTGGAAGTAGGGTCAAGAACCTGAGGTGAAGGGGCTTAAAGAGGAGTCACAGAGGCCAGAGCCAGCAGTATATGGTGGTTGAGCAGGTGGTTTTATTTGAGCACTATGCTTCAATCAAACTCTGTATTGTCACATTCTATGCCTCCCACCCACAATCTCATTATACATTTTTTTGTATACAAATCTTTATCCCTATCCACTAGCTTTCACTCCCATCATTTCCAATATATACTCCATTTTTAGGTGCCCGCTTCTCAGTTCATAAAGTAAAAGATTTGGACACTTCCTCCATGCCCTTTCCCTACAAATATTCCTAGTTGGTTTTGAGTCGGAAGTGGAGTACAGAGAAGATAATAAGATGTACTTAAATCTTATTCTCGCAGTCGATGAGTCCTCCATGTCATTTCCCTTACAAATATTCCTAGTTGGTTTTGAGTCGGAAGTGGAGTACTGAGAAGATAAGATAAGACGTACGCAGATCTTATTCTTATAGTCGAAATGCTTCTTAGCCTTGCTGCACTTTTCTATTTTATACAACACTTTGCGAAAGTATTATAATAAATGTGCAAGTTTCTTATCTATAGCAACATTTTATGCAGCACAAACATGTTATGGGCTTGCAATAAAACATGTTATGGGCTTGCAATATGTCAAATATGGTGCAATGACAGTCTTTTGATGATCATATCTATCTTTCAAATCTTTCCAAAGTCCAAGTGGATCTTTCACCGTAAGATATTCAGTTTTAAAAGATTTGGACACTTCCTCCATGCCCTTTCCCTACAAATATTCCTAGTTGGTTTTGAGTCAGAAGTGCAATACGGAGGAGAAGATAAAACGTACGCAAACCTTATTCTCGCAGTCTCCATGCCATTTCCCCTACAAATATTCCTAGTTGGTTTTGAGTCGGAAGTGGAGCGCAGACCTTATTCTGGTAGTCGATGAAATACTATCACATAAAAATACAACTTTGGAACTAGAAATTTTGAAGATAACAAGGTAGTTACTTTTGGCTTGACCAAAACAGAGTATGTTGTCATGTTTTTAAGTGAATTTACACCTGTATGAGAAAAAAAAAATCAAAAGTATTGTACTCTGAAATTAGGTCTCAGTTCTTTTAGAAAAGTGCTAGAGAACATGCCTTTAGAAAATTTGAATGAATAAATAATTTCAAGTGGAGGAACAGAACAGTTACACAATCATGCTTCTTTACGGACTTGGATAGTCTTTATTATATCTCTGTTCTCAAGTCCGTATATTCTGTATAAAAGTTGCCAATAAACTACAAAGCAACGTCATTGTTAAAAAGCAAACACCCTTCTAGTGAAACTTTAGGAAGATTTTGAAGTCTATAATCAGATTTGTAAAGAGAATTTAGTATTAGTCTATTAGTTAATGAGACATTAACATAACAAGATTCGTATAATCATAACAAGATAGTTTTTTTGCTACTTGAGTAGGGGTAAGACTGCGTACATTGTACACTTCTCGAGCCCGTTTTAAGCGAGATAACTAAGTGTGCAGAATAACCGAGTATTTCTTTTTTCACTTGTCCCTTGTCGACATTCCTTTTGTTTTGTTAGTGCAATAACAGTTTTCGAATTTCAAGAAACAAATAATCCTAGGCAAGTGTATAATTTGAATCTCTGCCATTGAAAATCGGAAAAACTGATTGAAATCTGATTTCCCTAGCCATACATTGTCATAAACTTGTTGATATTGTATAATACTGTTAATATCCATGACATTTTAGTACAAATATATTTCTGTGAAGCATTTTCCCTATAACATTAGCAAGGGGCATAAAGTCCTCTGCCTATATCACATAAGATGTCAAGATCTATGATAACTACCATGCTGCACAAGCACAACATTCAACTAAAATTTGCAAAAGGCCAAGGAAATGAACCTAAAAACAAACAAACAAACATGCCCCACTATCTAGTCACTCCATTCCTTTCTCTGTTGGCTTTCTCATGTGAAAATTGCTTGCATTCTGTGTGCACTGCAATACCAGTATACCATCAACAATTAGTATTGCCATTTGCCTTTGCCAGGAACCTAATATTCTCTTCACCATTCTCACATTTCTCAACCATCTCCAATTCATTAAGTTTCATAGCCTTCAAAGCCTCGCCTTCCCAATCCGTGCTCACCAACACCGCGTATAAAATAGAAATTGCGCAAGCCACTTGAGCTGATAAGAGACCTAACCACAGCCCACTGAACCCCACACTGAACCAAAACGCTAAACCAACAGCTACAGGAGTGCCTACAAAATAAAACGATCCAAGATTTATGCGTGCACCCACGGCTGGCCTCGCGGTGCCACGTAGGATGCCACAACCGGTCGTTTGGGGGCAGTTTCCGAGCTCACAGAGCCCCATTATTGGCATAACTGATGCAACCAGAGCTTTCAACATCTCATCTTTGGTAAATAATCCAGCCCATTTATCTCGAAATATGGACGTCCAACAAACATGGATAATGCCAATCAAGAAAGCACAGACTAATGCTACCATTGCAGCTAACTTGGCTTTGTATGGCTTTCCAGCTCCTAGTTCATTCCCTACCTACATAAAACAGATACCATACAAACATAATAATTACACTCATCGACAAAAAATCATGTGTTACATGTACGAATATCCTAGGCACCATAATCTATCATAATGAAAATCCAGAATGTATGAATCACTCAAATACATCCAGGCATCTCTTAATATCGCAATCATTTGATTGGTCTCCGAGAAATTCACACACACACAGAGAAAACATATATGTGTGTCCTATCCAACTAAATCATAGTGGAAGACCTGTAGATGTGGAAGCCATAACAAGGAATATCAGACATGCCTGTCCCATATTCTTTTCTAGTAAAACAAGTATGATGACTTGATTATTGTAAAGCCCACTTGTGCAGATTTAATTTTCTTTTCAGATATCTTAGTCTCAATCTCATGTATTTTCCCACTATGCAACATGATTATTAGTACAAGGCCACTAGGTCAACTTTAGTTTGTTAAATGATTTTGTCACAGCTCAAATGGGCACTGAAACTGGCCATAAAAAGCTCAAATAAGAAGAGGAAAGTGAAAGAATAAAGATTTATGCTATGCTAAAACTGCCCATCACCATTACTGACATGATTTGTGTAAGCCTACAAGTGGAAGTATGATGCAACCATATAACAGATCTTAAAACATACAATATCAAACACTTTCATGCAATATTGATGAACAAGTCACTTGCACAAACAAAACCATGCTTCAAAGAAGTAAAGAAATCAATTTGCTATATTCACAGATACATACAACCCAAAATAAGCATCACTTGTAACCATATCTATACATACCAAGCCGTGCAAGTATCTATTTTCCGTAATCACTTATTACATACCTAATTATACTAGTTCATTAACACGGTCCTTCCTCTTTATTTAGCAGTTTACAAATATACAAAATTGACTAGCATTGTCATAAGATGACATAATATGCTATTCATGATCACCCTTTTTTCGGATAAATAATTATCGCCCTTTTACATGACACTATGTAACTACACAAAAATGACAAGTAATGTTGTCATGAAATGCTATGTTTATTCTTCACCTTAATCCGTACCATTTATTTGGCATCCTATTATTTTTCATAACGAGACTGCTGCTGAGGTTGTTTCCAGATTTTTGAACCTTATGATCTAACTGAAAATAGATAACCAATAACATGCCATCGCCAGAGCAGTGCCTTTAAGATGATCTAATTAGCAGTAAACAGAGCATAATAACTAATCACTAGATTACTGCGCCCCAAGTTGTTTCCGAGGATTCTGACAAGACAGACAACCTTATCAAATCGTGTCAAACATGACCGTAACCAAATAACTATAAATCAAACACAAAAATGGTAAAATTCGACAGAAATTTAAACAACTTACCCGAGCAGAAACACAACCAGCCAAGGCCATAGGAACAGTATACATAAGACTAGTAGTCTGTATCAAAATCCCAGTAGCAGCAACTGCAAGTCTAGGATTAGGCAAATACCCAGCAAGAACAGTCACAATTTCATACCACCACCATTCCAAACAAATCCCAATACAACTCGGAACCGCTAATCGCAATAACGGTCCCACAGCACCTCCTCCAATCCCAGCTGTCCATTTCCAATTCCACTCCCACCTCCCATAAACATAAACATAAACACATAAAAACACCAACATATTAACATTAGTTAACACTGATGCTAATGCAACACCACTGACACCAAGCTTCATTACAACAACCATCACATAATTCAACGGAACATGAAACACAACCGCGATAAATGTACACCACATCATTGGTTGTGTCACACCTTGTGACCTCAAATAAACTCTTAACGGTTGCAAGAACGAGTTCGTTAACAAATCAGGCAACGAAACAATACAATACGTCGCAGCTGTTGATGTAATATCAGGATCTTGACCGATAAAAAGCATAATTGAGTTAAGATTGATCCATAAAAAAGTGATAGGAATTATTGTGACTAGTAAAATGAAGATCATACGATGAAGTGACAGTGTCAATAAATCGTAATTTTTGTTACCATAGGCTTGACTACAAACCGGTTCGAGTCCTGAGGCTAAACCTACTAAGACTGAGTAACCAGTTATATTAGTGAACCCTATAGAGAGTGCACCTCCGGCTAGCTCTAAGCTACCGAGCCACCCAAGGAAAAGGACCGACACTACGGCTCGTATGTAGACTAAACAGTTCATTGCTGTTATTGGTAACGCCATGGACCATAGCTCCTTCATTTCTTCCATCACCTGTAGTTACAAAATCAATATCAAAAATATCTTTATCAAGTACATACACCTATATGATTTTAAAAAAAAATTAATTTAAAAGTCCGTACGTTCACTACAAACTATCTTAACTTACGAATTTTACCGATAATAATAATAGTACAAATTTCAATACTACGTACGTTCACTACAAACTATCTTAACTTACAAATTTTAAGTATACTAATAATAGTACAAATTTTAGTACTATAAACGAGATCGGTGACATTATACAAATCACCGATCTCGTGCAATAAATCATATGTTTGTAGTATGTAAGTTAAAATAGTTTGTATTCGGAACCCGAAAAAATAATCAAAACATGAACATATAAAAAATTATTATGTTTTGTACCTGAGATGGAGTAGGGAGTTTGTGAGAGGAGAATTCAAGGTCTTTATCAGCCATTTTTATGTTGAAGACTGGACTTCGTAAAATAAAGTGTGTGTGTGTGTGTTTTATAGGTTATAGCATGAGGGAGATGAGAGGGTGAGAGGATGAAGAAGGTGAAGGAAACATTAATAGTATTAATTATGTGTTGATAATAATATTAGAAAATGATGATGAATTAATATGAGAAGCTCTAGAGACTTTCTGTGTGGGGAGAGAGAGATGGAAGGGTTTTATGGGGGGTTTATGAATTGATGAGAAAATGATATGAAGATAGATGCAGAGACATTAACAGGCCTAGCTAGAGGTATGTAGTAGTGTTGGATATTTGTAGGGGCAGAATAGTAAATAACATAAGCTATATGAAATTGGAATTTAGGTTAAACTAAGAATAAGATATTTTTTTTGAAATGATGATTATTTAATACTTAAATTGTTACTTAAAAAATTAATTATGCCAAAGTATGTATTCAATGTACTTTAAAACACGTGAAAAATCAAAATTAAAGTGGTCAAGTGATTCGAAACAGACTCTTAACTAAGAGCAAATTCGGAAAATTTGATTAAAAGATGCATCCATTAAATACGTAAAATTTTATTTAAGAGAAAATAGTACTCCCTACGTCCCCTCAATTTTTTACATCGGAGGATGGGGCTCGACACATATTTTAAGCCTATTTTAATATATACTTTGATAAATTATTTTAAAAAAAAATTTCTTCTGAATAAAAATATAATATTTAAATTTTTATTTATAAAAATAAAGTTTTAAAAATAAGTTATAGAACTATATGAGTCTTAAAATACATGTCAAACGGTGTAAAAAATTGTAAAAAAATGAGAAGGAAGCGGGGAGTATTACCGGACCCTTAGTAAATCTTCGTATTATATTTATGGAAGAGAGGGACGTGGAGTATCTTTAATGGCGGCGACAGTGAACAGTTAGCTGTAAGTGTTGAGTAAAACTGGAAAAGAGTACAGTCAGAAAGTGACGTCTGCATTAAGAACATTGGCACGGGAATTTCAAGATTTTATTCCCTTTTTATTTTACTATTTTTAATTCGTTATTTGTTACTTCTCCATTTTCATTTTAAAAATAATAAAATTATGGTGACAACATCTTATATTTAACTACTATTCCCTCCATCTCACCCAATAGTTATCATTTGGGTTGAGCACGGATTTTAAGAAAAATATGTAAATAATGAAGAAGAGTAAAGAAAAGGAGTAAAGTGGTGGGATCCGCCAATATTTAAAGTATAAAGTAAATAAAGTGAAGGAAAATAGTGGAAATAGTTGATTTTTATATTATAAAACTTTACTATTTTATGAAAGTTTTGGAATATAAATAATTGAATGAAACAAAAGTGTAAATAAATGAATGAGACAAATGGAGTATCAAAATAAATAAATTTGATTTAAAATAAATGCATCAAATGAATTGAATTAATTCTTTTAATATTTATTGAATGTCTTTTTTTAGACATAATATTCATTGAATGTCTTACCGGTATTATTTTACATGATCGAGAATTAAAATCAGAATATGAAACGATAAGAGATATCATTTAAAGTATTTTGTCACACTCAAATTTAATCTTCTTAAGCAAGTCTTTTTGTAGTAAAACTTTTTGTAATAATTGAATTTGGACAATTATTGTTGTTATTATTATGCGGAAAGTTGTGATTCACATAATTAATTTATAATCATAGCCCTAGTAGACTAGTACTTTCTTAGTGGAAGTTCTTGAATTCAACTTGAACATCAAATCAACTGATCAAGTCATGGAAAGGGCACATTCTTGTTCAGAACAATTAACTTAATATGCAAGGTAATTAGTGGAATATTACATAATTAGTGCTCCTAAAGATGTACTAATGGATCTTAAGCTTTATTTTATCCTCTTTGTCAAGAGATCTTTCACTTAAAAAACACTCATTATGTCTTATAGTGTCTCAAATCTCGAATTAAATCGGCCCCTACTAAAAAGTATACGATCATGTCAAAAGCATGTGGATATAATGTCCATTCATATAAGCATTTAGATTTACTATTAGTTTGGCATAAATACTTTTTGTCCAATAATTTTGATCCACAAATCCCGATAACTTGGATTCCCACAAGAGTCCAAACTCCAAACATTTAAGTTATTCTATCCATGATAGTAATAAAATATTAAAAAATGCTACCAGCCCCAAAAATTATTTTAAATTCTTATATGTCAGCTTAGAATGATAACTTTTTTAATAATAATATCGGATCCGTGTGCATAAATATGCGTCTATAAATTAAACTACATCATGTGTCATGTCACATCATTTTATAAAAAAATTGGGAACAAATTTGGGATAATTAGCCATACTCTAAAATATTTATTGAAATAATAAATGCAAAATTCGTCAAACAAGTATAGTTTTATGCTTCATGGTATCTAAAATGAACTTGAAGTTTGTAATTTATTATTTCAAAAAAATAAATAAAAGCTCAAGTAAGACCACGTGAACTTGTGATATAATAATTAAGTTACTATTTATATAAAAAATCAAATTCTTTATGCTTGTATAAACAGTGTTCTAAAAGTCGGCGATTAATCGCTAGACGGCGGGCCACCGAACTGATTAAGCGAAAATTGGTCAATTAATCGTTTTTCAGAAAAACGATCAAAAATCGGCTGAATCGGTCAAAAATCGGATTAATCGGTCAAAAATCGGGCTAATTATTTAAAAATAGTAAAAAATAGTTAAAATTTTAAAAAAAAATTAAAAATTTAAAAGGTAGAAAAATGATTATAAAAATATTATTATTTAATAATAATTTCTTTAGAAAATGAAAAAAATAGAAAAAGTAACACGTTTTAGCTGAAAAAGTGCTCATAATTAAAAGTATTAAATATATTTTAAAATAAATAAGTAAGAGTTTGAAAGGCATATGCAATAGCCTATTTGTAATTCGAGGATTCTACTCAACTTAAATAAGAATGTAATAAGTAAATATTAGAGTAAGGGTCATAGGAATCTCAGAGAGTTTTATCTGTCAAGAGAATGGAGTATTAAAGTCATCTACAGACTTGAAGTTATTCTACATTGAAAGAAGTTCAATTTATTGTTCAAGCCTCAGTGAAGTATTCAAGAAAGTGGATTTACTACAGTGACAGAGATTTCCAGTTGGTGACAGAAGAAGTACATGATACAGAGTTTATTCAGAGCTAAAGAAAAGAAGCCACAGCTTTAAATGTTTTAAAGATGAAGAATTTTCATTGAAGTCAGTTATTCATGAACCAGACAGTGCATCGAATGACGACATCAATCAGTGGAATTAATTCATCTATATTTAGTGATCTTCAGAAGATAGAGGGATACTATGTTGTTAAGTTATCTTCTTTTAAATTGTTAATCAATTTAATTAATAAATTAATTCTCTCAGAATTAATTTATTTATTAAATTAATTAATTAATTAATTTGGTTGTTTAAATTAATTATTAACTTAATTCTAGAAAAGATTTAATTTACAATTTAATCTAACTAAATTACTTAATAGAAATTATCTTAATAACTAGTATGACCTATATTATTCTCGGTATGACCTTGTTTTATTTAAGGCAGGTCATACCGAATTTAATCAGGTCATACAGGTCATTTTTCAGGTTCTACCGAGTGTTGTCGGGTCTGTGTGTCAGGTCATACAAGGACAGTTTGTCAGGTCATACAAGTTGTTTTTCAGGTTCTACCAAAAAGTTGGCAGAAATACTCCAGGTCATACCGGACAGTTTTTGCAGGTTCTTTTGAAGGAGCAGGTTCTACCGAGCTTTGGTTACTTGGTCATACAAATGTATTGATGTTTTTATTAAATCAATTTGATTTATTTAAAAAGGTCATACAAGGCTAATGCAATTGTATTAACCCGAGGCAGTGCAGACAGAACGAGATACAGAAGAAAATATACAGAATATCAAACACACATACATACATACATTTCTCTCTCAAGAACAGAAGAAAAACAATTTGATCTCATTTCTTCTCAAGCAATTAATTCTAGTTTGTATTGTTAAATCCAAACCACTAGAAGTTGATTACTTGTATTGCTTTGATTATCTAGCGGATTTTTATCCCTATAATTTATCTCGAACTTGCTTTTAGCATTCGATCTTTTTATTACAAATATTAGAAAAGTTCATGTCGAATTTATTCTAAATTTGTATTAATTAGTTTGAGATAAATACTTTGTAATCCGTACTGTATTTGCAACACCCTTCAAGTTTAATATAGTTTATATTTAACTTGAATTTTGTTTCATTTATATTCCGCATTAATTTGTTCTTAATTGTTAAATTATTCAAAGGACAAATTTCGATAAAACGGTATAGTTTGTATTCAACCCCCCTTCTACAAACTTATCAGAACCTAACAGAGTTTGTCCGTGATATTTTTAGAAAATGAGGGGTTTTAGTAAGGAAAAATAGAAATAGTAACATGTTTTGTTAAAAAAGATAATCGCCCGTGTTTTCTTTAGAAAAATAGATGATTTTGTTTGAAAAAAAAATTAAAAAAGGCAATTTATTTTAGCTGAAAAGGTAATTGGTTATAAATTATAATATCCCGTAATTTTTAGATTAATAATAATAAAAGAATAATTAGAAAAGAGATTAAAATTTGATAAAGATTAGAATTTAAAATTTAATTAGATTGATGGGCCTAAAATATGGATCAGATTTGGATACAGTTAACTTGTAGGTCTGGAGTTAGGGTTTTGTGTCGTTATATAAACACCATTGTTCTTCTTCCTCATCCTTGTGTGTAAAATTCATAGGTCTTTGTCTCTAATAAATCTGCAGTATTGTAAAATTCGTAGAATATTCATCATAAGTCGGAATTTGATGATTCTGAACTTTTCAGAAAGCTCATTCAATTTCCTACAACTTCTATTTCACAGTGTTTTTCCTGATTATGCTCTGAACTGTTTTTAAAATCACAAAACACAAACAGATCTTGTTTTTCAGTTTTTGTTCAAAGTCAGCGGACATTTTATTTAATTACTGATTCGTTATAAGTCCGTTTCTGATGAGTCTTAACTTTTCAGAAAGGTATTTTCGTTCTCTACGACTTTCGTCCTTTGAGTTTTTCATGAAAACATCATTTAGAGGGTCAAAAAGGGTAAATACAGTTCTGATCAGAAATGGGTACGTGCTCTAGGATGATTTGATTCTTGATTTTTCGCGTTGAGGTAAGTTTCCGATTGATTTTTCTAGTGTTTTCGAAATTATGTGTTATATGTATATGTTTGATTATATAAATTTGGGCAAGTGATTATATTTTAAAGTGATACTATGTATGTGTTATGTGTAAGCAATAGTCTTGAGATTCGGATTTGTGCCATGATTTGTGAAAATATCGAATAAGAATAAGGAACGAGTCACCGGGTTATAGTGACAGTTTTATGAAAATTTAGGGCCGTTATTACCGGGTTGTAGTGGTCGTGACATGAATTGTGAGTTTCGAGTTATTGTTGTTATGTGGTGTCGTATCGTATCACATCGAATAAGAATAAGAATAAGTATATGTGTGTCGAAGTTATGTATCGTATCGAATATTGTATTATCATATGTGTATACTTGTTATTTGCCCAACTAGTTGGATCGATTGGTTTCTTGTTGGCTGTATAGTTCATTCTTTACCATTTTCAGGTTCAATGTAACTCGAGTGGGATAACTTTGGAGTTCGAGGATCTTAGGTTCGGAATAAGTCTAATTTTGGATTATCGTTAGCTGTGCTTTTGTAATTGTTAGCTTTGTAATAGAACTTTTGTCACGCTTCCGTCTATAATTGTCATTGTATAGTACTTAATTTAAGTTTTGAATTTAGATTTAATAGTCCGAAAAGTGCGGGCTGTTACATAAATAATGTTATTATTTGGTGATAGTTTTTAAAAAAATAAGTAAGGTTAATTAAGTAAAATCACTAAGTACCGATCGTCCGTCCGTCCAACTACCAAACTTTTAATGTTTCGTCTTTAATAATATAGCCTAAAACCCGTGTGATGTACGGATTGTTTTTAATAATTGTTAATTTTATTATTTATATTTTATATTTTATTAATTGCATTTATTAAAAAAAATAAGTAGGCGTGTTAAACATTTTTAAATAATTAAAAGTATTAAAATGGATTTTAAAATAAATAAGTAACGATTTTCCCGTAATATTTTAAAAAAGGGGTTTTAGTAAGAAAAATAGAAACTAACATGTTTTCGTTGAATTTTAAAATATAAAAGTAACAATTTGCCTGTGATATTTTTGAAAAAAGAGGAGTTTTAGTAAGAAAAATAGAAAAGGTAACATGTTTTAGTTGAAAAAGATAATTTTCAATCAAAAATATTAAAATAGATTTTAAAGTAAATAAGTAAGGGTTTGCCCATGATATATTTGGAAAAAGAGGGATTTTAGTAAGGAAAATAGAAAATATAACATGTTTTAGCTGAAAAAGGTAATTGCCCGTGATTTTTCTAAAAAAGAGGGGAAATGTAATTGCCAATTAAAATTATTAAAATAGGTTTTAAAATAAATAAGTAAGAGTTTGTTCGTGATATATTTGGAAAATGAAGGATTTTAGTAAGAAAAATAGAAAAATTAACATGTTTTAGCTGAAAAGAAAATTGCCCGTGATTTTTTTAGAAAAAAATGGTAATGTATTTTAACTGAAAGGGTAACTGATTATAATAATTTTTATAATAATTAAATAAAAAAATTAAATAAGGCAAGTACCGTATCAAAAAACAGGTACCAAAAAACAGATACTAAAACTTTCAATGTTTCGACTTTAATAATATAGTATAGACATGGTTGTATATTTCAAAAATTGGAACAAATCGGTTAAGGTACCGTATAACGATTTATCGGCAAATCGGGGATTTATCGGAATGATAAATCGGATAAATTGTAATATTTTAAATATATTTAATATATTAGCCTTATATATAATATAATAAACCATTTAAAAATAATTCATAGCGATATATCAGATTTCAAAAATCGAATCGGTCAAATATTTTTAAACGATAAATCAGCGATTTATCGCCGATTTTTGAAAAATCGGACGATTTTTAGAACACTGAGTATAGATAGAGAGATAGAATTATAATATTAGTATTTTATGCTACTAAATAGAATAACCCGTGATATTTTTGAGATTTTAGTTAGGAGAAATATTAGTTAGAAAATATAAAAAAGAATACACGTTTTAGGAAAAAAAAGTTGATCGGTTAGTTATTAATAATTATAATATTATTATTTTATTTTATTAAATAGAACTGTTCGTGATATTTTTGGAAAATGAGAAGTTTTATTTATGAAAAATATAAAAGTAGAAATTTTAGTTAGAAAATATTATAATATTTGATTGAGCAATTTAAATTTTTTGATTACTCGTATACATACTTACATACACATAACATACATGGTAATATATGACCATATACGCTAATATATATCATATCTCATTATATTATTATTTGTATGCATGTGCATTATAATTATTTATACATCATAATCTTTAACATATTTTAAGTTTTAGATTTGTATGACATAAATACGTTCAAATCAACATAAGATAACAAAAAGAATAAAAAACTTTTATGTATATAAGTTCAATATAAACTTGTATTAACTTTACTTGTCGTATAACTCATAAATTGATATTGTAGGTGATAAAAAAAATTGACATTCTACTACACAAACGTAAAAAAAATCGAACAAATCAATAATTTACTCATATTTAAAATATGACAGTGCATTGCACGGGCTAAAGAACTAGTTATAATCTAGATTATATTCAATTTTCTTTCTAAATCAATTTAAATTTGAATTTTTGAATTTTATTACAAGATAAATTCTAAAAAACATAAAGAGTATAGTTTTAGGTCCACAATTGGATGGACCGACTTTCTCGAATAAACTTTGTTCGGATGTTATGGACAAGTCTACTTCATGAAAAGTGTGTAAAACTTTGAGATTTTTTCACTCGTAGGATATTTATAATTTATAAATTTATAAATAACATTCTTGTTAAGTAATATTTTCAAAAAATTTATATATTACCAAAATTCAAAATCCAAATACTCCAAAAAAAAAAAAAAAACCCAAAATCCAATAGCCATCCTACCCGGCCCAATGGCCCCAACAATAACTACAACCTTAACCCAATTTCAATCCCAATTAACACAAAATCCCTAATTAAATCAAACAAACCCGATTAACAAAAAACCCGACCCGTATAAACTTTCCCACTAATTCTTGAATTTGCCTCCAAATTTTGTAATCCAATCCAATCCTATATCTAATTTAAATCCTTCACCCCAACATATAAAAAGACCCCTTCTCTTCTTCTACATGTACAACTCATTCTATACACACAGAATTAAAAAACACACACAAACACACACTAGAGCTCAATAAAGATGAAGATAATTAATAAAGACTTGGATTCTAATGGCCCGGGTAGTGTTAAGGTATGTTTTGTGTGATTTTGCTTAATGGGTATTTTTTTTAATTGAATTCTTGAATTAATTTGTGTTGGTTTGATTTTACAGATGGTTCCTGAAGAAGCTGATGATTTATGGTTAGCTTATAATTTGATTAGTAAAGGTGACAAAGTGTTGTCTGGTACTGTTAGGTACTTTCTTTTTTCTTTCTGTTTTTCGGATAATTTCGTAAATTTGTGTAAAGATTGAATTTTTATTAACTGGGTTGCTATTTTTTTTTGTCTTCTATTTTTTTAGTATAATTTGGTAAAGATTGAATGTTTAGTAATTGGGTTGCTGAATTAGGTGGGAAGGACAGTAAAGTTCGTAACTTTATGTCATGTATGATGTTCTTGATCAAGAACTATTAATTGGGGTTGCTTGGGATTAACTTAGTTGTGTGTTTGGTATTTTTAAGTAAGAAGTTGCATGCTGTTGTTTTTTTTGAAATTAATTATGCTGATTGCTGATATTTTTGTGGTTTTTCGAGTGGACGGATTGACAAGAATTTGAATAATTATTGCGTTAAGAAGGCTAAAAAGTGAATGGATATGACATGATGTTTTACTAAGCTTAGTGGAGTATTGGATCTTTTGTTATGATTCAAGAGTAACTGGTAATGTGCGATATTACTTACCATGATAAAGAAGCTTGATTGGGCTAAATGTTTTTGCAATAAAACGCGTAATAAGTATTATAACTGATAAGAGTATCAAGCTAAATATGAATATTTATGAAAATCTGGTTTTGAACTCTTTTGTAGCGAAATAGAATCAAAGCCTCTAGTGCTTAGTCAGTAGCTTAAATGTTATCGGAACATTCTATCATGGTCTAGGCAATTTTCTAGAGGATCAACTATAATTAAATTGTGTAATAAAAGTAGCTTTTAAACTAATTTCTGTGTGTGGTCAACTCTTAAGTCTGGAACATGTCTTATTTTTTATTTTGCTCATCAATCCCACAAACATGGGAATTAAATTGTGATAACATGATTTTGTGGATTGAGAATTACGTACATTCCGATTCACTTTTCTACAGTGTCCTGCACAAGTATATATTTCCCTCTTGAACATATGTAGTAGTGTTGTAACACCTTCACAAACAGTTTCTTTTCTCCCCCAAGTGAATCCAAAATTTGAATCTTAAAAACCTTATATAAGCTATAATTACCTTGGCAGTATTCTTAAGCTTGTGCATTATTAATTTATACAACGCAAGTAACTGGTTTTCATGATATATGTATGTATATAACTTTTTTTAAATTTTTTGCAGGAAAGTTCTAAGGGAAGCTGCTTCTGGCGGAAGAGATGCAGAGCGTGTAAAATTGAAATTGGAAATCAAAGTTGAGGTATGACCATGCATCACAGATGGTGGCTTATTATTAAGTTCAGGAATGTTAAATATTTTGCAGTGTTATTATAATTCCACGTAATTCATTTTGTGTATGCTGAGGAGATAATGTGATGGAAGTATAAGAAATAGATTTTATACACAATTAATACAAAGAGAAACCTTACAGATAGAGATGAGGCTCAAATCAGTATGTTGATTGGTATACTTGGATGTTTTTAGTAGATCCATAGTATTGGAGGTTCTTTTCTAGGATGATAATTTGGTCGGTATAAGGCACTAACTATTGACCCAACAAAACTAAAAAAATTTCCCTGAATTATAGTTATTTCCTTGGGTGGTTCTTGGCCACTTCTATGACTATTGTGGTCCAGTAGTACTGGTGTATAAATTATAACTAGACTTAGTTGCCTAACCTTTTTCCATCGAAGTAACGGTTTTTTGTGGTATGATATCTCTTCTTTCCTGTTATTTCCATCCAGCTTTGAACTTTTTAAAGGCGGTTAGCTCTAGATATGAGAGACTGCAAAAGTTATTACTCGATAAACATATTTTTTGCATTTATTGAGGAATCATTAAGACAATTGTCACACTGTAATAGAAAGAATCTGATTTATATATGTTCCTTGTTATGAATATATACAAAGGCTGTAGAATATGACAAAGAAGGATCTGTCTTGCGTATACGAGGAAAAAACATGGTGGAAAACGAACATGTACAGGTATGTACAATATAACATAAAAATGACTTGTGCCCTGTGGGTTTCATTAAATTAATGTAGTGAACTTTATGCGATCTACTTCAGATAGGAGCTTTTCATACGCTTGAACTTGAGCTGCACCGGCCTTTTGTGCTAAGAAAGGTATGTTTTTCTCTTGCCATCTGTGTCAATCAAATCCAGTTGCCTATCTGTTTACTTCATTTATTGTTCTTATTCTTGAATCACGGCGGTATCCTACGACGGTATCGTACGAAGGTACTAGACAATCATTTCTTGGTACCGTGATAAGTATCATCAGTCAGGTTGAAAAAAGTAATGTACTTTTATATAAAGTAAGCACTATGTGTAAGTAATATAATGAATAATTTTGAGAACCATGGCTGTCAGATAATTCATGCGGAGGTGTTTGTATGCATATATATAAATATCTGAATTTTTGTGCCAGTTGATTCGTGACGAGGTGTTATTGCATGTTTAATTGATAGTGTCTGATTTGAGTATCTTTTTATGGATAAACAAAAATTCAACATAAGCTGTATTTGCATTTAATTACCCACTGTTATATTGTATATCTCTGTAAAAGGAGTTCTCCTCATCGAGACCCAAAGGTATATGTAAAATTATGTGAGCTATCAGGATGCAGTGTTAGTACCACTTGTACCTTCTAGAGTATTTCATTTATTATATTAACTGGGATTGTCTTGTCAACAGGCAGTTTGGGATACAATGGCATTGGATGTACTCCATCAAGCCTCTGGTATGCAATTTTAAATATAATTTCTTTGAACAGCATTTTTGAATAATATAAAATATAGCATGTTTGCTGGAAATCATGCTAAATGTATTTCTTGAGAACTACCATGCATTTCCTTTCACATCTCTCTACTTTTTCTTGACTTTATTGGTTTGTTTAGTTATCATGTAATTATACTAGGTAGTGCTGATCTCTAGAATTGTTTGATTCAAATGTGCCTTTGTGGTATAATGAAGACTTCATAAAATGCCATATTACATGTATTGCATTTAGCCTTTTAAAGAATGACAATCGGGGAAGATGTAGTATTGCCTACTTCTGATGCACAATGACTGTAGTCAAAAGTTGTATATTTGTATGGTTTTATTTCTTCTTTTATTTCCATTTTCTGGAGAGTTTTGGCCTTGTATGAAAAAATTGTAACTAGCGGAGCTCATCTCCTTTAGACTCTAATAGCTTTCTTCTCAAAGTGAAATAAAATACAGTTCCTGCTACCTACTACTGGTTGACTTTGCAAAATTTTGTGGATACCAACACTACTATTCGGGCAACTGTATAACCGTCTGTTGTATGATTAAGAATTTTTAAATTTAGTTAGGTAAAAACATTGTTGTAAATTTATTCTATGAATTACTCTGGTTATGAGGTAATATTAGTAAAAACTTGAAGAGGGTTCTAACCTTTAATTTGAATTATAAGTTGGGGAAAAGTAGTTATATTTTCATTTGCTTAGTGGGTTGGCTTACTTTTTTTGCCTCACAATGGCATCTCTATAGGTATTTATTAAGAGTATCAGCTGTTTCATATCTATGTGAGGAACTTAAAATATAGTGCATGTTTGTGTGTGTTGTTTGCTTCCACATATCCGAAGTGGCGAAACCGAAAGTCTGAGATGCTTTATACCTCCTCGTTTTGTGTCTTTTCTCCTGTATGCATAAAATTATCTGTATTTTTGTCTGGTAAATCGTCTCACTGTTAGTTGTCCTTCAGATCCTTCTGCAAGTGCTGATCTGGCTGTGGTTATGATGCAAGAAGGGCTGGCACAAATCTTCCTCATTGGAAAAAGGTACACATTTTGAGTGTAAATCTGCCTCTCCATGTGTGTTCATTCATGAGATCCCAGAAGTTCAAATAGTCTATTTTTACCAATTTATTGTACTGCTGGTGCAAAGACTTGGAACTTTGTTCTCGCATGCTCTTTTGTGCTCTTTATTTTTTTCTTGGTTTACCACATTTGAGCTAAGGATGTGTGGGGTGGGAGAATCTAGGTCCTAAGAGAGCCTTATACTGATGTTCAGTAGTATAAAGAAATGTTCACCCTTTAGATTATGAATTCTTCTAGCAGTGGTGGAGATTTTAGTTTATGAACCTGCACATCGCTAAATTGCTCAAACATTGGGAACTTTATATTTGTGTTCAGATGGATAGTAAGACATATGCAGCAATCTAAAATGTTTTGTCACTTGTTCAGATGGTACCAGATCTTTAGGATTATCATAGGAAAAATATTAAATAGAGATTTCACATCAGTTATTTTCTCTTTAGCCACCTATGTTTCTCTTGTTGCCACTTCTGGAATGTCTAAGCACCATGGTACATGAGTTTCCCTTTATATGATTTCCCACGAGTCGACGAGCTTTTATATTTTCATAAGACACTATGTATCAGGGATTTTACTATTTAAGTTCTTTTTACCTTTCGCAGATACTTTTTACTCCAAAGTATCTGCATTCTAATTCAAACCTTTGTGTTTAAACTCAAGATATTAACAAATAACTTCTTTTGGAAGGACTAATCAGATTGAATAAAAGTATATATATAACTATATGCTGCTTCATATGAATTGAAGTGACCTTATTAGGAGGGTCTACCAAGAAAGTAGAGTCTTATATTAATTAGCACACATTGTGATTTACTTAAATTCTGAAACTATAGTAGTCTAGTTTCTTTCTAACTATTTTTTGTATATGAATGTTTCTTAATGAATGTCAACTAAGTAGTATATGTAATTTATATTGTGATGAGCTACAAGAACGCAGTTGTTCTGCATATGTCTGTAGTTTGAGAACTTATTTGTTGAATTTGTCAAAGAGATTTTTGTAATTTGGTGATTTGTCAACAGTGTCACAGTTGCCCGTTCACGAATAGAAACTTCAATACCTCGGAAGCATGGACCTGCTATAGCTGGTTATGATAAAGTATGTTTCCTATCCAAATATAATAAATCGACTAATTTCATTTACTGCAGATTGTGATGGTAAACGGTGATAGTATAGCCGTGTATTTTAATGATATTAATTGAATTTTGCAACTACCTGGATTGCAGGCTTTGAACAAATTCTTTGAGAACGTTGCACAGGTGAGAGCTTAAACCGACTTCTACGAGTATATCTTGAAATCCAACAGATTCGTTTAAAATTGTATCAGGGCTCATTATTTTTTTTTGTTTCGGTGCATTACAGGCTTTCTTGAAACATATTGATTTCCAGGTTGTGCGCTGTGTTGTGATTGCAAGTCCAGGATTCACGAGGGTGAGTCATAGAATCCTTTTTCTTTAAGTAGTTCTGTTAAGAAATCAGTGATTGCGTAAAGGGACTAAGGGAGGGCAGTCCCTATGTCCCTGTGTAAATTATCTGCTTTTTGTACAGTGGAAGCTTTGAAATGAGTTCTCAAGTAAATGTTTTGCATATTAATGAAGTCATAAATATTGTGAAATTTATTTTAACATATCTGGAGCTGTTTGCTGATTTGTTTCAGGATCAATTTCATCGTCACTTAATGTTGGAAGCCGAGAGGAAGGCGTTTAGAGCTATAATTGAAAACAAGTCGCGCATAATTCTTGTGCACACGACCTCAGGATACAAGTATGTTTAGCTCACTCTTTTATAAAATGAAATAGTAACATTTTAAACCTCTTTTGGCACAATATGAAGATTATATTTGATTGTTTAAACTATTGGGCTCATTATTAGTTTAAGCAGAATTTTGGTTGCAAATTATGTCTTGTTTCACTGGCTTGAGAATCTGCATGATATACAATTGTGTAAGATTGGGGAATTTTTTTCTACTGGGACTAATTTCATAAAAGTATAGCATGAGCTAAATAGATAGTTCATATGGAAGTAGATAGTTCTCATAATATATCTTAACAAGCTCATAGATTTTTGAATATATCTCTTAGTTTAAGTCAGTTATATATTGTATATCTTTTGGTTTTCTTAGATATTAGTTTTTGTTTAATAGCATCTGTTCGAAAAACAATCCACAAGTTACCCATAATAAACTGTTATGACTGACGAATGAGCAGAACGCTATAAACCTAATCAGTAGCTATTACTTGTCTATCCACTATCCAGCATGATGCGACCTTTAAAGCACTTGTTGAGAAATAATGAGATGCCTTGTATTTATTTCAAATTGTTATATTGTGCGGTCTTTTATGTTTTTGTTGGGGACTGATATGATGATTGGTTTAGGTAGGTAGGGCGCGCGGCCGGGTTATAGAATCCTGTACCAATCTGAGTTAATCTAAGTATTGTGTTTTAGTAATTATATGGGCCCAGGGGGTCCAGCAGACTTTATGTTTTTTGTGCTTGGTCTTTAAACCACCTACTCGTGGGTCAAGTTTTTGTGGAAATTGTTATTGACACGTAATTCAATCATTTAAGGGTACGTTTTTTTTGGGCCTAATGTAATAAGTATTGCTTGACTTATACACAGGCATAGTTTAAGAGAGGTGCTGGATGCTCCAAATGTGATGAATATGATAAAAGATACCAAGGCAGCACAGGAGGTATATTATAAAGCGAAGTGCCAAACTATAATTATCAGCATCACAACAGAACTTCTTATTTTCTTTTCTCCCTTTTTCTTCTTCATGGCATCTGCACTTTCTCTTTTATCACTAACACATTTTTTCCTCTGATTATTCAGGTCCGAGCTCTTAAAGACTTTTACAACATGCTTTCAAATGTAAGATTGAATGCCTTATATAATACAACATTTCTAATATAATGTCATCACACATTGTGAACAATGTTCATCACTTCTCTTGGTTTAATGGGGTTCTTATGTATATATTTATTTGTGTGCCTATCTAGCATTGGTAATAAAGGAAATAGTATGGTGGATAAAAATCGTAAATGGTCCCTTGCATATTTATTCACAAAAACAATTATGCATGTATGGGAATATGAATGGTTCATTTTCCATTTCCCTTTTACTTATTTTCTTTATTTTTTTTATAAATATTGTGTAGGATGCATATCGAGCATGTTATGGACCAAAGCATGTTGAGGTTGCCCACGAACGCATGGCTGTGCAAACACTTCTGATCACCGATGAGCTCTTTAGGTTAGTACTTGGCTATACCTGTGTCTACAAAACTTAAATTAGGCTGCTTTTCAAGTTCTGAACTTGCTTTCAAGTGTTTATCCAATATCTCTGACACAGCTCAATAACCGGTGCAACATTTTTACTTGAGAGAGGTACAAAGTTTAGCAGTTTTTAACATGATAGCGATTCATTTTGCTTGCAGGAATTCTGATGTAGCAACAAGGAGAAAATATGTCGATTTAGTCGATTCTGTAAAGGATTCAGGGGGCACTGCACATATATTTTCAGTAATGCATGCTTCAGGAGAGCGTAAGTATAGTTTATCTTTCCTCTAGTCATATAAGTTTTAAGTTTGAACCTCCTTCAACGTTCTCGTAACCTGTGGATTTATTAAGTCACAACCCCTATATTTGGTGATTAATATGGTTATAATTTTACATAGTAAATATTGGACTAACTGGATTATATTGTAACAGAATTGGCACAGATAACTGGAATCGCAGCAATCCTTCGATTTCCTTTGCCAGATTTGGACGACATCGAAATGTGAAGGCACAGCTAGAGGGGATATTCTGGGCTTCATCATGTTGTATATTTTAAATATATCCAACTCTTTATTTAATTTTGTACTATAGCCATTAGGTTTTTTAATAACTAGTGGCACAATTTTGTAAAACTTAGGACCCTCGTGCATAATAATAATAATTATTATTATATTTTCTTTTATAAATCTAAGTGAGCCTTCTAGCATTCTAAATTTTAAAGGGAAGGGATCAAACATGTTACCTACCAGAACCTCTCAGGAACTCGTCAACAAGATAGAGAATTTTTTGGAATATTCTTTTGATTTACTAGCATTTTTCTATTATTATATCAAATATTCTCATTTGGGTATTATAATAAAAAAATGCGTTTGCAGTTACAAACATTTTCTGACATTTTTGGATAGAACTTTTAAAATATAAATTTTATAAACAGCATTGTAAAATGTTGTAATAAATAATAATATACTCCCTTCCTCTCATTTTACATGTTTCTTTTTAAATTTTAGTGGTTAATTAACTAATTTTTGACTAAATATTAAAAAATTATCCGATTATTATTTTACAAAACTGAAAATTATATTTAAAAATAGATTAGATGTAATATTTTTTGAAAATTTAATTAATCAAAAGTCAAAAATAGACATAAGAGACATCTATAATAGGACCGATGACTATTTTCGTAAAACTAGTAAATAAATATGAATAACATTGTAAGAATAATCATTTTACTTTATTTTACAGAGGGAAACTTCCATAAAACAATTAAGAGCAAAAATAACCTTTTTTAATGAAAATATCTACAAACTAATAACCATATGAGTAGTGCTAAAGTCCTACAAAAAATTGTTATGAAATAACATAACATAAGTGATATGATAGTGACGTTGGTGTAAATGTAGGGGATAAATCAAAATATAGGAACAATTTTGTAAACAAATTTGGTGGCTTTAACATTTTTCTAACAATATACTATCTACTTTTCACAATTCACAATATATGTTCACTTTTCAATTTTAGATTTGCATTTTGAAATGTTTTGACGGAATAACTACACAAATAATTTTTTTAATTTTCTTTTTGTGAATAAAAATTTAAATATCAAACTTTTATTAAAAAAAGAAATTTTGAAAAATAATTTATATAAAATACACTTTGAAATAAGTGTACAGAAGTAAAAGTGGACAAGTATTTTAAAACTGAGGGAGCTGTAATACTTTCAATAATAAATAAATAAAAAGTGATTCATTTATCGAGGTTTGAGGTTTCATTCATTTGAACTGTAAGAGAGGGATGTGTGCTTGTGTGCTTGTCTGCTTGAAGACTTATGGTGCCTTCAACTTAAACCGTATGTAATTTATTTCACTAATTGTGTTAGCCTTTTTACTTTCATTTTAATTAGTTTAACTTTTTTTTTTTTTTGCTAGTGTTGCACCAAGTAGTTACAGTTCTTGCTACTGCTTAATTTTACATTATATGTACTTGGATACTGTTAAATCAACTTGGGTTATTGTGTTTTTCTGTGATTGTAATGAAATTTGATTTTGGGCTTACGATTATGTTTGTATTTACGCATGCATGTTTTCGATATTCTTGATGTGTTAATTTTTGTTGTGCTCTCTTGATTATTGGTTGGATATGTAGACATCAATTGTTCAACACTTAATTATAAGATGGGGATTTGAGGTTACACAGATACTAAAATTGAAACTAATTTTGAATTAGTCATATTAAGGATGAGGGTTAATTAAGTTCTGGGTTCTTGATATAGGGCGTCAGCAATTTGTAGTTTACGAGTTTTATAATGTAAAACTTGAAGCTGAAGAGAACTCTAAGTTGTAAACTGTTGATTTAATAAATGGAATTCACTACGTGGAGATCCACTGAAGATAATTCGTCAGTTGGAGTCTTGACAATCATCGACATTGAAATGGCCTTTTTAGTACGGTTCCTGGATGTTTTTAATCAATTTTTTGTAATGCCAGTGCAAAAGTGGATAGTTAGCCTGTTAGCAAAAGCACATATAGGCAATTAAGAGTGCCCTTTTCCTTCTCTATCCGAAATAGCTGTGTACACCTTAAAATGAATGCTGTTGATATTGATGACGGAATCCTCGCTTGTCTAGGGCTTTATAAAAAGGAGATGGAACAACAAGTTCGAAGAAGTCACTCTGAGTATTGCAAATTATTTGCACTTGGAGGTATATGGTGTTTTTGGCATTGCTGGTATTCATATGAACTCTGATGCAACACACCTGTGTAAGTTATCACCTAATGTGGCCTTTCTATTACCTAACAAATTTATTAGTGGAGAGTATGATGATAGGAAGAGTGTGTGAAGGCTTCTCTAGTCACTTCCTAAACTGGATGCAGTGAGGGAAGAGGAAATAGATCCATTTTCACGAGATTTCAATTGCGCAAGACCTTTTCCAGAATATTATCTTTACAAATTTGTAAGCCCTTCCTTTCAGTTGTTTATATAATGTACTGCGGTGACAAGATCAAGTTCTATATTTCTTTTCCTCCAAATATAAGGGATGCTTCATAATTCATATCATATATTACCAACTTACATCAAGTCTGCTTTCTACTCTAAATTATGCTCTTTTTACCTTAAGGAAGAGGTATTGGTTCTATTAAAGTTTCCAACTCTTACCTGCATGTTAATACCATTAAGTATTAACCCAGCTGGCCAGCTCCTCCTAATACGGACAATCAGCTACTTGTACTAAATTTCATCCCCTGACCGTGTTACTCTTTTAGAGCTACTTCCGCGCATATATGTGCTTAATATTCATGACTATTCTTAATGGTTCTGTTGCCGCTTCGTATCTCCTAAATAAATGCTGAAACGGAGAACACTTTGCAGTTTCTTGAGCTAATGGCTACTAGCACTACCATGTACAACTGCTCATCAAACTGTAGTCCCAACTCCCAATGTGATCTCTCTTTAAATTCCTCAGAATTTATGATTTGTTATTTCAATTCCATTTCTTTGGTCAGCAACATCTCTTTTGTATCATGCCGTTTGTTGGTTCCGTGTTTTGTAAATTCTTGTACTGTGCTAACAGAGCTCAGCATGGATTCGGTTCGGTCAAATAACAGGCGAATACAGTGTTACTCAAACAGTATATAATTATTCCAGGATGTTTCATTTTCACATATTAAAAAAAAACTGATTGATATTTGTAGGTCCTTGCTCAACAAAAATGCTTCTGGGAAGCTGAACTGATCAGGATTGAAACGCACTACTTCATAGACATGCGCAAAACTGAACTATATATGCTTGAAAATTCAGATATTCATCAATGGACTTCGCTGATCGGCTAGATGGTATTCATTGCATATGAACCTTTACTGGCGGCCTTGCTTATACACGGAAGATTGATAGGGTCCATATTTAGTGCTTGATAGTGGGTTCTTCTACTCATCGCTGGTGCACAATGCTATCAGCAGGAGGTTGGTCGCTTTGAGTGTATAGAAAACTTGTGTTTATATTAGTTGAATAAGATGGAGTCACCGGTATAAAGATTTCTCGTCTTCGTTTTAGGTGTGAGTTCCAAAATATCCTAAGAACTATACAAGTACAGGAAAAAATGAACAGATATTATGAACGGGTGGACATCCAAGAAATCAGGTTTAACTACATAACTCATGAATTTATAAAAAAACTTTGGCATTTCTACATAACTATAGATAGCATCACTATTATTGTCTGGATAAAATGTTGTGTAAATAGAAGGTTGTCCTAATAAAAAGGAGAACCTCACAAAACCAGACCAATGTAGATTTTTACTTAAATACTTACCTTCATCATCCTCATCCTCATTATTCTTCTTCTTTTTGAGCTCATTTGTGGTGCTTCACAGATGTAGAAGGAGACAAGGGGTTTTATAGAAGAAAGGAGTACAGGTTTGAAGAATAGCACAACGGACACAACTGGATCCAAACCTCAAGGTAACTATTTTAATTTATACATGCAGTTTCATCGTTTCATAGTCTGGTTTTGAACCAATGCATATTACAGATTATTAAGTAGATATTAGAGAAACACATTACCTGTCCACTATATATTTTTATGGAATATGAAGTTTTTGCCAAAAACTGAGCACACGATCAGCAAAATGTATAAAAAGATTATATGCTGATAATAGTTTGATTTTTACAGGTTAATTGGATCCGGTTTAAAGGTTGCTATTCTTCTCAGCAAGTGACCCCTTTCCCTCCTTATAAAACGCCCGCACACTCTCTACATTTAAAGTTACACAAAGGTACTTCAAAATGTTACAGACCGATAGAACTTCCTCCAGCAATGAAGATGGACCGGCGCCAATATGGAAACTGGTTCTTGTTTCCGCCATTGCTTCTGGTGTCCAATTTGGTTGGGCTCTCCAGCTCTCTCTCCTCACACCCTACGTTCAGCTTCTCGGGATTCCCCACACCTGGTCTGCATACATTTGGCTCTGTGGCCCCGTATCTGGCATGTTAGTCCAACCAATTGTTGGTTACTACTCTGACCGTTGCACTGCTGCCTTTGGCCGTCGTCGCCCGTTTATTCTAGGTGGTGCGTGTTGCGTTGCCATGGCTGTCGTATTGATCGGTTTTGCCGCCGATATTGGTCATGCAATTGGTGATGACCTGGCAAAAAAGTTGAGGCCACGTGCCATTACGGTGTTTATCATTGGATTTTGGGTACTGGATGTTGCTAACAACATGTTGCAGGGACCATGCCGGGCCTTTCTCGCCGACTTATGTGCCGGAGATACGAATCTCATGAGTAGGTCCAACACCTTATTTTCTTTTTTTATGGCTCTTGGTAATATCCTCGGGTACGCTGCTGGTTCCTATCAGAAGCTACACGAGTTTCTTCCCTTTACAAAAACCGAGGCATGTGATGTATATTGTGCAAACCTCAAGACTTGTTTTATCATTGCTGTAGTATTACTCATGTCCATTACACTAGTAGCAATTTCTTTGGTAGAGGAGAAAAGACTGACACCTGAAGAAATTGAAGACGACGGCTCAAGTGGTGGTGTCCCATTTTTCGGACAAATATTCGGTGCATTTATGGGATTGTCACGTCCAATGGTATTGTTACTAGTTGTGACATGTTTGAATTGGATTGCGTGGTTTCCGTTTTTGCTGTTCGATACAGACTGGATGGGGAAAGAAGTGTATGGTGGAGTTCCAAATCAAGGAACGGCCTATGATTCCGGAGTGCATGCGGGCTCATTGGGATTGATGCTTAACTCAATAGTCTTGGCACTTACATCTTTGGTTGTGGAGCTCACTATACGTGGAATTGGTGGTGTGAAAGTGTTGTGGGGGCTCGTCAACTTCATATTGGCAATAGGGTTTGGTATGATGATAGTTGTAACCAAAATTGCTGCTTCCCAACGCCAATTTGGTCCTGATGGAGATGCTCTAATTCCTTCTCCTGAAGTGAGGGCTGGTGCTCTTGCCATTTTCGCAATTTTGGGAATCCCTCTTGCGGTGAGTACATTGAAAACACACTAACATCAGTATGCATAGTTTAGCGATATTCATAAAACATTACAGGGGACTTGGGAGCGTACATCGATATACCATATGCTAACAGCCACATTCTGGTCTCTTAATTATTCGATACAGGTGACCTTCAGCATTCCATTCGCTTTGGCATCCATATTTTCAGCTGGTTCTAAAGCAGGACAAGGTATAATTAGCTCTAAGCTTATTTCACCACTTAATTAAGTAATTGTCCTTCGACTCTAACGCATTTTTTAATCTAAACTTGTTTTACAATCAATTATAGAAATTTAAATACTTGTTCCTTTCATTTTTTACAATTACCTGATACTAAATCTCGACGTTTAGTCCTATCTGATTCTGGAACCCCTAAATTATTTGATTCGTACAATGAACTTTTAAGTTAACTCATCTGAACTTTTAATGTACAGGTCTCTCCTTGGGGGTTCTAAATATATCAATCTGTATACCACAGGTATGTTTTCTTTCATATTCATCTACCACCCATTGACTTTCATCATAAATCTTCAGCCTGAAAAGTGCAAATAAATAGTTAAAGTTATAAATTTTTGAATTAATAACTTGCAATAATAATGTGAAAAACAGATCATTATCTCTATGACGAGTGGACCGGTAGATCAAGCATTTGGAAATGGTGGAAACTTGCCAATGTTCGTAATTGGTATGTTTTCCGCTGCACTTAGCGGCGTTTTGGCAATAGTCTTGCTTCCGAAGCCTAAAACATCAGCAAAATTGACACTTGCACCTTCAGGCCACCACTAAAGTAGTGTGATCTGATTTATACATATACATATATGCGCGGCCATATACATTATGAAGTTGATCCATAAAAATGTTATATATGAGGTATACACGAGTCTTGACGGGAACTGGGAAGGATCTTTCTGTCGAATTATCTTATTCTAAAATGTATGCAAGATTATCAAGATTGTCAAATTCTTTGCTGTTTTCATAATCAACAGCATTTTTGTTAATTTTGTACACGTCCAAACTTTTTCCTGCTTCATAAAACGAGATATGTTTGTGGGTTGACAGAGTCCGCAGAGCTCAACGCCTGCCACATTCTAGGCCCTTTACTTTCTTTGTTCAGTGTTGCAGGTCTCTGGGCTTAATGGTCTAGGTAGATATTAGGCGGGAGCAAATGAATTTGATGTTTCCGATTGTAAAATATGAATATCAGAAATGATTCTAGAACGACGACTGTCATCTAGCAGCTGTAACATCATTCAAATTGACATTTTGCTTTTCATATCTGGTAGCCGTCCAGAAATAAAAAATGCTATCACAAGAGTTTAATCAAACACCCCTAGCAAAACAGACATGATGTGCTTTAATTTGAACTCAAATTTCCCACAAAGTTGATGCAATTCTGTCTTAACGGAGACTTTCTGAGAAAGTTCCGAACTAACGAGTCTAGAGACAATTTTGTTGAACATAAGTAACCAGAACGAATAATATCATACTACTATCAACTTAAAGTTTAGGCATCTTTTGCGAGTTTGGAATACAATCAAAAGTAAATCGAATAATAATAGACAAAAATCCATGGCAGTGCACAATGTCATATTCAACGGCAAATATAAAGTAGAGGGCATAGACGAATAGCTACCAGTCTTCTTCCATTGCTGTTGCATAGTATATGTCACATGATTCGCCAAATGTCAACTTCATGTTTCAACTAGAAGAATCTAACCATCTCATATTTACATTTTCTTAAATCTTAACTTAATGATTGTGTCTGCAGATACAGACCATAAAGATAAGGACTTGTCAAATTAATCTAATTTGTTAACATTGTATATGACAAAATTTTACAAAACTTTCTGCATTAACAAGAAGAACAATATTCATTTAGAGTTGAATTTCGATATCTGATGTTAACGACTTGTTTTGTTTTTATTCCAGTTTCTAAATCAGCTTGATTCTTTCAAACATAGTTTTCAATGTCGTAATAAATTTAATAGGTTGTGATTCTGTACCATAATTGTGAAGGCAAAATTAACGAATTTGAAATGCAATACGACTAGGAATAATTGACACGCACCCGAAACCCGACACGAAAACATAATCTGATATAGTAAATTCGACACGAACTTGACCTGAAAACATGATCAAGTACCCGACACCCGAAATTTACATTCAAGAATACGACTCACAGGTTTAATTCGATTCGATAAACATTCAATAAATTATTATATTTGTGAAAGATTCTTGGGCGAAAAGTATGCTTAATTAAGTATTTGTGTAAACAGAGGTAATACGAGGATGCAGGTCACATCTAATCTAATAATTGAACACCAAATAAGGGAAAAAGTAGCGCCCGCACGTAATGATACTTTTGACAAATTCATAAAACAACAAAAGGCGTAAATAATTATTTTATGTATCGTTGCTGTTAGTATCGAATCGTTTGTTTTTCTAATAGATGCTCTATTGTAAAAGTTGCTTCTTCTATTTGTCTTTTGGGTAGATTATATTCTAATTTTAGGTATATATTTTCACAAAGGAATATTAGTGCATATTTCATTTTGTAATGTTTGCCATTTTCCTAAGAAAAACAGATAAAACCTCCCCATTTCAAGAAAAACAGGTCTAGTTTTAATTAATCTTATAAATTTGCCACTTGAAATTGAAGATTCTTTGATATTAAAACAAAATGCAGAGCTAACAAAATTGTGCTTTCATTCTTATAATAAGGGGTGTATTCATTTGAGATTTTAAAGGATTTTAAAGCATTTTAAAAATTCATGGATATTCAATTAAGATTTTAAAGATTCCTTTAAAATCTAAGGTTATTCATTTTGGATTGTAAAATGTATTTCAAAATCTGGGGTATTCAATTAGGATTCTGAAAAGTCTTTTAAAATCTTGGTGTATTCAATAGATATTTTTAGAAATCCATTAAAATCTCATGGTATTCAAAAGTCCGTGGACTTTGTTGAAAATTAAAAATTGGTGGAATTTGGTGGATTTTGTCGTGTATTTTATGTCTTCTAAAATCTTGTTAAAATCCATGAGATTTTACAGGATTTCACGAAAACTCTTATCAAATCAGTGAGACTCTACGAGATTTCACGATTTTTTTTTCAAATCCTCGATTATTATTAATCCATTAAAATCAACAACAATCTTTTAAAATCTATAGATTATTTTTTAATCCATTAAAATCTCAAATGAATACACCCCTATAAATCTAGTTAAATAAGCACAATACTAAGCGAGTTAGGTGTTGGCATGATCAACATTTGATACTATTCAGTCACAACAGACATGGATTGTGTACGTCTGATCTTTGGCCTTAAAAAATGAAGGGCATGAGCATTATTCAGAATGTTTATTTTCCGAAATTTTATATAAATGAGATTGTTCAAGCCCCTCGTATGAAATCGAAAACACCTCTAATTATAATATGTACTAAACAAATGACAACAAATCAAGTTATTTACAATGAAATTGTTATATTAAAATTGTCGTTGGTCTGACTACAACGAAAAATTCTATTATTTTTACTTTATGTCTTAAGTTCGGATTTTCATAAATCCTCTCGCTCTCCTCTCTTTTTCAAAGCCGCTGTCCTTCTTTCTTCTTCTTTAACATAGTTGGTGGGGCTTTCACCGGTTTATCTTCGGTGGAAAGCCCTGATCCTTTTTTTTTTTTTAGTTTATTTCTTATTTTCTTCAATAAGGGTAAAATTTTCTACCCATTTAGTTTGTTTGATTTGTTTTTTTAGATCTAAATTTTTGGAGATTTCGGTTTCGTTCTTCTTCGATTCAAGCGGGTTTTTGGATTCGAGAGTGGACCGATTATCCCCTATTGTGGTTTCGTTTTTTCATATCTAAGTTCTTTTAATTTGGTTTTTTAGTTTGCAATTTCGATTTGTTTTTCTCTCCATGATGAGAGGCTGCTGTTTTCTCTCCTTTATTGCGAGTGCTGGTTTTGATTTAGTGATAAAAGTTTGTATGAAATTGCAATTATGGTCGATAGCTCAAACAGGTTGCGGTGAAACAAGTTGCGATGAAACAGGTACATGTAAATATATCATTTTCAACATATCGTTTGACTATCTCTTTAGGAGGATAGACGATTGTTTCTATTTTATGTTTGTTCGACTCGACTATCTTTGTAGATGTCGTACGACTTTTCATTAATGAATTAATTTCATTGTTCTTCAAAAAAAATATTCGGATTTTCATCATCACAAGTATTAATTAATTTTTATATACAAATGTGAAGCTTGAGGCAACTAACGTTCTAGTATATTTATGGCCTGTTTGGCAACGAAGATTTAATTCGACTTATGGCTTATTAACTCCTTATATATAATAAGCGTAAGGGAGATCTTATCCAAAACTTTGGTCGGTCACTGTACTACCAAAAAAGTATATGATCCGTTGGATTATAAAACTATAAATATTCAAATAGATGAGGACCGTTAGATATAATATTAAAAATTGTATTTGATTAATAATAGGATAGTATTTAAATACTAAAAAATGTATTTTGATAATTTAAACCAATTATAAATAGGTTTTCTATATTGAATAGAAATCTTTATGTAAAAATTCGTAATTATCTTTTCTCTTTAGTTTATGGATAGTTCCAGTTAGATAATAATTATTAAACCATCATTAAATTAAAGATAATTTTGTTAGCTTCGCGTGGGCTGTAAAATTGTTAAAATATGTTGTCTAAAACTCAAGATAGAGCCCAAACAGTAAAGTGATTATCTAAATTTTAATAAATATTTTTTTTATTGTAGCACCAATTTAATTTTTTTCCTAATTCTTTTAAATTTTTAAATTCTATTTTTATTTCAATAAAATATTAAAATCAATTTAAGAAAAAATTAAAATCGATCTGGTCCGTGTACGATAACTATACGACCAAATTAATAATTACAGTTAGATCTTAAATAGATCGATAAGAATTGTTAGATCTAATATTAAAACGTGTATCTGATTAATAATAGAATTATATTTAAATACTAAACAATGTATTTTGATAATTTAAAAGTTTTCTATGTAAAAATTCTTAAATATCGTTTCTCTTGAATTTATGTATAGTTCCAATTAGATAATAATTGTTAAACCAAATCTAACTTTTATAACTCAATATAAACAAATATTAAATTGAGCGTGTAAAATATAATAAATATCAAAATTTTAAATATAATATTTTTTGACTAAATCTTTTTTAACAATAATTTAATCATGTAAACTAATAACTTTTAAATATTAAAATATTCATAAATAAATATAATTATAAATATTAAAAAAACAATCGTGTGTTTCATGAGTAATTAAAATATAATTATAAACAAAATAATTATAAATATAATTTAAGAAACCGTGCATCGCACGGGCTATAAGCTAGTAAATCTATAAGACTCATGAACGGTGTTTGTGTAGTCAACTTATATGATGATAAGTTGAATGGTAGTAATAACGTACATTTTGTTAACTTATTGACTTATTGCTTGATTTCTTTGTTTTTTAATATTTTATATTTTTACATTTGTGTTTTTAAATATTTTTTAATTTAAAATGCATGTGTTAATATCATCGTATTTAATAATTATTTTTTCAAATTTAATTTAGCAAATTCTTAACTAACTTATAAGTAAATTTATCTAAACACTTGTATAACTTATAAGAATTCATAAACTTATCTGACACTTATTCATTTTAAGATATAAATTAACTTTTTAAAGATACCCCAAACACTCTCTTAGTTTTACGCAAAAAGAAAAGACATATTAATTGATTTTAAGCATCTAGAAGAGAGTGTGTAAAGACAAGTTTTTGTTGTAGACGGTAGGTTAGATTCGTTCATAATTTCTAGCTCATCTTTGTCGCTTTCAAATGGCATCTCTTGATCCACCATGCAAAAGTTAAGAAAACAAAACAAATCAATCATCTTTCTTAGTACTCAGCATATCCCCTTTCTAAATATATTTGATAGTAGTTAGAACAAATCTAACACTATCTTAAATCCTTAAAACTTGTAGTTTTAGGTATCAATCAAATCAACCTAACAAATAATATTTTAATTGTACACCATCTCCAATTTATTTTTTGTTTATATGTTTGTAAGAACTCTCCTTTGTCTTTGTTTTTACTCCATGTAATGCCATCGAAGAATTTTCAAGATATATTCCCTTGGCCTTTCTATATTTTGGTTAAATAGGCCTAGCTAGGTACATTATATTCTTCTTGTACTCTCCCTCATTCATCTTTTTCTTATTTAGTTTTTTTTTAACTTGTGTATATGGAAGCAACAGATCATGATGAAGAGTTCTTGACTTTAACACTTGCGATTGTCAAGAATTCAAGTTTCGATAAGAAGAGGAAAAGGATGAAAACGGAAGCTCCGATCGAGCCTGAAATTGTTAGCTCGAATGAAGATTGTGAAGGTAAAATATTTAGTCTTCTTCAACTGAGAGAAGAAATGTTAAAACTAGATCACAAGAGAAAAGGAGTTGTTGAAGATGGAAAAGGGCTTCATTTGATCCATTTGCTCCTTGTGTCAGCCACTTCTGTTGATGAAAATAAGCTTGATTCGTCGATTGAGAGTTTGAGTGAGTTGTTTCAAAATGTGTGTTTAGCTGGAGATTCTATCCAAAGAGTTGCAGCCTATTTTGCTGATGGCTTGGTGGCAAAACTTCTTACACGAAAATCGCCTTTTTACGATATGATAATGAAGGAACCAACTCCTGAAGAAGAGTTCTTGGCATTCACTGAGCTTTACAAGGTGTCCCCTTATTACCAATTTGCTCATTTCACAGCTAATCAGGCTATTATCGAAGCCTTTGAGAAGGAAGAGGAATATAATAACAGGGCTTTGCATGTTATCGATTTTGATGTCTCGTATGGCTTCCAATGGCCTTCCCTTATACAATCTTTATCAGATAAAACCACAAATAGCCATCGTATATCTCTTCGAATAACTGCCTTTGGAAGAAGTATAGAAGAACTGCATGAAACTGAGACAAGACTAATGTGTTTTGCCAAGGGATTTAAAAACATGGTGTTCGAATTTCAAGGGTTGTTACCAGGTTCAAGTTTTTCAAACATAAAAAGAAGGAACAATGAAACATTGGCAGTAAATTTAGTCTTTCATCTCAACACTCTCACTAGTTTCTCGAAGATTTCAGATACCTTGAAATCGGTACATCTCTTAAACCCTGCCACAGTAATCTTAGTGGAACAAGATGGTAGCAGAAACCCTAGAAGCTTCTTAGCGCGATTCATGGAATCTTTACACTATTTTGCTGCAATGTTTGATTCTTTAGACGATTGTCTTCCACTTGATAGCGCGGAGAGATTGGGAATTGAGAAAAACCATCTTGGTAGGGAAATCAAAAGCTTCATAAACTACGAGAAAGATGTCACGAATTGCATGAAATATGAGAGGATGGAAACATGGAAAGGAAGAATGGAAGGTCATGGATTTGAAGGAGTTAAGTTAAGCTCCAAAAGTGTCATGCAAGCTAAGCTTCTACTCAAAATCAGGAGCCAGTATTGTCCAGTGCAATGTGATGGAGAAAATGGTGGATTTAGGGTTTTCGAAAGAGATGAAAACACAGCTATCTCTTTAGGATGGCAGGACAGGTGTTTGCTAACTGCCTCTGCATGGCATTGTGTATGATATTCTTCTAACATATATTCCTTTTCAGTTTTGTTGATAAACATTTCAACAATAATTAATAATACAACACACATTATTTATTTTTTATGAACTAGTAGTTAATTAAACTACTTTAGCTGTTAATGTTTTTCAAGTGTAAATCAAGAATTATCTCTCTTAGAAAAAACGAAGCTGAGAATACTTTTGTATTCACAGGTTGTAGCAACACACAATCTAATAAAACACCATTATATTGAAAAATAATCTCTGTTGTTCTTTAAATTTCCACAAACACTATCACACACATAGTTACTTGTTGTTGTTGGGGCCTAAGCCTGGCCCGGGTCTTGCGTAAAAATATAAAAACTATTGAGGTCCTAAGCCTAGCCCAAACCGGGCCGAGTTTTTTCAAGTTGGGCTTGATTTTCTAGTCTCATCCAATCTTTTAGAGTAGGTTGCTATGCTCTCAACACCCGACATCAAATCCTTGCATGCATCACTTTTATAATAATTTTCGATTATGATAATTTCATGTTCGTTTTTCCCTTATAGCAACAAGCTAGAGATAATATGAGTTCATTTTTATTCTATTTTTTTTACATATACTAAAAAGCTAAGTCGATCAGATCAGCCGACTGAGCCTCTCATCACATTTTTATTCTATTTTTTTTTACCATATAATCGAATTTATCGGCAAGTTTTAAGTTAATAACCGGAGTGAGCCTCTGTTAGAAGATCAGCTCACTTACTTATTTCACAGAAAACATAGAGTTATAGAATCAACAAAGTGTATCTCTTATCTCTATACAAACTCACAAGAGGAACTAAGAAACATGAAGATTACAACTCTCTTGATTAGAGAGAGAGATATTGATTGTATCTATATTTATTAACCAACACAGCTCCCCACACTCACATACTATATATACACCACTAGACTTTGTAACTGAAAGTTTGTTATGCTGAGTTGTCAAAGTGCCGAGTTGTCAAAGTTTGTTATGCTGAGTAGATGCTGACTCATTCTCACTAACATCCCCCCTCAAGTTAGAGGTTGGGAGACACCGAACAACCCCTAACTTGGACAGTAGATGAGCAAGTTGTAGAGAAGACAAAGCCTTAGTAAACAAGTCAGCCGGTTGATCAAGAGTAGAAATGTGATGAGGAGAAACCAGTCCAGACTTGAACTTCTGACGAACCAAGTGACAATCTATTTCAATGTGCTTGGTTCGTTCATGGAACACGGGGTTGGAGGCAATATACAATGCAGACTGATTATCACAATACAGTGGAACCGGAATAAGATTTGTTATATGAAGCTCCCCAAGAAGAGAAACCAGCCAGGTTATTTCACAACAAGCATTAGCCATACTGCGATATTCTGCTTCAGCAGATGAACGTGAAACAGTATGCTGACTTTTACATTTCCACGAGACAAGAGTACCACCCAAGATCAAGCAGTAACCAGTTAACGACTGTCGAGTGAGTCTGTTGCTACCCCAGTCTGCATCACAGAAACCAACAAGCACAGGATTCGCACGAACACTATAAAAAAGACCCTGAGTAGAAGTGTGACGAAGATAGCGAACCAGTTTCAATGCAGCATACCAATGAACAGCTCGAGGAGCAGCCATGTACTGAGCAAGGAGGATTTTGAAGAACTCTCAGCAAATTCAGTAAGAATATCAGAGAGATACTTATGCTGAGAAATAAACAGACCAGCAACGGTTTTGACAACTTGAAGGCCAAGGAAATAACTAAGAAATCCAAGGTCCTTAATTTTGAATTAAGTACCTAGAAACTCAGTAATCTGAGACATAAGAGCAGTAAAATTTCCTGTCATTATCATATCATCAACATAGATGAGAAGATAGACCACACATGTATCATGTGAATACACAAACAGACTTGGATCACCACTCGTCTGAATAAACCCAAAGGAAAGCAAAGCAGAGGATAGAGCAATAAACCATTGTCGAGGAGCCTGCTTTAACCCATAAAGAGATTTCAACAGTTTACAAACCAACCTCTGGTTTGGAAACTTAGCTTGAATATAAGCTGGAACATCATATCCAGGAGGTAGTGACATATATACCTCCTCATCCAAAGTTCCATGTAAGAAGGCATTCGTAACATCAAGTTGAGTGATATCCCATTTGTTCATAGCAGCAATAGCCATAAGAAGACGAAATGAGGTCATTTTAGCCACTGGAGCAAACGTCTCAAAGTAGTCCATGTTAGCTGTCTGAGTAAAGCCTTTAGCGACAAGACGAGCTTTAAACCTATCAACCTGGCCATTTGCTTGATACTTCACTTTATATAACCACTTACAACCGACTGGTTTCTTATTAGGTGGTAATGGAACTAATATCCATGTATCATTAGCCTCCAAGGCTGCGAGTTCCACACTCATTGCTTCACACCACTCGGGAACATGAATAGCTTGTTTGAATGATTCTGGTTCAGCAACAGACGGGAGAGTAGGCATAACACCTGGTGCAGCAGATGCTGTAGATGTTGTATGGACAAGAGATGGAGAAGCAACTGTATGAGCCAGATGAGACGGTAACCCTGTGTAGTCTGCAAACTTAACAGGAATGTGTCTCTGTCTTTGTGGACGAATTGGATGCACAATCTCCTCGCAATCACATGACTCAGAATTAGAAGAAGAAGAGAGGTTCTCACCAGATGATTGAGACAACTGTAACTCAGTATTCTGTAATTCAGTAGTAGTATCAGTGTGGATTGCAGGAGGCAAGACCTGTAAAGGATCATCATCCACAAATACTGGTGAAGAAGGAAAAAGCAATTGTGGTGGATTTGCAGAAATATCCTTGAATGGGAAAATATTCTCAATGAACTTAACATCTCTGGATATAAAGACTTTCTTTGTATCCAAATCTAACACTTTATAACCCTTCTTAGCATAGGGATAACCAAGAAAAACTCCCTTGACAGCCCTGGCTGCAAACTTGTCAGTAGGTTGAGGTAGTGTAGTAGCATAACATAGTGATCCAAAAACCCGCAGTTGATTATAATCAGGCATCTTACCAAATAGCACTTGAAAAGGACATTTCCCATGAAGCACAGCAGAAGGTGTTCGATTAAGCAAATAGACAGCAGTTAATATGCAGTCTCCCCAGAAAACTATAGGTAAGCCAGCATTAAACCTTAGTGCACGAGCACAATTCAAAATATGACAATGCTTACGTTCAACAAGTCCATTTTGCTGAGGTGTATACACACAACTAGACTGATGTATAATACCCACAGACTTCAGAAAAGAACTGACATTATGATTCATAAATTCAGAACCATTATCTGTTCTTAACACCTTGATTGTAGTAGCAAACTGATTTTGAATTAATATCACAAAATCCTTTATCAGCTGAGAAACAACAGATTTATCTGATATCAAAAACACCCAAGTAGCTCTTGACTTTTGTTCAACCAAAGTAAGAAACATATTACAATTGTCATGTGTTTTGAACCTATAAGGTCCCCACAAATCTGCATGTACTAACTCAAACAGCTCAGTGCACTCATGTTCAACAGTTGTAAAAACTAGTCTATGTTGCTTGGCCAGATGGCAACTATCACAAACATCTAAGACTTCATTATGAAAAGAAACAGGTAACATTTGAAGAATGTTGGCAGGAACATGTCCCATTCTAGAATGCCAAACATTACTATTTTTAACATGAGCCACTAAGGTAACAGTATCTGAAGTAGAAGCCATGGTAGTAGAAGATACAACAGTAGGAGAAGCATTATAATCTTCAGTGTAAAGTATGTACAAGCCACATTCTTCTTTACCAATCTCTACAGTCTTCATCCAAGCAGGGTCCTGAATATAGCATTTATCAGCTAAGAAGCTCACTTGATGAGAAGTATCTCTTAGCAGTTTGGAAATGGACAATAGGTTGTATGTAAACGAAGGTACACACAAAACATTTGTCAAGGTAAGTTGGTTATTTAAAACCAATGAACCAGTATGTGTAATCCTAGATGTAGCCCCATTAGGAAGCTGTAAGATAGTATTGCATGGTTGAGTATCACTTAATAGATGGAGAAATGGTGTTACATGATCTGTAGCACCTGTGTCTATTATCCATCTGAACTGATGTTGGTGACAAGCATCAATATTGTAGACTTGTGACACAATTGGACTAGAAGATGATGATGTACCTGACAGTTGAACTGTATTAATAGAATATGAGGGAGTCCAATTTGCAGTGCTTGTACTTGCAGTGCTTGTACTTGAAGTACCAGAAGCTGGAGAAGTTTGCAGGTCAGTCATATTCTTTTGAAGCATGTGAATCAATTGCCTGCATTGGCCTTCAGAGAGAGACAACAAATTATCAGTTTTAGTTGATAAACTAACACCTGCACCTGCACCAGAAGTAGAATTCTCAGTATCACAACCAGTTGTAGTGATATTAGCCACCACAGAACCTCTGTGATGAAGAAACTTAGGCTTTGGTTTTGGTTTCCCAAACAATCTGTGCCAGGCAGGGTAACCATATATACAATAGCACTTATCCCTCAAGTGTCCTGTCATGTGACAGAAATCACAGGTAAATGAAGTATCTCCTCCAGTTTTCTTGTTACCAGCAAAAGTGCCTTTAGACTGCGGTTTGTAAGGCATTTGAGTCTTAACTGTCATTGCAAGAGTATCATATGTGAAGCTAGGAGAATTAACTTCTCTCTGCTTTTCCTCTTGCAACAATATAGCATATGTCTGACTCAGAGAGGGTAGAGGTTTCATTAACAGAATTTGACCTCTGATACTAGTAAATGCATCACTAAGTCCCATCAAAAACTGAGATAACTGAACAGTTTGTTCTAGCTCAAGCAATTTTCCATTTACTCCACATGTGCACAGAGCACATGTACACTTCGGCTTGATGGTAATACAATCCAACTCATCATGTATAGTTCTAAATTTTGTAAAGTAAGCAGAAATAGACAAGTTTCCTTGAGTAAGGTGTGAAATCTCCTTTCGCAGATGGAACAACTTAGGGACATTGCTTTGAGCAAACCTGACCTCTAAATCCAACCATATATCTCTTGCAGATTGTATATAGACAATGCTATTTCTAATATCTTGTGACACAGAGTTCAACAACCACGAAGTCACCATGTTATTACACCGAGTCCAGTGCATTGACAACTGAGATGGTATAGCAGGTTTAGGGTGTGTACCATCAACAAATCTTAACTTTAGTTTAGATGACAGTGCAATTTCCATAGAACGTTGCCACTGATTATAGTTGTTTTCAGTCAACACAACTGTAATGATTTGCATACCCGGATTATCAGATGGATGTAGGTAAAACGGATGATTACAATCAAGTATAGTAGCAGAACTAGTTGAACCAACTGTAGCAGATGCATATGATACATTCGTAGCCATATCAATCGATATCAATTACCAAATTAACAAATTCTCTTGAACAAACTGAGAGAGATTATAGTGCGATTGCAGATTGATAGATATCGAGAGAGATTACACACATCAACATCAATTTAACACCACATCACCATGAAATTTACAACAAGTGCTCACTTTGATTGAATATGACCTCAATTTTAAGTAAATCACAGAAAACTTACAAATTGATGATGCGGAAACTTGATCAATCTTGATTGATCTTGACCTTACTGAACTTCAAATCGTCTCAAGAATCGTTGCGGAATTGAACTACACAAGCTCTGATACCATGTTATAAGATCAGCTCACTTACTTATTTCACAGAAAACATAGAGTTATAGAATCAACAAAGTGTATCTCTTATCTCTATACAAACTCACAAGAGGAACTAAGAAACATGAAGATTACAACTCTCTTGATTAGAGAGAGAGATATTGATTGTATCTATATTTGTTAACCAACACAGCTCCCCACACTCACATACTATATATACACCACTAGACTTTGTAACTGAAAGTTTGTTATGCTGAGTTGTCAAAGTGCTGAGTTGTCAAAGTTTGTTATGCTGAGTAGATGCTGACTCATTCTCACTAACAGCCTCTCATCATGCCATAGACTATAAAAAAACATACACATATATTACTTTAAGTCATCCCATAACATGATTAAAAAAAAAAAGTCATCCCATAACAAAATTTGTAAATATTTACTTTCAAAGGAATTCTTTTGTAGCTCAAAATACGTGTCTTCAACATCTTAGAAAATGAGTAAAGTTCTATGGAGATCACCTTTTTTGTGGAGACCTGGAGACCATATATGTTCTGCAATTGACAAAATAGATCATATTTTGTAATAAAAAATTTGCAAAACGTACTGTTTTGCAAAGTATATTTTATGAAAATCACTATTTCATTGAAAATCTTGAAAGTCATGTAAGTTCGGCAAACTAAACATGAATGTTTTGCAAACCGAACATGTTTTGCAGAACAATATGTTTTGCTATGTTTTACTTGCAAAACATATATAATTTTAAAGATTTTAAATGAAAATTGTTATTTTCATAGAACATAATTTATAAAATATTATATTTTGCTACATTCAAATTGCAGAACGTTTGTGGTCTCTGGGCCTCCACAAAAAAGGTGGTCTTCGTAGAACTTAACTCCTTCGAAAATATTATTTTCTAATATCCAAGGGTTTACTTGAAACATGATTTTTTTATATTATTCTTTCTCTCTTTAATACTTAAATATTCAAACTTATTGCAATTTTTTTTATATAAAAAAAATAAAATACAACAATTTCTGTAATATATAACACACAATTTTTAGTTCATAACATCAACCATCACATAATAAATCTGAACTACCAATGTCATCAAATACATAATTTTTAAAAATATTTTCGTGTCGCTATGAGCGTGGCTTTGTCACCTAGTAACTATAACGTCTTTCTGAGCGCAAATACTTGGAGGAAACAAGGAGAGAAAATGATTTCATCCGTATAAAATTGTTATCGTGGATGTTTCTGCTTTTTCTTATCATTTTTTTAGAGGTAATTAATTCATTAATAAATGTGCATATACGACATCTACAAAAATAATTAATATTGAAAAAACACGTAATGAAGTAGATCAAATCAGAAATTTCTTTATCCGAGCTACGATCGTTGTGTAGATCATTTATTGTGGCACAACTCTCGCTCAGATCGCTAAAGTTTGCAGCATTTTTGAAGAGACATTCTAACAACCTGTTGTAGTTAGGGCTGAGCAGAACCGAACCAGAACCAAAAAACCGAACCGAATAGTATAATTTTGGTTCGGTTTGGTTCTAATTTTCTGAAAATTCGGTCTTTTCAGTCCGGACCGAATAGACCGAAATAAAAATCGGTTCGGTTCGGTTGTTTCAAAAAAAATTCGGTCTGAACCGAATAGACCGAATTTTTTTTATTTTTTATTTATATAATTTTTATAGATATAATATATTAATTTTATATGTATGTATATATTCAAAATTTTGCATGGCTTATTTTTTGTTCGAGATTTGAATTTTGAACTATTATATTTACATTTCATACTTGTATTTCATTAACTAATATTTTTATATTTAAAAAATCATATTTTTTGGCTTTTTTTTGAAATAAAAATTTTTATTTGAAAAAATTTCGGTTCTTTTATGAAAGAACCGAAACAAATAGCATTATTTCGGTTCGGTTCGGTTCTGTTCCGATCCAAAATACAATTTCGGTTCGGTTCGGTCCAGTCCGGAAAAAAATGATAATTCGGTTCTCGATCTATTCGGTTCGGTCGTTCTGGACCGAACCGACCGAATGCTCAGCCCTAGTTGTAGTCATGAAAAAATATATATATCTAACTCGTCAAAACGTATTTGAAACATTGACCGTAACTACGATTTTGGATATTCTTAAACAAACCAAACTCTAAAAAAAAATCCAAAAGATGGTAAGTTTTATAGATGAAAAATGCTAGAGCATTGAACAAATATTCTCAAAAAGTCTCCCAAATCTTTTTAATGGGTAAAATTCCTAATAAAAACATGGGATTCCACGTATATACATAAGAACTTCTTATATAGACTCCGGGAGAGTACCATTACATAATTATTCATGATATATATTTTTATCACATTTTTTATTAGATATAATGAAATTTCAATTTTTAAATCAAAAAACGAAATTAAACTACTTTTTTTAAAAAAAATAATCGAAAATTATTCAAATAGTCCAAAGTGATTATACATCAGAATCAAATCTATCCAAAATGATTCTCAATGTTTTTATTCAAATTTTATATGTTAATTTTTTTATAAAATTTGTATATGCTAATATTGTACAGTAGAATCAGATTATATATTTTATGTAAAAATATTTAAAATTATTATTGAAATTCTATAATAAAATATATGATTTTCTCCGATTCTCTATGGTTGTCTGATGTCTCTGCAACAATGGCCTATATATATATATATATGCGATTACTTATATTTCAACAATCTCTCTTTATAAAAGTTGAGTTAACCACATGTATTAGTTAACCAATCACATAATTTTAAATAATTTTCAACCAACCAGAATCAAGTATTTTATTTTTCAACCAATCACAATTGAGTTAGCACGTTTCCTTTGTAAGATTTAACCATGGGTGACTAACTATGGTACCATTATTAACCACTCTCTTACAAATGAAACGTTTAAATGTATTTCAAATAAAAATTTGTTTACTATTCAAATTTATATTCTATTAAATACTTTCCAAGCCAAATAATTTTAACCAATCACACAATTTAAATAATTATCAACCAATCATAAGCAAGTATTTTATTTTTCAACCAATCAGAAGCAAGAGTTTATTCAAATCAATATATATTTTAATAATAAAATAGTAATATAAATGCAATTCCATTTTTAAAATAGTACTATATATTAATAATAAAATAGTAATATAAATGCAATTTTAATAGCTTAATTGAATAAAATTTAAATTAAAATATCGCTATTTATAAAAGTTGAGTTAAACACATGTATTAGTTAACCAATCACATAATTTTAAATAATTTTCAACCAATCAGAATCAAGTATTTTATTTTTCAACCAATCACAATTGAGTTAGCACGTTTCCTTTTTTAAGAATTAACCATGGGTGACTAACTATGGTACAATTATTAACCACTCTCTTAAAAACGAAACGTTTAATTGTATTTCAAATAAAAATTTGTTTCCTATTCAAATTTATATTCTATTAAATACTTTCCAAGCCAAATAATTTTAACCAATCACACAATTTTAAATAATTATCAACCAATCATAAGCAAGTATTTTATTTTTCAACCAATCATAAGCAAGTATTTATTCAAATCAATATATATTTTAATAATAAAATAGTAATATAAATGCAATTCTATTTTTAAAATAGTAATATATATTAATAATAAAATAATAATATTAATGCAATTTTAATAGCTTAATTGAATAAAATTTAAATTAAAATATCTCTCTTTATAAAAGTTGAGTTAACCACATGTATTAGTTAACCAATCACATAATTTTAAATAATTTTCAACAATCAGAATCAAGTATTTTATTTTTCAACCAATCACAATTGAGTTAGCACGTTTCCTTTTTTAAGAATTAATCATGGGTGACTAACTATGGTACCATTATTAGCCACTCTCTTAAAAAGGAAACGTTTAAATGTATTTCAAATAAAAATTTGTTTCCTATTCAAATTTATATTCTATTAAATACTTTCCAAGCCAAATAATTTTAACCAATCACACAATTTTAAATAATTATCAACTAATTATAAACAAGTATTTTATTTTTCAACCAATCAGAAGCAAGAATTTATTCAAATCAATATATATTTTAATCATAAAATAGTAATATAAATGTAATTCCATTTTTAAAATAGTAATATATATTAATAATAAAATAGTAATATAAATGCAATTTTAATAGCTTAATTGCATAAAATTTAAATTAAAATAATCAAATAATAATAAAATTTAATGGAATTACAATTTTTTAAAAACTTTTGCGAACAGTGAATCTCGCTTCTACATGTTTTAGTTAACCAATCGCAAAATTTAAATAATATATAATTAATTCATATATATAAAAAGAGATTCGTTTTAAAAAAATCATGTACAATATTTTTGCGTTGTACATCGTAAAAAAAATATTTTTTGGTTTCAAACCAAATTTTCGTAAATATTTTTGAAAGATAGTATTTTTGGTAAATCCTCTAATAAGAATAAAATCGTTTAATTGAATTAAATTTTGACTAAATTGTATTTGCATCCAAGAAATGACAACTATTTAGATTGATTTGGAGTTGTCAAAAATTCAATTAGATCATGCATATCTTACAAGATCTTTATCAGTTATAAATGATTTTAGATTTATTTATATTTATCAAAAAATAAAAAATAGTAAAATAAATGCAATTTTAATCGTTTAATTGAATACAATTTAAATTAAAATAATCTAATAATAATAAAAAAAATGAAATAAAAATCAAATTAATGTATGTGTTACTAATCAAATAGTTTAATTGAATTAAATTCTGATTCAATTGTATTTGCATCCAAGAAATGACAACTATTTAGATTGATTTGGAGTTGTCAAAATCTCTCTTTATAAAAGTTAAGTTAACCACATGTATTAGTTAACCAATCACATAATTTTAAATAATTTTCAACCAATCAGAATCAAGTATTTTATTTTTCAACCAATCACAATTGAGTTAGCACGTTTCATTTTTTAAGAATTAACCATGGGTGACTAACTATGGTACCATTATTAACCACTCTCTTCAAAACGAAACGTTTAAATGTATTTCAAATAAAAATTTGTTTCCTATTCAAATTTATATTCTATTAAATACTTTCCAAGCCAAATAATTTTAACCAATCACACAATTTTAAATAATTATCAACCAATCATAAGCAAGTATTTTATTTTTCAACCAATCAGAAGCAAGAATTTATTCAAATCAATATATATTTTAATAATAAAAAAGTAACATAAATGCAATTCCATTTTTAAATTAGTAATATATATTAATAATAAAATATTAATATAAATGCAATTTTAATAGCTTAATTGAATAAAATTTAAATTAAAATAATCTAATAATAATAAAATTTAATGGAATTACAATTTTTTAAAAACTTTTGCAAACAGTGAATCTCGCTTCTACATGTTTTAGTTAACCAATCGCAAAATTTAAATATTGTATAATTAATTCATATATATAAAAAGAGATTCGTTTTAAAAAAATCATGTACAATATTTTTGCGTTGTACATCGTAAAAAAAATATTTTTTGGTTTCAAACCAAATTTTCGTAAATATTTTTGAAAGATAGTATTTTTGATAAATCCTCCACTAAGAATAAAATCGTTTAATTGAATTAAATTTTGACTGAATTGTATTTCCATCCAAGAAATGACAACTATTTAGATTGATTTGGAGTTGTTAAAAAATTCAAATAGATCATGCATATCTTACAAGATCTTTATCAGTTATAAATGATTTTAGATTTATTTATGTTTATCAAAAAATAAAAAAGATAGTAATATAAATGCAATTTTAATCGTTTAATTGAATAAAATTTAAATTAAAATAATATAATAATAATAATTAAAAAATGAAATAAAAATCAAATTAATGTATGTGTTACTAATCAAATAGTTTAATTGAATTAAATTCTGATTGAATTGTATTTGCATCCAATAAATGACAACTATTTAGATTGATTTGGAGTTGTCAAAATCTCTCTTTATAAAAGTTAAGTTAACCACATGTATTAGTTAACCAATCACATAATTTTAAATAATTTTCAACCAATCAGAATCAAGTATTTTATTTTTCAACCAATCACAATTGAGTTAGCACGTTTCCTTTTTTAAGAATTAACCATGGGTGACTAACTATGGTACCATTATTAACCACTCTCTTCAAAACGAAACGTTTAAATGTATTTCAAATAAAAATTTGTTTCCTATTCAAATTTATATTCTATTAAATACTTTCCAAGCCAAATAATTTTAACCAATCACACAATTTTAAATAATTATCAACCAATCATAAGCAAGTATTTTATTTTTCAACCAATCAGAAGCAAGAATTTATTCAAATCAATATATATTTTAATAATAATATAGTAATATAAATGCAATTCCATTTTTAAAATAGTAATATATATTAATAATAAAATAGTAATATAAATGCAATTTTAATAGCTTAATTGAAGAAAATTTAAATTAAAATAATCTAATAATAATAAAATTTAATGGAATTACAATTTTTTAAAAACTTTTGCAAACAGTGAATCTCGCTTCTACATGTTTTAGTTAACCAATCACAAAATTTAAATATGGTATAATTAATTCATATATATAAAAAGAGATTCGTTTAAAAAAAAATCATGTACAATATTTTTGCGTTGTACATCGTAAAAAAAATATTTTTTGGTTTCAAACCAAATTTTCGTAAATATTTTTGAAAGATAGTATTTTTGGTAAATCCCCTACTAAGAATAAAATCGTTTAATTGAATTAAATTTTGAATGAATTGTATTTCCATTCAAGAAATGACCACTATTTAGATTGATTTGGAGTTGTCAAAAATTCAAATAGATCATGCATATCTTACAAGATCTTTATCAGTTATAAATGATTTTAGATTTATTTATGTTTATCAAAGAATAAAAAAGATAGTAATATAAATGCAATTTTAATCGTTTAATTGAATAAAATTTAAATTAAAATAATATAATAATAATAATTAAAAAATGAAATAAAAATCAAATTAATGTATGTGTTACTAATCAAATAGTTTAATTGAATTAAATTCTGATTGAATTGTATTTGCATCCAATAAATGACAACTATTTAGATTGATTTGGAGTTGTCAAAATCTCTCTTTATAAAAGTTAAGTTAACCACATGTATTAGTTAACCAATCACATAATTTTAAATAATTTTCAACCAATCAGAATCAAGTATTTTATTTTTCAACCAATCACAATTGAGTTAGCACGTTTCCTTTTTTAAGAATTAACCATGGGTGACTAACTATGGTACCATTATTAACCACTCTCTTAAAAAGGAAACATTTAAATGTATTTCAAATAAAAATTTGTTTCCTATTCAAATTTATATTCTATTAAATACTTTCCAAGCCAAATAATTTTAACCAATCACACAATTTTAAATAATTATCAACCAATCATAAGTAAGTATTTTATTTTTCAACCAATTAGAAGCAAGAATTTATTCAAATCAGTATAAATTTTAATAATAATATAGTAATATAAATGCAATTCCATTTTTAAAATAGTAATATATATTAATAATAAAATAGTAATATAAATGCAATTTTAATAGCTTAATTGAAGAAAATTTAAATTAAAATAATCTAATAATAATAAAATTTAATGGAATTACAATTTTTTAAAAACTTTTGCAAACAGTGAATCTCGCTTCTACATGTTTTAGTTAACCAATCACAAAATTTAAATATGGTATAATTAATTCATATATATAAAAAGAGATTCGTTTAAAAAAAAATCATGTACAATATTTTTGCGTTGTACATCGTAAAAAAAATATTTTTTGGTTTCAAACCAAATTTTCGTAAATATTTTTGAAAGATAGTATTTTTGGTAAATCCCCTACTAAGAATAAAATCGTTTAATTGAATTAAATTTTGAATGAATTGTATTTCCATCCAAGAAATGACCACTATTTAGATTGATTTGGAGTTGTTAAAAAATTCAAATAGATCATGCATATCTTACAAGATCTTTATCAGTTATAAATGATTTTAGATTTATTTATGTTTATCAAAGAATAAAAAAGATAGTAATATAAATGCAATTTTAATCGTTTAATTGAATAAAATTTAAATTAAAATAATATAATAATAATAATTAAAAAATGAAATAAAAATCAAATTAATGTATGTGTTACTAATCAAATAGTTTAATTGAATTAAATTCTGATTGAATTGTATTTGCATCCAAGAAATGACAACTATTTAGATTGATTTGGAGTTGTCAAAATCTCTCTTTATAAAAGTTAAGTTAACCACATGTATTAGTTAACCAATCACATAATTTTAAATAATTTTCAACCAATCAGAATCAAGTATTTTATTTTTCAACCAATCACAATTGAGTTAGCACGTTTCCTTTTTTAAGAATTAACCATGGGTGACTAACTATGGTACCATTATTAACCACTCTCTTAAAAAGGAAACATTTAAATGTATTTCAAATAAAAATTTGTTTCCTTTTCAAATTTATATTCTATTAAATACTTTCCAAGCCAAATAATTTTAACCAATCACACAATTTTAAATAATTATCAACCAATCATAAGCAAGTATTTTATTTTTCAACCAATTAGAAACAATAATTTATTCAAATCAGTATATATTTTAATAATAATATAGTAATATAAATGCAATTCCATTTTTAAAATAGTAATATATATTAATAATAAAATAGTAATATAAATGCAATTTTAATAGCTTAATTGAAGAAAATTTAAATTAAAATAATCTAATAATAATAAAATTTAATGGAATTACAATTTTTTAAAAACTTTTGCAAACAGTGAATCTCGCTTCTACATGTTTTAGTTAACCAATCACAAAATTTAAATATGGTATAATTAATTCATATATATAAAAAGAGATTCGTTTTAAAAAAAAATCATGTACAATATTTTTGCGTTGTACATCGTAAAAAAAATATTTTTTGGTTTCAAACCAAATTTTCGTAAATATTTTTGAAAGATAGTATTTTTGGTAAATCCCCTACTAAGAATAAAATCGTTTAATTGAATTAAATTTTGAATGAATTGTATTTCCATCCAAGAAATGACCACTATTTAGATTGATTTGGAGTTGTTAAAAAATTCAAATAGATCATGCATATCTTACAAGATCTTTATCAGTTATAAATGATTTTAGATTTATTTATGTTTATCAAAAAATAAAAAAGATAGTAATATAAATGCAATTTTAATCGTTTAATTGAATAAAATTTAAATTAAAATAATATAATAATAATAATTAAAAAATGAAATAAAAATCAAATTAATGTATGTGTTACTAATCAAATAGTTTAATTGAATTAAATTCTGATTGAATTGTATTTGCATCCAAGAAATGACAACTATTTAGATTGATTTGGAGTTGTCAAAATCTCTCTTTATAAAAGTTAAGTTAACCACATGTATTAGTTAACCAATCACATAATTTTAAATAATTTTCAACCAATTAGAATCAAGTATTTTATTTTTCAACCAATCACAATTGAGTTAGCACGTTTCCTTTTTTAAGAATTAACCATGGGTGACTAACTATGGTACCATTATTAACCACTCTCTTAAAAAGGAAACATTTAAATGTATTTCAAATAAAAATTTGTTTCCTATTCAAATTTATATTCTATTAAATACTTTCCAAGCCAAATAATTTTAACCAATCACACAATTTTAAATAATTATCAACCAATCATAAGCAAGTATTTTATTTTTCAACCAATTAGAAACAAGAATTTATTCAAATCAGTATATATTTTAATAATAATATAGTAATATAAATGCAATTCCATTTTTAAAATAGTAATATATATTAATAATAAAATAGTAATATAAATGCAATTTTAATAGCTTAATTGAAGAAAATTTAAATTAAAATAATCTAATAATAATAAAATTTAATGGAATTACAATTTTTTAAAAACTTTTGCAAACAGTGAATCTCGCTTCTACATGTTTTAGTTAACCAATCACAAAATTTAAATATGGTATAATTAATTCATATATATAAAAAGAGATTCGTTTTAAAAAAAATCATGTACAATATTTTTGCGTTGTACATCGTAAAAAAAATATTTTTTGGTTTCAAACCAAATTTTCGTAAATATTTTTGAAAGATAGTATTTTTGGTAAATCCCCTACTAAGAATAAAATCGTTTAATTGAATTAAATTTTGAATGAATTGTATTTCCATCCAAGAAATGACCATTGATTTGGAGTTGTTAAAAAATTCAAATAGATCATGCATATCTTACAAGATCTTTATCAGTTATAAATGATTTTAGATTTATTTATGTTTATCAAAAAATAAAAAAGATAGTAATATAAATGCAATTTTAATCGTTTAATTGAATAAAATTTAAATTAAAATAATATAATAATAATAATTAAAAAATGAAATAAAAATCAAATTAATGTATGTGTTACTAATCAAATAGTTTAATTGAATTAAATTCTGATTGAATTGTATTTGCATCCAAGAAATGACAACTATTTAGATTGATTTGGAGTTGTCAAAATCTCTCTTTATAAAAGTTAAGTTAACCACATGTATTAGTTAACCAATCACATAATTTTAAATAATTTTCAACCAATTAGAATCAAGTATTTTATTTTTCAACCAATCACAATTGAGTTAGCACGTTTCCTTTTTTAAGAATTAACCATGGGTGACTAACTATGGTACCATTATTAACCACTCTCTTAAAAAGGAAACATTTAAATGTATTTCAAATAAAAATTTGTTTCCTATTCAAATTTATATTCTATTAAATACTTTCCAAGCCAAATAATTTTAACCAATCACACAATTTTAAATAATTATCAACCAATCATAAGCAAGTATTTTATTTTTCAACCAATTAGAAACAAGAATTTATTCAAATCAGTATATATTTTAATAATAATATAGTAATATAAATGCAATTCCATTTTTAAAATAGTAATATATATTAATAATAAAATAGTAATATAAATGCAATTTTAATAGCTTAATTGAAGAAAATTTAAATTAAAATAATCTAATAATAATAAAATTTAATGGAATTACAATTTTTTAAAAACTTTTGCAAACAGTGAATCTCGCTTCTACATGTTTTAGTTAACCAATCACAAAATTTAAATATGGTATAATTAATTCATATATATAAAAAGAGATTCGTTTTAAAAAAAATCATGTACAATATTTTTGCGTTGTACATCGTAAAAAAAATATTTTTTGGTTTCAAACCAAATTTTCGTAAATATTTTTGAAAGATAGTATTTTTGGTAAATCCCCTACTAAGAATAAAATCGTTTAATTGAATTAAATTTTGAATGAATTGTATTTCCATTCAAGAAATGACCACTATTTAGATTGATTTGGAGTTGTCAAAAATTCAAATAGATCATGCATATCTTACAAGATCTTTATCAGTTATAAATAATTTTAGATTTATTTATGTTTATCAAAAAATAAAAAAGATAGTAATATAAATGCAATTTTAATCGTTTAATTGAATAAAATTTAAATTAAAATAATATAATAATAATAATTAAAAAATGAAATAAAAATCAAATTAATGTATGTGTTACTAATCAAATAGTTTAATTGAATTAAATTCTGATTGAATTGTATTTGCATCCAATAAATGACAACTATTTAGATTGATTTGGAGTTGTCAAAATCTCTCTTTATAAAAGTTAAGTTAACCACATGTATTAGTTAACCAATCACATAATTTTAAATAATTTTCAACCAATCAGAATCAAGTATTTTATTTTTCAACCAATCACAATTGAGTTAGCACGTTTCCTTTTTTAAGAATTAACCATGGGTGACTAACTATGGTACCATTATTAACCACTCTCTTAAAAAGGAAACATTTAAATGTATTTCAAATAAAAATTTGTTTCCTATTCAAATTTATATTCTATTAAATACTTTCCAAGCCAAATAATTTTAACCAATCACACAATTTTAAATAATTATCAACCAATCATAAGCAAGTATTTTATTTTTCAACCAATTAGAAACAAGAATTTATTCAAATCAGTATATATTTTAATAATAATATAGTAATATAAATGCAATTCCATTTTTAAAATAGTAATATATATTAATAATAAAATAGTAATATAAATGCAATTTTAATAGCTTAATTGAAGAAAATTTAAATTAAAATAATCTAATAATAATAATAAAATTTAATGGAATTACAATTTTTTAAAAACTTTTGCAAACAGTGAATCTCGCTTCTACATGTTTTAGTTAACCAATCACAAAATTTAAATATGGTATAATTAATTCATATATATAAAAAGAGATTCGTTTTAAAAAAAATCATGTACAATATTTTTGCGTTCTACATCGTAAAAAAAATATTTTTTGGTTTCAAACCAAATTTTCGTAAATATTTTTGAAAGATAGTATTTTTGGTAAATCCCCTACTAAGAATAAAATCGTTTAATTGAATTAAATTTTGAATGAATTGTATTTCCATCCAAGAAATGACCACTATTTAGATTGATTTGGAGTTGTTAAAAAATTTAAATAGATCATGCATATCTTACAAGATCTTTATCAGTTATAAATGATTTTAGATTTATTTATGTTTATCAAAAAATAAAAAAGATAGTAATATAAATGCAATTTTAATCGTTTAATTGAATAAAATTTAAATTAAAATAATATAATAATAATAATTAAAAAATGAAATAAAAATCAAATTAATGTATGTGTTACTAATCAAATAGTTTAATTGAATTAAATTCTGATTGAATTGTCTTTGCATCCAAGAAATGACAACTATTTAGATTGATTTGGAGTTGTCAAAATCTCTCTTTATAAAAGTTAAGTTAACCACATGTATTAGTTAACCAATCACATAATTTTAAATAATTTTCAACCAATTAGAATCAAGTATTTTATTTTTCAACCAATCACAATTGAGTTAGCACGTTTCCTTTTTTAAGAATTAACCATGGGTGACTAACTATGGTACCATTATTAACCACTCTCTTAAAAAGGAAACATTTAAATGTATTTCAAATAAAAATTTGTTTCCTATTCAAATTTATATTCTATTAAATACTTTCCAAGCCAAATAATTTTAACCAATCACACAATTTTAAATAATTATCAACCAATCATAAGCAAGTATTTTATTTTTCAACCAATTAGAAACAAGAATTTATTCAAATCAGTATATATTTTAATAATAATATAGTAATATAAATGCAATTCCATTTTTAAAATAGTAATATATATTAATAATAAAATAGTAATATAAATGCAATTTTAATAGCTTAATTGAAGAAAATTTAAATTAAAATAATCTAATAATAATAATAAAATTTAATGGAATTACAATTTTTTAAAAACTTTTGCAAACAGTGAATCTCGCTTCTACATGTTTTAGTTAACCAATCACAAAATTTAAATATGGTATAATTAATTCATATATATAAAAAGAGATTCGTTTTAAAAAAAATCATGTACAATATTTTTGCGTTGTACATCGTAAAAAAAATATTTTTTGGTTTCAAACCAAATTTTCGTAAATATTTTTGAAAGATAGTATTTTTGGTAAATCCCCTACTAAGAATAAAATCGTTTAATTGAATTAAATTTTGAATGAATTGTATTTCCATTCAAGAAATGACCACTATTTAGATTGATTTGGAGTTGTCAAAAATTCAAATAGATCATGCATATCTTACAAGATCTTTATCAGTTATAAATTATTTTAGATTTATTTATGTTTATCAAAAAATAAAAAAGATAGTAATATAAATGCAATTTTAATCGTTTAATTGAATAAAATTTAAATTAAAATAATATAATAATAATAATTAAAAAATGAAATAAAAATCAAATTAATGTATGTGTTACTAATCAAATAGTTTAATTGAATTAAATTCTGATTGAATTGTATTTGCATCCAAGAAATGACAACTATTTAGATTGATTTGGAGTTGTCAAAAAATCTATTTATAAAAGTTAAGTTAACCACATGTATTAGTTAACCAATCACATAATTTTAAATAATTTTCAACCAATCAGAATCAAGTATTTTATTTTTCAACCAATCACAATTGAGTTAGCACGTTTCCTTTTTTAAGAATTAACCATGGGTGACTAACTATGGTACCATTATTAACCACTCTCTTAAAAAGGAAACATTTAAATGTATTTCAAATAAAAATTTGTTTCCTATTCAAATTTATATTCTATTAAATACTTTCCAAGCCAAATAATTTTAACCAATCACACAATTTTAAATAATTATCAACCAATCATAAGCAAGTATTTTATTTTTCAACCAATTAGAAACAAGAATTTATTCAAATCAGTATATATTTTAATAATAATATAGTAATATAAATGCAATTCCATTTTTAAAATAGTAATATATATTAATAATAAAATAGTAATATAAATGCAATTTTAATAGCTTAATTGAAGAAAATTTAAATTAAAATAATCTAATAATAATAATAAAATTTAATGGAATTACAATTTTTTAAAAACTTTTGCAAACAGTGAATCTCGCTTCTACATGTTTTAGTTAACCAATCACAAAATTTAAATATGGTATAATTAATTCATATATATAAAAAGAGATTCGTTTTAAAAAAAATCATGTACAATATTTTTGCGTTGTACATCGTAAAAAAAATATTTTTTGGTTTCAAACCAAATTTTCGTAAATATTTTTGAAAGATAGTATTTTTGGTAAATCCCCTACTAAGAATAAAATCGTTTAATTGAATTAAATTTTGAATGAATTGTATTTCCATCCAAGAAATGACCACTATTTAGATTGATTTGGAGTTGTCAAAAATTCAAATAGATCATGCATATCTTACAAGATCTTTATCAGTTATAAATTATTTTAGATTTATTTATGTTTATCAAAAAATAAAAAAGATAGTAATATAAATGCAATTTTAATCGTTTAATTGAATAAAATTTAAATTAAAATAATATAATAATAATAATAATAAATGAAATAAAAATCAAATTAATGTATGTGTTACTAATCAAATAGTTTAATTGAATTAAATTCTGATTGAATTGTATTTGCATCCAAGAAATGACAACTATTTAGAGTGATTTGGAGTTGTCAAAAATTCAAATAGATCCTACATATCTTACAAGATCTTTTTCAGTTATACATGATTTTAGATTGATTTATGTTTATCAAAAAATAAAAAGAGCCGATAAGATATTTCTCAATGATAATTGATTTTAGATTGATTTATGTTTATCAAAAAATAAAAAATATCCGGTAAGATATTTCTCAATGATAATTGATTTGAGACTGATTTATAGTTATCAAAAAATTAAAATGCAATATATTTTTTTAATGATAATTGATATTTGATTAATTAAGATCTTGCAAAATATATGTATTAATGTAATTGATAAATTTTAGCCCAAATTAGTAATGGTTTGTACCTATAAATAGATCTACGTGTATTTGTTATAAAAATCACCAGTCCATCATCTCTACACCCATACATCATCTCTACAACCATACATCATTTCTACACCTTCAAAATGCAAGGAGCTCGCTTTAATCGTATTGTTTCCTTGAAATGTGACAATACAAATTCGGATGCCATTAATAATGCTATTGACGAATTCAGTAAATGGGTATTGGACATTGGTGATGGTAGAATTTCCTTTATCGATGAAAATGACCCTAATAGAGATCCTGAAGTTTTTTAATTCCACACAACAATGATCCAATATCATATATTGTTGATTTCGTCTATCCTGGTATTGAATGCAACTTCAAAGATCATCAATATCTCAGGGACAGAGCTATTCTTGCTCCAACTAACAAATTGGTTGACGAAATTAATGCTCATGTCTTGGAACCGTATACCAGGTGAGGAACATGTATATTTAAGTGTTGATAGCATTGACGAAGGTCCTATAGATGAGAATGATCTAAATTCAGCTTTTCCTGTGGAGTTTTTGAATTCAATCGACATGCTTGGAATGCCTAAGCACGAACTTAGGTTAAAAGTTGGTGTTGTAGTTATGCTAACAATGAATATAAATCAAGTTCTTGAACTGTGTAATGGTACGAGAATGGTTATCAAGAAACTATTCAAGTGGACGATTGAATGTGAAATAATAACCGGAAGTCATGCATGAGCTACTCATATTATTCCAAGGTTTACCACAACATCCAGTGAAAGCAACTCAAAGTGGCCTTTCATATTTAAGAGGAGACAATTGCCATTGTAAGTATGTTTTGCAATGACGATTAATAAGAGTCAAGGTCAGTCCATGGAAAAGGTTGGTTTGTATCTTACCAGTCCTACTTTCTGTCATGGCCAACTCTATGTTGCTCTCTCACGTGTCACTTCACCAGCTGGTCTCCATATCCTTCTGGGAGACGGAACTACAAAAAATAAAAATAGCATAAAAAATATTGTTTATGAAGAAGTTTTCTACAATTTACCCGAGTTGTAATTTTTAATTTGTATGCCTAAAATTATCAAGGCCACTACTTTTTTTTGGTAAGCATGGAAACCACTAGACAATCAAATTTGCAATGTTTTAATGAAATTAATTTCTATATTCGTTTCCTTTTACAATATAAAAGCTATTATTTTTTTCCGTGTCAAAAAGATCTTTTTGGTTTAAAACAAATTTCTCTTAATCTATGTATATTTAAATTTCAAAAATTTGAAATATACTACTTTAATTTTCAAGGTACATATATTTCTACAATTGATTTTGATTGATATTATGCATAATCATATCCATAAATTGAATAATCAATCAGAAATTTTTTAATCAATCAATTACTTTAAATGCACTTAAATTTGGATGTTTACCATCTCTTAAAATAAATATTCTAATAATATTTCCAAGTCAAGTAAACATTAATTACATAATAATATTTTTATAATATTTCTAAGTCAAGTGTATATTATATAATAATAATTACTTAAAATTAAAATTCCAAACAATTTAAACAGTAATATATGTGCTTAAATACAATTAATGTTAATTGATTTATACATAATTAAATCTTATGAGTGGAATCTAAATTAATTATATTCAAAACACAAAAAAAAACAGTAACATACGGTAATATAGGTAAAATAAATAAAATTGATACTGATTGATTCATATGTACTTTATTTGTATTAAGATAATATAAGATATTTGCATTTATATAATTGATATACAATCTACTTTATTTATATTGAGATACCGTAAGATATTTGTATTTATGTAATTGATTTGGGTTGCATTTTATGTGAAACAACTTTAAATAATTTCAAAACAAACCTTAATTGCTTTATACATAAATAAATCTTGACTTATAAGTAATTCGAGATTGAAAAAATTTGTATTTCGAATCAAAATTATTTATATTCCAAAAACAAAAAAATAAAAAGATTTGCTAAGATACGTAAATTAAATATAACTGATACTGATTGATTAACATGTACTTTATTTGTATTGAGATACTATAAAATATTTGCATTTATGTAATTGATTTACAATCTAATTTATTTATATTGAGATACTGTAAGATATTTGTATTTATGTAATTGATTTGGAATGCATTATATGTGAATTCTCTTTAAATCTAAACAAACCTTCAAAAACATATATACAAATTTATTAAGTAAAATAGTTCTTGGAGATCAATATATACATGGGTTAGTCACCATTCTAAGAGACTCCATTCACATTTTTTGGATCACTTTCTTTGACATTTCTTTATCACTTTATATATTTTGATAGTAACTGGTTTGAGTATTAACATCTTCATATAATTGATGATTTACATAAGAAGATATGTTTCATCTTCTTTTTTCCCTTGATATGTCTAACAACAATTGGAGAGTTAAAGTTCGTGTTACAAGGATGTGCCCTTCAATATCTCAAGAACAGGTTTTAATTGGCTTTAATCTTCTTCTTCTGGATGACCAGGTAAATCTTATACAATTCATAAGATTAATATGATGTCTACATTTACAAATTGTAGCATATATAAAATTAACAATCAAATTTAATGTTTGTAACAGAACTATCATATACATGCATTTGTGAAGGCAGACTTATAGAATGGTTTTGCAGATAACATCGATGAGGGAAACATTTATCAAATAGTTAATTTTAATACGAAAGAAACAGATGAAAAATCCAGGTCCGTTCAATCCGATTTATGCATCGTGTTTTCATCTTCGACTATAGTCCACAGGATTTTTGAAAATGACTTGACGATACCCAGACATAAATTTGAAATTGTGCAACTGCCAAATATGATAGAAAATATTGTTACTTATGATAAAGATCATTTTTTCGATATAGGTAGATTAAACTTCTCAACATTTACTTCATGCATAATAAATATGATTAAACACTTCTAAAGTTTTGATGACTATGAAAAATTTACAGATGTTATGGGAGTAGTTAAAAATCTTCAACCGGTGGAGCATCAAAATACAATATTTGGCTTAAAACCTCTGGTAAAATTCAGCATAGGTCATGGAAGGTACCAAAAATTCATTTCAGTGTTTATTTTTCAGTTTTATTATTCATATTGAAAAATGAAAATAAAAATAAAATATCATTGTATATGTTCAATACAAGGTACTCAGCAAGAGTTCATATATAGGGAGAACTGACAGAGAGTATGAATCCGTTATATGAAGGAGTATTAGAAATACCTGTGATAATTGTTTTTTGCAAGTTCTAAAGTGGAGATATACGAGGGTAAGATTTTACTTTCAAATTTCAAAAAAATACAATAATATAATAAAATTAGATTTGTGTAAATTAATTACTTATCTATTGCATTTAATCTCGGGTTCAGTTTCAATAACCAATCTACCATCATCGAAAATATACATCAATCCTAATTTGTACGAGGTTTTCTCTATGAGATACTGGTAAGAATATTCTAAAAATTCAAATTTTAATATATCTTATTTTTTTCGACATATTTATATTCTATGTCTTTTTTTTTCAGGCTTGAAGTTACTGGATATGATGGTCCTAACAATGATGCATGAAATGAAATGATGTTGTGAATTTTAGGATGGTTAGGAATGTTACGCATTTCTAATTTTTTTATTGGTGTTATGTTAAGATGCTGAACAACTTTTATCACATTGTCATCTATTTAAAAAATTTTTCTTTAATTATGTATTTTCATAAAATTTTGTCTAATATAATTTTTCAAGTACATTCGTTAATGATAAGTGATAACATTAAATTACAATTACAAATTTTAGTCTATGTGTTAAACAAATATTACTAATTAAAATAACAATATTATAAATTAATAATAATTGTGTTTTTTATAAAAACAATTAGAGCAAAATGAGACCCAAAAAGAAAAAAAAATCTCGGTGCGAAGCACGGGTAAAAAACTAGTATTTAATAATAAAACAAATCCCATTTATTTGCTTAATTTATGGATTTAAATTGATATATTACGTAAAGGCCTAGTTTGGTATTTTATTTGTTTATATATCATGGTTGAACCCATAGTGTGGGTCATTTTTAACAACTAGGGTTCATGCGTTCCTTCAAATTATAACTCAACTATCAGAGTTATAGAATCGAAACATGCTAAAGCCAAGCTTTAAGCTCTTGACAAGAAAAACTAGTTATAATTATCCAAAGTTTCGACGACGTAGCAGCCTCCGCAGCACTCCTTCAGTTGATCATGATGTTAATCTGATGGTTAAAAAGCAACGGATTATTCCTGAATTACCTGTCGAAATCTTAGCTGAAATTCTCAAAAGACTGCAGGTAAAATATATCTTGCGTTGCATGCTCGTTCAAAAATCATGGTACCATCTTATAAAATCTCCTCTATTCCTTAAGCTCCACTTAGAGTATGAGGAATTTATCACCCATAAATATCTCTTTTTCGAGAATTATTTTGATGGTACATTCACTGTTCGTTATGATGATGTACAATGTGAAGAATATTGCAAATTCAGACATCTTCCTGGTTTACCCACGCGTCACTTCTGGTATCTTACTTCCAATGGTTTAGTATGTGTGTCTCGCATGTTTAATAAAGGTAAAACTTGTAATCCCATCATATATCTGTGGAATCCTCTTATTCAAAAATACAAAACTCTTCCGGATTCACCTCTTCGTAGGTTTATCCCTCTTGGTAGACCTACCCTTAAAAAAAGAAAGTGGCATGCTTTAGCGTTTGGGTTTGTGCCAGAAGTTAGCGATTATGTGGTGGTACACATTGTCAAACATTGTATGGACTCGGTTATGATTGGTGTTTATAGTCTAAACGCTGATTCTTGGAAGATAAGAAGACATGATGATGTTACAATTTTAAGCGTCAGACATGACAACGTTGTTTTTAATAATGGTGCTGCATTTTGGCTGGGGCTGAATTTAGAGGGCCGTGGTACAGTTATGTGCTTTGACACCAAGACTGATATATTGCGAGTAATTTCCCTGCCTGCCTTGGCTAATTATGAGTTGGGTAACCCTGTTATTCATCCATCAGGTCAATCTATTGCGTACTTCACTGAGGTCTTTGAGGACGACGAATCTGAGGACGAAGAATCATTTTTGGACATGTGGGTATTGGAAGACGATCAGATGAATGAGGAGTCTTCTTGGGTGAAGAAGATGAGGGTTAATTTTTGTATTGACAACCTTTGGGGACCAGTATTGGGTGTAAGAAACAATGGCGAACCAATAATTGTAAAAGAATATAACTTTGTTACATATGATCTTGACAATCATGAGGCAAATGATTTCGTTAGTTCGTGGAATCACTGGACTCCCTTTGCATATTGTGACATGAAGAACAACCTTGACCGGCCTTTCAATATCTGTCCCTATGTGGAGAGTCTGGTTTTGCTTGATACTGATTGAAGTAATCGAAAAATACTAATGTTTCTGAAGCCTTTGATTAATGTGAATTGCTTTGGACGAGGAAAATGAGTCATGGATCCGCAACAATAAGAGCTTAATCGACACTCTTATTCTTGTCCAACCTTTTAGAAGTTCAGGTATTTGAAGATTTTAGTTCCCTCTTCCATCCCTGTCTGGTTGTAGTATATAACTTTAGAATACTCTTATTTTTGTCCTATATAATTTGCGAAAACTTCAGAATATATTCTTGGAATGATGCTTTGATAATTATGAAAATCATTTCTGAACTGAAAGTATTTCCAGGAATCAATGAGTAAAAAGAAGATTATTTTCGCGTAATTTATTAATATGTCCTCTTGATAATTAACTTTGCATATTGTCAATCACTCACACTTGCTGAACTTTTAAAGTGTCATGTACATAACGTTGTTTCCATAGCTCATCACAGTGTTGAATTTGCTACATATTAAGGGTGTTTTATGACTTACTCAGTTTCTACTACACTTGCACTAAGGTCTCGTTCGTTTCGTCAATTTTATAATTACGCAGAAACTCATGTTTCCCTGTAACTTAGTTACAATCATAGGTTTCAAGGTGATTCAAAAGTTTGTGTTTGGATGATTATTATGTAACTAGAAATTACGTTGTTTTTTTTATAAGTAATTAATGAATTTACATTAGATAGCTATGTAAATCATGGAGTGACCATGAGAAACATTGGTAACTAAATTTCTATATTTTGAGGTAACTGTTAAAATCTTGGAATTTTGAGTTCCCTTGTCAAATTTAAAACACAATGAACCAAACATTATAACTCATTTTTAGTTCAAGGAACTTTGAGTTACATAACTTGGTTACATCGAAACAAACGAGGCCTAAACCACTGTGTGATAATGACTATGGAGAAAATGCTACTGCAGTGATACCTAGAAGCAGCAACTGTGGCGAAGATGCTCAGCCACTTGAAGGGCTTGAAGCTCATATTGCTGCATAACATGCATTTTGGTCGACTAATTCCAAATTGGTCGAATTGAAACAACTGTAATTCCTATATATAGTTCTCAACTCTAGTGTGTGCATTAACTGTTTCATCGCAGGAAAACTGGTTTAGCTCTCATTTCAGTTTGAAAGAAGAACCAACATGTGATACCTTCAGGAATCCAACTCATGTTCATATGAGTTGTTTATAACTTGAATGCTTTAGAAGTTAATTTTATGCAGTTGTTAAATTAGAAGCCTAGTTGACCTTTTCTTGTTTTGTTTTTGCTAATTAAGCCTATTTGACTCTTTTTTTGGATAACCATTGTTGACTTGGAATATTCAATCCAGAACCTCACCTCTACTTGTAAACCTTAACAAACTATTATTTGAAATACTACCACAAACTGCATTGAGACAAGTAAATCAACCCTCAATGTATTGTTCAAAACCCATGCTAAGCAAAGGCAAAAAGAAAAGAACATCACTATAGCAGGAACCAGTGTTTATGAAAATAATATTTATTTAAGACCAAGAGTCATTTTACATAAAAAAATAAATTTGAACAATAACAGAACCACTATCCCAAGCTATAATGAATTGAATATATCATACTAAATTATTAGAGCCTGAATTCCTTTCAGTTTCCCTAGGGTAATTACAAGAACCCGGAATCAGGAAAGACAGAGAATTAACTGAGTCTTCAAATGAAGGCCGGGGGAAGTCACTAAATCCACTCAGACTACCAATGTCAAAGTCCAATGGCGAGAAAATTCTTGTATCTTCTTCAGCAATCCCTTTGGCGTCCATAATATTTTGGAAGGCAGCAGGGCTGAAGTCAAATTCTGTTCGAGCAACCTTACTTGGAGCTTCATTGGCTTCCCCATTATCGGACAACTCATGCATTCCTTTGTTTTCATCAAGTGGAATGGCAGGAGTATGGCCTTGGAAAAGTGTGATGTGCCCGAAAAGTTTGTCTTTTCTTGAGAAAGTTGTTCCACATGAACAGAGCCATTTATCTCTGCCACAATGCTTTTCATGTGTTTTAAGGTCTGCAATTACTGAGAACTTTTTTGTATTGCATCGACTGCAAGTGTAGCTTTTGTCACAATGGGTTCTTTTGTAATGATTTTTCACACACAAGATTGTTTTTAAAGGCTGAAACTTTTTATGATCCTTGTTTCGCTTGCAACCGATGTAAGGACAGGAATACCTCTTCACAAGTGCTGGCTCAGAACACATCTCCTTGTGGGGCTTTGCAAGTGCAGCTGCAGTTTTGTATTCATCCCCATGACCTCTCATGTGCATCCGCAAATTGGCATCCCTCTTGAAACCCTTTCCACATATAAGACAGAAATGAGTGTGAGGTGCAAGAATTTCTTCTTTCTCTAGTTGCAAAATTTCATAGGAACCCGGGGGTAGGTGTTCGCCTTCATCAACTTCTTCTTCATCTTTTAGATCATGTTCTTCAACATTGTTAACAATCGGATCAATCTGGTTGGACTGATCTTCAACCTTGCTTACACTATTATTTCCAATTCCAGAAGGTCCAGAAGGATAGCCAATTCCACCAGGCTGTCCGAGTTGGTCTCCAAAAGGATTGCCAGAGGAGAAGGTATTCCTGGCTGATGGCAGAAGACTACCAGCAGTTGAGATCAGCTGGACTATAATCGAGGTAAGATCAGCATAAATTAACTGCTGTTGCTGAGCTGCAAGTTCTTCGGACCCATTCATCCCTTCAGATCTCCTTCCAAAAATCAAATGGACCAAATCTTGGAGCTGGTGGATCTTTTGTTCCATAATTGAGAGATTATTCAGCATCACTCTTGGATCCCAATCAAAATTTCGGATTGCATCACGAATGCCATTCACCTGACCATCTAGTTGACCAAGAATTCTCATCTGATTATCATTGTTGCAAGTAAATGTATTTGGGGTTTGACTGAATTCGGGAAATTGTTCTCCGATCCTTGTAGAGTAATCAATAAGTGAAGGGTCATTCCACTTTTGCAAATTTTGCTGAGAACCGAAATTAATGAAAGATTGTTCATCAGGAGGCACCTTCTTTTGTAATTCAAGTTGTGTAGACGAAGGTAATTTTGTCCATGTTTCTAATCCACACAGCCTCTTTTGAAGATCCATTATATCCTTTATCACACAAATCCAAATCCGGTAATCTGTAAACCAGAAAGACCATCAAAGAAAGAACAATCACCTAGAAACCTCACACACCAAATTCCAAGAGAAACCAAGTATAATCAAATCGGTAAAGTAAACCAATAAAGCACGAAGATCGCCTCATAGATAAAAAATTAATAAAAACAGCAATCCACTATACTATGAATACGATAAAAATATCGAATAACAATAAGAGTTAAATAAAAGGGAGCCCTTTGTTGTCCACAACTATGAATCAAGAATTCGAGACAGTTCATTTTAGAGATAGAATCCCCAACTCCAAAGTCCAAATCAATTTTTTTTCCCACATAAAAGATAAATCTATCATCTTTCTTCACCAAAATCCCACTTTAATATCTTTGAAGTACATCCAAACAAGAATCATAAACTACTTCATTCACACATATATACACACATTACAAGCAAAACCCATATTTCATTTCAAGTAATCAAATGATAAACACATCAAGAATTAACATTTATACCACTACACATAAATATTTCCAACAGAAAACTCAAAATAATACAAAAAACTAGAATTCAATGCATAAAGTTAGTAACTTTATCAAGATAAGCAAAACCCATGTTTAATGTCAAGCTATCAAATGATAAACAAATCAAGAACTAACATTTACACAACTAAACATAAAATTTTCACAGCAAAATTTAAAGAATACACAAAAAAATAATTAAAAGTAGAAATTTCTCAATAAAGTTTGTAACTTCATCAAGATAAGCAAACCCCATGTTTAATTTCAAGCAATCAAATGATAAACAAATCAAGAACTAACATTTACACAACTAAAAATAAAATTTTCACAGCAAAATTTAAAGAATACACAAAAAAATAATTAAAAGTAGAAATTTATGAATAAAGTTTGTAACTTCATGAAGATAAGATCAAGAACTGACCAGATTGAAGATGCAGCTTGTTGGGGTTTGAGATGAGCAAGATATATGATAGAGATAGAGAATGTGAAGGAGAAAAACAAACTCAACTGTAAGTATATATAAGGGTATTTCACTTCTGGTCTCAAGTAGCATTACTAGTCTGAATCAATGTGGGACCATGTAAATACATTATAATAGAATCAATCTGGACCCTCGATTTGTCTTGGTTAAATCTACACCGTTCATATATAGGTCCGTCACATTATTTAAGATTTAATGCTCATAAGTACGTACTCTAGAAGATATTTTTAATGTAAATGCACGGGATTTTATTATAATTACATTATAATTACATAACTTAATCAAATATTTACGATTTTGTCATTAAAATACACTATGTACTCATATAACTACCCTAAGTACGTACTTAGTGGCATTTTTCTTTTATTTAATTTTAGGTTTTTCTTTACCAAGAAAATTAATATTTTAATAAAATTCAATTGAAAATAAAATTCTTGGTATATAAATATGATATTAACAAAAAAAAAGTAGGTACATTGATTTTTGAAATCTGACTAAACTTTGGATCTATAAACCCACAGAACCCAACTGGATGATTCTTTTACACTCAGTTCATCCTCCATAATTTACTCCATTATTTACACTAAACAAATTATGAAAGTGCATCTACTTGTTTGCAATAATGTGATTAATTTACATTAAACAAGGAAGCAACCTAAGTAAAAATAAATGGGCTTTTTAGTCAATGAATGCATGAATGGTGGTGACATGTATGTATTGACTAGGTTTGTTTCTTAATTTACAATTTAAAAAAAAAAAAAAAAAATTGTATGACATACTTGCTTACCTCTTATTTCATGCTTGTCACTTTCAACTTTCTTTTATTTAGTTTTTCAATAAATTGTTCCTTTTTTGCATTCCAACAATTTGGTGACCACATCATATTATCATATTATTTTGTTTGATCCTCTGCATTTTCTTTTTGCCTCACTTTATAAAAGTGAATATATAACAAAATTATTTGTTTTTTCTTATGCAATTTGTTTGTATAATAGAAGATGACCATATAAAAGAAGAGTAAAATAAGAGGGGTGACGGTATTTTACAACGAATTTCAAAAATGTATCTTAATTAAACTTTACTCTGTATCTTTAGAATAGAATAAATTAAACTTTTTTAATGATTCTGGTATTTCTTAATCGGAGGTTATCTATGTAAGTTAGAGTTGTTTAGACTAATTTTGGTAGATTCTTATTTATGTCTTCTATGTTTTTTGAAATAAATCTAATTATATAAGTTTATTCCAAGCAGTAGAATGAAATATTTTAATTTTAACACGTTTTGAAAATCAATTCTACATCCCTCGAAAGTAAGAATAGAAAGAAAATGTTGCTCAAGTGGGAAAAAACTGTTGCATATACATTGTATCCATTTATATATTATTATCCACCTCATAATTCTGTATTTGGAATGTAAGAGCATCTTCAACAGGATTAGCTAAATTGATTGAATATATTGATATAAATAGATAATTAGCTAAAATTTGTTGAACCTCTAAGGTATTATGCTCCAATGAAATTGGCTATAATAGTTGGCTATATTCTAAAAATAGTAATTGATTATTATTTAAAGTTGTTAAAAATAGAATATATTATTCTATTATGATAACAGATGATGTGTAAATTTGCTACAGGTCTATAGGGGTTCAGCAAATATAACCAATGTCATCACGTTGGCTAAAATTATAGACAACAGTTTTGACGGAGTGATACATTTTTTACATATTTTCTATAAATTTTATTTTTTAGTATGACACCTAGGATTTTAGCTAAAGTTTTTTGTGGGTCGGAGATGCTCTAAGACATGGCTGCTGGCTACAATCCTAATCCATTTTTGTGTCTATGGAAATGCATTACAAAGATGTCTTTGCTTTTTTAGCGGATAGACCTCTCTATTTTTATATAATAGAAAAGGGTGAAAATTTTGCCGTTTATGTTTGGTTCGGCTCCCGCTTACCCCAGATTTATTTAAACATCAGTTTGTAAGCTATATTCAAAAAGAAAAATGAAATAAAAAAGTTGGTACTTGAAATTTTGGTAAAATTAAAAAATGTATGACCGATTAGATATACAATAATGTGATGCAAGCTAAAAGATTGCATGATCTTCTTGTTTCAATATATAAATGATTTTTCAGACAATTTGTTGCAGAGTTATCAGATTTTTTGTTAGCATGTTTGGATTTTGCTTTTGGGTTCGTTGGAGAAGCTAAATATCCAACTGGTATCTCTGATACATCGACTTGTATTTTGTATGCAATTCTTGCAGGGTTAAATGGCTTAAACACCACATTAATCGGGTTAAATGGCTTAAACACCACATTAATCGTATCAATCATTGGCTCATCTTTAAATGTATCCATCTTCTGTTATAGAACCCTTATTTTCGATAGCTTCTTCGGGTTCTGTACGATGCAAGTGTCTTTATCCGTTAGTGTGCAGTTATCATGAACTAGGATAATAAATCGTTGTCTACACTATGCGAGAAAGAAATATGTGCAATCGATATCCTATATCAGGTATGTGAGGAAGAAATAAGTACAATCGATAACTAGATATGCACAAAAAGCCCTTCGGGTCGGACTTTATCCGGGTTTTAAAAAGTTCAGGCTTTTTAACAATCGGTCCGGGCCGGACTTTTTCAAAAATCGGGTCGGGCCGGACTTCCTCTAAAATATGAAACCCGTTTTAGGCCCTTGGGCCGGGCGGATCGGGCCGGGCCTTTATCCGGGCTTTTTTAATTTATATATAAATAGTTTTTTTCTTTTTTTTTGCAAATTTAATATATTAAAATTCAGAAAACATAACAAGAGATACCACGATAGCTATTATTAAATAACTACTAACATAATGTTTTATCATAAAACATGAGTGCAACTCAAGTATATTCTACACATAATATGCGTTATTGAACTTAACCTGGTCGTGAGCCATACAAATCTCCTCGTACATGACCATTTCAAGAAGCACATACACTACACTTAATAAATTTTCTTGAAAAAAAGGTTTGTCATGCACATTGTTGATTCTTCTTAGCCTCGTTATTCTTCATATTCCCTCTATTCCTAAGTTTAATATTCTTAAAATTTATTTAAAGTATTATAAATTTTCAGATTTTATCTATAAAAAATCAAGTTTTTATTCGGATCTATCAAAAAGTCCGGGCTTTTATCCGGGCCGAACCGGGCTTTTATCCGGGCTTTTCAAAAGCCCGGGCTTTTAACCGGGCTTTTCGGGCTTCGGGCCGGGTCGGGCCGGGCTTGACGAAAAATAGTAGGCCCGTTTAAGGCCCTCGGGCCGGGCCGAACCGGGTCGGGCTTTTTTCGGGCCGGAATTTTCGGGCTTTTTTCCGGATCGGGCCGGGCCGGATTTCGGGCTTCAGGCTTTTTGAACATCTCTATCGATAACTAGGATATATAATCGTTGCCTGCACTATGTCAGGACGAAATAAATACAAACTATTACTTCCAATAAAGAAACAAATGGAGATTTATCTTGGTATATAGTTATCATTATATTTCAAGGATGATAACACTCTATTCATGTCTATACTGTACAAGCTTGTTAAACCAGTCACTACAGTTTTAATCCACACTCCTTCCTCCCAACCAAACGAAAAGAGATGGGGAAAAATACAAAAAAAATGTGTGTTTAAACTTGAATCTAGGCAGTGAGGATCAGATATATTTTAACCTCGGCAATTTGCGTTGAAATTATGATTATTCCAGCTTAAAAGGGAATAAGCCATGGAAATATCAACCTGTGGTCTCAAAGAATGTAAATTTTCCTGCTGAGAAAAACAATAATATTAAAATGCCAGAAAGAGGCAAGGAGACTAGGAGAGAGTTAAAAAAAAACAATAGCAACCACCCTCACATTCGTTATACATCCAGCAATTCCAAGCAACGAAATCTTACCCGATGTGACGCAGCACTTGTCATACACACATTAAAGCCCTGGAAATACTCTGTTCTCATTTCTCAAGCATATGTAAACAAGTATCTGGGATGCAACAATACAACAAAATAAATTTAAGCTACTGATTTACTTCTTTCTCATGTTTTAGCTCGCGTAAAATTATTTAAATATAAATTTATTGATGTATGGTGAGAACTCTTAATTCAAGTGAGCTGTGATAATAACTTAAGATCCAATCAAAAGTCATTTAACTGAAAATATAGGAGAAACAAAATTATTAAAAGGAAGATATGGGCCGCAAAACTTCTAAACACTTTTTTACTTACAATATCATTTGTTGGAACTAGATCTACTTTGAGCAGTTTCACCCACTAATTTAATGAAGTTGGATAAACTTTCGGCATCATTGTTAACCTCTCTTTCAGACAACCACTCCTCCTGAAGATGCACATTAACATCCCTGAAACATTTACTTTTTTGTCGTCAACATTTACGATTACAAGCAACACTACATATCAAATTTTGGTAAAAAAGAAAAGTTATTACCTCCTCAGTGCAAGAACTTCATAATTCTTTCGCAAGTAGTCTGCATAATTTAAAAGGGCTTCCTGAGCATATGGTCTGCCAATGGTCCTTACTGCAGCAACACTAAGTAAATTTTCCAAAGAACCATGCTTCTTTAAAAGCTTTATGGCAGTCTTCCGACCGAATCCAGGAACCATTTGCTGAATTCCAGGAACACCATCGACCTCATCGCCCATAATGCATCCTACATTATTACATCACCATTATGAGAAGTTTGATTACTTTCATATAACCAGTGTAGAGATAAGTTATTTTGTGTTCACAAGTACTGAAATAGGTACTTATTTCCACTTATAAATGGAAATTTAACTAAACCAAACAACCCACTTATTTTCGTCTCTTGATGCCAGGACTTTACAAATTTGACAATAGAGGTAAGATATAATTCCACAATTCAGTAAATAGCATAATGAGTATATCTCAATAGATATCATGGTGCTGATTGATATATTTTAAGGATGGTTTCAAAAAAAAAGATTAATAAATTTAAGGCTCTTAACAAACGGAAAAGATTGCACACAGTGTATGCCCTATTCAGAGCCATTTCTGTAACCACAAAAGGAACCATTAAAAGTAGCATAATATGTACTAGCTTGTATCCCGTGCGATGCACGGTCTTCTTTAATATTATATTATTATTTATTTAGATTTTAATAATTATATATAATTTGATGAAAGTTTAATATATATATATATATATATATAGGGTATATATATATATAAATATTTAAATTTAATATAATGTTGACCTAACTTTTAGTAGTATTTTAGATATTAAAGTATAAAATATTTTAAAATAACAGATCTAACGGTTCATATTTATTTACTCTTAAAACAAATCTAAAAAGGGACTAAAGTGCAAATATTAAAATTTGTGTCCGTGCAATGTACTGGGTTTCTTTGATATACTATTACTTTTATTTTTTTTATTAATTATCTTATTTAAATTGAATCTTATAAAAAATTATAATAAACACGGTTTTTATAAGTTTAATATAATAAAATTACCATTATATCTATATTTTGCCCATGTTATTTTTAATTTGAAGATGAGTTGTTTCATTTAAAAGATATAAAATAGGTAATTTCCTTAAAAAGATATTTAGTTACTTATTAATAATTATATAAAATTATATTACCTTTATATATATATATATATATATATATATATATATATATATATATATTTGTCCATGCTACTTTTAGAAAATTAGTTGATTAAGTTAGAAAATATAAAAGAGCTAATGTGTTTTAGCAGAAAAGGGTAACTGGTTATTTATTAAAGATGACATATGTGACTTAGAGTGACTATTCGTTTTTTTTTGCTAAATAAACTTAGAATGACTATTCATGTAACATATTGTCGTCAATTTTCAAGGACACTGCCATAAGGTCCTTTCCTAATCGGTAAAATGTAAAAGAAACTCTCAATAAACTAATCCTAAAAGATTCTTGATGGCAACATCGTGAAAAGAAAACATGAATGCAACAGATGATCTGAATCCAATTTATGAGAGTTGCTTTAACGTAATGTACCGGGCCTTTAAATTTAGTAGTCTATTTCGCACATAAAATCCATTCTCAGGGCTCATATGAATACATCAGTATTAGATACCAAAATAAGAATCATACTCACTGAGACTCAGATCAGAGCGTGGATCACAGTTATACTGAGCAACATAGTGCTTTAGAGTGTAAAAGGACCATCTATTCAAGTCTGGCATAGGCATTACAATTTGAACATCTTCAGATATCAGTTGCTTGAAATCTTTATCAGGAGAAGCAATAACAACGCGGTATCCCCTTTCCAAAACTTGACCTACAAGTGTAGCTACAACATCATCTGCTTCATGCGATTCAATTCTAACGACCTGCATATTCACCAATAAGAAATTGAGAATGCAGCAACTGATCATGCCTTCATCTTGGTTTAGATAGTCACCTATAATATTCCAAATCACAAGACATGCAAAATAGAAAGTCACTAGTAATGTAGCTAAAGCAGACAGTGTTTCACTGTGACATAATATGATAATCACAAGGTTGACTTACTGGCACATTGCATTTAGTTAGAACATCTGAAATGAGTTGATGTTTTCCTATCAAACTCTTTCCACAATTTTGCAAAGCTGATAATGGTTGTACAAACTGCCGCCTATGTGCTTTGTATGAAGGTAATATTTGTCTGCGATACTCATTGCCTCTTTCCCCATCAATAACCTGTATATGATGCTTCATATTAATGCATTATACAAAATCACGCTAAAGACTATCTTTAGTAACAATTTAATTTCAGTTCTTTGACAAATTAAAAGGAAAGTATAGACTTGGCAAATGAAATAAATTTATATAAGAAGTTTAATTTGTCTTGAAACAAATAATTTCCCTACTTAAGAAGTTGCATAAAAAACACTATGATCTCAATAACTTTGAAAGGGATTGAATACTCGAATTACTACATTACCAAAATGATAATTTATCCATGAAACAATATGATGCTACAGTTTTTTGGGGGGGGGGGGGGGGGGGGATTGTAAACTTATCTTGTGAGCTCAATTACTTTGGTAAGGATTGACATTAAAATATATCAAGAACCATATTTTCTCTAAGATACTATATATGCTACAACTTAATGCTCAATGGGAGCTAAAACACTATGATGCCTATCATTTCAGAAAAGAAGTTTTAAATCATAGTTTTTTTGAGCTTTTTTGTCGAATTATAACATATGATTTTATTAAGTACCCTTCCTAATACTCCCTCCGTTTCAAAATACTTGTCAACTTTGAAAAAAATTACGCATATTAAGAAATCATAACATTGATAACAAAATTACATTTATATTCATATTTATTGCATTGACTATATTGATTGAATAAGTGTTTATGGTGAAGAATTAGTCTTGGAAATATAAATTAAAGACTAAACAATTGTATGTGGTTTAGATTTAGTCTTGGAAATATAAATTCAAATGTAGTTTTTAAAAATGACATTGAAATGATAAGTGGACAACTAATTTGAAACAATTTTTTTTTCAAAAGGGGACAAGTATATTGAAACGGAGGGAGTATCTTTTTGTTATGGAGAACTAGTTACTTAACATGGTACAATACAAGAGCGACTAGAGAGGTCTTTTAGTTTATTTAGATGCTAGGTTGATAATGCCCCGAAGATGGACTCCTAGTGCTCCACTCTTCAAACAGAAAATGGATTTTCGAGCTGGTTACTTGTGATGGATTACTAGTTGATACTACATTTCATCTAGCGTACTTAACAATTATCATATAAAAAAAAGGCAGTTTATATAAGTGACTATGTGTATCAAATTTAATGCTACAATGGGAACTAAAATACTTTGCTTTGGAGCCTATATACATCATATACAAAACATATATATTGTGTGAGCTGATGAGCTCATTTACTTTTTTACGGATTGACTACTTTAATTACTAGATTTAATCCGGTGTTTTGACAAAAAATTACTTCAAAATGGATTCTTTCTCCATAAAGTACACATAACACAGGATAGCGATTAATTGGGAGCTTTGTAGCTCTAAGATATTTAATACATATTGTTCTTGATAATAAAACATATTAAGATCAATTCTTTCTTCAAGAAAGTATACTTAACACAACATAATGCTAAAATGGGAGCTAAAGTATAGGTTTTTGTAGCTAAAATATATCAAATTCATAGTGTTTATGAAAATAAATACATCAAATCGATTCTTTCTCCACAAAACTATATAGCACACAACATAATGCTAAAATGGGAGCTAGAATATAGGTTCTTATAGCTCTAACATATCAAATACATAGTGTTCTTGATAATAAAACATGCTAAAATCAATTCTTTCACCAAGAAACTATATATAACACAACATAATGCTAAAATCAGAAAATGAGAGCTAAAGTATACATTGTGTTAGCTTTAACATATCGAAAACATAGTGTTCTTGATAATAAAACATATCAAAATCCATTTTCTCTCCAAGAAACTACACATAACACAACATAATCCAAAAAAAGGGAGCTATTGTATACATTATATATTGAAAGAGAGAGAGAGAGAGAGAGAGAGAGAGAGAGAGAGAGAGAGAGAGAGAGAGAGAGAGAGAGAGAGAGAGGGAGAGAGAGAGGGTGAGAGAGAGAGAGAGAGGGCGAGAGAGAGAGAGAGATAGAGAGGGAGGGAGGGAGGGAGGGAGGGAGGGAGAGAGAGAGAGACAGAGAGTTACAGCAATAACAGGGTCATTGACACTGACTTCAGAGAAAAAAAGAGAAACCCAGTGAGCAAAAGAGTGCAAACTTGGTGTACTTCCTTTATAACAAAGAGGGTTAACATCTAAGAAAAACACCCTTTTAGGCCTTGCTGGTTTATACTTAAAACCAGTTTGCACACCAACTGTTTGATCTTTTGTCACTGAAGAATCAGCAACAACAGCTCTGATTTTAAATGGGTTTTTAATGCTACTATGTTTCTTAAGTTTGGGTATGTTGTAAGATTGGCAATAAGATAATGGTGGGGAAGGATTGAAACAAGGAATGGTGGGATAATTAATGGAGGAAAGAGCTGATTCTACCATGGCTGACATTACTTCTCACAACTTTATTCACCAAGATAAACTTATTTTAATAATTTGTTATTTTGAGGTGTATCATTGTATGGAACTTATAATCATATAAATTATTTTTTGATCTTTTTATAAATTAAAATTTAATATTTAATTTTTTATTTATAAAAAAATTAACAATACACCTTAAAACACGTGTCAGATCGAAAATAGAATACATTTTACAAAAGTCATATACATTATAAATTTATAGCCATAAATGTTAGAGAAATTATCAAAAATATTACTTTTTCTAAATTTTTTTTACAATTTTATCATTTTCCGAAAATATTTGCAATCAAAATAATTCTAATTATTAAATTTTAATAAGTTGATTTTGTTTGCAGTTACAGATATGGTTGAATCTAGTTGCAGGCCGTATTTTTGCAAATATTTTTAAAAAGTTGATATTTTTGTAAAAAAGTTTTTATGATTGGGTATTTATGAAAAAACCCTAAATGTTTTTAGTTTATTAAGATATTTATTTTCAAAAATGTTTTTTAAATATCTTAGTAAAAATTTATAATCCATTTGATACAGAAAGGCCCAAAAGAAGAAATTCACTGCTCTCTCAAACGGGGAGGCTCTCTCCATCTCAGTATTATTTGTGGTTGGGCAATAAGTTCCTACGACAGTAAGGTATTGGTATTTTGACAATTAAGGCCCAGAAGGCTAGAACTGGTAATGAAAATTTGTTAAAACAAAAATTAAAACGAAATTGTGGTATGACGTAGCGGTGGTTTGGTCGTAATTTGTCATTTCAGTGTTATTAATTTCAGTGTTATTAGTAATTATAATTTCTTTATATTATATTAAGTAAAAAAATATAAATTATTAAATTGTACACTTTATTGAAAAATAATGAATATGATTTTTAAATATAATTTTAAAATTTTTCATGAAAAATCAGATATTAATTATATATAGTATAATAAAGTTATTGAGTGAAAAAATTGAAAATATAAATTGATGATTTTAAAATTAGGAAAATATGAAATTTCACACAAAATATAATAAAAACTAAAATAATTAAAATATTAGTAAAATAATTATCATTAACTTAACAAAGTTTGCAAATATTATTCTTCATTTTTTTCACAAATATTGTTATAGCCAAAATTCGATATCGGGTTTTTAGGGTAGATTCGGGTCAAGTAATAATCAATTGGAAATATCCTAGATGCAATTAGGATTTGGACTGACACAATGAAGATTTAGGGCTTGCCTTAATAGGGGAAGGGGCGCGCCCAATGGTCGTCCACCCTTAGAGGGTGCACACTCATGATAAGAAGTGATGACTTGATAGAGAATAAGAACTATATTGACATGGGATTGATATAAGGAAGAGTAAAGGCGCGCCCCTTTAGGCCATACACCCCTTGAGGGCGCGTCCTCTTGGTTTGAAGTAGCTACTTGGTGGTGAAAAATGGCTCCATTGGCTTGATAATGGCAAGATATTGAAGACTTCTACCGTATGATGTCTCTTAAGGGAGGGATGTCCGTTATTGAAGGCCTCCAAGGGTTTGACTGATGATTGAAGAATTCTCTCCTAAGATGTGCCCTAGGAGGAGGATGTTCGTTGTTGAAGGCCTCTAGGGGTATGCCTGATGATGAAGGCCTCATCCTGTATTCGATGGGCGCGTCCTCATTCATTGGGGATGTGGGGTAAATCTTGGTGTGTGCTTTGGGAACTCTGTTCCTGCATTCAATGGGCGCGTCCTCATTGGGGAACTTTGGAGTAATCCTGCACTTTGCACCCAAACATTTGTGATCACTTGTCCTCCAATCTGGTGGGTGCTTCTCATTCGAGGGACAAGGATGCGTCTGACATTTGGGGTAAGTCATGGCTATACCTGCAACTACTTTGGTCAGGGAGACAACCGGTAGCAGTTAGTGTCGGCTCCTAAGTTGGGTCGATGTCGTATCTGTGAAGTCCCTAGACTGTAGTTGAGCCTTGGGCCTTTGTGACTAGGCCTCATCGTTGGACATTCTTAAAGCGAGTCGAAGACCAAATCAGAAAACGGATCAAGTATCCTAGTGGGCCTTGCAAATCAGAAACCAGCCCATATAGGTTACTTGTTCCCAAAGAACTACGTAGGGTTTGATCCCCTATAAAACGGGATACGTAGGCACATTGTAGGGGGTTAGAAGCGAAGAGCTCAACGAGCCACCAACAAGAAACCCTTACAATCTCAGCCCCCAATTCATCACAACCACCACATTCCGGCGAAGAACCACCGTCATAGATCTTGATTCCGGCGACAAACCTCGAACTTTGTTAATACCAAATTTCTTCGTTAACAAATATTAAAAAGAAAAACATTTTCAATTTATTAATAAAAATTCAGGAAATCATTATAAAACATGGTATAAAGCTAGTAAGGTACAAATAGAACGAGAAGGAAAAAGGACAGAGGACCAGTTTTCTCTAGTTAAAATTGTGAAAAAAGTTTGTAGAAGTAAGACTCGAACTTCAGTTATCTATAAATCTGTGGGGATCGTATTTCAAATTTGTAAAATTGAACGATGCACGCAAATTTCATTTCATTCTCGCCTAAATTTCGCAAACCAAAACGAAGCAAAATAGCAATATGGCTTTAGAGAAGTAGTATGCAGACAAAGTGCATAATGTGTTTATTATTAGGTCTGTCCATAACATCAGACCAAGTACTCCACATACAACATCAGAGCCTGTTAGAGGCCCATTACTTTGTTGAGCCGGGCCGAGCCCATGTTAGAAGCCCATCTCTTGATGGGCCCGCCAGTCCATCCGAAGGCCCAGTGTCTCCACTCGAAACGGCTGCATCATTTATTCCGCGGGGGACACGCTCCCGTCCGCCCCGCCTCCGCTTCCGCCTCCTTCGGTTACAAACAGGAAATAATATATAAGCAGGTTTGAGCTATCTCGCCAAAGGCACGATTATTACAAAAACACAGAGCTTTTACGTTCTCATAACCATATTCAAAGATCATATTGACTGTTTCTTACACCGGAGGTGAATCGGGGGTCAATCCCTCGCATTCTTCTTCTGCAGGTCCGAAGTAAGAGGTTGCAGGTCGAAATCAGGTCGTAACATTGGCGCCGTCTGTGGGAACGTAGAAGATCATTCTGTGAATTTGTTACAAAGAGCTATGACGAACGGAACTACTGGGAAAGATAATTCAACAAGTAGCGAAGGTATCGTTCCTCCCGGGTTCGGTATCAATCGAACTCCACCAATACAGCCCGGAATCTTTAGTATTGATGAGGAGGAAGGCCCCACGCCCACTCCCGAAGAACAACGAGAATTAATCAGGAGATGGAGGGAGGAGAGAATGGCAAAGGGGAAGGGCCCTGAGAATGAAAAAGACAAAGAAACCGAAAGATTGGCCAAGAGGAAGGAGGCCTATCGCCTAAGGCTACAAGCATTAAGGCTCCAAAGAGAGGAGTTGGAATCAGAGGAGAAGGCACTGGAATTAGAGGAGAAAGCACTTCACGAAGCCCTGGAGACTGAGCCCCGAAGGGAGAAGCGGGTCAGGGATGCCATAGATGACGAAGACGAGTCCTGGGACTCCGAGTCGCACTCAAGAAGGCTCCGGTCAAAGATTGCTTACACCTCTGATTCAGAGGAGAATGAAGGACCAGACACACAGGATAGAATTCGGAGAATCGAAAAGGCCATGTTTGGCGAAAGAAAAGTCAGCCACGAGCCTGTGGTGACCGAAGAGGTTGAAGATTTCCGACCACCCCCAGGGCGGCAATTCCCGAAAATGAGCGAGTTCAATGGCAAGGGTGATCCGACAGACCATTGTGAAAAATACGAGGCCCTGATGACTAGAATGGGGCATTGCGACGTTATGCTGTGTAAGATGTTCAAGACCTACCTCAGGGGACCGGCGTCCATGTGGTATCGATCGTTAAGGCCAAGGTCGATTGGGACCTATGAACAAGTGAAGCGGAAATTCTTGAGGCACTATTCCCATTTGTGCCGAAGAGAGAAAGACACAGAGGCCTTGATCCATTGTAGACAGAGGGCTAACGAAGAACTAGGTGATTACTTGGTTCGATTTAAGGAGGAGGCTGGGATGGTCACCAACTTAGACAAAGTCAAAGCGGCAGGCTTCCTTGCGGCAGGTCTTGACCCTATTAAAGGTAAGAAACTTCGTTCCTCGCTTTACGATATACCCCCCAAGTCTTTAAATGATATATATGTGAGGGGTGAGGCAATAAGGAGAAAGATAGAATCGATCGGGGGTTATAAGGAAAGAAAGAAGAACGATTCCAGGGAAGACAGGATGAACAACTCAAGGGACGACCGAAGGGGTCGTGGAGATATCAAGAGCAGGTTAACAGACAACAGGCCAGATAAAGGGGCCGACCGAAGAAGAGATAGAGATAACGCGGTGTTCACACCTCTAAACACGCCTATCTCGAAGATTCTCCATGAGATAAAAGGTAAACCGGGGTTCATCCGACCGTCAAGATTGAGAACTCCTGAGAACCGAAGAAACGAGAACAAGTACTGTGATTATCACAGAGATAAAGGGCACAATACCGATGAATGTTTCCACTTGAAGAAATTGATCGAGAAAATGATAAAGGATGGGGAGCTGACCCAGTTTGTGGGAGATCTCAGGGGCAAGTTAGAGTCCATGGAAAAACAAAAGACGATTGAAGGTGGAGAGAAATACATGGGAGAAGTCAGGACCATCTCTGGAGGAACCATACTCGATCGGGATAGTAAAAATGCCCGAAAGAAGTACGCCCGACAAGTGTATAACCTTCATCAGACTAGTACAGCCAAGCAACCACTCCCTATCTCCTTTACTGAAGATGATTATGAAGATGTCTTATGGCCGCACGAAGACCCTCTGGTCATCAACCCGGTTATAGGGGAGAACAAGATCTGGCGAGTGTTGGTGGACGGAGGAAGCTCAGTAAATATTATTTACCACAATACTTACCTCAAAATGAATCTAGGAGGCGAACAATTGGATCCATGTCACGAAGCACCTCTTTATGGCTTCGGCAATTATCCTGTGCCGATTGAAGGCACCATTACTTTGTCCGTTCAATTGGGGAAAGCACCATATATGATAAAGAAGGAGGCAAAATTCTATGTCGTTCGGGTGCAGAGCCCTTATAATGGGATCTTAGGGAGACCCGCTTTATCTCTGTTTCAAGCAGTGGCTTCGGTTCCCCACTTGAAGCTGAAATTTCCGGTCGGAGACGGGATTGGCGAAATGAGAGGCGATCAGAAAGCTGCTCGAACTATAATGTTGGAGGATGTCGCAAAAAATACAGAGTTTGAAACCCCCGAAGGAGGGAAAAGAAAAAGGAAAGTAAACGAGGTTGGAGGAAGCCACCAACTGCTTAATATTGAGTTGGAAAAGTTTGGGGCCGATCTCTCTAGCCCAATAGCTGAACCGGTAGTGGAAACCGAAGAGGTAGAGCTATATGTAGGACAGAGGGGAAAAATGATCCAAATTGGAAAAGGTATGGAACCCGAGTTGAAAGAAAAGGTCATGAAAGTGATCAGGGAATATCATGATGTGTTTGCATGGGGTCCCGAAGACATGCCGGGTCTAGACCCTTCGGTCGCTAAACATTGCCTTAACGTCCATAGTGATGCTAAACCGGTGAAACAGAAGAAAAGGAACTTCGCCATGGAAAGGCAGGAAGTCATACAAACCGAAGTTGAGAAGCTACTCGAAGCAAAGTTCATCGAGGATATTAGATATCCAGAGTGGTTAGCAAATGTGGTGGTGGTTAAAAAATCAAATAACAAATGGAGGATGTGTGTCGATTATACTGACCTCAACAAGAACTGCCCGAAAGACCACTACCCCTTACCGAACATTGATCAGTTGATAGATGCTACTTCGGGGCATCAAATACTCAGCTTTCTAGATGCTTTTTCGGGCTACCACCAAATTGCGATGAATGCCGAGGACATTCCGAAGACAGCATTCATCACACCAAATGGCACATACGCATACATTAAAATGCCTTTCGGACTGAAGAACGCGGGAGCCACTTTTCAGAAAATGATCAACAAAGTCTTCAAAGAGATGATTGGGAGGAACATGGAATGCTATGTAGACGACATGATAGTCAAATCCCTCCTACGGGATCATGCGGAAGATCTACGGGAATGTTTTCAAACCCTCCGACGGAATAACATGAGGATTAATCCGAATAAGTGTACGTTCGGGGTAAGCAGTGGGAAATTTCTGGGTTACATGATTAGCGCCCGAGGGATAGAAGCGAACCCAGAGAAAATCAAGGCAGTAGTTGATATGGAGGCTCCGAAGACAATTAGGGACATTCAAAAGCTTACAGGTCGGTTAGCGGCATTGAGGAGATTCATTTCCAGGTCGGCAGAGAAAGCACTTCCATTCTTTGAAGTGCTTCGGGGGTCGAAGACATTCGAGTGGGGGCCAAACTGCCAGAAGGCCTTCGAAGAAATAAAAGAATATTTGGTAAACACCCCACTCTTAATGAGACCAGACCCGAAGGAAACATTGCAACTATATCTAGCAGTGAATGATCGAACGCTGGGAGCCGTTTTGGTCAAAGAGCATGAAGGGAATCAACACCCGGTCTATTACATCTCGCACATATTGAAGGATGCCGAGACCAGGTATCCGAATGCTGAAAAGTTTGCTTATGGACTCATAATGGCCTCCAGGAAGTTAAGGCATTATTTTCAAGGGCGAACTATCCAGGTCATAACCGATCAGCCCTTAAAGAAAATATTGCAAAGGCCAGAGGCGTCGGGAAGAATCATGGCTTGGGCGATTGAACTAGGGGAGTATGAGCTGGAATATATACCAAGAACTTCGATCAAAGCTCAGGCCCTGGCAGATTTCATGATCGAGTGCACCTTTTCCGGCCCAAAAGACCTTGTCCCCAAAGAGCATCTGGTACAGTCTCCGGGAAAATGGAAACTGTTTGTGGATGGGTCGGTCGCCGGTAACAAATATGGGGCAGGTTTGATTCTAACTAGTCCCGAAGGGTTCGAAATATGCCAGGCAATACGATTCAATTTCCAGGTAACGAACAATGAGGCCGAATACGAAGCTTTGCTGGCTGGTTTAGATTTGGCCCGAAGTTTAGAAGTTAAACACCTAAAGGCCTTCAGCGATTCAATGTTGGTGGTAAAACAGTACAGCGGGGAGTATGGGCAGAAAGACCCTCGCACGAAGGCTTACGCCCAAAAGGTACGCGAGAACACTCAGTTTTTCCTTTCTTTTGAGTTAAGCCAAGTGGCCCGGGAAAACAACAGTCGAGCGGATGCACTCTCAAGGCTAGCTTCGGCAGATACTCACAATTTAACAGGGTCCATCTATCTGACCGAAGCGAAGACACCTTCGATCGACAAAAAACAATGCCTGGAAATACACCAAGGAGTTAATTGGATGACTCCGGTCAGGGTATTCCTCGAAAAGGGTACTCTGACATTAGATCGAAGAGAAGCTCAAAAGATTCGTCATCGGTCAGCAAACTACACCTTGGTAGGGGGCCGATTGTTTCGAAGATCAGCAACTCAGCCACTCCTTCGCTGCCTGGATCCGGACGAACAAAAATTGGCACTAGAAACGGTTCACGAAGGGATTTGCGGAGAGCATTTGGCCGGGAAGTCCTTAGCCTTCAAAATTCTTAGGCAGGGCTTCTTTTGGTCGAAGATGAAAGAAGATGCAACAGAATACGCCAGAAAGTGCAAACAGTGCCAGCTATTTAGCACGATACCAAAGCAACCGCCCGAGATAATGTCTTCGGTCCTTAGTCCCATCCCTTTTGCCATGTGGGCCGTGGATATTGTAGGAATTTTACCCACCAGCACCAAGCAAGCAAAGTATTGTATAGTGGCAATTGACTACATGACCAAATGGATAGAAGCAAGGCCACTCTCCGCCATCACCGAAGCAGCGGCAATGAAATTTATGTTGGAACAGGTGATATTAAGGTTTGGGATTCCCATGGTGTGTATATCAGACAATGGAGCGCAGTTCGTTGGGAGCAAGTTCAAGAAATTTCTGAGCCAATTTGGAGTTCAACAGAAGTTCAGCTCAGTCGGTCACCCCCAAGGTAACGGGGCGATAGAAGCAGCTAATAAAATAATTTTTGACGGGATTAAGAAGAGGTTGGGCGAAGCCAAAGGTTTGTGGGCCGAAGAATTACCTTGGGTTTTGTGGGCATACCGAACGACAACTAGGTCTTCAACCGGAGAAACTCCTTTTAGGCTGGCATTCGGGACAGATGCCCTTCTACCAGTAGAAGTCGGACTAGAGTCATACCGAACCCAAGTGTTTAACGTTGAGACGAATGAATTTGGTCTGAAGGCTAATGTGGATTTCTTAGAAGAAGAACGTGAGGTGGCACACCAGAGGAACGTAAGATACCAACTCCAGGCAGCCCAATATTACGACTCGGGAATAAAAAAGAGATCCTTCCAGGTGGGCGACCTAGTACTAAGAGAGCTAGCCACTTCCATGCCAGCCAAACAAGGCAAACTCATGCCGAACTGGGAAGGTCCTTATACAGTCGTGGAAGTCATTCGACCTGGGACATATAAACTCAACCGTTTGGACGGCAGCCCAATCAAAAACACCTGGCATGCTTCACATCTTCGTCGTTTTTATCAGTAAGCCGATTAGCCTTATTATGTTTGTTCTTTTCAAAATATTGGTTCATGCAATTTAGAAGATATTTACCTAAAAGCGGGCGACCGTATATGTCTGTCCGATATACGAGCATATGATTAAAATTATGAAATGCAACTTGTTCGCCTACATAATTTATTTTTATATAGCTAAGTACACTTTTCATCAGTCGATCTAGTACATGATATAGCTGAGTTCTTCTATTGGTTTTAGCATTTTACTTGCTTTAACATGACCAAGGCCGGGAGCACAAAATCTCACCGACCAATGAAGACCTTACTCATTTATAAAACCCCTCAAAATGCTAAGGGGCAGCTAGGTTACGACCGAAGACGCTGAAAATAAAAAAAGCTAGGTTACGACCGAAGACGCGGAAAAAGAAAAAGAAATTTTTCAGATACAAAAATTATGCTAAGGCAAATGAAACGCCGAAGATGTATAATAAAGAAAGCTAGGTTACGACCGAAGACGCTAAATTTTTCAGATACAAAAATTATGCTAAGGCAAATGAAACGCCTAAAGAAAGCTAGGTTACGACCGAAGACGCTGAAAAAGAAACTTTTTCAAATACAAAAATTATGCTAAGGCAAATGAAAGGCCGAAGATGCATAAAAGTAAAAAACAAAGCGAAATGCCAAAGATGCATAAAATTGGAGAGCATAAGAAGCGTAATATTGAAGAAAAATAAACGAAGGCAAAATATTACAAAAGCCCGAAGGCAAGTTCAAATAAAATACAAAGATTAAATTAATCAGACAAATCTTCATCGGCTCCCGAAGAAACAGTGGGTGGCTCGTCGACTATAGCTTCTCGGGTCACAGGATCTGACATCCCCACCTCCAGCAAAAGCTTATATTCCAGACCGACCGAGTTAGCTTTCAAAACAGCTTCGTCGTAGCCCATTTGGAAGCATCTATCTTCGGTCACCTCCAAAAGTTTTTTGGCCCTACGAGCTTCACGACGAAGATCTTTCAGCTGTTCATTACGACGGCCGACCCGAGCCGTCTTAGACTCAAGCTGCTCCCTCAGGAGACTGACTTCGGCTATCTGCTCCTCTTGAGACGTTAGTTGCTCACGAAGTAGATTCCGCTCCTCCGCCAAGGCTTTAGCCTGGCCGGTTACCCTCTCCAGCTCCAGCTCCGCCACCTTGAGTTTCCCCTCGGCCTTTACCGCCCTGACACGATCATCCTCAGTCTTGTCAGCAGCAGAGGCGATAAGAGGGACAGCCTGAAAACAAAATAGAGGTTAGTCAAAAGGAAACGACACAAAGTATTGAAAGAGGAAGAGAAGGAAAGGACTTCACCATAGAGAGGAGGGCCATCGCCTCAGTAAGAGCCCTCGCCGCCGAGAGTTTTTCATATGTTGACCGGTCAGCCGGGAGAATCATCCCTCGGCAAAGATCCGGTCCCACCTCAAGAGCCGCTTGAGGAGCAGCCAGGGTGACCGAATCGGTAGCCAAGACACCCCACTGAGGAATATAAGTCTTGACCACCTCTTCGTTCGCCCGATTCCTTTTTCGGGTCTCTTTGAACGGCTCCCCCTCTGGCTCGGAACCCTTTTCCCGCTCTTTGCGAGGAGAAGTAGCAGGAGTCATCTGCTTGGGAGATGGGGCAACCGGCCGCTCACTTGCGGAAGCCGTCTGGGCAGAAGCCTCAACCCTCTCCTGGGCATCCTTCGCCTCTTGGAGTTTCTTCAAACGGCGATCAATCACAGCCTGACGCGAAGACACTGCCCAAAGAAAAATGCAAGTCAATAAATCACGAATATCAGTCAAAATACCGAAGGAAAACCAGGAAAAAGAATTGTAAAATGGAAAACAAGACAGTAAATAAACAGTTACCCCCATTACCCCAGAGGGCGAACAACCAGTCTTTGTCGCGACTAAGAGACAGGGGAACCCTTCCCATGTCCAGATCGCACAATTTCCTATAATCCTCTGCATCCGCCCCCAAAATGGAAGGCATCACCAGGTCCTTTGGCTCTACATCCTTCCATATCGCAAATTGAGCGATTTTAGGGCCGGAGAAGAAGAACCACTTGGTGTGACTCTCCTTATTATTAGAGTTGGTGGACGCCCAGGCGACCCTATTGGTCTTTCGGGCAATGGTATAAAAGCCCTTGCTCTTCCCGTTGCGTCGGAAATCGTAATGATGCCAGAAGAGTGAAGTTCGGGGATCCACGTTCGCCGCCATACACCGTGCTTGAAACACATTGATGTGTATAAAGCTGTTCGGATCCAATTGCCCCAAGGCTATCCCCATATCTTTGAATAAGTGTTTCAGGAGCTGTAGCGTCGGCACCCGAAAGCCGCATTTAAGTGCTGCTTCGGAGAGACCTGTAGCTATTTTTCCGTGCATTTCTAAGACCTTAGGATTGTGCCATATTCGGTCCTTCCGAGTGGCCAAATGAATGAACCAGAGGGTCCTGGGAATTTGGTAGTCATCATAAAATCCAACGACCGTCTCTTCCGCCAATGTGGATCTATGGTTCGCCGCTGGATACAGTGCGGCGTCACTAAACGGAGATGGAGTCGACCGATCCATGTCCCTGTATCCGGTAATGAAGAGACAATTAGCCATGTACTCGGAATCAACACAAATAAACTAAAAATATGAAGGATAATAGCCGAGTACAGCGGGCCAGGATCGGTCGAAGATATTCTAAAATATAAAGACGAAATGCAGCCCATAGGCTAGGCCTAAAGGAAGTAAAAATCTAAGAGTTCAAGACGACCGAAGTGTTCTGATAGATTTAAGGACCCCAGAAGATCTTAAACCCAGAACAATCAGGAGGCCCAGAAATAAACTCCCCTAAAAAGTGCAAAACCTAGAAGCCCAGAAAGTCAAAAGGATGTATCCCTAAACTACGCACATAGGGACACATGCTTATCTGCTATCCTACTACAGTCACGGTATTAACAAACGCTACAAACAAAACAAGAAAAACATCCGACGAAACAGAAAAACTGATACAGAAATAAAAAGATTACTTACTGTTTTGAAGATAAAGCGAGAGTGGAATAGGAGGGCTGGGAAATTCTGGAGTTGAGATAGAGGCCCCAATGTTGAAATGAAATGTCTGTTGTGTGAAATTTTGAAGAGGATGCAGTGTTTGTTTGCGTAAAAAATAGAAATGAAGTGGTATTTGGAGTTTTAAAGGAAAGGGAAAAGACGTTTTGACAACCCCTGGTCTTTTCGAATTCAACGGCCAGGATGCAAGCTCGGATCCCAAGACCTGACAGCCGTCAAAATTAAAGAGGCACGGCTTCCCAAGTGACGTCACACCCCCCAACTGCCAATATCCTTACTTGAAGAAAAATCTAGAACATTGTTCCGAAGAAGGGGCCGGATTTTGGTCTTCGCCCAGAGGAAATACTCCGAACAAAGCCCAGGGACATGTTAGAGGCCCATTACTTTGTTGAGCCGGGCCGAGCCCATGTTAGAAGCCCATCTCTTGATGGGCCCGCCAGTCCATCCGAAGGCCCAGTGTCTCCACTCGAAACGGCTGCATCATTTATTCCGCGGGGGACACGCTCCCGTCCGCCCCGCCTCCGCTTCCGCCTCCTTCGGTTACAAACAGGAAATAATATATAAGCAGGTTTGAGCTATCTCGCCAAAGGCACGATTATTACAAAAACACAGAGCTTTTACGTTCTCATAACCATATTCAAAGATCATATTGACTGTTTCTTACACCGGAGGTGAATCGGGGGTCAATCCCTCGCATTCTTCTTCTGCAGGTCCGAAGTAAGAGGTTGCAGGTCGAAATCAGGTCGTAACAGAGCCAATGTTGTTTTATGCACAGCCAAATTGCTCTGTAAATAACAATTCCAAGTATCATATCATAGCTTATTCCATATAAACTCAACATGCAGGTTCTTGATGTACTACTTCAATTTTATGGCGAATTACACGGAGCAGAAGACCTTCCATTGGTACTGAGAGAAAGTGGATTGCTATCTGCTCTTGGGGATTCACTTTCTCTAACCTGAATCTGGTAACAATATTATGAAGATACACCAGCATTTCAAGACGAGCATTTCCATATATTTTGGGACTTAATCAGCTATTTGCTTTGCTTTCCACTAGGAGTGGGAGCTTAGCGTATTATTCACTAATTCTGGCAATCTGATTATACTTCTATAGCTTTCACTTTCTCCAATTTAAGTTTGGTAACAACGTTATGAAGAAACACCACGACGAGCGTACTCTTTTTCTGGAATCATTCTAGATCCTCCACCAAACGGTACATAAGTACTCGGAACAGGTCCTCTCCCTTCGAATCTTGATAGATCAAATGTTTCCGGATTTTTGTTTGTTGTATGCAGAGTCCATAATGTCTGAAAAAACAAAATCAATACCAATATCAGCTAACTATCAAGATTTTAGATTATTGATGATGTACTTAAGCCACCGCACCATAGACGGCCTACAACACCACAAAATATTGTTGCCTAGGCAGAAAAACATTCGGGCAACACTTTCCGGGTGATCGTATCTGATTGTTTCGGTTTCTTTAGTTTAATTAGGCTACTCCACTACCTACATATTTACAATGTATTAGCAAGATGTATGAAGTCAAAAATACGGTCCCTAAACTCCCACTCTTAGTGGAAAGCAAAGCAAATAGCTCATTAAGTCCTGAAAAGCTGGCCAAGATTAGTAGTACCTGTACAAGGTGATTAATAAAATTATGGCATGTAATCCATTTATATGTACTCTCTATTTTGTGTTGCTAAAAACACACCTATGCTGGGGGGTCCTAATCGATGAGCTAGTGGCCAGGTCTCAATTCTGGACATGTTGGGGGTCGTTTTCAACTTGAAATTATATGGTAGTATTTTGTTTGGTGCGTTGGTATCTCTTTCAAAGTGAGGGCAGTGAAGTAACTCTACTAAAACTTTACCATGTGTAGTTTTCTCTACAGGATCTTTTAGGCCGGGTGGATGCCCTATATACTGAGTTCAGGGTACCCCAAGAGTACCGCTCAGTACTCTATTGCTCTGCCCCTTGTTGTAGGTAGAGGTGGCCAAACAGGTGGTTTCGGACGTGTAACTCGTAACCGGTTCGCGAAAATAACCCGTCTAACTCGGTTCGGTTCGGTATGGGCCGATTCAAACCGACACAAACCGTTGTACTTAAACAGGGCGTCTATGAGTTCAACATTCATGAACCGGAACCGGCTCGGCCCGACTCGTTCAACTCGCCAAACTCCCCTTGTGGCTCGGCTCGACCTCTAGCACTAAGTTCATGAAGTTTTTATATTCTATCTCTTGACTAGACTTGGATTTGGTTTCGTAGAGTTTCTATTTAATTTCTAATTGTTTGTGTTATTCATACATGTTAATTTTTATTTTTTTCTAAAGTGATTCGAATTTATTTATACCTAAGGTTAAAACATGTTTTTTTTGTAAAAATATATTGTTATTATGATAATAATATTGTTTGGTTTGTAATTTTTTTAATATGTTAATGTTGTTTGTTCCATTTTTAGAGAGCAGTCCTCTCAAATCTATACTCTTTATTATTTATTAATAAGAAAAATAATGTTAAAATGACGCGCGGTACCAAAATACCAAATTTGGTTATCACGAGACCTGAGTTCGATTACTCGCAACTACATACAAGATTTATTAATTTAAATTTTTTAGCTTAATTCAGGGTTCGATTCCTTACAACTACGTTATTATACAAGATTTATTTATTTACTTTAATTTCATTAATTTCATTCAAAGTTCAATTGTCTATTACTTCTATACCATTTATTAATAAAGAAAATAATGTTAAAATATCGCGCGATACCAAATTCAAGATTAATTGCCTATAACCACATATTTAAATAGTATTTATGTATTATATATTTATATCATTCAAATATCTATAAGTACATTTTTTAATAATTTTTTTAATAATTAAAATCTATTATATATCTTATACTGCTACAAAGACTTTGTGAAACATTTTATTCAACAACTTGAAATTACATAATTGCCCCTCCAAAGTCAAATGTTATAAAAATGTAAGAAAATTTTCATCTTGATGGGAATCGAACCTAAGACACTTTAATACTAATTACTAAGAACCTAAGAATTTGTCTGGTTATTAATAAAAGTGGTTATTGGTATAAAGTATATCCAATAGACACATATCTCTTTAATTAAATTTAATTATGTTTCTTCCTTTGTATTCACAATTTTAAGACAAAGTACAAATGCATTTTTAGTCACATAATATCACTTTTTAGTCCGAGCATCCAATAATACAAAATAATACAAAATAGTAATCATTTTGTCTCAACTATGTTCATACATATCAGATAATATAAGTAATAATATAAGCACCTCTATAGTTGTTACCCTGAATAGAGATGAACGTAATCCAGATTCAGACCGGATTTTTCGATATCCGATAGGGTCGGGCTTTTTTAAATCGAGACAAATTTCCTCTAAAATATTTATACCTGTAGATAGAGCCGGGTCAGGAGGGGCCAAATCGGATTTTTACAAATTATTTTAGATATTGATAACTTTAACTTTAATTTTTTTTTTTTTTTCAGATTTAATTAAAAAATTTAAGCTTTTATCCGAGATTTAATTGAAAATTCTAACTTTTTGGATTGGACTTTTATCCTGATCAAGACTACGTCCAAATCGAGGTGGACTTTTTTTTAATCAAATTTTTTCCGAATTTTTTAACCAGTTCGAATAGTTTTTTTCGAATACGAATTTGTGTGTATCTCAATCCCGCCACCTCATGCATTAAGGACAAGTATACTACTCCGGCCACTTATAGAGAATTATGGAGACCGGAGAGTATTGGTACTTTCGAAATGAAGCCTTTATTTGACACCTTTAACTAATTCCTATCTGATTATTAATTAGCTTATAAAACTAATCATCAAATACATTCAACTAAGAACAAAATCTTCTTCGGACTAATACCAAACCGATCTTCCTTGCATAAGTATATTCACAACTGTACAATTACTGCATTCATTGTGTCTGCAGGGAGACCCTTCTTAAAACGGGCAAAATGATATGCATTCGTTTAAATGGTATATCCACATATACTAATACAACTTATATTTCTACACTTTTACTCTATTATACACACCGATCAAATATTACAACATCCACTTAACGGCTACCCCATGAACTACAAACAGGTAAATGGAGTGTCAATGTTCCCCCAGTCGAGAGAGAGAGATCAAAATATAGATCCAAAACAAAAGTTGAGAAGAAAAAGTGGAGGAGACGAGGAGAAAGGAAAGAAAAGCCAAAGAGACAGTAAAAGAGGGATAAAAAGGATAAGAGAGGGGTCTCCAAAGAGTGACGCCGAAAATAGAAGGCAACCAACACCATAGGAGGAGGCATGAGAGAAAGAGAGAGAGACAAATAACATAAATAAATTAACCCCAAAAAAAGCACAAACTCGACAATATCGATAAAGAACAATTTGTCACTGTCATCTCAAACAACAACCCATGACAAATATTTACTTTATGAGCATACCAACCCCAAGTGCATTTACCTGCACAAAGCCTACAAATTTGGTTCAAGCATTTCATCAAACACATAATACAAACTCTAAATAAACATAAACTAAACAGTCAAAGAATGCATTTGAGTAAACAATTATGACGAACACTAAATAAACAAAGCATAACATGCATTTCAGTAAATGTGTTTTAATATATTACGTCTTCCTGAGGATCATCACATAAGAGAGGGGTCTCTAGAGAGTGACACCGAAAATAGAAGGCAGCCACCATTGGAGGGGGCATGAAAGGAGAGAGAGAGCGATCAAAATACAGATCCTAAACAAAAGTTTAGAAGAAAAAGTGGAGGAGACGGAAAGAAAGGAAATAAAAGCCAAAGAGATAGTAAAAGAGGGATAAGAAGGATAAGTGGGGGGTCTCCAAAGAGTGACGTCGAAAATAGAAGGCAGAGAGGGGGAGATTTCAGGATGGGGTGGAGAATGCAATAATTTTTAAATGAACTAAGAATTTCAATGAGTCAATTTATTCAATGCGAAATGATAATTATACTCTCAAATTTCGAAATGACATTTTAATCTATATTATAATTAACTCATATCAATATATCTGTAACTCATAAAATACGTTGAAATTAATAAAACTTACGCAATATTCTAGAACATGCCCGTGCCTCGCACGGGCTATAAAGCTAGTTAATATTAATAAGCAAAATAATGTGAAAATGGCGCACGGTACCAAAGTACCAAATTTGATTATCACAAAATCCGGGTTCGATTCCTTGCAACTACGTAGTTATACAAGATTTATTTACTTTAAATTCTTTAACTTCATCCGGGGTTCGATTCTTTACAACTACGTAATTATACAAAATTTATTTATTTACTTTAAATTTATTAGCTACATCGAGGATTCGATTCCTTGCAACTACGTAATCATATAAGATTTATTTATTTACTTTAATTTCTTTATTTTTACAAACGGTTCGATTGTCTATAACTACATAATTAAATAGTTGTTTATTTATTACATTTTATCATTCAATTCTCGACAAATATATTTTTAAAAAATATTTATTAATATTTATCAATATTATTATGTTGATGTCGACTCATGCTCGGTCCATGTTTGGCACAGGTTATCGGCTAATTATTTGTAAAATATTTTTTTTTAATTAATAAATTTTTTAATATATAATCAAATTAAAAGTAAAAAAAATATATTTGAACCGTCCTGACCCGCCAACCCGGATGGACGTGCACGAGTCGGCTTTTGTTGAACACGGCACGGCTCGCCACCGGGAACGTGCCAGTCCTGTCCTCGTTCAACGTCAACTCGGCACTATAAAAGCTCGGTCCGGCTCGCCCGGCACACTCGTTTGACCACCTCTAGTTGTAGGCATGTCCTTCGAGAAAGTTAATGTCCTTAAACATGCACATCTGTTGTGTATAATTAGAGCAAGTCCAATGCAATGCCAAACTTGGTGCATAAGACGCATTTGTGGATATGCACTGTATCATATTTTGTGGCACTGTATGCAGAGAGTAAAAAGGGCAGACTCTCTCCTTCTTCAGTATTCTGGACCGACTTCCGGTCGTACTAATATAACGATGATCAGCTGTTATGTGTAGAAGTACGACTGGAACTTCAATCATCTATACATTTGTGGACTTCAATCTTATTTAGAATTTGTCAAAACGAAACCAAATACAACGTCAGAGCAAATGTTATTTCATGCACAACCAAATGGTACAAAATGCTCTGTGAATAACAATCCCAAGGAGCATATCATAGCTTATTCCATATAAACTCAACACACAGATTCTTGATTTATAATTTAAAGTTTGTGGCGAATTAGGCGGAGCGGAAGACCTTCCATTGGTACTGAGAGAAAATGGAGTGCTATCTTCTCTTGGGGACTCACTTTCTCCAATCTAAATCTGGTTACAATATTGTGAAGATACACCAGAATTTCAAGACGACCGTACTCTCTTCCCGGACACAATCTGGATCCTCCACCGAAAGGTACAAAAGTACATGGTGCAGGTCCATTCCCTGCAAATCTACATGGATCAAATGTTTCTGGATCCGCAAAGTATTTTGGATTCTTGTGTGTTGAATGAACTGTCCACAAAGTCTACAAATAAAATATTTTAGTCCAAGATCAGAGTATAGCTAGCAATCAAGATTATAGATGATTGATTACCTGATAAAAGTTAAGCACAAGTATTAGATATTTGTAGAGTGTATAAATTAGATACCTTCCATCCCTTTGGAATGGTGAAACCAGCATATTTCAAGTCATTAGCAACTTCTCTAAAGCCACCGAGTGCAGGGGGCATCAACCTTAGAGTCTCACACACAACGTTCCACGAGTACTTCATCTTCTGTATATCTTCCCATGTTAACAACTCCCCTTCAGTTTTTGATTTTGCTATTTCCATTTGTTCTGCTCAATCAATATAGAACTTTGATTGTCATTTCAACAAGTGAAAGCATGGTAACTAATGAGATATAAAAAATACATGCTCTCGACATTTTGAAATTATATTTGAATGTACCTTTATAGACCTCATCATAAATATGTGGAAGTTCCGCAAGATACTTGAGCACAAAGGGTGGACTAATGTTTATAAGGTTTATGTTAGATATGTTTTTTCAGGAGAAGTTTGTTTCTGTGTTTGAATATCCCTAAACAAACTCTTCGAGAAGACGTTTGGAAAGATCTCTGGCTTATAAATAGAAAGAATTCTTCTGGTTTGGTGTATCGAATTGATATCTTTTCTCAAACTTGATCCACTGGTACAAGAAGGTCTTTATGTTCACTGGAATCATTGAAATTCGGATATAATGGGCTTAAATATTTTAGAAAAGATCAACTTAGCGACTTACTATGAGACTGAGAGCTTAGGTATTAGTAACACCATAAATTATCTTGCCCTTCAAGAGTGTCTTTGTGGTGCAAGATCATTAAGCAAGTGATTTGACTAAACGTTGCAGTTAAGAATCTTGATACGAATTACAAATTCTGTTAAAATCATTCTTTACCATTACAGTTGCATCAGACAAGTCTTAAAGCCAACTTACAGTTGTATTGGTAAGTTTCTGCATAATACAATGAAGACACACATGTGTATTTGATTCCTACTGCTTAAAATTTATGGCGAATCAGACGCACAGGAAGACCTTCCTTGGGTACCGGGAGAAAATACAATTCTGTCTTTTCCTGGGGATTTACTTTCTCCAATTTGAATTTGGTAACAATGTTATGAAGAAACACCAGAATTTCCAGACGAGCGTACTCTTTTCCTGGACACATTCTAGATCCTCCACCAAAAGGTACATAAGTACTCGGAGCAGGTCCTCTACCTTCGAATCTTGAAGGATCAAATGTTTCCGGATCAGCAAAGTATTTCGGATTCTTGTGTGTTGTATGCACTGTCCACAATGTCTACAAAAATAAATGAAATCAATGCCGGTATCAGCTAACTATCAGGATTTTTTAACTGATGATTTACATGTTAAGCACAAGTATTTTATTAAAAGGAAGGTAAGGTTTTTGACAGGGGCTTTAACATGTTACTGGTATGGATTCGATTTATGTATAGTGTATAAGATTCATACCTTCCATCCCTTGGGAATGGTAAAACCAGCATAATTGAAGTCATTAACAACCTCTCTAAACGAACCGAGTACAGGTGGTATGAACCGTAGAGTCTCACACACAACGTTCCACGAGTACCTCATCTTCTGCAAATCTTCCCACGTCAAAAGCTCCCCTTCACTTTTTGATTCAGCTATTTTGATTTGTTCTGTTCAATCAAATATCTAACCTCAGTCATTGTCTCAACAAGTGAATGTGAGGTAGTTTACAAGATATTAAAACATGTTAGCTATAGACATTCATTCTTGTAAATGAATAGCATATACCTTTATAGACCTCATCATAAATATGTGGAAGTTCCGAAAGATACTTGAGCACAAAGGTAACGGCACTGCTAGTAGTCTCGTAGCTAGCAAAGAGCAGACCAACAACGTTGTTAGTTATCTCCTTTTCACTGACAAATTTCCCATTCTCATCGGTCAAAAGCAGCATTCGAGACAAAAAATCGGATCTGTTGCCTGTTTCTAATTTATTCTCCAACATTTCCTTTCTCCTCTCGCTAATGATCTTCATAAGCTCAGCTCGAACCAATTTGCCACCCTTAATAGCTTTGTTATAAGCAGTGCCGGGCAGATCAATAGGAACAGAGATCAATCCAACAGTAACAAGATTGAAATGTTTGGCTAGCCTTGTGACAAGCTCGACATCAACCACACCCATCAATATTCTACAGCCTAAACCAAATGTGTACTTCTTGGACAAGGGAAACACCTTTACCACTTCATTAACAGCCCACTGGGATTCTACATGTTCTCGTGCCATTGAATCCATAACCGGTATGTATTGTTTTAAAGCCTCGGGTTTTAGAATATCACGAATACTACAAAACATAAGAGATGAAACATCATCCGTAGAAGACCCTACAAACTCGGGGAAAAACATGGCCTTTCTTACAGAAAGTGGCCACCAGGAGGCCAGTGATTTGGTTTCATTGGCAAAGATGAACTTGTTCCCAACCGGTCCACAAAACACAGCCATTCTTTCACCAAATAAAGAGGTTTGGAATGCATCTTTCGAATACTTTTCTGTACGTTGTTTGATGAATTCTTGAGGACCTAACCAAAAATATTTGATATTTTCTCCGAGCACTGGCCATCCACTTGAGCCTGGTGGAACATTTTCTTTCGATTTTCGGAAAATGAAGAAAACGAGAAACAGAGATACAACAATGATAACTAATGCCAATGAGCTCAAAACCTCTGCTGTATCCATATCAAATAGCAGTGTCTAGATTTATGTATCAACTTTAAGTTGCAAGCTTAAAATTTCTCTACTAGTATCTCTATATATTGCTAGGACAACACAAGGGGAAGCTCTCAATCTCTCATCAGTGAATTCTAAAAAGTCAATACTTGAGGGCTTGCGTGAGATCTCGTCTATTAATTTTAAATAGCCTATATTTTCATTAATATGTAGCTTACAATATTTTAATAACATATGTGGGGTTTGAAATTATTTTAGCTCCGTTGCGTATACATACCAGCAGGTACGTGCAGAAAGATTTGAATTTTAAGACTTAAGAGGTTGTTTATATTTAAGCTTGTAGCAGGATGGGTCCCTAGTTTTGAGATGTCCTATGTCGTCTCAAAACAATTTGCCTCTAATTATTTTTTTTGACATAGATATAAAAAGAAACATAGCAATATGATCAAAACTACTAAAAATACATAAAAATGATACTAAACTCTAAATATATAATACTAATAGCATAATAAAGTTAGGAACTAAGGAGCTCAATGGAGTATCTACCAAAATGATAACTCACGACTTAAAAATTATTCTTCTCATTTTTACTAAAAAGATCATTAATCAAGCCTTCGAAATTAGAATTTGCTAACATTTACTTCTCGATTAATAACATAGCCAACCATTCAACCGTTACAACTTAATCAACTTCAATTTTGACAGATAGATTCCGTTCTGAATCCACTGTAACCGGAAATATTAACAATACTCTATAAGCAATTGTTAGTCTAATAGGCTTAAAGATTTTTGATTTTTTTTTCATATATTCCTAGTTTCTTTCAAAAAACTGTCCACAAGCGTTGGATGCCCCATGTGATGGCTTGTATCCCTTGCCTAGGTGTCGGTCCTAAGTGATTTTACTTAATTGCCCTTGCTTATTTTTGAAAAGATATTATTAATTAAAAGATATTTTTTAAAATATATTATTTTTGAGAAGAAATATAAAAGATAATATGTTTTAATTTAAAGATAATTACCCGTGTTATTTTTGGAAAAAGGAGTAGATTTTGTTAGAAAAAAGTGTTTTAATTATAAAAGGCAAATAATAAGAACAAATAGAAAAATTAACATATTTTAATTTAAAAAAGTAATATTTTTAGAAGTGTTTTAATTGTATTTGTTAAAAAAAATTGTTGGCATGTTAAAATAGGTACACTTTTTTAAATAATTAAAAGTACTAAAATAGATTTTAAAATAAACTAGCGTAACAGCCCGTGCAAGCTGCATAGAGATGTCAATAATTTTTATTGTGAAAAAGTTGGTCGTGATCGATTTATTAGCTTAAGGATTGTGTAGTCTTAAGTTTGAGAGCGTAAAATGAGAAGTATGGTTCATGCATAGTGAGGAGTAAAGAATTTTGTTGACGAATAGTGTAATTACTTTGAATCACAAACGTAACTATGTCAAGGCTCTAAGACTTGTTTAAAGTGACTATTATTGATTTTGAGACCAGATTGAAATAGTGTAGAATTTGAAGCACGAGTGTACTATTGTTCTTCTTGCGATTATAAGCAGGTTTACCTGAGTTTTGTGTGTCAGAGAAAGGATAGTTTGTAGATTGGTAATTTGCGTTAGAGAGCGGTTGTTATCTGTTTTTCGGGAATCGATTGGTTTTTTTTTTTGCAATCTAGATTATGAATAGGTTATATGCATGCAATGTTGTTGTAATATAATCGAACATGCATGAATGAGATAGAGGATTTTAAAACGAAGCTGAAGGCCGACACATCTTTGCACACTCTCACATCACTCAAGTTTGTGATAAACACTTTGGGAGATGAAAACCTATTAGAGTTTGGAGTATTCATGTCACCTATTTGTTTTTAGTTTTTTACTTGGGAACTGATTCTGCACTCCTCTCATGTGTTCGTCTTTATATTAAATTATATTAACACACTTAGTAAATGCATTAATAATGTGTTTGGAATATCGTTTTACAGTTACAAATTTTAATCCAATTTATTACTATATATTAAACCTCAACACAAGGGCAAAAGTTTCTAATTAAATGGCTGTCACAAAAATGTCACTCATATATTATTATGCAAAAATATATTAATAGTTGTTATACAAAGAAACAAACCTTTCCTCCTTCTAAGATGTTCATGGATTTAACCACTATTCTACATGCCTGTTTGAGTTTACTTCAAAAAATTTATTAGATAATTCACGTCTTTCCTCTCTTATCTTATATTATTTTTACTTTGATTTTTAAATAAATAAAATATTGGTTTGTATTATTTATATAAATCGGTTTTTCTTTTCATCTTTTCGTAATTTTGGTCAAAAAGTGTATTTTTCGGACACCCCAACCGGTATCACGCCAGACCCTAGAGTGCAGGAAGAATTCCCCACGCTCCCATGAATCGAACCTTGAATGCTTTGGTCAATAACCAGTGCTTTCACCAACTCATCTACAGGCTCAGAGGCTTCTTTTTGTAATTTTATATACCTATATATTCAATCACTGAATTTTATTACAGTTGTATGTTTTCGATTAAAAATATATTAATTATGTTGTTTAAAATTCATACTTTTATATTATATATATTTATTATACTTTATTTGAATGAAATTCGACCTAATATAAGAAATATTGTATATGTTGTAGAGAATGTCGTCAAGGACCCACAAACCCTATTTAGAATTTCATTTTATTAAAATGATTATATGACATTACGAATCAATTTAATGTATTCTATAAAGTTCTATTATTATTATTATGAAATATTATACTTTTTTTTAACATCGTACAATAATTTTTGGAATACAATTTGAAATTCTATTTTCAAAACTTGTAATTTTCAATTTTCCCAAACTTAATCGTCTACTAACAGTCTGACTGATCATTATGTAATTATATACTATGTAATATCCTATATTATAAAAACTCACCCCGATTTTTGACACGAACGTCACTGGGATTGAGGGGGAGGGGGTTAGAAAGGTGGAAAAAGATATAGATAAGTTAATAAAGAATGACATATTACTTTAGAAAATGTTTACAAATGAACAATACATTCTGGGAAAAAAATTTGTTAAGAAATGGATGTGACGAATAGAGTAGGCAGACAAATTTTTTGTATAATTTGAATGCTAATGTTCTTAATTTAAAAATTATAGAAATAACTAATAATGAGAGATATAATGTGTATAATACTTCTTATATTCAGATCGAATTTTAATAATATATTTTATGCATGAATAATTAATTTAATTCAAATAAAGTATAATATAAATATATAATATAAATTATGAATTATAATCAACATAATTAATATATATTAAATTGAAAACATACAACTGTAATATTATATAGTGATTGAATATATAGATATATAAAATTACGAAAAGGAAAAAAGAAAAACAAATTTATATAAATAATTCAAACCAATATTTTATTTATTCAAACATCAAAGTAAAAATAATATAAGAGATAAAAGACGTGGGTTATCTAATAAGGTTTTTGAAATAAACTCAGAAAGGCATGTAGCATAGTGGTTAAGCCCATAGTTATCTATCTTGGAAGGAGGTTGGAGGTTTGATTCTTTGTAGTATCACATCTATTAAAACATTTTTGTATAATAATATACGAGTGGCATTTTTGTTATTTTTCAAAAAAAAGGGTAAAACAGTAATTTCGCGACCATTTAATTGGCAATTTTTGCCCTTGTTGGCATATAATATATAGTAACTAGCTTAAAAGCCCGTGCGAGGCACGGGCTTGCTTATAGACTGAAATAATTTCTCGAACGAACATGTATTGATATCGGAATAATTTTGTAATTAAAAATATGGAAAATAATATTATTTTGAATTTATCTTTTATTTGTATGAAAATTCTTTTAACTTTTTTTTTAATTTAATAAAATTTTACAAAATTTGAATGAATTTCGATATGATAAAGATCAAATTATTAATTTTTTTGCCAAAATTTTATTTAGTTTTAAATGATATGAAATGCATTTTATCAAATTTAATAATTAATTATAATATAAATGATAATTTAAGTATAGTTGTCCGTATATAATATGGACGTATCTAAATTTATGTATATTTAATGAAATAACATTATACTTGTAAATAAAATATAAAGTTGGTCACATATGTAATACTATACCGTGATCACATCATAAAATCTTCGATCATCCTATTAATCTCTGAACGGTGACTCAATCGAATACTCCGATTAGGGGTGTTCATGGTTTACTAACCAGATTATCGAACCAACCCAACACTATTTTTGGCCGACCAAGCCGATAGAAAAAAACTCGATACTTAATTGGGTTAAAAACATTTCAAACTGATTTAAATGGATTGGATATGAAATGTATATTTTTCGACCAACCGGATTTAACTTATAATTAATTTTTGTTTGATATTTAAATATATATTGTACATACAACCATACATTAGATAATACATCATACTGACATTTATAGATATATGTGTATATAATTATATTATTAAAATTATAATTATTCAAAAATAAAATATTAACACTAAATCGTAAATTATGTGTGTTTTAGTTTACTTAGATTTTCTAAATGAGAGGTGTTGTATAATATTAATTTTTTAATAAAATTATTTAAACCATTCAAACTGATGCAACCGACCCAAACTAATGTATTATAAGCAGGGTTGGGTTGCAAATTTAAGTTTTGCGGGTTGGATAAAAAAAAATTCAAAATGATATAACTGGGTCGAGTTACAAAAATTCTTCCAACTTATAAACAACTCCTCAAACCGATTCCCAATTTTTACAATGATGTGTGCAACTTAAAATTTATTTTTAAATAATAGAAACCGACAATATGTTACTTATAGATTTTAATATTATATTTATGTATTAGCACCTGAATATTTCATATAAAATATAATACGTAACATATTATTATATAAAAATATAAATCTTATAACAATTAATAACCTAATTGATATTTAATCAAAAAAATATAATTGAAGTAATTTTTTTTAAAGATAATTGAATACATTACTGTATACATAAAAACACGAAAACTAAAAACTGCGAAGTTGTATAAATAATATGAACTAACATTTCATTTGGAAAAATTAAAATTTAAAAAAGTAATTGTATAAACATGTTATATAAATAATATAAAATAACATATTGGTCATTCAAAAGTTAAAGTATTAAAAGAAAATAGGAAGAGACAATTATACGCTTTATCTAATAATTATCACTGTTGATAATGAAAAGAAATTTATATAAGGAGATATTAGTTCGATTTTCAATGGCTACACAAATTCAACCTCTTTTAATTTAAACACTGACGAGATCATTTCTGTAATTTTTATAAATACAAGGATAAAATTGTAAATTCACTATCATTTTTGGCATATTTTGCCTTTGGTTGACTTTTAACATAAAAAGTAGATATATAGATACGTTGCGAATTGTCAAAATATGCTAATCTGAACTGATTAAAATCGAATGACTTGATTTTGTTAAATTATAGATTAATAGTTCACATGTTGTTTGAATATTTTGAAAATCGTCACCATATATGATTACGTATGATAAGATATATTGTACTATATAGAAGTATACATTTTGACAACTAATATATAATTGATCTATGTTTAATAAAAAAAATTAAATATAATTTAAATTTTAAGAAAGATGATTGAATATGTAATTATACATAAAACCAAAAAAAATAGTGTTATATAAATATTATAAATCAACAATTTACTTACTCAAAAGTTTTTAAAAAAGGATAATAATGAAAAACGGGGGTAATCTAATAAGATTTTTAATTAAAGCTCAATAATTAGTGTAGCGCAAGTGGTTATAACATAAACTCTCTTAGAGGAGGTGAAAAACGGGGGTAATCTAATAAGATTTTTAATTAAAGCTCAATAATTAGTGTAGCGCAAGTGGTTATAACATAAACTCTCTTAGAGGAGGTTAGAGGTTCGATTCCTCAAAGCAACTCAAACTTATTTATTTTATTGCATAAATTGTAAAATATGGCATTTTTGTGATTTTTCAAAAAAAAAGGGTAAAACTGTAATTTCACAGCCATTTTATTGGCTCAATTTGCCCCTAGACCCCATTTAATATATAGAAATAGATAAGTAAGAGTTGCACTTGATAGTAATTGTCCGTGATATTTTTGAAAAAGGAGTAAATTTTGTTAGAAAAAGTGTTTTAATTATAAAATGCAATCATTTAATTACTATTATTATATTATTATATTATTTATTAAATAAAATAAATGATCGAAAACCGAAAACCAAAATTTTCAATTTTTAGCTTTAATAATATAGTCTAAATTTTATCTATTTTAATATGACTACTTATTTGAGTCATGGGTGAAAACTTGCGAGTTATTTGAACAAAACCTTATTCAGTTTATATAGAACTAGGAGGGAGTTCTGCGTGGGATCAAGTGAAAATCATATAAATAATTTCAAAAGCTACTAAGTCTTGCCATTCTTAAGTTTTACTCCCAGTGTCTCATCCATTTGTTTATATTTGAGTTAGGCATGGAGGTTAAGAAAAACTAATAAAATAGGGGAAAAAGTAGGAAAAGTGAGTTTAGTGGTGGGTCAATCAATATTTAATGTATAAAGTGAGTATAGTGGAGGAAAGTAGCGGAAGTAGTTAATTTTTATATTATAAAAATTTATTACTTTTAGAAAGTTTAGAAGTGTAAAGAATTGGGAGAAAGGATGTAACATCCCGTTCTTTTTAATTAAGAATTTTAGAAAAAACAGGTTGTTTATCGGAAAATTATGTTTATTTAAATTTAAAATTATGCCCAATATAAAGACTATTTGATTTCAAACGTCAAAGCCCAGTTAATGTAAAAGTTTTAAAAGTAAAACTAAAAAATTAATAGAATAATATAAAATGGGAAATGGGAAATTAAAATTAAGCTAAAATAATATAGTTTATCGAGTCGAGTACCGAGTTTAACGAGTCGATCACGAGTTCGAGTCGAGTCAAGTCGAACAACAAAAAAACTCGACTCGACTCGTTAAGCTTACAGAAAAAAAATTGGTTATTCGATCTCGAGTTCGTTAACGAACCGAGTCGAGTTTCTTAACGACCAACTCGGTTCATTTACGGTCCTAGATTTATTAGTTAGTGGGACTAATTAGTTTATTTTTTTTTAAAATTGTATTGGGCTTTGAATAGGTTTAATACGTCAAGTTTGTTAGATCCAAGTTTTTATATTAAAAGGATGGGTTAAGTCTTTTTGAAAACATCACCACAAACCCTAGCAAAAAAAACGACCAGATAAAAAAAAAAGAGGAGAGCTAAGAGATTAAAACCGTAGCTGCACAGAGGAATAAAAGCAAGAGGAGGTCAGAATAATTGAATACAAGTATGAGGTATTTAATTGTGTTTCTTTTATGTGTTAGTTTATATATGTGAACTGTGAACCATGATTTATAATTTCTTTTCATGTCATCATTCATGTAAATTGTTTTATGAAATCAAGCAAATATGTGGAGGCTGATCACATGTAGGTATTTCAGGTTTTAATAAAGTATTTTTCTGAATTCCTTTTTATATAGAATGTTATAAATAATAGTATAATAATTTTTTATTCAAAATTAGCTTTACTGGCTTGGTTATACAATATTATTTTAATTATTTTGTTCTACTCTTCGGTGTAATTAGACTTGTACATGAAGATGAAGTCAGTAGATTAGCTTCTGCGTGCATGTGCTCTGTATATTATTATTTTATTAAATGAGTTGTGGTCAGGCAGTGACATGGAGACATTTCACACCAACTAGTAATAGTAGGCGTGTATATTTTCGTCTGTGATTTATTGGACGGAATATTGAGGTAAGTTTTTAACCGATTCTTCCGGTTCTTTTCGAATTTATATTTACATTGTTTTAAATTTTGAGAATTTATATTTTGCGATTTATTTTATTTATTTAAAATGGGTCAAGTGATTATATTTTGAGAACGTTATTGTATCGTATTATGGAAAATATTGAGAACTTTGAACCCCCAGTTTAGATTATGTATTAGACCGTTAGTATTTGCGTTATCGTTCCGGAACTAGCTTTTGCTACTTTACAGGGCACTATTAGTAATCTTTTGGGGTTGTGTAAGCACTGTTGATGACCTTTTGGGTTGTGCGACTTTGATACCTTAGGAAGGGGCGCAGTATTGACACTTTGAACTTTTGAACCGTTGTTATCGGGTTGTAGTGGCCTTAGTTTAGACTATGGGTTTAAAAGTCATTGAAAATATTGTATTGAATATTGTTATCGTATCGAAAATATTTGTTATCATTTGGAAATTTAATTATTTTCTGCATATAAATTTATTGATTGACCCGACTAGTTGTTCGAGGTTAGATTCTTTTTGAGCTTTGCAGTTCATTGTTTTAATATGTTTCAGGTTCGGATTTTGGAAGCTAAGTAATAATAAGGATATGGATTGTGTGGATTTTGTGCTACTTGATTATATGCATTTATTAGAAAATTAAGAATAAGGATATGGATTGTGTGGATTTCGTGCTACTTGATTATATGCATTTATTAGAAAAGACTTATCGTTTTATAAGAATATTTTCAGTGATTTTGTTAGACAATGATTATTGAATTTGTGGAGTTGCGTCTCCAATTTTATGTTTCCGAGTTATTAAGTTTGCCGCTGCTTTGACTTTCATGAATTTTGGTTTTATTGAATAAAGAATTATGTTTTATTTAAGTTTTGAATTTAGAATAATAGTTCAAAGAGTCGGGCTGTTACAAAGGAAGACACTTGGTTGTTAGATCATCTTTTAAAGTGTGTGAAGCTTAAGAAAGTCTAGCCTTCCAATTTTTTATGATTGAAACCTTTAATTTTGTCTTGAACACTTGAGATTTTTAGTTGAACCTTTTAAACTGTCTCAGCACAATACAACCAATGTAGAAGTTTCCTTGGGTTATATAGAGACTTACTCCAATAAAAACCACTCTTAAACTTGAAATTAGAAACTAAATAAAAAAGAAACTTAAATCGCGTCTAAATATATCACATAGGGTATGCAAATTGATCGTTGGGTGATGGAGAAAAATACAGTGAAGTCAGATTTCAAACAAATCTCATTGATTGACGGGAAAATTCAAATTAAAAATAGAGGGGATTAGGTGTGGTTGGACATGGGAAGGTGTATTTTAGTTGTGTGTGATGCCTATAGGGGGACCATTAGATTAGATTGATCTAAGGGTTTGAATTAGTTTCTAGTTTATATTTTAAGTTTTGTTCCTATTTGATCACTTACTATATAGGGTTTTGGTCCACAGCCATGGGTGGCTGTGAATTGACCACCAGCCACCCACCGCAGTGAATCATTGCGGGGGTTCTCACCCACCGCAATGAATCATTGCGGGGGTCCTTAACTTCTTTTTGGACAAAACTGCCCCTCGACCCCGCAATGTTTCAATGCTCCCCCGCAATGAATCATTGCGGGTGTTTTTAACTTTCTTTTATTTCCAGGACTGCCCTTATTGGACTGGGCTTAATTTGGGCTGGACTGGGTTGCCCTTACAATATTTTAAAATTATAAAATATTATAAAAATATTGATGTGCGACAAAATTTAAAATATTGACATGTACCACAAAATTTAAATTATTAAATTTAATTTTTTAAATTCTACAAATGATAAACTACTAATATAAAGTATAAACATTCAAAATATTGATTTGAAAATCAAAATAACATGTGTGTAATCATTTATTATGTTAAAAAAATAAAAATGAAAAAACTAGAACACAATTATTTGCGAACGAGTAATCATGTGTATGGTTTAACATGTGTTTTCACCATAGAATATTTGGAAATATTAGTTATATTAAATTTATATTTAATATTAATTTTTATTAAATTTAAAAGCAATTTTGAAAAAAATATCAATAATATATATTTATATTAGAACGAGTAATCATAAATTTTTTTCACCGTAGAATTAGAGATGCATGGTAAAATATTTTGAAACATTGTTTAGAATTAATTTTATTATTTTAAAAAACAAAATTAAAAATATCAATAACTCACAATTATTTTCGAACTAGTAATTATCTATAAGTTTTAACATGTGTTTCAACATAATTGGACCTAGAAAAATAATTAAATGTAATATATGTAATAAAAACCATCTCTAATAATGTATAAAACATATTTATGATTTTTATGCATTTATTTTAATTTTTGAGAATATATTAAGGGTTTAAAATAATAATAAAAAAAATACCCCCAGCAATGAAACGTTGCGGGGGGACTAAGCTCAAACCAGCATTAAAAGCTGGACATTTGGCAGGTGGCTGTATTAAATGCACCACACCCCGCAATGAAACATTGCTGGGCTACCAACCCCCGCAATGAAACATTGCGGTGGATAGTTGGTTGCATTTAATGCACCCCCCGCAATGTCTCATTGCGGTGGCTCACACCCCCGCAATGTTTCATTGCGGGGTAGGCTGGCCACCTTAAACCCCGCAGCCCCTTCCCCTTTCCCCTTTTTTTCAAACAAACCCTATTTTGTTTTCGAGCTCCATTTTCAAATTTTTGAAGATCTTTCAACTCATGGTTAGTATTCTTATTAGTATGGCTTCATATTTATTTGGTGATTCTAGTTCATCTAGTGAGCATAAGGGTTACGATTATTATACACATCCCGTTACCAAAAAACATGCTTTTCGTAAATTATTTGTTGATGATGAAATTATAGATGTTGATAGTTATGATAGTAAGGGAAAAACAAATGAAACTATTGATGGAGATGATAATATTGGTGGAAATGATTGTGATTATAGTGAAGAAGATGAGGAAAATGATGAGGAAAATAATAGGGATAATACAAATGATTGTGATTTTACATTTTCGAATATCAATGATGTTGTGCCTTGTGTTGGTATGAGTTTTGATACGTTAGATGAGGCGGAAAAGTTTTATAGGGATTATGGTCGAAATGTCGGATTCGATGTAATTATTCGAAATACTCATAAACATTCACGTAGTCATGATCCATCATCTCGTATGTTTATTTGTAAGAAAGGTGGAAGACTAGCACCGATATCTCATGGTAAAGGAAAACAAATTAGAGATTCAATTCCAAGAACGGGTTGTTATGCAAGAATGTCTGTTGCTCATCAAGTGAAAATTAACAAATGGAAAATAACTTCGGTCAAGTTGGTGCACAATCATGCTATGGTGACACCGGATAAGACACAATTTTTTAGACGGCCACAAAATATAGATCCCATCACCCGAGCATTGATTGAGTTGTTTAACAAATCGGGGATCGAGACGGCAAAAATTATGAGATTACTTAGTGAGATAAGTGGGGGTGTTCAAAATTTAGGGTTTTCTAATCAAGACATACGCAATGTCATGCGTGATATTCGGCGTCGAGTGTTTGATGATGGTGATGCGGAGTGTGGTTTGCTCTTGTTACGTCAATTACAACAAGAGAGCATTAATGGTGAATTTTTCTACCGTGTGGATGTGGATGACGAGAATCGTGTTAGGGGTTTGGTGTGGGTTGATCCTCGGTCCATGAACGCTTACAAGAATTTTGGCGATGTGGTTACATTCGACTCAACTTATCGAACGAACCGCTATTGTATGCCTTTCATACCTATCACGGGGGTGAACCACCACTTCCAAAATATTTTGTTTGGATTTGCACTTGTGAGGGATGAGAAAGAGGAATCTTATCTCTAATTATTAATTTTATGATTTTATTTTAATTTTTGATAATATAATTAATTAATTTAATTTTTTACCTTATCACAATAAAAAATTATTAAAATTTTATTTATAATCAATATTTAATCAATATTTTATTGAATAGCTTTTAAATTATTAGCTATGATTATTAATTTTATAATTTTATTTTAGTTTTTGATAATATAATTAATTATAAAAAACAAAAAATTAATATAAATTAATTTAATAAAAAATTATTTTTGTATAGACCCAATATAAAATTATATTTAAGCCCAATACAATTATATGCAAGCCCAATACTATTTACATTAAATCCATAAAACTTGGCCCAACAAGAAAACAAGGGTGTTTTGGTAACTGAGACCCCCCGCAATGATACATTGCGGGGGTGAGGGGTATTTTGATAACTGAGACCCCCGCAATGTTTAGTTGCGGGTGGTGGTTGATAAATTCTTCCAACCACCTGTGGTTGTGGAAGGGGACCTACTATTATTTAGTTTTAATATTTGTATTTAAGTCCTTAGAATTAAAGATAATAGAAAATGGAAGCATAATGTTAGTCTGAATTTTGAACTAGGGACAGAAGTGGATGATACTTAGACTTGAGATCCGAAAAAGAATTTTAAAGATTAAAGATTAGAAGAGAAATGAGGTAAGTATAGACTGTACTGATTCACTGTTGCCGTTTTTCTTCTTAACTGATGATTTGATTTTTGATTGATGATTTACTGATGAAAATTGAGTATTCTTATATTGATATTGTGATATGATGATGCTTCCTTATTGGAAGTAGATCTAAATCAATTGTTTAGCTGGTCGGGATCCCCACTAGTAAAACCTGTGAATTGATGAAACTAATTTTATCCGGATTTAATTTTTCCATCAAATTTGGATCATTTGTAAAATAAATATAAGACATGTAATGTATTTTTGAATCGGATATAAGTTGAAGTCAGATACTAAATTGTCCAGATCAATTTACAGCTCTACATTCTCGATATATATCATTTACTAGCTTGTAAACTATGCTAAAAATTAAATTGAAGAACAATCTACAAAAACTAATAAATTATTAAAATATTTCTTTCAAATCTGAATCGAATATACTGTCTCAAAATTAAAAGGGTAACCATTTATTGATTTCTTTATTTTTAATTGATGATGCATGCTCTCATTGTCATGTATCTATCTATTCATGCGTTGTATCTATCCCCGTGTTTGTAACTATAAATTCGTGTGTTGTAATTTCAATTTCACAAGCTTTTAATTGCTATTTGTTGGGAGGTTGGTAAGTTTCAAGTATTAGTTATGATGGAATTTTTATTTAAGTGTATATATGAAACTAAATCTGAGTAGGTTGTGGTCAATCAAATATGGGTCTATTATGATTCACTAACGTTAAATTATAAAAAAAATAGTATTATTAAAAACATAATAACCACGAATTGAAAATTTAAATATATGATGCATTAAGTATGTTTTGATGATAACTGTTCTGTTATAAGAGTGAATAAATTGTAAATTGTATTTGTTGAAAAATTTAAATATATAAAAGATGTTAAGAAATTATAAAACAACTATTTACTTAGAAAAGTAATAGGTGAAATTTATAATATATATTCGAGTTTAAACCGAATACTGATCATCAATTATATTCGATTAAGATTATTTTATACAAAATAATATGAGACCAAATCTCTGAGCGGGTATATAAGTGCTCATATCTGAGGTCTTTTTTATCCGAATTTAATTTTTCCATCAAATTTGGATCATTTGTAAAATAAATATAAGACATGTGATATATTTTTGAATCGGATATATGTTGAAGTGAGATACTGAATCGTCCGGATCAATTTACAGCTATACATTCTCGATACAAACCATTTACTAGCTTGTAAACTATGCTAAAAATTAAATTGAAGAACAATGTACAAAAATAATAAATTATTAAAAATATTTCTTTCAAATCTGAATAGAATATACTGTCTCAAAATTAAAAGGGTAAGCATTTATTGATTTCTTTATTTTTAATTGATGATGCATGCTCGTATTGTCATGTATCTATCTATTCATGCTTTGTATCTATCCCCGTGGTTGTAACTATAAATTCGTGTGTTGTCATTTTAATTTCACAAGATTTTAATTGTTGTTTGTTGGGAGGTTGGTAAATTTGAAGTATTAGTTATGATGGAGTTTTGACTTAAGTGTATATGTTTGTCCCTACGCATGTGTGTGTATATGCATGAGTCGTGTGTGTGTTAAATTCTCCTAGTTATAATCTTGCAACCCTTTTTTATTTTTTTATTTTTTATTTTAAAAGTAGTGGGGTTGGGTTTTCTACCAGGTTCGTGACATTGGTCTCTATGTTCTTGTCTTCCCTTTTTGCATGTTAATGAATCGTTTGATTAAGACTTCTTGACATTCAATTTTATGTTCTTTTTAAGGAATATTCAGGTTTTAAATCTCTATTTCTGTGTTTGCTTTTGCACATTCTTTTTCAATTTATTTCTCTATTAAATTAATTATGATTCCAAAAATGTGTTTCTGATGTTTTGTTAGATTTTATATGCAGGAATTACAAACCATTTTGAAGGCATAGAGAAACAAGCTTGCAAAGGGTGAGTTCCTCTTTATCTCTTACATTTGAGATTTTTCTTTCTAAGTGTATTTTCTTGTTAATGACATTTAAATCGAACCATCTGAGTGTGAGAAAACCTTCAAACTTGATCATTGCTCATGATGTGATTAGGATAACCCTATACTAGAATTACTATATCTAGATTTCGTAATATGATAAATGTTTTGGGAGCCTTTTTATGATTAAATTAAATTAAGGTTAGTCCTGCTATTGCGGGTATTATGATCAGTGTTGTAGATTGTAACTGTTTGCGTTCAAGTGTTTCTTTTCGGTTTTGTAAGCTGATTAAGTGTTTAGAGAGTTTGTTCTTCATTTTTACTTTCCAACCAAAACATTTTGAATAGTTGCATACATGTCTATTTGGATATTATTCATTAGTCTATGTTGATTTAGTAGAGAATTGCGTATATTTTCTTTTTTCTCTTCTAGTAAATTCAAGTAAATGCTACTTTAATTATACTTCTACTATGGTGGAAACATACGACTGTTGTGACTGAACACACAGATGTGTTGTTGGCTTCTAGTTTCTCTAATACACAATTTAAAAGATAATAAGAATTCTTTGAGCTAGTATGGTCTTGCAGAGTTCTTAGTGTCGAAGTGGTGATGATATATTTGGCTATTAAATGTGTGTTTTTTGACTGATTACAGAGAAAAAACCGAAGGAACAAGTAGCACCTTTCTCAGGTTGATTTATTCAATTTTTTAATGTTCATTGAAATTGTAGCAAAAAATATTTGTACTAATTTGATTGGCAGTGTACTTTATGTTCGGTTACATTTTACTTAAATATTAGATAATAAAGTCTTGGGTTGGTTTTATATGTTCTTTCTAGCTTGTATCCACACTAAAATTTTGTTTTGGTCCATCTTTTCATATATTTAGCAAGATGGTGATGAAAAAGGTGGATCTTCGATCAGATACAGTAACCAAACCAACAGAAGCAATGAGAGCTGCAATGGCAATAGCTGAAGTTGATGACGATGTATTGAATTTTGACCCAACAACTCGTCGTCTTGAAACTGAGATGGCAATGATCACAGGGAAGGAGGCAGCACTATTTGTACCATCAGGCACTATGGGAAATCTCATTAGCGTGCTTGTTCACTGTGATGTAAGAGGGAGTGAAGTAATACTTGGACATGATTCTCATATCTTTATTTACGAAAATGGTGGCATTTCCACGATTGGTGGTGTTCATCCAAGGACCGTGATGAATAATAAAGATGGTACTATGGATATTGAATCGATTGAAGCTGCCATTAGAAACAAGAACTTTGAGATATGTTACCCTACTACTAGACTTATCTGTTTGGAGAACTCACATGCCAAGTAAGTGTAGTTTATTTTTAACCCATTTTGACTTTAAATTATGACATGCATTATCATCTCACTCTCGAACAAACTTAATATTCTAAAGTATCTGCTGAAGTGACAATATTTGTTTTAATTGCTATGAACTCTAGTTTTTATGCCTACCTTTGCATTGTTGTAAATTTTTAACCAGAAATATTTCACTGTGCAGTTCTGGAGGTCGATGCCTTTCTGTAGAGTATACAGACAAGGTTGGGGTTTTAGCGCGAAAGTATGAGTTAAAACTTCACATTGATGGGGCCCGTCTATTCAATGCATCAATAGTGAGTAGCTTAGTATCAAGAATATAATTTACTAGTTTTTTATTGGAACGATAGTGTACTGAAAATATATATCCTGCGCAAAACTTCAGATAAAAGAACTAGAAGATATGTAACTAATTAAATTTCTTCATCCAGGCACTCGGTGTTCCAGTTCATAGGCTTGTGCAGGCTGCTGACTCAGTTTCGGTAGGTCATGTATTTACCAAAATTGTGCAATATAAACACATTCTGGTTATAAATTTCTTGTTTTTGAAAATTTTAATTTTTCCTTCCGAGTATTTTAAATTAATTCTCTTTTTCAATTACGTATGTGGCTAGGTCTGTCTGTCTAAAGGTCTTGGTGCTCCAATTGGATCAGTAATTGTAGGCTCAAAAAGCTTCATAGCCAAGGTATAACAGATGCAAGTGCAATGAGAAGTTAAACACTGATTAATTATACCGCTGATTTAGGTGCTCATTTCTAATGTTTTTGTAGGCAAAGATTCTTAGGAAGACTTTAGGTGGTGGAATGAGACAGAGTGGTGTCCTCTGTGCAGCCGCACTCGTAGCATTGCAAGAGAATGTTCAGAAGATTGAGGGTGATCACAAGAAAGCAAGAACTTTAGCAGGTATCATCTTGTTTCAACTACAATTATGTGCTGAAGGAGTTATAATTACATAGTATGATTACTAAACAAGCAACCCCCCCCCCCCCTTCTTCCCTTGTATAGTGGAAACCACAACTTAAAAATGTTCTCTCAGCTTTAGTGTAAGCTACATCTAGTAACTTATTTTGAGTTGTTTTTTAAGAGGGACTCAATAATATCAAAGGACTGAAGGTGGATCTTGCTGCTGTGGAGACCAACATTGTAAGTAGCCTACTCAAATTGTCAGATTTTGAAATAACTGAAAATTGTTGTGTTTCCATTAATACCATTATCTAAAAGTTACTAATGTAACCATGATTAGTGAGACTTGGAAGTCATAAATCCGTTTTGATATCAAACAATTCCAGTTCACCTAATATTCATCCATATATCACTTTGAAACCTTATTTTTATATATTTTTTTATTCCAGTGTCTTTGTGAAAAGATTATTATCTCAAACATCGTGCTTCATCATAACAGAAGGCTTAACTACATAACTTCTTCCATAATTTTTATTATCATGTACATACTCAGTTGCCTGGCCTCAGGCAGAAATGTCCAATATGGACACCTGTTTAAAAGAGTTGGATTCTACACTATTTTAAAAATCTATGAATGTTTTAGCCCAAGATAAAGTGCCAAGTGTCTATATCCATGTTAGAGTGCCAATTGTCCACCAGTACTCGAGGTGAAATAAGGTGTATGAGTAACAACGCACATACTTAATTTTGTGCATGCAAATATTTTCTGAGAGGGATAAATGAGAGCTCTACAAAGTTATTGTATTTGTGTCTCCTTATGCTTATAAGTTATCATCTGAAGGGCATCTCATGACTCAAGTCTATATATAATCATACTCAAACAAGTCAACTCATGTGTAACAAATTTTACACTAAAAATATCCTTCATCGAGTTCCAACATTCCTATTATGTGTATGCTTTTATTATCTAAAATTGGTTGTTTATGTTGTTGCTTACTCTCTTTGTTTTAGAAGCCTATTCCTTGCTCAATATAGATTTGTATACTTCTCTTGCTATAATGATAATTTTATAACTTGTTTAGAAAATACTAATATTTGCCAATTGCTTTGCAATTCCAAAATATTATTAAACTGCATTGACTTTGGAATTACCTCAAATTGACGGTAAAATGTCAAGAACTGAGAGGATCATCACTTTGAATATGGAAATATATTATCCGTAACAATCTTCTCTGTGCAGGTGTTTTTTGATATACTAGAGGAAGCAAATATCACTGCACAAAAACTATGCAACATATTAGAAGAACATGACATACTTCTGATGCAAGATAAGCCAAAAAGGTGTGAGCCACATTTTTCAGTAGTCATATGAACTCATGAGCTAGTTTCTGCAACAAGATGCTTTTTGGTGTTAGTATAGATTGTGAAGTATTTTAATACTACTAATGGCACTAGATGATAAAATTCAGTATAGCTCCATCTTTGAAGCAAATGAAGATGCTGAGAAGCACTACCATTGTTATAACAAGTCTGGAAATGATCTAATATGACATTTGATGAATTCATGAATTATTTTAAAAAGAGAATTTTATTTAGATTTGCATGTAAATATGCCATAATTAGATTCCTAATGACATCAGAATTTAAGAGAAAACTCTTTGTAGAAGCAAATACATCTTTTCACTAGAAGTTACAACTTACAAGTGTTCTCAAATGCATTCCATAATTGTAGCTTGTTAGAGAAATTGCAAATAAGCAAGCTCTCATCGTTGAGAGAACTTCCTTTTTAGTTGGTGTAGTGAAATGTTTTAATAGTTTCATTGCAAACATATAGGAGTAAATCATAATGCTTGTTTTACAGATTGATATTAATTAATGTTATGCAACTGTCTCTGTATCCATATAATTGTTTAGAGCTTTCGATATATTTTCTTTGGTTTGTAAGTATCCTATGATGCAGGCTTAGGATTGTCCTTCACCACCAGATTTCTGCAAGTGACGTACAATTCACGCTATCATGCATTCAGGTACATGACATTTTGCCTCAATTCATTATTCACATTTCTCCCTCCTTCCTCTGAAGATATTCTTTACATTGTTTGTATAATGGGTATTAGGTTAGGCTTTTGAATAAAATAAAATCTTATATATAAATATATATAGAAAAAAAAAGTTCTATGGAGACCACTATTTCATTGGAGACTTGGAGACCATATATGTTATACAATCAAAAAATTGCAAAATAGATTATATTTTGTAATAAAAAAATTGCAAAACGTATTATTTTGCAAAGAATATTTGTTAAAATCATCATTTCATTGAAAATTTTGAAAATCATGTATGTTTTGCAAACTAAACTTGTATGTTTTGCAAATTCAATATGTTTTTCAGAACAATACGTTTTGCAATGTTCTTCTTGTAAAATATATATTCTTTTAAAGATTTTCAATGAAATAGTGATTTTTATTTAACATAATTGATAAAAAAATTACATTTTGCAAGATTTTGCTTGCAGAACATATATGGTCTCCAAGATCTCCAATGAAATGCAGTCTCCATAGAACTCAACTATATATATATATATATATATCATATTTTGTTTTTCTACATCACCCCACTGTCTTTTTATTGCTCTATGTATAGATCCTCTATCTTGATCTCCATAAGGAATACAAGTGTATATTAATATACATTTATTGTAACATATATACAAGGGTGAAAGACGAACCCCTTGTATGGATGACTAGAAAAGACACAAATTGAAGCTGTAAATATGTATACATTTATTGTAACATTCGTTTGCACTCGACCATCACTCCACCTTGTGTAAATTGTGATACATTTGATTTAAAGCAGAAGAAGAATGCATAAGTGTCCTTTTTATAGTTTTTGTATCCACGATTCCACGCACATAATATGGTGAAAAAGAGAAAGTGATGATGAAACAACGATTATAGGGATGATAAATTGTGGAGTTATGAGAAATGGGTGGGTGTCTTACGCAGTTAGTTATGTAGACGGTAGCTTACCTATAAAACGAGTATCAGGATGTTTAGCCTGATATTTTAAATGAGGTTAACCTGATATCCATTATTCTTTTCTTTTTTTATATTATTTTTTTGATAAGATTCCAAAGTTCTGCAGTACGACATGCCATTCCCGTCAAAATAAATACTAACTACTAATTACAAGGACAACAGTGAAAGACATAACTTTTGTAAGATCTTTTTAGCATTATTTCTTTGGAAGGGAAGTAGCAAGTCCAATGCTAGATGCAAAACGGCTAGAGCCGTTGCTAAAATATTAAACCAAAAAGTGATTTTTGGTGCTAAAAATAGCAAGCACTTCAATGCTAGTTGCATTTTGCAACCAAATAATTCTATATTGAACGATTTGTTTTCTAACTCACCTAAATTTCATTTAAAGTAGACTAACTTGCATTACATTTATAGTTGATTGATGATGTGGCTATATGCATATATGCATCATTGGATGCAAAGTTGGCACCAAACATGCAACTCATTTGGAGTTTATATTTTTTGTATTTGGTGCCAAATTATAGCAATGACACCAAGTTTGACATTGTATTGGACATGCTCTAAGAGTACTTTTTTAGCATCTTTCACCACCGTATCTCTCTTTTTTTGGTGGATAGTATAACGGAATTTATGATTTTTTTTCTTGATATGTTGCGGAAAGCTGTAAATGACGATTATGTTCATACATTTGCAGAAAGCTGTAAATGGAGTCTCGCAGGGGAATGGTCGCAGTTGAGGGATGCTCAAATATCTCTATGACGACATCATTAACAATAAATTGTTAGAACTCAATGACATTGAATACTTTCAACTTGTGAAGTTGTCATCCTCACCTGAATGCCTCTTTGAAATAGTTCGTAGTGGCATTGGGAGGAAAAGAGCATATTTTATTACATTTCATGATCTTGTTTGCCAAACATTATGTTTTTATAACTTGATGTGCACAAATTCTCATTCCAACAAATGCATAAATATCATTCTTCCATTACAATAACTTCAGACCTGTCTTGAAGTCGGCTTACAGTAATTTTATACCATTATAATTTATAGAGATCAGAACTTGATCTGCAGCAGATATTGATTTTAAACATTCACACAGTAGGAACTGCGGGTCTAATTTCCGCAACATAGACAAGCAAAGAGATGTTCTTATGTATTTAAATTTTATGGGGAATTATGCGAAGTGGAAGACCTTCCATTGGTACTGGGAAAGAGTGGAATACTATCTTCTCTTGGGGCTTGCTTTTCTCCAATTTGAATTTGGTAACAATGTTATGAAGAAATACCAGAATTTCAAGACGAGCATACTCTTTTCCCGGACACATTCTAGATCCTCCACCAAAAGGCACAAAAGTGTATGGAGCAGGTCCATTCCCTTCGAATCTTGATGGATCAAATGTTTCCGGATTCTGAAAGTATTTTGGATTCTTGTGTGTTGTATAGACCATCCAAAATGTCTACGAACAAAATCAAACATATGATAGCTATCAAGATTGCAGATACTGATTATATATGTCGACCTCAAGTAGTACTACAGATATGTAATTACGTATGAGATAGATACCTTCCATCCCTTTGGAATGGTGAAACCAGCAAATGTAAATTCTTTGACAACCTCTCGAAAAGAACCAAGTCCAGGTGGTATCAGCCTGAGAGTCTCGCACACTACGTTCCACGAGTACCTCATCTTCTGTATATCTTCCCACTTTAACAGCTCCCCTTCACTTTTCGATTTTGCTATATCCATTTGTTCTGTTCAATCAATAGTTAGCAAAACTAATTGATCAATCTATGATTTTTAATCAGTGTGTAGCTTTTATTGAAAATTCGAGTTTGGATCTTAAACATAGTCCAATATAAATATATACCTTTTAGGACTTCCTGGTAAATGTGTGGATGTTCTGCAAGATATTTCAACACAAAGGAGACTGCAGTACTTGTAGTATCAAAGCTAGCAAGAAGCAAACCTATAATGTTGTTAGCTATCTCCTTTTCGATATCAAATTTCTTATTTTCATCGGGCACCAGCAGCATTCGAGACAGAAAATCTGATCTACTAGCTGCTTTTAATTTATTCTCCCGTATTTCATTTCTCCTCTCGCCTATGATCTTCATAAGCTCCGCTCGTATAAGTTGTCCTCCCTTGATAGCTCTGCTATAAGCAGTGCCCGGAAGATCAATTGGGACAGAGAACAATCCAGAAGTAATAAGAGTGAAATGTTTGGCTAGCCTTGCGACATGCTCAACATCAACTACACTCATAAACAATCTACAAGCCAAGTCAAAAGTGTACTTTCTCGAAACTGGAAACACCTTCACTACCTCATTACCAGCCCATTCCAGTTCCACATGCTCGCGTGCCATGGAATCCATCACTGGAATGTACTGTTTTAGAGCTTCCGGCTTTAGTATATCATGCATAAATTCATGCGTTAAAGCTGTAACTTCGTCTGAAGTAGCCTGGACGAACTCAGGAAAAAACAGGACCTTTCTCAGTGACAGTGGCCACCAGGAGGTGAGTAGTTTGGTGTCATTGGCAAAGATAAACTTGTTCCCCTGCGGTCCACAAAACACAGCCAATTTTTGTCCAAACAAAGAAGTTTGGTATACGTCTCGTGAGTAGTTTCTTGTTCGTTCTTCGGTGAATTTTTGAGGACCAGATAAAAGAAATCTGATATTTTCTCCAACCACTGGCCATCCACCTGATCCTGGTGGAAGATTTGCATTTGTTTTTTTGAAGATGAAGAAATAAACAAACAAAGATATAACAATGATCAGTATCGACAAAATAGTTGGGAATAAGCTCATGATAACTGCTGTATCCATAGCAAGAATACTGGTTTGCAGGTAATTTGTATGTTAAAGGGGATTACTGGTATCTATAGGCCACAGTTTCGAATCTCTTTTGCTGATCACCTCAACACATGATGACAAGATTTTTATTAGTACTAAAGAAGGTGATCTAACTTCCAAATGTCATCTGAAACATATTATATTAGTTGTCATTACTCGTTAGTCGTTGCATTACATGTCCTGATGTTTATGTAGCTGCAGTTCGTGACGTGACGTTAATATGTAAATCATTTTCCATATTTCAACCCTATATGAAAATGCAGATGAGAATATATCAGAACCGGATGCTACCTAATCATTAGGATAACTGAAGACCTTAGAGCATCTTCAATGACGTTGGCGAAAATCGTTGGGTTAAAATCATATAAAAAAGTGATTAGGTAAAATTTGCAGAACCTACAACTTATAGCATCTCTCCAATGAGGTTGGCTAAAATAATATAAAATACTGATTATGTAAAATTGGCTGAACGTGTAAGGTGTTTTGCTCCAATTGTGTTGGCTATCTCATTGGCTATATTTTATAAATAGCATGTTATTATTATTTCAATTTGTTATAAATAGAATTTATTATTTCAGCATGGTAATAGATGACATAAAATTTTGCTACACGTTGGCCAAATATAGTCAATATGAAGAGGTTGGTTAAATTTTTTGCTATGACCCGTCGGAGACATTACTAGAAAAACTAGATTAGACATCACATTTTAGACATCGGTTAGAAAAGCCACTGGCCCACTGATGTTAAAAGTATCTCTTAAATCGGAAAATATTTTTACATAATCTCTATATTTCTTATTTAAGGTATGCCATATAGGATTTTTAGCTAAGGGTTTCTCATGATTGGAGATGCTCTTACAAGGTGTTGTAATAGAATATATTGTTTGAATATGTTAAATACATGACATGTCTTTTTATCACAGATAAATTTAGCCAATATGCTTTTAGATAACAGGAAATCAAAAATGATCCATTGGAGTGGAGAAATATTTACATATTTTCTGTAATTATTATTTATAATAAGTTTTATTTAATTTTAGCCAAGGGTTTTATATGATTGAAGATGTTCTTAGTTAGATTCCAGACTCAAATTTATTATTTGCAACGAAAGTATATAATTATCGAAGTCAACTTATGCTGATGTTCCATCATCCTAAATTACAGAGGTAAGAACATGATTTGCTTTAATTTATAACTAGCTGATAACCCGTTCATGAGTCGACATCAACATATTAATATTGATAAATATTAATAAATATATTTAAAAAATGTATTTGTCGAGAATTGAATGATAAAAATATATAATAAATAAACCACTATTTAATTATGTAGTTATTGACAATCGAACCGTTTGTAAAACTAAAGAAATTAAAGTAAATAAATAAATCTTGTATGATTACGTAGCTAAAAAGAATCGAACCATCGATGTAGCTAATAAATTTAAAGTAAATAAATAAATCTTGTATAATTATGTAGTTGCAAGGAATCGAAACCTAGATGAAGTTAAAGAAGTTAAAGTAAATAAATCTGGTATAATTACGCAGTTGTAAGAAATCGAACCCGGATTTCGTGATAATCAAATTTGGTACTTTGGTACTGCGCGCCATTTTCACATTGTTTTGCTTATTAATATTAATTTTAATTATTAAATTTTTTTATTAAAAAAGTACTTATAGATATTTGAATGATAGAAATATATAATAAATAAATACTGTTTAATTATGTGGTTATAGGCAATTAATCTTGAATTTGGTACCGCGCGATATTTTAACATTATTTTCTTTATTAATAAAGAATATAGAAGTTATAGACAATTGAAATTTGAATGAAATTAATGAAATTAAAGTAAATAAATAAATCTTGTATAATAACGTAGTTGTAAGGAATCGATCCTGAATTAATCTAAAGAATTTAAATTAATAAATCTTGTACGTAGTTGCGAGAAATCGAACCCAGGTTTCGTATTATTTGTTTCGTGATAACCAAATTTGATACTTTGGTACTTTTGGTACCGCGCGCCATTTTCATATTATTTTAGTTATTAATAGAACACACAAACAGATATGTTCTTGATTTTGTACTTGGATAAAATAAACATTCACACCTAGGAAATACAGGTCTACTTTCGACAAAACACACAAATTCACATGTTCATGACAAGTGATATTTATGTTTTATGGCGAATTATATGAAGTGGAAGACCTTCTGCTGGTACCGGGAAAGAGTGTGGAATACTATCTTTTCTCGGGGATTGGTTATTTCTAATTTGAATTTGGTAACAATATTATGAAGAAACACCAAAATTTGAAGACGCCCGTACTCTTTTCCTGGACACATTCTTGATCCTCCACCAAAAGGTACAAAGGTGTATGGAGCAGGTCCATTTCCTTCGAATCTTGATGGATCAAATTTTTCTGGATCGGGAAAGTATTTCGGATTCTTGTTTGTCGTATGCACCATCCAAAATGTCTATTACAAAATCAAACACGCATTAGCATCAAAACTACAAATGATAGATTAAAGAGTAAATTACAGAGGTGGCCGTACTTTACACCGAATTTCAAAAATATGGCCAAACTTTCAAGTTCGTAAATTAATGGTCATCTTTAGTTCTCGCATTTTAAAAGAGTGCCTTCCGCTAACATTTTTTGTTTTAAAAGACGGAAATAAAATTTGGTCATTAATTTGCAAACTCGAAAAGATTAAATATATGTTGATCACAAATAATAGATAAATACCTTCCATCCTTTGGAATGGTGAAATCAGCGAATGTAAAATCATTGGCGACTTCTCTAAACCCACCCGAGTGCAGGTGGTACGAGTCTTAGAGTCTCACAAACCACGTTCCATGAGTACTTCATCTTTTGTATATCTTCCCAGTTTAACAACTCTCCTTCACTTTTCGATTTTGCTATTTCCATTTGTTCTGTTTAATTTAGAAGTTAAGCTCAATCAACAAACTAATAGATCATTATCTATCGTCACGTAGAAATTAACCACATATAAATTTATTAACTACAGAAATTCATCGAAACAAATATGCACACACCTTTGTAGACCTCATGATAAATGTGTGGAAGCTGTGCAAGATACTTCAACACAAAGGAGACTCCAGTACTAGTAGTCTCGTAGCTAGCAAAAAGCAAACCAACGATATTGTTACATATTACCTTTTCGCTAATAAATTCGTTATTTGCATCAGTCACCAGCAGCATTCGAGACAGAAAATCTGATTTACAAGCTGTTACTAATTTGTTCTCCAGCATCTCCTTTTTCCTATTCGCAATGATTTTCATGATCTCTTCCCTCATCGATTTTCCACCCTTCATAGCTCTGTTGTAAGCAGTGCCGGGCAGATCAATTGGTACAGAGAACAATCCAGTTATAATAACACTGAAATGCTTGAATAGTCTTGTGACATGCTCAGGATCAACTACACTCATAAATAATTTACAAGCCAAATCAAATGTGTACTTCTTTGACACTGGAAACACCTTTACTACCTCATTCCCAACCCAATTTAACTCCACGTGCTTTCGTGCCATGGAATCCATCACAGGAATTATTGGAGGCTATGGTTAAGTCAATATGGAATCTTTCTTGTTAGTTAGTTAGTTATCCAGCTAAGCAATAGTCCACATCAGCATAACAAACTTTGTCTTGTATATAATCTTTCTTTGTATTCTTGTGAGTCATTACTTTGTATTCTGGAAAGTAATAAGGCTTACATGTTTGTAGAGTTGGTTAGTTAGCAAGCTTGTATTAGTTCAACAATGGAGTTCAATACATTTTGATATAAGAATTGTTCAATTATCATAGTATCAGAGCCATCGTTCAAGTTTTTTATGATCTAATACTTCTGCAAACTATACAGATTTGAAGTTCTGAGCTCTTTTCTCTCGAAGAAATCAGGTGTTATTCATTCTTATTTTACGATTGTTTTGCGATTAAATGCTCACTTCATGATTTTGTGAAGATGATTTTGTGATTTGAGATGTTTCTTTGTGCTCGCAAGTTTTTAAATCTCTGAGTATTGATGGCCTAAAATCTAAGTTTCCAAGAGCATTTTGTTAAACAAATCATATACAATTAGTTTACAATTCATACATGTGATTGATTCGATTCTTGATTAAAGTCATGTCTACAAGAATTGTTCAAGATCCTTCAAGCATTTATTTTGTTCATCCTTCTGATTCGTACACAAATCAACTTGTTTCTGTTAAATTCAATGGAGAGAATTTTAACAATTGGAAAAGAAGCTCTGTCTGCTAAAAACAAACTCGGATTTGTTAATGGAACTATTGAGATTCCTGAGATTTCTTCTACTGATTACAAATACTGGGAAAAATGTAATGATTTAGTGATTTCGTGGTTGTTATTCAATCTTGATGAGAATATTGCTAGAAGTGTATTTTTCCACAGAACAGCAAGAGAGATTTGGAAAGATTTGGAAAATCGTTTTGGTTTTACTTCAGTTACACAAGTTTTTTCATTGGAACATAAATTAGCTGAGATGAAACAAGGACAACAGAGTGTTTCTGAGTTCTATACTCAAATCAAAACGGTTTGGGATTTGCTTGATGATGCAGATCCTTTACCAAATTGTACTTGCGGTAACTGTACATGTGTTTTGGCTAACAAAACTAAGAAGATGCAGAAAGATCACAGAGTACTGCAATTTTTGATGAAACTAAATGATCAATTCTCTATGATAAGAGCTAATATTCTCATGGCAACACCACTGCCTGGTCTGACTCAAGTTTATCGAATTGTGGCTCAAGAAGAAAGTCACAAAGATTTCTGTCAAATTACTAACCAGAATGATAGTTTGTCTTTTGTTGCAGACAAAAGGAAGGTTGATTCTTATCAACCTAACAAAGCTTATGGTTCTAATTCTACTAGCTTTCAGAAACAGAGTCCTAATTCCAGTGGGTTTCAGAAGAAGTTTAATTCCAAGCCTGCAAATACATACTTCTGTACTCATTGCAAAATTGCAGGGCATAGTATAGAGAGATGCTTTAAAGTGCATGGTTACCCACCTGGTTTCAAACATAAGGAAAGGAGATTTGCTGCAGCAGTAGAGCATGAGGATCAATCTACTAATTCCAAACAGGATCAATCAGCTCTTGTCTCTATGCAGCAGTACAATCAACTAATTGAGTTACTAAACAAGCAGAAGCTTCTTGATCCTGATGGAACTAAGCAAACAGAAATTTCTGGTCATGCTCTTCTGGCAGGTAAAGTTTGTCTGACATCTTTTCATTCCACTGAATGGCTTTTGGACAGTGGTGCCACTGATCACATAAGCAACTCCATGCTAGATTTTGACACTTATGAATGTGTGACTGATGTTGACAGTCACATTACTGTTCCTGATGGAAGGAAAATCAAGGTCACTCATACTGGCACAGTCATTCTTAATGCTAAAATCACACTACAGAATGTAATTTTAGTTCCAGATTTCAAATATAAGTTGATTTCAGTACAGAGGTTGTGTGAGGATATGCATTCTTCTATTCTTTTTTCTGAAAAACAGTGTTATCTTCAGGACCTTTCTCAGAATCATCCTCCACAGCATCTTGGTGACTTGCAGAATGGTTTATATACTATTCCTGCATCAGTTTCACATGGTACTACTTCCAATGGCAAGTTTTTTCATAATAAAGGGGCTTTTCTCAGCATTTCAGAAGAAACCAAGTTATGGCATCTACGGCTTGGCCATATATCTTTTCAGCAACTCAAAATACTTCAACCATCTTGTTCAGTACAAGAACATTTAGAAGATACAATCTGTCACATTTGTTCTTTGGCAAAACAATGCAGGAGTTCTTTTCAAGTTAGCAGTATTAAAACAACTTCAATTTTTCAAATGATTCATGTAGACATCTGGGGTCCTTACAGAGTTAAAAATCATAATGGATGTAATCAGTTCATCATTATTGTGGATGATTTCAGCAGATATACTTGGGTACATTTGATCAAATTTAAGTCAGAAATTGTGGATGTTCTTATCAAGTTTGTTCAATATGCCAAAGTGCAGTTTAATTCTACTGTTTTATGTGTACGTTCAGACAATGCAAAAGAAATCAGTGAAGGTACATTGAAATCTTTCTTTCAAACTCAAGGCACAATCCATCAAACTACATGCAGCTATAATCCTCAGCAGAATGGAGTAGTGGAACGAAAGCATAGACACTTACTTGAAACAGCCAGGTCATTATCTTTTCAATCCAAATTACCTTCTCATTATTGGGGTGAATGTGTACTTTGTGCTTGTTATTTGATAAACAGAATGCCTCTTGAGAGTATAGATAATATGACTCCTTATCAGAAACTTTATTCTAAACTGCTTTCTCTTGACAACCTTAGAGTTCTTGGATGTTTGTGTTACATCTCAACTCCTAAACCTAATAGATCAAAGTTTGATCCTAGGGCATCCCCTTGTGTTTTTATTGGATATCCAGCTAATCAAAAGGCCTATAAAGTTCTTGATTTGGACAGTAAGAACATTCTTATTTCTAGAGATATTGTTTTTCATGAACATCACTTCCCATATCATATTCTTTCTCAATCTCATTCCAATGTCTATTCCTCAGCCATATTTTTGCCTACTGTTACTTCTTGCACTTCTGATTTTGATGATTTAGACTGTGATGATTATATTCCATTATCTCATAATTTTACAAATCCTACAACTGCTATTCCTGATTCATCACAATCTCATTCAAATACTGATCAAACAGCTTCTGCCTCTTCTACTAAGCTAATCACCACATCTTCTACTGTTTCTTCTGTTCCTGTAAGACAGTCTACCAGACCTAGAAAAACACCTGCTTATTTGGATTCTTATAAATGAAATTTCAGTCAGTTAGATCCTTTGAATGGTTCACCTCATTGGTGCAACTTAGTTACATTTGATAAATTTCATGTTGCCCACAAAGCTTTTCTTGCTGTCACTTCTGACATTCATGAACCCCTCAGTTATAAAGAGGCATCTCAACATCCACTTTGGGTTGAGGCTATGGCTAAGGAACTCAAAGCATTAAATGATAATAATACATGGGATTTGGTGGATCTCCCACCTGGTAAGAAACCAGTTGGCAATAAATGGGTGTTTAAAGTTAAACTCAATGCAGATGGTTCCCTTGAAAGATGTAAAGCAAGATTAGTTGCCAAGGGTTTTAATCAGAAGTATGGGATAGACTATGAAGAAACTTTCTCTCCTGTGATTAAGATGACTACAGTTAGATGCTTGATAGCCCTAGCAGCCAGCAAGCATTGGCATTTGTTTCAGTTAGATGTAAACAATGCATTTTTGCATGGTGATCTTAAAGAAGAGGTGTATATGACAGTACCTGAAGGAGTGCCTCATAAACCTAATCAAGTATGTAGGTTAAAGAAAACTTTATATGGTTTAAAACAGGCATCTAGAGAATGGTTTTCAAAACTTCTTCAGGAGTTGGTTTTTCAGGGCTATGAACAGTTAAAGAATGATTACAGTTTATTTCTTAAGAAAACTGGTGACCTTACTACTATTGTTGCTGTTTATGTTGATGACATAATTGTCACTGGTAATAATTTGCCAAAAATTTCTTCTCTGAAGCAGCATCTTCACAAGGTCTTCAGTATTAAAGACTTAGGGAAGTTGCATTATTTTTTGGGTATTGAGGTTGGTTATGTCCAAGAAGGAATACTTTTAACTCAAAAGAAGTTTACATCTGATCTACTTCAAGCATGTCCTTTTGATATATCAAAGGCTGCTGTTACTCCATTTCCTGTCCATCTGAGATTGTCACAGTTTGAAGGTGCTTTAATTGATACTCCTGAGCTCTATAGATCCTTGGTTGGTAAATTGAATTACCTAACAAATACTAGGCCAGATTTATCATATGTTGTTCAGACTTTGAGTCAGTTTATGCAGCACCCTAGGTTACCACATTTACTTGCATTGACACATACTCTCAGGTATGTTTCTTCTTCTTCTGGCCAAGGTATTCTACTGAAGGCTTCTAATAGTCTTATTATCCAAGCTTTTTCTGATTCTGACTGGGGGTCTTGTCCAGACACTAGACGGTCACTTACTGGTTACATTGTTCTATTTGGTTCTTCGCATGTTTCTTGGAAATCCAAGAAACAAAGTACAGTTTCACGTTCCTCTTCTGAAGCTGAGTATCGTGTCATGGCTTCTACAGCTTCTGAGATTACTTGGCTGGTTCGTCTTCTGCAGGAACTTGGTGTTACAGATTTAACACATGTTACTTTTCATTGAGTTAGACTGTCATTTTACTCGGGATAAAGTTCTTGAAGGGCTTCTTCAACTCTCTTATTTGCCAACTAAACACCAGCTTGTTGATGTTCTCACTAAGGTTCTCCCCTCACCACAGTACAAGGAGCTTTTATCCAAGTTGGGAATGTCTGATTCTGCCTTACACATTGCTTCAACATCAGTTTCCACATTCTCCAACTTGAGGGGGGTATTGGAGGCTATGGTTAAGTCAATATGGAATCTTTCTTGTTAGTTAGTTAGTTATCCAGCTAAGCTCCAACTAAGCTCCAACTAAGCAATAGTCCACATCAGCATAACAAACTTTGTCTTGTATATAATCTTTCTTTATATTCTTGTGAGTCATTACTTTGTATTCTGGAAAGTAATAAGGCTTACATGTTTGTAGAGTTGGTTAGTTAGCAAGCTTGTATTAGTTCAACAATGGAGTTCAATACATTTTGATATAAGAATTGTTCGATTATCAGGAATGTACTGCTTTAGAGCTTCTGGCTTCAGAATATTATGTATAAAGCTAAACATAATAGCTGAAATTTCGTCTACAGAAGTTTCAACGAACTCGGGGAAAAACAAGGCCTTTCTCACGGACAGTGGCCACCAGGAGGTAAGTAATTTGGCATCACTGGAAAATATAAACTTGTTGGCTAGCGGTCCACAAAACACAGACATTTTTTCCCAAATAACGAGGTTCATAATGTATCTTGAGAGTATATTTTTGTTCGTTTTTCGACGAATTCTTGAGGACCTGATAAAACAAAGTTGATACTTTCTCCAACCACTAGCCATCCATTTGATCCTGGTGGAACATTTGCATTTGGTTTTTGAAAGAAGTTGAAAAAAAGAAACAGAGGTACAAAAATGATTAGTAATGACAATATATATGGGAATAATTAGCTCATGATCACTAGTGTATCCATAGCTAATTGTATCAGTTTCAAGTTTCTATGTTAGGTGCATTGATATCTATATATAGAAATCAATACAAAGGCAAATACAGAAACTTTCTAAAACTATCCTTAGAAAGTCAATGCTCATTATTAATATGAGAGCATCGACTAATAGTCTAGTACATGTCACAGTTAAAAATATGAGTAAACTTTAGGGTGTTGGCTAAATTTTACACAAATTTTCAAAATATTGGCCAAACTTTCAGATTTTCAGAATGTTGGTTGGAATTTCCTCCGTCTTTCAAAAAGATGGCGCCCGTTAAATATCCCTTAACTGCTCTGACGGAGCAAGGGGTAAAATTGGGTTTTTGAAAAAAAAAGTCATAATCATGGTGTATGTATAAATAATAATCCTATGTAATAGATAAAAATGAAACCCCAAATCAATTCTTCATTTTTCTTTATAATAGGATATAATAAATATGTAGTAAACAAAGCACGACCAAGAATAAGCCACCACCCTGAAATTTGGCCAACATTTTGAAAAGGGAAAATAAATTTTTTTATCACTGAACTTTATATACTTTTAGAAACCAACCACTGAACTATAAACTTATTTGTTTATAACACTAATGTTACTCTCGAATTTCAAAATTAGCATTCCGTTAAGGGAAAATAAATTTTTTTATCACTGAACTTTATATACTTTTAGAAACCAACCACTAAACTATAAACTTATTTATTTATATCACTAACGTTACTCTCGAATTTCAAAATTAGCATTCTGTTAAAAAATTAGTGACGAACGTTAAGTTATTTATCCACGTGTAAAAAGTTCAACACGTGGCTGCTGACTCAATGGCTGATTATTAAAACAAAAAGAAAAAAGAAAAAAGAAAATGACAAGAATGATATGATCCGAACAAAATACACTCCAACTGAAGCATCGTATCACTTCACTCGGTTTAGTTTGAGAATCGATTGAAGATGATGAATTACTCAAATCCATTGATTGTAGATGTTTAATTGATTCTAGATTGGTGCTTGAACCCTAGTTTGTATTAAGCCCGAATCTGAACATCCGTTGTGTTTTTATATTACAACCGGGTTATATATACAGATATAGATATACACCACGTCATCAAGCCACATCAGCAAAATAGTATACGTTGTCCAATCAGTTAACGGAATGTTAATTTTAAAATTCGAGAGAACGTTAGTGATATGAACAAATAAGTTTATAGTTCAGTGGTTGGTTTCTAAAAGTATATAAAGTTTAGTGATAAAAAAAATTCATTTTCCCTTTTGAAAATTGGTGCAAAGTTTAGCCATCACCCTGAAATTTACTCTAAAAATATTCAGAGGAATCACACCCCTTAAGAGCTGACAGAGGCCACCAGGTAGATATTTTTATTAGGAACCTGATCATATGTATGTTGTCTGTGTACAGCTAGAAATGTGACTTTAATTTCCAAGGTTGCTACAACCCGCTACGGAAAAATTCTCTGGAGTCCAATTATATTAGAGTTTGGAGTACCATGTATTTTCTGCAAGCCGAACATGTTTACAAAACAATAAGTTTTGTAATGTTTTACGAGCGGGACATGTTTAGGACTCCATCGACTCCAATAAAATTAGTACTCCATAGAACTCAACCCGCTACAAAGTTAAGCACAAATTCATGCTACTTCAACTATATAGCTAGCGAGTACATTATGAGTTAAGTAAAAAGGCCATAGTCTACAGCTTTAGTGGTTCTCTGAAGGATCATGTCTCTGTTAATATAGTACGTAGCAGCATATACGGTGGATTTTGTTATATATATGTCAATGCTGGATCAAAAGGTGCTGGAAAAGACTTTGGATCGAGAAGAGTGTTGAAATACTCGAGCTTGAAAAAAGACAAAACAGGAAACAAGAGCAAGTTGACAAAAGGACAAGTAAAAGTCACAGCAAAGAACAATGACAGTCACAAGTGTACGTGAGTCACAGTCAAGTCATTTGAGCTAGTCTCCGATTCTGTTACAACAAACTCCAGCTGGTGGATGAATAGAGAGAAAAAGGTATAAAGCAATTGAACTCTTCTTTACTAGTTAGTTTTACATTTTACTTTTACATCTTCTACAAGATAAGATGAACTCTAAATGAGTAGTACTTTTTCTCAAGCTTTGTAAAAGGGTAACAATGGAGTAGATGATTTATTGATGAAGATGATGACAAAGTAGATTGTTTTAAACTTTCTTTCATATTGTAAGATGGTATCAGAGCTCCAAGTTACGATTATGTTCTTGATTGTGCGTGAATTCAGAAAAATGATGAACAAGGTGAAAAATTCCCATCGCTGCGTTTTAGAATTGTTTTTTGTTATACATCTATGTATGTATAATTGATCAATTGTTGATATTAGCTTGTTCTTGATCTTTAATCAATTTGTTCTTGCGTTTGTGTTTGATTCTTGACTCGATTATAAATTTGATCAATATCTTTCAATTGCGTGTCATCTCATTCTAAGATCGTCATCTTGTTTGATTGTTAAAATCAAGATCTTTGTTCATCTTGATTATTAGTTAAAATCATTGATTATGTTCCAGTTTCATCATAAAATCGATCTGTTTCGATATACTTTTCTGCTTGATTCAATCTATTGAAATGGCTACAACTACAACACCAGTAGTTGATCTATCTCGGAATCCTAATTCACCATTCTATATACATCCATCTGATAATCCGGGAATGAAGCTAGTTTCAGAGAAATTTAATGGAAGTAGTTACAATGATTGGAAGAGGTCTATGATCATTAGTTTATCAGCAAAGAATAAGATGGGATTTGTAGATGGAAGTTTAGTAAAACCAGTGGTTACAGATGTTAATTACAAAGCTTGGGATAGATGCAATAGCATGATGATATCTTGGTTGTTAGGAGTGCTTGAGCAAGATATAGCACGAAGTGTATTGTATTTTCAGACTGCAAATGAGATCTGGACAAATTTAGAGGAACAGTTTGGTCAGGCATCAGGGACAACTCTTTTTGCAATTCAACAAGCTTTGAATGAAATCAAACAAGGTAATGATACTATATCTGGTTATTTTACTAAGATGAAAATGTTATGGGATCAGCTTGAATCAGTAGATACTTTGTCATCTTGTTCTTGTGCGAACTGTACTTGTGAATTGACAAAGAAGTTGATTAAAAGTCAGGATGATAGAAGATTGATTGAGTTTCTGATGAAGCTCAATGAAGGTTATGAAGTAGTAAGAGGGAATATTCTAATCATGAATCCATTTCCTTCTATTTCACATGTTTATCGGTTGTTAATGCAAGAGGAAAATCACAAGAAGTTGTATCAACATCAAGGACCAAATGAGATAGAAGTTATGGCATTTGCTGTGAATAGAAGGAGATTTCAAGAGAATTATCAGGACAAATCAAGGTCTTTTCAAGGGACATCTGGAAGACAGAATTATGGGGGAAATGAATCAAAAGGAAGATACAAAAACTATTTTTGTGAGCATTGCATAATGTCTGGACATACCATGCAAAAATGTTACAAACTACATGGTTATCCCCCAAGTTTCAAGAATGAGAAAATTGCGGCAAATACTCAATGTAACAAAGATGATCAATCAGTAACAACTGATGTAAATCAGAGTTTCACACCAGCTCAATATCAACAATTTCTAAAGCTATTAGGAAAACAAGAAAACAAGAAAGATGAGCAGGATTTGGCTGATAATCAGAATTAGATGAAATATGGAAATGTGGCAGGTAAAATGTGTTTGTTATCAACTGTTGGTACAAATTGGATTGTAGATAGTGGAGCTACGGATCATATGTGTCATGATTTAACTTTATTTCAGTCTTACAGTTGCATAAAGGATCATCATGATAGTACCATCACTATACCTAATGGCAAAAAAGTTTATGTGACACGTCATGGTGTTATTCACCTTACTAATAGTATTATTCTGGAAGATGTGTTATATGTACCAGATTTTAAGTTCAGCCTGATATCTATTCCTAAACTATGTCATGACATGAAGTGTAATGTAGTTTTCAATGATTTGGGTTGTGTTCTTCAGGGGCCTTCAATGAGGTCACTGCCTCTTGGTAAATTGCAGAATGGTTTATACTACTTGAAGGACAATACTACTTTCGTTCACACTGGTCCTTCAAGTACTCCTCTTCATCCATCAATAGTCACCAATGCTTCTACTACAAGAATTAATTCTGTCCAGACAAAGCTTTGGCATCTGAGGTTGGGTCACATGTCTGTGGATCATATGCATTATGTCAAAGAAGTATTTGCTGGAGAAAGATGTTCTTTGGAAGACATTTGTCAAATCTGTCATATAGCCAAATAGACCAGGGCTAGCTTTCACAATAGTTTTATTAAGACTACTAAGGCTTTTCAACTGGTCCATCTTGACACATGGGGTCCATATAAAGAGATAACATACAATGGTTGCAGATTCTTCATTACTATGGTTGATGATTTTAGCAGAATGACATGGATTTTTTTTATTCAACACAAGTCTGAAATGCTTCAGATATTCAAGGATTTCTTTATTTATGTTACTAATCAGTTTAATGTTTCTATTGGTTCTATAAGATCAGATAATGCACCAGAGATTTGTTATGGAGAAATGAAGCAATTTTGTGATTCTCATGGTATATTGCATCAGAAAACCTGTCCTTATAGTCCACAGCAGAATGGAACGGTCGAACGAAAGCACAGACATATTTTAGAAGTGTCAAGAGCTCTATATTTTCAGTCTAAAGTTCCAATCATATTTTGGGAATAATGTATTTTATGTGTTGTTCACCTGATAAACAGAATGCCACTTCAAGTACTACAATTTATTAGTCCTTATGAGAAGCTGTTTGGAACACCACCACATTTGGATCACTTAAGAGTATTTGGATGTCTCTGTTTTGTCTCCACTGTGCCGCAAAATAGGACAAAATTTGATCCAAGGGCAACTCAACATGTTTTTCTAGGTTATCCCCCTGGACAAAAAGGATACAAGGTACTTCATCTTGACACTCTACAAATTTCAGTTAGTAGAAATGTTTTTTTCCATGAGCAACATTTCCCTTTTCACATTTTACAATCCAGACCACAAAATTCTTTCTTTCTTCCCCAGATTACAGACTATACACCATTTGTTGACGTTGCCAGAAATATTTACTGTTCATACTGATATTCCTACAAATAGTCCTCTTGAAGATTCTTCTTCATCTTCTCACACTCTTGATCTTACAAACATTCCATCTCAACCTGTTCGAAAAAGCACCAGAAACACTAAAGTTCCTAGTCATCTTACTGACTATGTTTGCTTGCATAGTCCTATAACTCAACAATGGTGTAACTTGGTATAGTTTATTGATCTCCCTTTATCTCATAAAGCTTTAGCTGCTTCTATAGCCAACATTACAGAACCAACAACATACGAAGCAGCAATACAAGATCCCAGATGGCAAGAAGCAATGCACAAAGAGATTGATGCACTGCAAAAGAATAATATTTGGGTTCTTGTTGACTTGCCACCAGGGAAGAAACCAATTGGCTGCAAATGGGTCTATAAAATTAAATGTAAAGCTGATGGTTCAATTGAATGATATAAGGCCCGTTTGGTGGCTAAAGGGTATAATCAGAAATGGGGGATTGATTTCAAAGAAACATTTTCACCAGTGGTGAAAATGACTACTGTGCGTTGTCTGATTGTAGTTGATGCTCATAAAGGCTGGATTTTTCATCAATTGGACATTAATAACGCATTTCTCCATGGAGATTTGCATGAGGAGGTATATATGCTTGTTCCACAAGGTGTTCCTAATCCCTATCATAAAGTCTGCAAACTTGTCAAATCATTGTATGGATTAAAACAAGCTTCTCGTCAATGGTTTGCCAAGTTAGTGGGGAATTAACTACTAGAGGCTATCATCAGACAAGAAATGATTACTCATTGTTCATTAAGCACAATGCAGGACACAATACTATTGTGGCTGTATACGTGGATGATATTATTTTGACTGGGGATGACATTGCAGAAATAAAGAATCTGAAGCAACATTTGGAAAACATGTTTAGTATAAAAGATCTAGGGAGACTTAGTTTCTTTCTTGGTATTGAGATTGGATATCATGATGATGGTATTGCACTCTCACAGAAGAAGTTCACAAAAGAACTACTGGATGTTGCAGGAGTTTCAGAAGGAAAATTTGTCACTCCATTACCAATCAATCTTAAATTGCAAGCTGAAGAAAGAGAATTATATGTAGATCCATCTCATTACAGATGCTTGGTTGGTAAGCTTAATTTTCTAACACACACAAGACCAGATTTGTCTTATATAGTACAACACTTAAGTCAGTTTTTACAGAGTCCTCGAATAACTCATTTTGAAGCATTAATGCATGTGCTAAGCTATGTGGCTTCAACTGCTGGTCAAGGAATTCTATTAAAAGCAGATGAACAGTTGACTCTACAAGCTTATTCAGACTCAGATTGGGGGGCATGCCTCGATACAAGAAGATCTATTTCAGGGTATGTACTGTTATTAGGCAAATCACCTATAAGTTGGAAGTCTAAGAAGCAAAGTATTGTGTCAAAAAGCTCTTCAGAAGCTGAGTACATATCAATGTCAGCAGCTGCCTCAGAAGTAACTTGGGTAGTGAGGTTATTGGAAGAATTAGGAGTGAAGAATCTCATGCCAGTAAAACTTCACTGTGATAATCAAAGTGCAATTCACATTGCAAAGAATCTAGTACATCATGAGAGAACCAAACATATAGAGATTGATGTACACTTCACAAGAGACAAGGTTTTGGAAGGTTTACTGCAGATTACTTACTTGCCAACTACATCCCAGTTGACTAATGTCTTTACAAAGATTCTACCATCAGGACAGTTTAATAACTTGCTATCCAAACTAGGTATGTGTAATGCACATCCTAGTTTGAGGGAGGGTGTTGAAATACTCGAGCTTAAAAAAAGACAAAACAGGAAACAAGAGCAAGTTGACAAAAGGACAAGTAAAAGTCACAGCAAAGAACAATGACAGTCACAAGTGTACGTGAGTCACAGTCAAGTCATTTGAGCTAGTCTCCGATTCTGTTACAACAAACTCCGGCGGGTGAATGAATAGAGAGAAAAGGATATAAAGCAATTGAACTCTTCTTTACTAGTTAGTTTTACATTTTACTTTTACTTCTTCTACAAGATAAGATTAACTATAAGTGAGTAGTACTTTTTCTCAAGCTTTGTAAAAGGATAACAATGGAGTAGATGATTGATTGATGAAGATGATGACAAAGTAGATTGTTTTAAACTTTCTTTCATATTGTAAGAAAGAGTACTGTATTTTGCATACATGGTGCATGCTTAATTACTCCCTCCGTCCCAAAGTGCAAAAGTCAAAGTGGACAAGTATTTTGACGGATGAAGTATTAAGTTATAGGGTGCTCTTCCTCATTCATCGGTGGTTACCAACCACCTCCCGAAATGAAACATAGCGGGGGTAATCACCCCTCACAATGAAACATAGCGAGGGTCGCATCGGTGGCTGGGGACCAAAATTAATCATATATATATATATATATATATATATATATATATATATATATATATATATATACTCCCTCCGTTCCCTTCAATTCTTTACATTGGGGAACGGGACTCGACACGCATTTTAAGGCTCCTTTAATATATACTTCGATAAATTATTTTAAATTTTTTCTTCTTTTGAATAAAAATATAATATTTTAATTTTAATTTAGAATAAGAAAGTTTTAAAAATAAGTTTTAGAACTATACTTTATAATAATCTTAAAATACGTGGCAAGCAGCGTAAAAAAACTATATTTTTAAAAAATGAGAGTGACGGACGGAGTATATATTTAGAAATATACCAAGGCATATGCCGGAACTCATTTCAATTATCTTGCAGAAGTCGATACTTATTTTATTTAGTGCTGCCTTGTTTCCCTGCACAAGTTGTCATCTCAGTATTGACATTTATTTATTTTTTTAAATAAATCAGTATGACATTTATTATTTATATACGGGTCACACCTTAATAAAGAACTGATACTGGGATTCTTTTCGGTGATCATACTAATAATGTGACTTTTTTACTTACCAAGGTTGTTAGGAGTACAAGGTTGTTATGAGATGTTCACAGTTGACCCTCTGGAAACAGATTCTTAAACAAATTGCAGTATATAATTACTTTGCCTCTAATTGCCTCTAATTACTTAACTAATACTATTATAATGCAAAAAAACTAATGTATGTAGCTACCACCTAACTTAGTTGACTATGGAAAATGTTACTAACTTTTTGTTAGTAGTTCTTGTTTTCGAAGGTATATAGTATAACACTGTACAACTTGATTTCCGTCTTAAGTTTGTCACGCCTATCAAATCCGTTATAAGTATTCTGTCGTAAATTACCTTATTTGTTGTAATACTGATCGGCTGTTATTACTCATTCCATGTAGGCGTAGACCGCGTAATTGAAGCATATATCTCCGGCTTATACGTGTTAATGAACCCCACATTTATAGGCAAAATTCAGCGCATACCACTTAGACTAGTTAGATCATTACAATGCATAGCGCAGAACAATGTATTTCTGACTTGTATAATATTAGAAGATTTAGCTAAAGTACTTTTTAGTGTCTGTGTCATCCATTGAACTAAATTCAGTTGCAAACACAAAAAGCTAAAGTTAAGCGGCACAAAGGTTATTAAGAGCAATCACAAACTTGGATTTAGCTTATAAAAACAAAATTATATCTTACATTGTACAATCAAAGTTCTGTGGTATACTGTATAAGAAAGCAAATGCAGCACTACAACTACACACATGCTGTCAAAATTTATCTGCTTATGTATGTAATAATTTGCTGGTATTATGGCTTCATCCATGAGGATACTCTATCTTGCAGTTAATAGCATTCGAAGCACACTCTTCATCTTCGGCCTTGCTTCTGGTGAGACACTAACGCAGGTAAGTGCAACCTTAAGGATTGAAAGCATCTGGCTTTTGATTGCGGGTGATGTTCTGCTCATCCTGAAATCAAGAATTTGATCCAACTTATCTTGCTGAGAGGACTTGCTTAAGGCCCACTTCGCCAACTCAGTCCCGTGTGAAACTGATGGTTTTCCAGATAGCAGTTCCAACAGAATTACCCCAAAGCTGTAGACATTGGCAGCCATCGTGACCCTCATCGTGTAAGCATACTCTGAAAGATATAACATAAACATGTCGTTAAAACTTCTGTGTAGGGCAAATTCTAATTTATCAGATCAGGACTTATCGCAAGAAAAGTTGTGGTCTTCAAGGAGATGGTTTAACTTGCTGGGAACCACAGACAAATTAATCTCATGTATGACAGGAATAAAACTGCATAGTATACAAGTGCTACGTTTCAAATTCTAATTATGGTATTAAGATATTTCAAAATGTTCAAATAAAACTGAATATACAAAAATGTACTTGGCAGCTACAGAACCATCTGTCAGTAATTTAGCTGATACCCTTGGAAACACCAGATCACATGTGCAATTCCTATTATTACTATCCACGTAGATTCTATAGTTAAACATCTCTGGTAAACTCTTGTTTTAGTTATAAAATACAGTGTCCACTACAGATCAATGGAATATGACATACTAGAATGTACAAATATATAACAGCTGCATACCTGGAGGAATATAGCCAACAGAACCAGCAATAGTAGAAAGACTGCCTGTACTCTTTGTAGGATCAATGACCTTATAAAGCTCGATATCTCCAAGCTGAGGCTCCTTTGAGGACTTCAGCATGATGCTTTTACTTGAAAGGTCTAAGAGTAATATTGGACCAGAGGTGTATCCATGGAGGAAAGCTAAACCTTGAGCTACTCCAAGTGCTATACTGTAACGACTTGACCATTCCAACTCACTGCCCGATGTATTATAAAGAAAATCGAAAAGGGTACCATTTTCTGCAAATTCATAGAACAGGTACGCATTATCAATGGTTAAGACATACGCAAGTGGGGACATGACATTTGAATTGTTCAATTTCCCCAGAACTCTGAGCTCTTCTCCAAACTTCTCATGGTTACCCATTTGGAATATCTTGTCGCTCCAATTCAGCTTTTTGACAAAATATTTTTTTCCAGATGGCATTACAGCTTTGTAATAGGTTGAAAACCGTGTTTTGACCGTGACTTTTGAGGGATCAGCCACAGCATTCATCGCTGATTTGAAATCGATATTCGACCTGTGAATGCTATTTTCAGTTAGCATTTTCCCCTGGACGACTTGTGGTTGAGGTACATCTTCTCCTGAACTTGAGTGAACATTGTTCACTCTGTAATACCTCCTGAAAACATATAGAGTAATAAATACAATTGTGGCAACAGTCAGAACACCAGCAGCTGCTGCAATCACCACCCCAGCTGAAACTTTTCTTTTGCTTTTTGAGGCTGACGGAGAAGAGGTTGTAATGTTGATCAGACCCGTATTCCCATTAGTATCAATTGTAACATATCGTCCAAACTTCGGCACGACGCCAGACAATTGATTGTTTGACAATAGAAGCTGAGTTAAGGTGCCCAGGTTAGTAAGTGATTCAGGGATTTCGCCAGAAAAATTATTGTTGGACAAGTCCAAAACTTCAAGCAGAACTAATCCAGACAGAACCTTCGGAATTTCTCCTTCAAAGTTGTTGTGGCTGAGATTCAAAGCAATCCGCAAGCTTTTTGGCACAAATCTAATGATTCCACTAAGATGGTTGTTCCCGAGTTGAAGTTCTATCAAATTATTTAAATCACCTATTTTATCAGGTATCGAGCCACTAAGCTGGTTCCCTTGCAAATTCAAATTTGTGAGATTTTGCAAACTAGAGATTGAAGATGGTATTTGACCAGTTAAGGCATTCTGGCTGAGATTTAGTCTTTGAAGAGTACTTAATTCTGTAATCTGATCTGGTATTGCCCCAGACAAATTGTTGAATTGCAAATTTAATACCTGGAGGTTGGTAAGTTTACCCAATTTCTCCTGCAAAGTACCATTTAATTCATTGTAACCTAAGTTCAACAGTGCTAAACTACGGCAAAGCCCAAGTTCAGGCGGAATAGGTCCAGTCAGATTATTGTTTTCCAGCTCCAAATATGTCAAATTGCTAAGCTTTCCAAATGAACTTGGAATTGTCCCACTTAACTGGTTGTTTCCCAGTCTCAACCTAAACAATCTTGGAGATGCATTTGCAGGTATTGGCCCCTCCAGTCCATTGTACGATAAATCCACCGTCTCCAAATTTGATGGTGACAGAAACTCAACCGGAATCGACCCAGTTAGGTTATTAAAACTAAGGTCTAAATTTTTGAGATGTTTAGTCAATCCAACTGGAATTTCACCAACAAACTTATTCTGATGGGCAGAAAATCTCGACAGGGTTGTGATATTAAGCAGCGACTTGGGAATTTCACCCGTCAAATTATTAACAGACAAAATCAAACTCTCCAACTTTAAAAGCTCCCCAAATCTCTCAGGAATTGACCCAGACAACAGATTACCACCAAGATCAATTACAGTCAAATTCACACAATTCCCAATTTTTCCCGGAATCGACCCAGATAATAAATTAAACCCAAGATTCAACTCTTTTAACCCAACTAACTCATCCAACTGTGAACCAAATTTCCCCCTCATTTCATTATGAGAAAAATCCAAAACTTCCAACCCAACAAAACCCTTAAACACAGGCAACTCAACAATCTTATTCCTACTAAAATCCAACCTCTTTAACCCACTAATCTTACCACAAACACTAACAAACTCATCAGGAATTCTCCCAAAATGATTATTAGAAAAATCAAGACTTTCCAAACTATCAATTTCACAAGAAACAGATAGAACATCAACATTAGACAAAGAAAACTGAGCCAACTTAAGTTCAGTAACACTACTATTATCAGAACTACAAGAAACACCAATCCAAGAACATGGGTTTTGAGCAAATTTAACATTAGTCCAAGGAGTTGAACTTGAGTTTGATGTTACAAGATCATAAAGTTTAGTCATAGTTGAGTTCTGGGCAGGAAGTAACTGAGAAGAAACATGATTTATGAAGAGAAAACAGAGCAAAACAGAGATGATTTGAACATACCTTCTCATTTTAGCTTGTGTTGTAAGTGAGGAGACAAGAATTTGATTCTTTAGTATGGCAAAAAGAAACGAACAGAAGTGTGTGCCTTGGAGTTTGTGCAGAAGTAAGATTCAGTAGTTGATTATTCTAAACAGACACAGGAATGTAAGTAAATATATGTAAAGCAAGTGGCAGTAACAGAAGACTAGTTGTTGTAGTAAAGTACCGTGTGGTGCTAACGTTGACTGAGACTAAGAATGACAATAGTAAAAACCAGGAAAATGTTGGCTAATGGTTGGTAACTACTCTATTTGTCTATTTTCTTTGTTTGAACTTTGAACTTAACTCGAGCAGCGTATGTTAATATTCGATTTAAACTCGTAAACTTAATGTCTAACATATTTTTGTGTTCGAGTTTGAGTTCTTTAATCGAATAGTTAATTCAGACTTGAGTTGAACCCAATTTTTATCGAATAAATTTGAGCTAATTTAGTACAATTTTGACAAAATAGGATAAATAAAGTGTGATAATTCGGGTTAAATTTTGAGCATTTGTTCGAAAATTGGGTTAATTTCGAATTTGAATAAACCAAAACACGCTAGTTCAAATACAGCAAATTTGGGTAACGACTAACCCAATACAGACTCCACAAGATCATTCATTGATGTTTATTAGTAGTATTACTTTATTTTATAAACTGAACAGAATATCTTAATCTACTCGATACGGGAATTGAATGTTGCATAAAAAAATAAAAAAAAATATTAACTAAAATCTATATAGATACAAAGTTTAGTTTGCATATCAAAATTTATGAAAAAATCAGTCTTAAAATGACTAGATTCGAACAGTTTAATGTTGGAATTTTCAAATAAGAAAAATGTTGAGGAGCCAGAAATTGTTGTTGGGAAAAGTAGTTTTTTGTAACAGAAAGTCATGAGAGAAAAACAAACAAAAGTCTATGGTAGGACCCCTGTTGGACTACAAACAGCCTTATACGCGTGAAGACTTGGACTTTCAAAGGTCTTCTCTTCCTTGTAGTTATTATTTGTTAACCTTTTTTTACTTTATAATTTCTTAATTATAGAGAAATGTTCGAGTCTCAAAAATATTCTCAAAATGGTTTCAAATGCTTAGTTGATACTCCCTCCCTTCCACTCATTTCTATACAGTTTTTTTTCAATGCTTGGCACGCATTTTAAAGTGTATATAAAGTATACTTCAACAACTTATTTTTAAATTATTTTTTCTCTGAATAAAAATTTCAACGTTAAATTTTAATTCAGAAGAAAAAAAATTTAAAAAAAATTTATGAAAGTATACTTTATAGGAGCCTTAAAATGCGTGCCGAGCCCCCATCCCCCAATGTATACAATTGATTGGGACAGAGGGAGTATAAGATAATTGATTGTATATCTTGAATGTTAAGAAGATCCATGTATATTTAGATATCATTCATAAATTAAATATGACACTTGATATTTATGAATAAATTTAAAAAAAAATTCAGGATCCCTAACATTGCTCTTAATTTAATAGTACCAGTTGAATTCGGAGATATAATTTGCTATAATCAAATATTACGAGGGAACCCTGATAAATAAATACCTTTCTACTCTTAAATATCAGAGGAGTGTCAGAGGTTTCCAACAATTTTTTTTTTCAAAACATGGCGTATTTATTTTGAAAATAATCATGTATAGGCGAGATTTCATATTTTAATTAAACATTTATCAATATATGTATAACACATAAATTTTTTGAAATAAATTTTAAGATATAGAATTAATAAACTCTTCCATATTTTTTCTCTCTCTGAGAAAACCCTAGCCTACTCCATCCTCATCCTCGTTTCTTCTCTAGCCGACGGGACTTCCACCAGTTTTTTCTGGTGGAAAGCCCCAAACCCTTTAATTTGTTTTGTTTATTTTTGTTTCATTCAATAATCTTATTTTTGGGTAAGGACTTCTACCTATTTGATTTGTTTGGTTTGTTATTTAGATCTTAATTATCAGAGCTTTTGGTTTTCTTTCTTCTTCGATTCAAACGGAGCTTATTGGATTTGAGAGTATACCGGGGATCTCCTATTGTGGTTTCGTTTTTTAGATTTAAAATTTTTTGTTTCGAATTTCAGTTTGTTTCTCTCCTTGGTGAGAGGATGTTTGTTTCTCTCCTTTATTGTGAGTGTTGGTTTTGATTTAGTAATGGAAGTTTGTATGGAATTGCATTTATGGTCGATAGCTCAAACGAATTACGGCGAAAAGGATTGTGGCGAAGCGGGTACATGTAAATATATCATCTTCAAAATATCGCTTAATTGTCTTTTCTTGAAGATAGGCGATTTGATCTTTTTTATGTTTGTTCGACTCGATCATTTTTGTAGATGCCGTATGACTTTTTATTATTGAATTGACTCCATTTTTCTTCAAAAAAAAAAAGATATAGAATTAATAGCATGTCTTATATATTATTAAAGAATTTTCAGTATTTTGTGTGTGGACTCACTCATACATTCATATTATTTTTAACAAAATTTGTATAATTGATATTTTGGTACCTAAATCACTAAATATGATGAATGTTAAATTAAAATTCGAAGCTAACACACTAGTAACTTAAAGAGAAATTATCAAAAAAAATAGGGATTTTTTTATAAATATCCAATTTTAGAAGTTTTTTTTGCAAAAATACTATGTTTTTTTAATATTTTATAAAAATACCAACATATTTGCAAAAATACTTTCTTTTTAAAAATATTTACAAAAATAAGATGCACCTTTTGCAACCATATTTTAAGTCTGTTGGAAGTGGGCTATGTTCCTGTTACTTTTTTTTAGCCCAAGAACTGGTGTATTAGGCCTTGAATTCTTGTAACGTCTTTGGTTTTAATGAAAGTCTCATTTACAAAGAAAACAGAAAAAGACTCCACTTTCTATCTTGTGGGTGTTCGGGATATTTAAAAAATGTAGCTTTTATCTTAAAATAAATAAGTGTTATATAAGTTATAAGTGCATGAATATTTATAAGTTATATAGATATTTGATAAATTTACTTATAAGTTAATGAAATTTTTGTTAAATTAAATTTAAAAAAATAATTATTTAATACAATAATCCCAATACATGCATTCTAAATTAAAAATACATTTAAAAACAAAAATGTAAAAAAATAAATTATTAAACAAGTAGAGAATTCAACAAATAAGTAATAAGTTGAGATGAATGTACGTTGTTTTTAACATTCAACTTATTAACATATAAATTATAAATTGAGTTAATACGTTTAGTTGACAAACAACTCTCGTAATTACAAACTTATAGACTTATTTCCAAGTAGCCAAACATGCCCATTATAACAGACTTAACAGCTTTTAGCGCCCAAAACAATTCGAACATTCTTCCCGCCAGATTCCAGAAGCTGTTAGAATTCTGATAGCTTCTATTTCCATGTAATGCTATTCACTTGATTTCAGCTCTTTTAATTGCTCTTGTAGCACAGAATCATGTGTTGGCAAAACTCAAATTATCGATTAATGTTGTATAAGTTTATGACCTCTATTTCTACAGATTAAGCAAATTTAGGGATGAATTTGAACTCGTTCTTCAGCAAAGTAGAATTAATTTAACCCGCTTGCAGCGACCTTAAAAAAAATCAGTTAAATTCAAATGAATCTGAGAACAAATTGTAATTGATAATTGAAACAGAGTGTAACTAACAAAATGTATTTTTCGGTAAATTACTATATTTTATTAAAAGATCTACATACATTTCCCAGATCATTGAATTTGAATTGCATACAATAGATGACTGAGAGAAATCTGTAATTTATATTTTCCGATGAATACTATGTTCACCAACTTTCTCACACACACACACACATCTACCAACCAGGCCATGGTGAAAGAACTGCAGCAACCATAATTAGTAGGTATTAACAACTTTTCTTCTACTTCTCATAGATAATGTTTCCATCTCTGGCGTGTCGCATCTGACGTGATCTAAGGTAACACTGTATTCTAAACACAATGTGCACCATTGCTTTAAAGCATAAGAAATAGATTAATGCCCCAGTCAAAAAACCGATAGCTGCTGCAATCACCACCCCAGCCGAAACTTTTGAGGCTGGCGGATGAGAAGGGGTCGTAATGTTGATCAGATCAAGACCCTTATTCCCACTTGTATCAATTGTAACATGTGAATCAAACTCTGGAATAGTTCCAGACAATTGATTGTTTGACAGTAAAAGTTGAGTTAAAGTGCCTAGGTTAGTAAGTAATTCAGGGATTTCGCCAGAAAACTTATTGTTGGACAAGTCCAAAACTTCAAGCAGAACTAATCTAGACAGAACCTTCGGAATTTCTCCTTCAAAGTTGTTGTGGCTGAGATTCAAAGCAATCCGCAAGCTTTTTGGCACACATCTAATGATTCCACTAAGATGGTTGTTCCCGAGTTGAAGTTCTATCAAATTATTTAAATCACCTATTGTTTCAGGTATCGAGCCACTAAGCTGGTTCCCTTGCAAATTCAAATTTGTGAGATTTTGCAAACTAGAGATTGAAGATGGTATTTGACCAGTTAAGGCATTCTGTCTGAGATTTAGCCTTTGAAGAGTACTTAATTCCGTAATCTGATCTGGTATTTCCCCAGACAAATTGTTGAATTGCAAATTTAATACCTGGAGGTAGGTAAGTTTGCCCAACTGCTCCTGCAAAGTACCATTTAAGTTATTGTAACCCAAGTTTATCAGTGCTAGACCACGGCAAAGCCCCAATTCAGGAGGAATTGGTCCAGATAGCTTATTGTTTTCCAGCTCCAAATATATCAAATTGCTAAGCTTTCCAAATGAACTCGGAATTCTTCCACTTAGAAGGTTGTTTCCCAGTCTCAACCTACACAATCTCGGAGATAAGTTTGCAGGTATTGATCCTTCCAATCTATTGTAGGATAAATCCACCTTCTGCAAATTTGATGATGACAGAAGCTCCACCGGTATCACCCCTTGTAGTTTATTAAAACAAAGGTCTAAACTTTTGAGATGTTTAGTCATCCCAACTGGAATTTCACCAACAAAATTATTCTGATTGGCAGAAAACCGCGAAAGGGTTGTGATTTTGAGGAGTGACTTGGGGATTTCACCGGTTAAATTGTTAACAGACAAAATCAAACTATCCAACTTTAAAAGCTCCCCAAACCTCTCAGAGATTGACCCAGACAAATCATTACTACCAAGATCAATCTGAGTCAAGTTCACAGAATTTGCAATTTCTTCCGGAATCGACCCTGATAATGAATTGAACCCAAGATTTAAGCTTCTTAAACCAACTAACCCGTTCAACTGTGCATCAAATTTCCCACTTATATTATTATGAGAAAGATCCAAATATTTTAACCCAATAAAACCCCTAAAAACAGGCAACTTAACAATCTTGTTCCTACTAAAATTCAACGTCTTTAACCCCGTAATCTTACCACAAACCCTCACAAACTCATCAGGGATCAACCCAAAATGATTATTAGAAAGATCAAGACTTTCCAAAGTATCAAGTTGGCAAGAAACAGAAAGAACATCAACATTAGACAAAGAAAATTGAGATAACTTCAGTTCTGTAACAGTCGTATTATCAAGACTGCAAGAAATACCAAACCAAGAACATGGGCTTTCAGTGAACTCAACATAAAACCATGGACTTGATGTTCCATTTGATGTTACAAGATCATAAATTTTAAACATAGTTGAGTTCTGGGCAGGAAGTAACTGAGAAGACACATTGTTTATTAAGAAACAACAAAGAAGAAAAGAGATGGTTTCAACATACCTTTTCATCTTACCTAGCTGCTGTTGTATCCTAGGAAACAAGAACTCTATTCTTTAGTTAAAAAAAGGAAAGGAAGAACACAACTTTGTGCAGAAGTAAGATTCTGTTGTAGATTATTCTATGCATGGAGAGAATGTAATATAGGCCAATGGCAGAAGCGATGTTAAGCGGTTTAATTCGATACGATTCTATGCCTGATGACTTGGACTATTTCAAATATTGGAGGTCTTCTCTTCTATACAGTTAAGTTTTTGTTAAATTCTTGTTCTTTTAACAGAATTACACTACTAGTTTCTTAATAATGGATCCTCAACGGGACCATGCAAATGTTTTACACAAGTCCTAAATCAACTTGATAACCGATATATCATCGTATTCGTGCATTGTTACAGTATTTGTAGAGATAATTAGAACCTGATCTGCACCAACATGAACACACAAACACACACATACAGAAAAACACCTACTTATTTCTTATGGGGGATTAGGCGAAGTAAAACACCTTTCATTGGTGATGGATAAACATACAATATTTTCTTGGGACTCACTTTCTCCAGTCTGAAATTTGTAACAATGTTATGCATAAACACCAGAATTTCAAGTCGACCGTACTCTTTTCCAGGACACATTCTACGTCCTCCGCCAAAAGGTACGTAAGTGTATGGAGCAATTCGATTCCCTTCAAATCTCGATGGATCAAATTTTTCTGGATCAGGAAAGTATTCGGGATTCATGTGTGTCGTATACGCCGTCCAATGTGTCTACAAATCAAAGCAAGTTACAGATTTAACTATGTGATCAAATAGGCTAATTAAAATAAGAATCTAAAAGCCATGTGATTAACTTCTGTTTTGTGCTTTTTTTCGTTTTCCTAATGTGTTGTTCTTAATATTTTTTGAAATACGAAACATTGTTTTCGAAAGTACAGAATATTGGTTTTCACAATTCTCGGGTTCTCGATTGAGCAGAATGTGTAAAATAAGTGTAAAATACCTTCATTCCTTTCTGAATGGTGAATCCAGCAAAGTTGAAATCAGTTATAACCTCTCTAAATGCACCATTACCAGTTGGATGCAACCTTAGCACTTCACAAAGCACATTCCAAGAGTATTTCATTTTCAGAACGTCTTCCCAATTCAACAATTCCTTTTCTTTCTTTGAATTTGCTATTTCCATTTGTTCTGCAAGTTCACATGTCAGAAGCTTGAGAATTCAAGCCTTCCTAAATGCAGCTGCGCGAGGTTTACCCATTGCAAAAAAATAAAATAATAACACTAATTATAAGTTGACATTTACTAGCTGATAACCCGTGCCAAACACGGGCGCCATTTTCACATTGTTTTCCTTATTAATAAAGAGTATAGATGCGGTACCTTTGTAAACCTCGTTATAGATATGCGGAAGTTCAGCTAGATACTTCAAGACAAAGGTTGCAGCAGCGCTTGTGGTCTCAAAACTAGCAAGAAGCAAGCCAATAATGTTGTTGCAGATCTCCTTTGGTCTCATAAAATTTCCATTTTTATCAGTCACTAGCAGTAATCGGGACAGAAAGTCTTGACCAGTTACCGATTTCTCATTGCTGTAATTCTCCAACAACATTGCATCTCTTCTCTCGGTAATGATCTTCATAAGTTCTTTTCGTAGCAATATTCCACCCTTAATAGCTCCATTGTAAGCAGTGCCAGGCAGATCAAGTGGGACAGAATAGATTCCATTAGCAACCGAAGCAAAGTGCTTGGCAAGCTTTGTGACATGCTCATCAGAAACAACATTCATAAATAATCTACACGATAGATTAAACGTGTACTTCCTTAACAGAAGAAGCGCGCTTACTACCTCCTTACTAGCCCAATCAGACTCCACGTGCTCTCGTGCCATGGAATCCATTGTCCGAATGTACTCTTTTAGCACTTCTATCTTTAAAATAGTATGTACAGAACTCAACATTACAGCTGTGGTTTCGTCCACAGGGGCTGCCTCGACGAATTCCGGATCATATAATGGCCTTCTCACAAACAGTGGCCACCAGGACCTGACTAGTTTGTTCTCATTAGTAAAGAGAATCTTGTTTCCCTCTGGTCCGCAGAAGACAGCCATTTTTTCTCCGAATAGATTGGTTTTAAATACATTCGGTGAGTATTTTTCCATTCTTTCATCGATAAATTTTTGAGGACCTAATAGAGCATACCGGATAGATTCTCCAACAAGTGGCCATCCCCTTGATCCCGGGGGGCAATTTACGTTTGAGCATCCATTCTTTTCTGGTTTTCGCGAGATGAAGAAAACGAAAAAGAGTGATATAGGAAGGATTAGTAATACAAGTATATATGGGTTCATGATCACTAGCACTTCCAGAGCTAGGTAGCTAGATATATGACTTCTCTGCACAGACATTGTCAAGTAATCACCCTCTAAAATATTTGAAAAAGTAATCTCTGAGTCATTTAAAATATTTTGTTTTTAAACAAATAAAATAAATGTGTTTTTTTGTTTTTTGACGTAAAGGGAAGAATTCATTAAAATATTGAAATTCAGCCACGACAAACCTGAACTGTCAATTACAACCTGATTGTGAAACAAAAAACGAGCTAAACAAATAGCCGTTTTGTTTTGAGATCGCTTAACACATAGAATATTCAAATTCTTTAATCTAAAAATTATTACAATGAAATCTCGAACAATCCAACCTACATCAGTTGTGAAACTAGTAGCATCGCAATTGACCTTCACATAAGCACCATCTGTAGCCCAATGTTCAGAACTATACATCGACTGATATTGAAGCAACAAATGCCTCCAAAATATGAACAATTTTTTGTTGTGAAAGGTGAGCTCTTGCGGTATTCACCATCTCAAATTTGATGCAAGCCTTACAGATCACCCAAAATACCATATAAATCCTTCTCAGAAAAATTACCAAAACCCATAACAAACCACACAAAACATTAAAACATAACACACTACCATCCCAAAAAAGATGGGCACGACACGACTAAACAAACTTAATAACAAGGTACTCGACAAGAACTCACTCAAAAATGATTAGATCTCGATTTTATTAAAAAAATTGGTAAATATAATAGATGATGGGAGAGCGAATGGACTTAATAAGGGAAGGGGATGAAGGTTGAAGAATGAAGAACTGACTGTTAGAACCCTAATTTTGAGAGTCCTCTCAAAACAATAAATGTGTTTTATTTGCATGAAGTGGTGTAAATCTTTTTCTATTGTAATGCTTTAGGTAAAACGTAGTTATCTTGTCACCCGAAAACTTTTAAGAAAACACTACACATCACTAACACTCCACCTAAAAATAGTATTTTATTTGAAAATCTGGTCATCAGGCTTAGATTTTCCCTATATAATGGAAGATTGTGAAGTGAAACGTATAGAGAAGAAGAAATAATAAATAATAAAAGTTGAAAGGGAGTAATATTAATTTTTATGTCAAGTACCTAATACATGATGTGATGTCATATATAATGTATGAGTTAAGTTCTATGAAAAAATATATAATTAAAATATTATAAAATATAATATTTTGTAAATTATGTTTTGTAAAAATTATTATTTTATTTAAAAAATTGAATTATATATGTATTGTATGTAAAACATTGCAAATCAGATTATTCTGCAAAAAATAATATCCGGCTTGTAGAACAATCATGATAAGTTTGCGGAACATTCACGATTTTTAATAAAATAGTGATTTTTATACAACATATTTTACAAATAAACATGTTTTGCATTTTTTAAAATATAAATTATAATCAAATTTTCTATATTTTGATTGAAAAAATATATGATTTGCAAATGTAAGTGTCCAAATAGTGGTATTAATAGAACTTTTCCCTATAATTTATTGTAGACCGTAATTTTGTTTTCTTGTAATGTAGACTATTCCGTAGAGGGGGCAATTAGTAAATGATAAAAATACTCTTTTTATTCACAATTAATATTCTTTGAAGTTTTACATGTATTTAAAAATGCATAAAAAATATAGTTTGATAAATTAATTTTTATTTTTCTAAACAAAAAATTAAAATTTGAAATTTATCTAGTAAGAGAGAAGTTTAAAAATTATTTACGACGATATATTTTATTTATGTATCTTAAAATATGCATAAAGGCTAGGGTGAAACTTAAAAAATAATTAAGAATTGAGGGGATGGGATCTATTTACATATCACACCTTGTAGTACTTAAGCCACTTTTAATTAATTCGTTAACATCATAATTATTTTTTATTTTCTTGTCCCCGAAAGAAAAAGGTAAACATTAGCTTAACAAAAAAAAAGAGAGGGTGAACATCACGTGACTTAATTGATGACAATAACAATTGACAAACGATACCTAACCACCTCTGATTAATTTTTGTGATAGTACTTTTTAATGAAACACTAGCCGATAACGTACCAAGCACGAGCCGAATTGATATTAAAATATTAAAATTGATAATTTATTAATAAAAATTATTAAAAATATAATTATCGAGAATTGAATGATAAAAATATATAATAAATAAACCATTATTTAATTATGTAGTCATATAAAATTGAACCGTAATAAAACTAAAGAAATTAAAGTAGATAAATAAGTAAGGAAGCTGATATGGGTTAAAAATAACTCTAAAGACATAATTAATATTGCATTAATTAAACCTAGCTGGTCCATAAATAAGCCCCATTAATAAGGCCCGAAACTCTAATTAAATATTAATTTTGTAATTAATATTTGGGCTGGAAGTACAACCTGTATTAGGAGACGTCCAATACAAGCTTGTTCTAATACAAGTGGGCTTGTTTCAATACAAGTCCGTTATGATATGGAAACAACTACTACAAGGAAGGATCTAGATTTTATACTTATCCACCGTCAAGCATAAGACTTATCCTTTAAGAAAGTCAATACTTATCCACCGTCAAGGATAAGACTTATCCTTCAAAGAAATCAATACTTATCCATTAGACTTTTAAATGCCTATATAAAGGGTCTGACCCCTCATCTCAGAACTACGTTTTGGACACAACTCCATACGTCATCTACAACGTTTTAGACTTCATCCTCGAATAAGGACATACAAGTCACTACGTCCTTGGTGTGCCCCTGCCGCCATAGCCCCGAGGGCAACACCAAGAACTACGTTTTATTGGCTTGATTCTCTAAACACTAGAGATACGCAGGCATCTTGTTAGGACCGAGTTAGTCCCCGACAACAAGAGCAGCCATTAAAGCTCGAAACTCTCTAGCCCTAGCATTAAATTCGCAAGCACAGTTTTTATTCCGCAACATTTGGCGCCGTTAGTGGGAAGACAACATCAACCATGGCAAACACACGACGAACGACTCGAGAAACTCAGACTTCTGAAGGACTTCCTCTTACCTCTGAAACAGAGACTCATGGAAGCCAATAGCCGCCAACTATTGTCACTAATGGGGCGAATATCCCCCTCACCACTACTCAATGACCAGAAATCCCAATTTCGGTCGAAGGGACGAATCTCCTGCAAATGGTCGTTCATGGCCCTAATCCTCAAGAGGCAACTCTCCAGCAACCAATCACAACCTCTCCACTGCTCATGAATGCACCACATAGCCTACAACTTCACACCACAAATCTTCCCCAATACGCGACTCAAACTTTAGGGATGCCAACCTATGGTATGCCACCTCGACCCACGGTGGGCAGCAGTGGTATCAATCCAACCTATCACGAAGCATATGTGCCTCCTTATGTTCAAGGTCTGTGACCCCAAAATCAACAAACTCAGACTCGACAGACCCCCTTGATTCAAGACTACTCAGGTCCCTATACTGAGGATGAGAATTATTCAACTTGAGATGAGAGGGATGTTGCCCCAAGGAGGAGACGCTCTTCCCAAACCAATCGGGAACAACCCCAAACCACCAAGGAAAAGATCGCGGTCCATGAGGCAGAGGCTGCAAGACTCAAGAAAGTACTAGCGGAAGAAGAGGCTGCAAAAGCACAAAGCCAAGCAACTGGAAGAGTCCCGGTGATCAATTTAGATCATGCACCGAGAAGAACCAAGAGGGCTGAAGCCCCAAAGGGTGATCCTACTGTGTTGTTACCCTTAGGTAGGGCTGTCAAACGGATAATTCGGATACGGATCTGCCTGTATCCGAATCCGAATCCGAAAATCTGAATTCGTATCCGGATCCGTATCCGAATCCGAAAATATTTAAATAAAAATATCTGAATCTGAATCCGCCGGATACTATCCGGATACGGATAATATCCGAATCCGAATTTCAGTCAGAATTTTTTAGTTTTTATATTAAATTCTAATTCAATAAAATTGAAAAAAAAATAAAAATTTTAATTTTTTTTTAAAAAAAGTAAACTAAACTAAAACTTAAATTTATTAAAGTCTATTTTATTTTTTTCAAAAATTTACTTTTTAGTATAATTTTGTTTATTTTAAAATATTAAATTTTAATATCTATATATATATATGTGTGTGTGTGTGTGTGTGTGTGTTTACGATTATCTACAACTTATATAAATATATTGTTTAATGATTAAATTATATATATATTATGTAAACTTAAAATATAATTTCTAAATAATGTGTAAATATATATATATATATATATATAATATATTATTTATTTATCATATTTATTTAATTTCGGATTCGGATATTACCGGATACGGATGCACCTATATCCATATTCGTATCCGCAACTACCGAATTCGAATTCGGATAATATTCGCTTTATTTCGGATACGGATAAAATCCGCTTTATTCCGGATACGAATATAGATATTTCGGACGGATATCGGATTTTTCGAATTTTTTTGACAGCCCTACCCTTAGGAGATCCTGATGATCCTACACCGTCTTTTACTCAGGATATTATGAAAGCTAACATATCCAGAAAATTTAAGATGCCAACAATCAAAGCTTATGATGGAACAGGAGACCCCGCGAATCATGTGAGGACTTTCTCTAATGCACTGTTGTTACAGCCCACGAATGATGCAGTCAAATGCAGAGCGTTTCCACAAACCCTGGCGGGCATGGCTCAGCGTTGGTACAGTCATCTCCCTCCCAATTCCATTGGATCCTTTAAGGAGTTGATCAAGGCGTTCATCAACCAGTTTGTTAGTGGGAGAGTGCATGAGATGAGTTCAGCATCTCTCATGGGAATTCAACAAGGCAAGAATGAATCCTTGAGGGACTACATAAATCGATTTACCAGGGAGGCTCTTAAAGTCCCGGATCTGGAAGACAAAGTGTCCATGATAGCCCTGCAACAAGGAACCACTAACGACCACTTTAAATGGTCTATGGCAAATCACCCCCTGAAAGCATGTGGAAGCTACAAGACAGGGCTGGAAAGTACATTAAAGCTAAGGAGAACATGGGAAATATGAACCAAATACTGGGGGTAATGGAAACGGAAAGAAGAAGAAGGAGACTCAAGAGTATGATGTAAGGGACAAGTACCCCAGAACAACAAAGGATTCTGATCCTGCACCAAAGAAGGGTAATCCCTTACAAAGATTCACGGAGTATGCAAGATTGAATGCTCCTAGAAGTCAAATCCTGATGGACATTGAGAAAGATGTTAATCTCCGATGGCCGAAGCCACTGAGGACTGATATAGAGAAAAGAAACAAGAACCAATTCTGTCGATTCCACAAAGAAGTTGGTCATGACACCGACGATTGTAGACAACTGAAGGACAAAATTGAATTCTTGATTCGAAAGGGAAAACTGGATAAGTTCACCAAGGATGGGAATTAAGGAAACCAAAGAGGAAACTATGAGAAGAAAGACTATGACAGAAAGGATAATGATCAAGATCGTAATCCTAGACCCCGAGGTCCAGTTATCAACATGATATTTGGAGGACCGACTGCGGCTGGCTCTTCTAGGAATTCACGAAAAGCTTATGCTAGAGAGGTAATGACTATTGTTGGAGAAGCACCAAAGTGTGCCAAAACAGAAGTTGCCATTAACTTCGATCATTCTGACCTAGAAGGGGTAAAATTTCCTCATGATGACCCATTGGTCATCACACCTGTGATAGGAAATTCTTAAACCAAGAGAGTTCTGGTTGACAATGGAGCTTATGTGGATATCTTATTCCACGATGCTTTCATCAAGATGGGATATACTAACTCACAGTTGACACCCTCAAACATGTCTATCTACAAATTCAATGGAGTCGAATCAAAGGTAGAAGGCACAATCCAGCTCCCCATGACTATAGGGCAAGGCTCGAAGACAACGACTCAAATGCTGAACTTCTTGGTTATAAAGACAACCTCTACCTATAACGCAATCCTTGGAAGGACTGACCTTCATGCTTTTAAGGTTGTTGCCTCAACATACCACTTGAAAATAAAGTTTCCTATAAGGAACGGGGTTGGTGAAGAGCGAGGAGATCAGAAAATGGCTAGAAGTTGCTATGTAGCTGCACTAAGACCTGATGGAGTCGGGGGCAGCTTCTCCCAATTGAGGACATGGATTCAAGGAATAATGAAGATAGAAGGGGAAACACAACTGAGGATTTGATCCCTATCCCCTTAGTTCCAGGAGAACCAGATAAAGTCACTTACATTGGGGCACTGTTGCCTGACCCTGGAAGGGCAACATTATATCTTTCCTCCAAGAGAATGAATATGTTTTTGCTTGGACAACAGCTGATATGACAGGGATTGATCCCCAATTGATAAGTCACAAGTTGAACGTAGATCCCGAAAGGAAGACGGTGAAGCAAAAGAAGAGGAATTTTGCTCTAGAAAGGCAAGAGGCCATAAAGCAAGAGGTAGATAAACTCTTGGAAGTAGGATTCATTGAAGAGATTCAATTCCCTGAATGGTTGGCTAACCTGGTAATGGTCAAGAAAGCCAATGGAAAGTGAAGAATGTGCGTAGACTTTACGGACTTGAACGATGCATGTCCTAAGGACTGTTTTCCCCTACCAAGGATCGACACTTTAATAGATGCCACTGCAGGGCACGAAATGCTAAGCTTCATGGATGGTTTCAGCGGATACAACCAAATCAAGATGCATAAGGATGACATTCGCAAGGTATCATTCATTACTGATTTTGGTGTTTACTGCAACTTAGTTATGGCCTTTGGACTCAAGAATACAGGTGCCATATACCAAAGGTTAGTGAAATTTTTTTTCAAACATCTCATTGGCAAGACCATGGAGGTTTGCGTGGATGACATGTTAGTCAAAAGCCTCGATAAGGCCGATCACATAGAGCACCTCCGAGAGGCATTTGAAGTGCTGAGACACCAGAAAATGATATTGAATCCTGCCAACTGCGCCTTTGGCGTAGGGTCAGGCAAGTTTTTGGGTCTGATGGTCTCTAAACGAGGAATTGAAGCCAACCCCGAAAAAATTAAAGCAATTGTGGATATGGAACCACCGCACTCTGTTAAAGATGTTCAGAAACTCAGTGGGAGAGTGGCAGCATTGGGAAGGTTCATCTCTAAGTCAGGGGAAAAGTGTCTACCCTTTTTCAAAGCATTGAAGAACATGAAAAATTTTGAGTGAACAACAGAAAGCCAAGAAGCCTTTGAGGCCTTGAAAAAATACATGATTGAAGCACCGTTGTTGGCAAAACCAAAACCTGGAGAAACGCTCGATCTATACTTGGTAGTTTCAAACACCGCCTTGGGAGCTGTTTTGGTGAAGGAAAAATCAAAGGTTCATAAACCCATCTACCATGTGAGCAAAATTCTTCACGGAGTAGAAGTAAACTACTCTATGATAGAAAATTTTGCTTTAGCCTTGATCATGGCCTCAAGAAAATTACGCCCGTGCTTTCAGACGCATAAGATAGAAGTCTTGACTGACCAACCATTAAGAAATATCCTGCATAGTCCTAAGGTCAGTGGAAGACTGATCAAATAGGCGATTGAGTTGGGAGAGTTCGACATCAAGTATAAGCCCCGAACGGCCATTAAAGCACAAGCACTTGCTGACTTCATGGTTGAATGTACCATCGACAACCAAGAAGTCGGGGGGCAGGAAGTAGTACCCTTGGAGGGCAAAGAAGTTGAAAAACAAGATGAAGAGATGGTATTTAAGGAAAACTAGGTGCTCTATCAAGCGGAGCAGGTTTAGTGCTATAAAGTCCCGATGGATTTCTCATTTAGTATGCACTAAAGTTGGACTTTCAGACAACAAACAATGAAGCTGAGTATGAAGCCCTGATAGTCGGCTTAGGTTTGGCTGGGGCCTTGAGAGTTAATACTCTCAAAGTATGTGAAGACTCGAGATTGGTAGTCTCACAAGTAAATGGAGAATTTGAGGTTAAGGATGAAACCATGGCCAAAATATCTGAAGCTTGTGGAAGCCATCATGACCCAGTTTGACGAATTCTATATGGAACACATCCCTAGAGAAGAAAACATGAAGGCCGATGCCTTGTCTAAATTTGTTTCTTATGAGATAGAGAACTATGTCGAAAGTGTATACTTCCAAGTCTTGAAGACCCCGAGCATAAATGGAAAACTAATAGCACCTATTGACATATGTGGCTGTTGGATAGACCCCATTAAGGCTCATCTTGAAACCGGTTGGTTACCAAATAATGCCTTGGAGGCACGAAAGTTGACAATAAGAGCATTGAGGTACGCCTTGATCGAGGGATCTTATACAAGAAGTCTTTTGTCATTCCTTACTTGAAGTGTCTACGACCCCAGGAGGCAAAGTTAGCCTTGAACGAAGTTCATGAGGGAATTTGTGGGCAGCACTTGGGGGGCAGGGCCCTTACTCATAAAATCACACGTCTAGGCTTCTACTGGCCAGATATGTTTGTTAATGCGAAATATTATGTGAAGAAGTGTGAACGGTCTCAAAAGCATGCACCTGTGGTTAGGTAACCGCCCGAGATGTTAACATCAGTTAACTCACCGATCCCGTTTGCCATGTGGGGCATGGACATACTTGGGCCATTTCCAGTGGCAAGTGCACAAAGGAAGTTCTTGATAGTGGCAATTGACTACTTCACTAAGTGGATTGAGGCTAAACCTCTAGCCAATATAACCACCAAACAAGTATTGCAATTTCTATGGGAAAGTGTAATGTGTCGATATGGAATCCCATGAATCCTGGTCACGGACAATGGGAAGCAGTTTGACAATGAAGATTTCAAGAAGTATTGTGAGGAGAACAACATTGAGTTGCAATTCACATCAGTTGCTCATCCTCAAGCAAAAGGACAAGCCGAGGTGGCCAACCGAATCATCCTAGATGGACTCAAGAAGAGAGTTGAACGCTCAAGGAACACTTGGGTGGACGAGTTGCTCTCTATACTTTAGGCATATCGTACCACTTGCAAGGTTACTACTGAAGCAACTCCATTCCTGTTAGCCTATGGGACAAAAGTCGTGGTGCCAGTGGAGATTACTCATACCTCCCTAAGAGTAGGGGCCTTTGAGCCTGAATCGAACAAAGAAGGTACGAGGTTGGATTTTGATCTAATTGATGAAGTCAGAGATGAGGCAAATGCCAAGATCGTGGAACATCAGAAGCGAGCATCTTTCTACTACAACCTGAGGGTTAAAGAAAGGTTCTTTCATCAAGGAAACTTGGTTCTAAAAAAGATTGAAGCATCCGGGGTTGGACAGAAAGGAAAATTAGCCACTAATTAGGAAGTGCCCTACAAAGACAAGAATGTGTTTGGACGAGGCTCGTATAAGCTAGAAACCCTCGAAGGGCATGAGGTGCCAAGGACTTGGCATGCCTCAAACTTAAAAGTTTATTATGTTTAGTGCATCTTAAAAGGATCCGCTAGTAAGACAAGTAGAAATAAGGTTCGATGAAATCATGAGCTTCCTAGAAAGCAGATGAAGGGTTGAACCCGTTTTGATTGGTAGAAACATCCTCAAAGCTTTGCCAAGACAAACTACAAATGAATGCAAAGGAAAGCATACAAAATATGCATGTCAACTGCACAAATAGAATTGAATACAACGAACCCCGAAGGGTGAATGTTGCTAATAAACATACAAAAGAAAGTCAAAGATGCCAATTGTTAATTAGCGAAAATTTCAAGCTCGGGAGAAGTTTGATATGATAGACTTGAGAATGAATCACTACGAGTGCAACCATCAGTAAGAACTCGTAAGGGTGAAGGGTTGAAACCCCAGAAACCTAAGACATTCAGTCCAAACCCCATCATTCGATATGCTCAATGAAAGGCTTAAAGCCAAAACAAGACGGTATAAGACATAAAAGGCTTATGCAAATGTCAAGCTAGCCTCAAATAAGGCAAAATCGTCGTAAATGTGTAGGTCGCTCCACACTTTACACCAAGATGATACTCGTGAAACACTAGTGTATATTAAAATCCCCAAAAAAAGGTAGTAAGTCCCAGGTAAGGGATAAAAAGACCCCAAGTCTCGAAAAAGACCGGTATAACTTCTATGAAATCCTAGTGCATTATCATAGAAGTTGGGGGGCAATTGATATGGGTTAAAAATAACTCTAAAAACATAATTAATATTGCATTAATTAAACCTAGCTGGTCCATAAATAAGGCCCATTAATAAGGCCCGAAACTTTAATTAAATATTAATTTTGTAATTAATATTTGGGCTAGAAGTACAACCTGTAATAGGAGACGTCCAATACAAGCTTGTTCTAATACAAGTGGGCTTGTTTCAATACAAGTCCGTTATGATATGGAAACAACTACTACAAGGAAGGATCTAGAATTTATACTTATCCATCGTCAAGGATAGGACTTATCCTTTAAGAAAGTCAATACTTATCCACCGTCAAGGATAAGACTTATCCTTCAAAGAAATCAATAATTATCCATTAGGCTTTTAAACGCCTATATAAAGGGTCTGACCCCTCATCTTAGAACTACGTTTTGGACACAACTCCATACGTCATCTACAACGTTTTAGACTTCATCCTCGAATAAGGACATACAAGTCACTACGTCCTTTGTGTGCCCCTGGCGCCATAGCCCCGAGGGCAACACCAAGAACTACGTTTTATTGGCTTGATTCTCTAAACACTAGAGATACGTAGGCATCTTGTTATCACAAATATATATTTTTACAATTTTAAAATAATAATAAAACTTTATTTTTTATATAATAATATATTTAATATATATTTTTTGCATTTTATAATATACACTGATATTATGTACGTTGAAACTTGTATATCAAATAATTACTTCTAATTTCAATAATATTATTTATATCTATGACATTATGAAGATCACAGCAACCAACTAAGATAATAGAAATGATGATGAATGATTTAAATTAAAAGTTATAATACAAGAAAATATATGTCAAAGTATTATCATGAAATATTTTCCATACTTGTAAAATATATAAAAATGTGTATTTTATCAAAAATATCATTTTATGCGAAAGTTGGTATCGATATTTAACTCTACAATTTTCTTAAAAAATATTAATTATCACGATAAAGAGATTATTAAATTTTAATATTGGTCCCGACTTGGAGACCGAGACTTTTTTTTATCAATTTCGAGCTACAGTATATACTAGCTTATAACCCGTGCAACACACGGTTATTTTTTTAATATCTATAATTATAATAATTTGCATTTCTTTAATAATTGTATGTTATTAGTTTTTACACTTTATTTATTAGGTTTTATAGGCTCAATATATTATTTATGTTGTATCTTGAGTTCTAAAAATTATATTGAACGATTTTACGGCCCAAATAAAACTCACAAAATAATCTTTAATTTAATTATCGTTTAATAATTTTCCCAATTAAAACTATCCAAAAACTGAAGAAAGAATAAAAATGATGAATTTTTGTATTAGTTCTATTCAACTTAGGAATATAATTAAAATAAGAAAATCTACTAAAATTAGAATTAAAGTATAGACCAACAATCAAATAAACCTACTTAACTCAGAATTAAAATTATGAATTTTTACATCGAGAATTATAATAATTTGATTTAAGTCAAATTTTTAAGTCAACTTAAAAAACCAACTCATATTTGATTTATATTATAATAATTAATTAGTTTAATATTAGATATAACGGTACTCATACATCTCTTTTAAGATCCACGGTTCTTATTGATTTAGCGGTAGAGGGATCAAAGTTTTGAATAAGATCCCTCTTTTGACTTTAGGAAACAAATTCAAATTTAAATTTAGATTAAAATCCAAAATTTCATGTTCAGTAAAATTCAATTAGCACAAATACCCATATTATTTTTACATCCATAATATATTTTCATATAAAAAATGATATGATATAAAATTTAAATTTTAGTACTTAAAATTTTACTAACTTATATCACGTGTCATGTTAAGTGGCACAATTATTCTTTTCTTTTTTGTATATTTTATTTTTTAAAGATTGATTTTTGTTGTAAATATTTTGATTATAATTAATTTTAAAATAGTTAATTCCATATTTTAAGATAAATAGGCCTAGAAATGTATCTAATTAAATAATTGGATGCATTTTAAATAGTTTAACTATAATAAAGAGAAAATTTTATTAGAAAAAGTATTGCGTTTTAACTAAAAAAGTTAATTAATTATAAATATGTACTGTTATTATTTAATAATATTTTTTATAAATAAATAAGGGCAATTAAGTAAAAATACGTTTTATCAAAAAACTGGTACCGTACTAACCAACCAAACTTTTAATGTTTCGGCTATTATATTATAGTATAGACAGATAGCTTATAACTCGTGTAATGCACGACTTTTTTTTTAATATTTATAATCATATTAATTTCATGTTATTAGTTTTTAGATTTTATTTATTAAGTTTTATAAGCTCAATACTTTATCTATGTTGTATCTTTAGTTCTAAAAATCAGAGTTAAAACCAAATTTACACCCCGCATAAAACTCAAAAAATAATATTTAATTTAGTGATAGTTTAACAAAAAAAATTCTAATTAAAACTACCCTGAAATTGAAGAAAGAATAAAATAACGAATTTTTACATTATTTCTATTCAACTTAGGAATAGAATTAAAAATAAAGAAAAACAACTCAACTTAGAATTAAAGTACAGACCAAGAATCAAATAAACCGACTAAACTTATAATTTGAAGTTACAAATTTTTATATTGAGAATTGTAATCAGCTTAAAAAACCTCATCATATTTGGTTTATATTATTAAAATAAATCTTTTTAATATTAGATCTAATGTTTCTCATTCATCTATTTTAAGATCAACGGTCCTTATTAATTTTGCGGTACAGGACCAAAGTTTTGGATAAGATCCCTCTCACGCTTATTATTGGGATTTTATTAGAGAACGTTCAAACTTTGAGCGTGAACTCATTCTAAAGCACTTGCAGTGACAATGTAGTATTCTCTTCTAGCAGCGCTTCCCGATTCAATTGCTTGATTCACTAAGCTGAGCTAAACCTTTGACACCGGCACTGGATCCCCCTATCATTCTCCTTAGTTTCTAAACTCCCGCCTCAGCTTCGCGGATGGGAGGAGGGCGAGAGCTGAGCCTGCAAACTCTATGCTCTCTACTCTATTTACTTGCAATGCTACTCGGCTCTGCGTCCATCGAAAGTAGCTAACCCCTTATGAGTCGCAGCGGACTAGATCGAATAAGAAGTGCTCGTTGATGTCATCACCCTAATCAGAAGAATTACGATGGTACGAAACAATGAAGTAGGGTTCTCAGTGGGGCGGGTTCGGGGCGGGGATCGCCATTCCCATACCCGCCCCACATAAAAAAAATTTGCCCCATCCCTGCCCCATTTCCCCACAGGGATTTATTGTTTATCCCCATCCCCGTCCCATGAGCAACATTAAATCCCCGTCCCGCCCCGCCCCGTCCCGCCCCGCCCCGCCCCGCCCGTCCCGTCCCGTTTTCACACCACCCTATATAATAATTAACTTTTTAAAAATATATATTTAAAAAAATATTTATTATTATGTATTTTAATATATAAATTTAAAAATAAAACAAATGCATATGTAATTTAAAACACAATTTATCTTATATTAGGTACGTATTATATAAAACTAATATAAATAAGTTATAATTTATTATATATTACAAACATATGATATTATATGATAAAAAATAGATTATATTAATATATATATATATATATATTATTTTTAATTCGGGGCGAGGCAGGTTTTCCCCGCGGGGATTGTACAAATATCAAACCTGCCCCATATTTAAACGGGTTAAATATTTATTCCCCGTCACTGCTCCATTCCCCATTTAAGCGGGACGGGGTAACCCCATTTGGAGCGGGTTAGGGTCGGGTTCCCCATTTTTCCCGCCCCATTGAGAAGCCTACAATGAAGTTACGTAGTACTAGCGCGCTTCGAGCCTACGGATCCTCCAGATCTTTGATCTGCTTAAAAGGCGCCCATTCTATATTTTCTCCGTGGTTGGTGATAGTAGGCACAATACAAATAATATATACAGCTTCACAAAAAAAAGAAGAAGATTATTATGGTAAAATGAGGCCCAGAAGATTATTATGGGAAAAGTGAAGCTCAGCTGGATGCTGAATCGGGAGTACCGGGCGTGGTAGATAATGATTTAATTTAATGTAATCAAATGTAAATATTGGATATAAAATTAAATCAGTGACTTGATATACATAAAAATTAAAAAAAAACTAATTAAGTAACTATTTTAGTAATTTTAGAAACTTATTATTTGAAAATTCAAATTATGCTATTAAGGACCAATATAAATGGATATTAAAAAAAATATTATAATGAACTGTTACAAAATTAATTTATGTATTGGCTCTCCGGGCCTTCAGCCATGTGTTGTATACTCCGTAGGTCCTTATAATATTTCATTACAGACAATTTGTTCATTACAGACAAGTCTTAAACAAAAACGTAATTTGTTAAGATCAGAACTGAACTGCAACAATTAACATAAACATGCACACAGAAACTCTGGTGCTACGTGCATGTGCACTTATTTGATGAATGCTACGTGCATGCACACAAGGTGTTACACAACGGGCATCTCCCGTGTGAAGCTGTTTTTCTTGTAGTGGTAGTGTAGATGCATATAACTAGTAATTATTTCTTATGGGGGATTAGCCGAAGTAAAACACCTTTTGTTGGTGATGGGAAAACATGCAATATTTGTCCAGGACCAACGTTCTCCAGTTTGTAATTTCTGACAATGTTATGTATAAACACCAGTATTTCTAGTCGAGCATACTCTTTTCCACGACACATCCTTGGTCCTCCGCCAAAAGGCACAAAAGTGTATGGAGCAATTCGATTCCCTTCAAATCTCAACGGATCAAATTTTTCAGGATCAGGGAAGTATTCCGGATTCTTGTGTGTTGTCTGCGTCGTCCAATAGGCCTACAAATCAAAACTAGTTATCGATATAATCCCTGTTTCCTGCTGCTATTTTGTTTCTGCGAATGTAGTGTTCTGTAGATTTTTTTAAGTAAGGCATTGTTTTTAAAACTACAGAATATTGGTTTTGACAATTCTCCGGTTCTTGATCAAGCAGAAGGTATAAATTAAGTGTAGAATACCTTCATTCCCTTTGGAATGGTGAAACCAGCAAAGTTGAAATCGGTTATAACCTCTCGAAAGGCACCTGTGCCAGTTGGAAGCAACCTTAAAGCTTCACACACCACATTCCAAGTGTATTTCATTTTTTGAATGTCTTCCCACTTTAACAATTCATTTTCTTTCTTGGAATTTGCTATTTCCATTTGTTCTGAAAGTTCATATGTTAGTAGCTTGAAAAATCGAGCCTTACAATACGCAGCTGTGTGATTAAGACCATAGCAAAAAGAACAAATAACTATACAAGAATCTAGTACCTTTATAAACCTCGTTATAGATATGCGGAAGCTCAGCTAGATACTTTAACACAAATGTTATAGCAGTGCCAGAGGTCTCGTAACTAGCAAGAAGCAAGCCGATAATGTTGTTGCAAATCTGCTTTGCGCTCAGAAATTTCCCATTTTCATCAATTACCAATAGCAATCGAGACAGCAAGTCTTGACCTGTTACGGATTTCTCATTTTTGTAGTTCTCCATCAGCATTGCATTTCTCCTCTCTGTAATGATCTTTATAAGTTCCTCTCGAAGCAATTTTCCACTCTTAACAGCTCTATTATAAGCAGTGCCGGGCAGATCAAGTGGTACACAATAGATTCCATTAGCAACCGGAACAAAGTGCTTAGCTAGCATGGTGACATGCTCATCATCAACAACATTCATTAAAAATCTACATCCAAAATCAAATGCATACTTCTTTGAAGCTGAAAGCACCTTTATGACCTCCTTACCAGCCCATTTGGAATCCACGTGCTCTCGTGCCATGGAAGCCATCACTGGAATGTACTCTTTCAAAACCTCCAACTTCAGAATATCATGTATAAAATTCAACAACACAGCTGCAATTTCGTCCGTAGAAGCGTCCGCAAACTCAGAGGAATATATGGGCTTTCTCGCGGACACTGGCCACCAGGACCTGACTAGTTTGTTCTCATTCGTAAATAGAATCTTGTTCCCCTCTGGTCCGCAGAAGACAGCCATTTTTTCTCCAAATAGCGCGCTTTGGAATACATTTGGCGAGTATTTTTCCATTCTTTCGTTGATAAATTTTTGAGGACCTGATAAAAAAATACTGGATGGATTCTCCAATTAATGGCCATCCCCTTGATCCCCGGGGAAAGTTCACATTCGAGCATCTAATCTTTGGTTTTCGCGAGATCAAGACAAGGAAAATGAGTGATATCGGAAGAATTACTAGTGCAAGTACATATGGATTCATGATCTCTACTGCATCCAGAGCCAGATACATAACTTTCTTGATTATCAACTGTAACATGTACAGGGGAATTCAGCTAAGCTTCGAGCTTTGAAATTTTATCAATAAAACCAGTGATATAAAAGCTGATCCAACTAGCCATTAAATTTAATGAGGTGAACAAACTTAATCAACCTTAAATGTAAAGGTGTAAGATTGAGTATGATTACACAAAATGTCAAGTTTTAGTATTGCCAGTATGCATCATGAAATTTGGTATCGCCCTGTCTTTACTCCTGATTTATTTCCAACGTCTGTGTTGTGCACGATAAGTTAGCAAGGGATTGAATAGCAATGGTTTCTAATTCAAGAACATAAAGTAAACGCATGCTTAATCACCTTTCTTGGAAAATTCTCTACTTTCTGGAAATTTTTACCCAATACTCAAGTAGCCTACGCTAGAGATAACACATTTCAATCCGTGAAGGCATCGTATATGAACATTCGCAATTTCTTGTATTGATATTGAATCCGAAGGAATTTTTTCATGCAAGTTCATCTTAGAAATAACTTATTGAAAGTGTTTTTATTAATTAAAAGCAATACAATTCATAGAGATCAGAACTCAATCTGCATGAGAACTTGCGGCATAAAAATAAACACAAACATTGAATTACAGGGCATCCCTACACAATCAGTTTGTTGATAGACAGGGCTAGTTATATTTGGTGGGGAATGAGGCGAACTGGGAGGCCTTCCATTGGGACAGGGGAAGCATGGAATACTATCTTTTCTTGAGGATTTAGTTTCTCCAATTTGAATCTGGTTACGACGTTGTACATGAACACTAGTATTTCAAGTCTAGCATACTCTTTTCCGGGACACATTCTAGGTCCTCCTCCGAAAGGTACAAAAGTGTATGGAGCAGGTCCAGTTCCTTGGAATCTTGATGGATCAAATGTTTCTGGATCCGCAAAGTATTTGGGATTCTTGTGTGTTGTATGCACCATCCAAAATGTCTAGAAACAAGAACGATAAGTTTGTTAGATTATACCTTTCAATGCATTATTATATGATTGAGCAGAAGTAGCAATAGATTAAATCTATGAGATAGACAGTGGGAGTCTGGTAAAACCATGGGGCAAGGAGTACCTCCCTCCCTCAGGATTTTTACACTGTTCCTATGCATTTTCGAATCAATAAAATGATTTGAGTAGCCGAGTTTAGGATGTTATTATGAGTTCGACTGAATGTATACCTTCCATCCCTTGGGAATTGTAAAACCGGCAAAGGTAAAATCAGTGACTGCCTCTCTGAATGCACCTTGACCAGGTGGTGCCAACCTCAGAGATTCGCATGCCACATTCCACGAGTATTTCATTTTCTGAACATCTTCCCACTTCAACAGCTCCCCTGCTTCTTTTGTTTTTGCTATTTCCATTTGTTCTGTACAGTTATTTCAACCACAACATGCTAATTAATCATCATGCCCATAGGACATAAGCAGGAAAAAGAAATTATTTATTAACATTCTCAGATAATGTACCTTCGTAAACCTTTTCATAAATATGTGGAAGCTCAGCAAGATACTTCAACACGAAGGTTACAGCCGTGCTTGTGGTCTCATAGCTTGCAACTAGTAAACCAATAATATTGTTCGAAATTTCCATTTCACTCATGCATTCCCCATTTTCATCCGTCACCAACAGCATTCGAGACAATAGATCACGAGCGGTTGCTTCTGATTTATTCTCCAGCATTTCCTTTTTCCTCTCAGTGATGATCTTCATAAGCTCCTTACGAACTAAAAATCCTCCCTTAATAGCACCATTATAAGCAGTACCAGGCAAATCAATTGGGACGGAGAACATTCCAGAAGTTACAAGAGTAAAGTGCTTGGCTAGCCTTGTAACATGCTCAGCATCAACAATACTCATAAATAGTCTACACGCTAAATCAAATGTGTACTTTTTTGACATCGGAAACACCTTCACTGTTTCATTACCAGCCCATTCAGAATCTACATGCTCTCGTGCCATTAAATCCATGACTGGTATGTATTGTTTTAGAGCCTCTGGCTTGAGAATGTCATGCATGAAACTACGCTTGAGAGCTGAAACCTCCTTCAAAGAAGACTCGACAAACTCAGGAAAAAGCAAGGCCTTTTTCATGGACTGTGGCCACCAGGAAGTAAGTAGTTTACTTTCATTTGTGAAGAGGAACTTGTTTCCTTGAGCTCCACAGAACACAGCCATTTTTTCTCCTAGTAGCGACGTCTGAAATACATCCGGAGAGTACTTTTTTGTTCTTTCTTTCACAAATTCTTGAGGACCTGATAAAGCAAACTTGATACTTTCACCAACTAATGGCCATCCACTTGATCCTGGCGGAACTTTTACATTTGAGCCCTCAGCATTTGGTTTTCGCAATATCAAGAAAATAGACAAGGATAAAGGAATGATGAGTAATGACAACAGAAATGGGAGTGAGCTGATGACTAGTGTTTCCATAGCTAAATATTTAAGTTTCTTGATAGGTATGCAGAGTGAAATAAGATGGTATCAAGCTCTGTATTTGTATGCTAAATCAGACTAATGGAGTTTGTATATATAGAGAAAGCAAATGCAGAGGATTAGTAAAGAAGTTCACTAATAAAACAAAACAAGGCATTACTGTATAGATACTTTAATCTAATTTTTACCAAATTAGATGGCTAATCATGACAAAATAAGGAATATCTTAAATTATTGCTTTCTGTAGAAGTGTTTAAATCCTCTCCTTGGAATCAAATAATTGTACTCTTTTTTGGTAAATCTTGTATTCTTCAAATTGGTGTTTACAAATCTCAAATTTTAGTTAAAAATCAGTATAAAATTTTCATTAAGCCCCGGCCAGCATCAAAATATTGACGTTATTTCATTTTTGCCCCGGTTGTTTTGAAATCATGTTCCGCCGCTAGTTTGTGCTAAAATGAAAGATTGATATGGAGTCCTGGTGATCTTCCCGCTTGAGTAGATGTTCTCATCTTTTTTGACAAGGATTATGGTGCAGAGTTGGACAACTGGCCAGTACATATACATTCTTCTCTTTAGCACATTCATATTAGGTAAATCAATAGGACTTCTTCACTATATTACAAACATAAACTTCTGAAAACATTTTCTGGGTTTATTCGCCAATGGAACTCTAATCACAGGAAAAACTAAAATGAAAATTCTTGACTTTTGATCTAGAGATATCCATCTTCTTCTCTTTGTTAAAAGAGGCGGATGGCTCGAGTCTGAGTAAGTTCATGAAATGTGCAACGGCTAACACTGGGTTTTATTGATAGAAAAGAATTATTGTGTGATCGAGGAGAGCCAGTAGCTGGTAACTCCATTTTGTATGATCAGTTTCCCTTTTATGTGATTTTGAAGTGGAACCCCTCGGGAAATCTTGTCACCGGTGCATGTACAATTTTGCCTCTCTTCACAACAGCCCATCTGGAGAATTAATTTATAACAAGAATAAGGATATACATTTCTTTAGATATTTTTCATATTTGTATGTTTCTAAAAGTGTAGCATCGTGAATACCTCGCACTCTTGATAACAAGAGGTCGAGGTTCTAAAGAAATATGAAAAAAACATAACTCACCTATGTTTTGGGCTTAATTGTAGTGTTACACTCCCTTAAACAAAAATGTCGTACACATTAACCCTTTAAGTATTGATTACATATATCGTGACTCTTGCTCCGACTAAAATTTCAGAATCATGAAATATTACATTTCAGGCAGGGTATAAACGGCAGGAAAATTTCCTTCCAAAGTTGTTAGTCTGTTCCGCCAATCACATACCTTTACTATATGTACAAGTAGCTAATAGTATACATATAACAATCTATATCAGCACAAAAAACATACATCCTTTTGAATTGAAAGATGAATCCTAGCTGTTGCTGTAGGACAATCGACATGTATGAACCAGAAGACAAACATAGGTGAGGAGGAGTTTGATCTCCCATGACAATACACCCAATTTGATTCTCAAAACTCAATCTTCAAACTTTGTTATTAATACTCTGTCTTCAAGGTTTTAAGCTCTGATAGGGTTCCAAGTGATTTATGTTAGTATCTTAAAGGCTGATATTTGTACAATTATTACAAGATATGTATTGGTCTAATTTGTTTCCCGAGATTACCCTCCTAACTTTTCACAATTCAGGAATTTTGTCGGAGCAAGGGTCAGGATAGACATAATCCGTATTAAGAGAGTTAATGTGTACGACATTTTTATTTAAGGGTTTCTGTACATAGCGTTATACTTTCAAGGTTTAAGTTATAAATAAACCTATATTTTGTGACCGAAACAGGAAGAAATGTTGCTTACAACACCCTGCTATATAGCATATATAGCATTTGTTTAAGATATTTCTCTAGATTTGTGTTCAAGTTTATATACTCAAAGTCAAAAGAATACCCTGTGATGTTGTAGTGTTGTGTACATAACTCATTTTATAACATTGCAAGTAGACGTCACAAAACACCTTTATTGTAGTACAATCAATAAATTGTGTTTAAGTACGAGGAAGAGTAATTTACAAAACACGTTTTCTCATGTCAAGAACTAGTTCTGACTAGATATGCACAAAAACCTCATTTGTTCGGTTTGGTTTTGATCGGATCTTGAAAAATCTGGACTTTTTGATCAAAACCCGGATCGGACTTCAATTTTGAACGGATCGAGCATGGCTGAACTTTTAAGAAATATTTAGGTTCTTTTAGGTCCTTGAGACGGGCCATGCCGACTTAATATGGGTTGGTCAGTATTTTAAAGGAGCTATGTGCTGAAATGAAAGAATTTATATGGTATCCTGGTGATCTTCCCACTTGAGTAGGTCTTATTTTTGACAAGGATTATGGTGTAGAGTTGGATGATACATATACATTCTCCTCTAAGGCACATTCATAATAGATAAATAAATAGGACTTCTTCACTAATACAAGCATAAACTTTTGAAAACATTTTCTGGGTTTGTTTGCAATGGAAAGTCTGGTCAAAGGAAAATCTTAAAATGGTAATCCTTGACTTTGAGCTAGAGATATCCCTCTTCTTCTTTTTGTCAAAAAGAGGTGGATGGCTCTCTTTGTTAGAAAATTGATAGTTTAAGGATATAATTAAGTATATTCTTGATGTTAATTCAAATTTCTAATGATTGGAAGTTGTTCCTTACTATGGGAACTTAAACTTTCATGTATGGGTTTAATAATTTTCTTGTTTAAATCCATAAGAAAAATTGAGATGAAGGTAGTAGCTTGAAAAAGCTTGTTATAATGATGTTTCATTTATCCCACATAGAAAAGAATAAGGGGACTTGGTGGCTTTATATAGCATTACACACATGAGTAGTATACAACTACTAAGGTGTGTGATGGTGCATGGTGTTGGTGTGTGCTTCACGCGCGCCGCCGCCCGCCTCGCCACGCACCGCATCGCACCGGACCGAGTCGGGTCAGGTCGGGTCGAAGGGCGATTTGGGCGAATGTCTCGGCGTCTCGCGTATGCGAGGCGACCTGGGCGAGAGTTTTTATTTATGTGATTTAATATTTTATTAGAATTATTTATCAAATTGGGTTGGGTTATCAGTTGTCAAATTGGGTTGGGTTATCAGTATTTAACTAGTAAACTCTGATGGGATGGACAACAGAAACTAAACTCTGATGGACAACAGAAACTAAACTCTGATGGGCAACAGAAACTGATATGAACCTGGACATGATTTGATGGATATGTTTAAAATAAATATTAAAACTGATATGTGGATAAACATGAAAAATATGTAACAGCTACAGGTTATTAAATTCAATCAAAACGTTTTATTCTTTAATGGTCAGTTTTGATTTTTTTTTAATATGATCAGCTGTTAAGAAAATTAATGTGTGTGCTTCAGTTACAGAAAGGAACCACTATAAATAGTGGCCCTTGTAGCTCAGTTGAAATACACAGAAGTTTGCAAAACACACTTCTCTCAAAAACTCTCTCTGCCCTCCCTCTCTATATAGTATTCTCTGTAGTTTTCTGGTTCTCCGGCGACTGAGGTGCTGGTCGTAGTTGAGCGCTGCTGTTGCTGTGAACACCTTGCTCGGAGCTGTTTTATCCTGGAAGTAGTATCTCGCCGACAACCTGACACAGTAAGTGGGGGCGAATAACTCTTCAAGAACAGTCAGGATTTCTCGAATTCCTGACGACTCAGCTGTTTGCTTCGTAATTTCTGTTCTTATATACACTGTTAAGCTATGGCTACAGGTACTGTTTCTGTCTCCCTGGTTATTTATCAGTTTCTGATATGCATGCTTTCGACCTTCATGCTTTGTTTTGTTAACTTTGGTCTTGGCCTGTCATTGCTATATCTATTATATAACTGCCTCCATGTTGCTGTAGTACTTGTTATTTCCAACACTCTTAACATTCTATTCAATAGAGAAGAAAACTAATACTAAGTTGCAGAACTCACGAGCTTAAGGAAGAAGAAGATGTATTTTATTTAGAACATTGTGTTTTACAAGACTGAAAAGTAAGTGTCTAAAATGTCAATCAATATTACATATATCATTTTCTAATCATAACAGAATGACAGTTGTACTGTAACTAACTTGGGGTAAACTAAAGTTACAGCACAACATTTACAACACAGTCACTAATATGGCAATATTCCCCCCTCAGATGGAATGTGGATGCTTAACATTCAAGCTGGACAAAATGGACCAATGAGCATTCTTAGTCAATCCTTTTGTAAAAATGTCAGCCAATTGAGAAGAACTCGGAATGAAAACTGGAAGAATAAGCTGTGATTGAACCTGTTCTCGAACATAATGGCAATCTATAGCAAAGTGCTTAGTTTTAGGGTGAAATACAGGATCTGCAGCTATGTCCAATGCAGCTTGGTTGTCACAATGAACAACAATAGGAAGAGTTTGAGGGACCTGCAACTCAGAAAGTAAAAGAGTCATCCAAGACAGTTCACAGGAAGTAGCAGCAATAGCTCGAAGCTCAGCTTCTGCAGTGGACTTAGAAACCACAGATTGTTTCTTAGAAACCCAAGTAACCAAAGATGAACCAAGAAGTAAACACATCCCTGTCACACTCCTTGAAGTCTGAAGACAAGCACCCCAGTCACTATCACAATAAGCAACCAATTGAAGAGAAGAATCTGAAGGAAAGAAAAGCCCTTGAAAAGGTGTTCCTTTAAGATACCTAAGTACCCTCTGAACAACAATAAGATGTGGAACCCTGGGATTCTGTAAAAATTGGCTGAGATGATTAACAATGTAGGAAATGTCAGGCCTAGAAGTAGTCAAATATAATAATTTCCCAATAATTCTTCTATAGAAGGACTGATTATCTAGCACCACACCATCATCAGTAGTAAGCTTGACAGTATAATCCACTGGTAAAGCCAAAGGTTTGGAATCTTGAAGACCTGTTTCTAACAGTAAATCATGAACAAACTTGTGTTGGTGCAAATAAATGCCCAAGTCTGATCTGTGAACCTCAAGTCCCAAGTAATACTGAGCAAGACCAAGATCTTTAATAGTAAAAGTGTTGTGCAAAACTGACTTGACATGATTGATGACAGAAATATCAGTACCAGTAAGAAGAATGTCATCCACATACACCAAAGCAACAACAAAAACATTATCTTTGCGCATGGTAAACAAAGAATAATCAGCTACAGTTTGCTGAAAACCAAGTTGAATGAGAATGACACTCAATTTTTCAAACCATTGGCGAGAAGCTTGTTTGAGACCATAGATTGACTTGTTTAATTTGCAAACTAAATTTGAACCATGAAGGGGATGGCCTGGAGGAATCTCCATATACACTTCATCAGGCAAATCACCATGTAAGAAGGCATTGTTGATGTCAAGTTGATAGATAGACCAATTCTTGACAGAAGCAAGAGCTAACAAAGTTCTCACAGTAGGCATCTTGGCAACAGGACCAAAAGTATTGTGATAATCTTCACCTTCTATTTGAGTATATCCTTTAGCCACAAGCCTGACTTTAAATTTGTCAAGAGTGCCATCAGCCAAATATTTAACTCTATAGACCCATTTACAACCAATTATCTTCTTTTCAATAGGTGGAGAAACAATAGTCCATGTATCATTTGATTCTAAAGCTGTAAGTTCTTTATGCATAGCTTCAGTCCATCTAGAATCCTTGGAAGCTTGGGTATAAGTATGTGGCTCCTTGAAAGAAGAATCAGTTTGCAAAGTACAAACATACACATCGGTAGGAGGAGAGTAGTGACTAAAATTATACTTAGTGCCATCACTAGGACAATTAAGAAGAACATCATTGATTTGTGAAGAACTGATATGACAAACATTGGAAATGTGATAGTCTTTCATCCAATTAGGTTGGATTTTTGTTCTTAAAGAAACTCTAGGGAGGGATGTAAAATCAGAAGCAGACTGTGAAGTCTCAGGAGACTGTAAAGGTAGTAATTCATCATGTGACACAGATTCTGCAGAATCTGCAGAAATCTCAGAAGATTGCTCAGAATGATTGTTATTAATACCTGAGTTGGGAGATGGAATGAAAAGAGAAGATGTAGATACTTCTGATTGAACATCAGTAAAAACAACATTCAAAGGAGTGTCATAACCATCAAAGTCAGAATCTGGAGGAGTGAATGGAACAGTGGTAACAGTAACTTGTGAAAGAAAAGGAAAAATTTCTTCATGAAAGATAACATGTCTAGAAGTGTGTGTTTGAAAAGTAACCGGGTCAAGCAGTTTGTAACCTTTATGATTAACAAGATACCCTATGAAAACATTAGGTAAAGCTCTAGGAGCAAGCTTATCAGATGTATATACAAGCATATTTAAGACTGTCATGATTGATGTGTTGTTTTTATGATAACATGAATATTGTATTGATGTATATGCATAAATTGTACATTAATAATGATTGGGATGATCATATGATCATATAATCTGTATGTATACTGATATATACATGATATATGTTTGTTCTTGTTATGAGAATCGTATTCGATACGATTTCTGAATACGCTGCGCAGATTTGGTGAAATTTGCAAACTGAGTCTGATTTTCGCCGAAAATACCTTTTCGGGAAGGGAAAGGGGCGTCTGAACAAAACTGACTTTTTCACTCGTTCTTCTGTAAGGAGTTTGACGCCGTTTAATGTTTGTAAACAGTGTTTTATTATTTTCAGAATTTTGATTTTGATTTTCTGATTTTTGCCTTTCATGATTTCTTTGATTGGATCATCTGAAATATGATATGGTATAATTTTATTAGATAATATGAGATGTTCTTTAATTGTTACTTGATCATGGTGGATGTTTATGGCCTAAGGCCTATAGGATAGTGGTTTTGGTTTCTAAATACGACTTGCATGTCGTTATTCCTTGTAATGTCTAAATCCCGATTAGAATAGTTTGTTTTTATTTATGTAATGTACATGAAGACGTGAAGACATTTCAAGGAGGCTTACCAAGGTGTCATAGAAAGGAGGCGATTCTCGAGAACACACGATGGAGAAGACATGTATTTGTATCGTATTTTATTAACCACCATATATTGACCTTGATCTTTTCATTAGCTTGGAAAGATCACATAGGATGGGCCATAACCAAACATGTTTACTTTACGCACTTTACATATATTATGGTTGTATGTGATGAGATGTATGCGTAAAGATAAAGATGCATGTTTTAATTAGATTAATCATGTATGTATTTAATACAACACCCATGTCATGTCTGCTAAACAAGATAAAATCTAACGATTCAAGATTTTAAAACTGAACAAAAATGAACATGAGATTCCTGTATTTATGAAACACGGAATTGAGTATGAATTTTCAATTTTTTGATATGGGGTGATTTTGAAAAAAGCGAACAACGCTTGTAAGAAAGTCGGTTATTAAGTAAGACCGTTTGTGACTTCCCCGACGGCCTGGAAATCAAACCATTGATAAATTTTGATTTGAAGTACTTAATTCAAGAAAAAAATTGGAATCTCTTGATGATGGGATCATGGTCGTTTTTAAATAACATTAACAAATCCCTAAATTGAATATTAAGTTATCAGATGCCTTCCAATGAAGAACACTCGTCAAGACCTAGATCGATAAGGAGTGGGCTCGCCCAAGTGGGGTACTCCCATCTATCGTGTTAAAAAGCGATGGAGTAAATGTGATACTCAATTGTTGGATAATTGGGTCTAACTTAACTAAATCGTCACAATAAGATTTTGGATTTAGAGGCATAGGGTTTGATGAGAGTTATTGGATAAATGTATACAAACGTTGTTCCACCAAACTATCCAAGAGTTATATATGATATAATTGACAAATGTTGTCTACCTAAATAATCATGTTTTAGGAGAAAAGCCAAAGCTGACCTAATTCATGACGAAGTATGGATCTTGGCTGACTAGAAAGATTTAAGATAAATACTTTTCGAATTAATAGTTAGGGCTATTTATTTGAGGTATATAATGATATACCATAATCACTTAAACATAATAAATAAATTTGAAACCTAGATTAATATTATGCACTTTAATATTGTAGCTATTAAATTACAAATAACACAAACAACTTCTGTATGCGATTAATCCTTTGATAAGTATCATCAAGGATAAATATCTCTTTATTATATAGTCATATTATCAATTTATCAATTATCATTATGATCATATTATCATCATCCACCATGATCCTTTTTGTCCCGGTATCTAAAATTTAAATTGATTGTTTATAATTTGTGTTGATATTACCATGTATAACTAATCCATATTCTACAACTTGTCATATAGTTGAACTTTTTGTTAAATTCTATGTCATTATATTAATAAAAAAAAAAGTGTGTAATGTTCTTGCAGGATGTTGCTGATCAAAAAATAGGGACTTTAAAATGTTTTTTGTTTTGGATTGTTATTGGAGAGTGCGCTGGTGTATGGTTACATGTTAGTAAGCATTTCTGTATACTGCCCTTGTGTTTGTATGTTTATGTAAGCATGAGTACTGTTAATGTTAATTTTAGTCGCTTATATTAGGGGCACCAATTTCAAAATCCGCCTAGGGCACCCAAATCTCTATGACCGGCCCTGAGAAGTTGACTTTGATAATATGCGGAGACCTCTTTCTTAAGAGCAAGTTCAATTCTAATGCTAAAATAGATGTAACTATTGCTAAAATATGAAATCAAAAAGTGATTTTTGATGTTAGAATAGAACTTATATAGCCCAATGCATGATTTTAAAATAGCAGCAATTAGATCCAAATTTAATTATATTCCAAAATCCTAAACTTTAAATTTAAAACTATGGTTGTACTATTGCTTTAATTATTCATTTCCTTCCATCTAACCACTTGCATGTCGCAATTATAGCTGCATCTATACTTGGTTGTATATTTAGAACCAACTGTAGCATTTTTTTTTACTGATTTTTCCGAGATTTCTTGTTTCCTTTGCTTAATTATTCGGAGTTCTTGTGCAAACTAAATATATCAGTGAGTCGTCATGCTCTTCAACTCATGCTGTATCACTTTAACTTAGCTACAACTTGACAATTCTAGAATATTTTCTTTATATATTAGGCTAACTAGGTTCGTGAAGTACGGGATCTCGAGAATTATTGGATAGAAGATTCTGAAGATTTTACTACTGGTCATCTTGAAATTGTCACGTTCAGTGAATTCAAAGGTCTGCGAGCTGAGCTGGAGCTAGTCAAGTTTCTTCTTGCTCACTCTCCGTTGCTGAAAACAATGTTCATCCACCGTAGTGAATGCATGAGTAGGGATGTGGCATTAACAGTGTCAGAAAAGATGTTAAAGTATTCTAGATCTTCATCAAAAGCGCAAGTCAGTCATTTGAAACACTCTGTTGAGATTGATGAATTTGATTATGAACTTTGGAAGGATGTTGATATATCGTGTTAGCTCATGCCTTTTTGCGCCCTTGGAGTAATGGGAAGAACATACTAAAACTTTTGCTAGAAATTACATTTCGTAAGTTGGCTAAACTTTCTAGGTTTTATATATGTCTGTGAAGTTTTGAATTTTTTTTATAAATTTTATTATGTAATCCTCAAGCTCGTTTAAGAAATATTTGAATTCACTTATCGACTCATAGTGGACATCTTTAGTTAGATCCCAGAAAAAGTTCATGTAATTAGTGCACATGTAGAGGGAGAGTGAAATCTTAAAGTTTTGGCGATTTGGTCACCCAGAAATGGTCAGATCAAACAATCAACACATTATCTGTAGCGTAATATTATGATTGTGTAATGTAGAAGCACCCGTTATTAGGTACTCATATGATTTTATGTGAAGTTGTAAACTAACTTCACCACTGAAATTAAAAAGTAAGTAATGGATAATCCAGATTCATACTGATTAGGTAGTCTAGTTTAACCTCATGATCATTTTTACTTAATTGTTGATGTGTTGCAGGACATTGAGAGGTGGAGAACAGCAAAACTCTTTCGTTACAGGTCAGAACAGAGCAAATATATTGTCGGACACTCGGACAGGCTACAGAGTAGATTGTACATTTTGTATCACACAGGTAGCTGGTCCATTTCGTTACCATTTTATAGATGCCTAAACTCATACAGGTTGATTCGAGAAGATGTCTTCTCCAAAGATGTAACACAAAGTGCTCTATAAAAAGTGAGTTGCATATGACCAATTTACGGTTCTACGTACTTGAAGATGCATATCCTGCGAAATGTGTTTTTAGCAGGGATCTGATCATGGTACCAATTTAAGATTCCATTCATTACCGTTGTTTGAGGACTCGCCCGGGGCGTCCCATGATGTTCTTTGATAAATTTATGGTAGAGATTTTCAAACCTGTCTGTAGGATCTGGCAAAAATTTTGTGGTACGAATTTTCATTCATCTAGTCCTAATATTAACATTATTTTCTAAGTTCGATGATGGAATGGGAAAATAAGATTACATTTTTTAAGTACAACTCCCAGTATGATGATGCCAGGTGTTGTCGTAAACTTCAAATAGTTTGAATTACAAAATGAATAGGGTGAAGCAGTTCAACTAAAATTTGTTTAAGCAAATTAACAACCAATTCTGCACCAACAATATACATACATTATTAATTGTTCATCCTGAGGATCCTTCTAAATAATACCGAGTGAATGAAGATGCTATTTTAAAAGATGCAAAGGGAAGATTTCACCTTCCCAGTCACAACTGAGAATACTAATACTAAAAATTACATTGACTCAAAGCCCTGGTGGAGTGTTACTTATTCTTCCACGAGCTCGGAAAAATCAGTAAATAAAGAAGCCGAAGATCTTGAGGAGTGCTATGCAGGATCACAACCATCTAGTTGTTTGGGAAAAAAGAGTTTTGAAGATATGAAGGGTGGAGTAGGAAATTATGAAGATAACATGGACTTGTTATGGGAGGATTTTAACGAAGAGACGATATGTAGAATTAGCTGTGGACTATTGGAAGAACCAGATATGCCGTCGAGGAGAATGGCAGAGTTAGGCTGCACTGGAGCCTTCAAGTTAGCGAAATCTAAGGGTGGGAGGAAGCCAAGTGCAGGAGTGTTCACCAAGGTTTTTCGAAAGCTACTTCATCACAACACTCGACCTTCCTCAAGGAGTACTTGGTGATTCAATAGATTGATTTTGTTAATTTGTATTGATGATTACATGTTCGAATATAGACATTTGATTTCTCAAACTGCAAAAGAACAGATTAAAAGTTGTAAGAATATAAATTAATTATCCACTTGGTATTTTATTTTATCAAGTTTTAGTAAGTGACTACCTGCATAAAATAGGCTGTTCTCTCTTTTCTCCACATAGGAAGGGAGCCTAGAATTTAACACCAGGAGTTTTTCATGTCCTTGTTTACAAAAAATTGCTCAGTAACTACCCTGTTTTTCCAAATGTAATTGTTCAGCAACTCCATCACAGTGCAGGATATATTTTAAACGAAAAATGGCCAAGATCTATCAACACATTGGGTGGATTGAGGCGCCAAATCGGTAGGAAATGACCAAATCCGATCATTAGTATCGGTTTCTTCAGTATTATTTCAGAATGTTTGAAAGAAAGGCCCTTAATATAATTTTTTACGGAAAAAATTTATATAAATACTAACGGATCATTGGTATGTGTTTCTTCAGAACAACAAAATCCAGAAATAATTATGTTAATATAAACTACCCACTTCTGAAGTTCCTGAACTAATATTGTCTTAATTAGTATTAGGCTATTAGCCACCCCACTTAGTACTATTACTAAACTACTACACAAGTGAAAATCTATCTCTTTTGATATATTTTAGGCAGAGTTAATATCTTAGTAACTCAAGTTCCAAATTTTCAAGAAGGTGGTTAAGGGTCAAAATACCACTTTTTTTGTTGTGATTAGCCACCTTTTTAAATGGTAGGGAAAAATTTGATAAATATTGCAAATTTCAAATTTCGGCCATCAAAATGGTATAAATACTGTGATATTAAGTTGTCGAATGTGTCCCTAATTCGAAACCATTAAGTTCCTGTTATCAGGTGCAGAACAATTTATCAGTGAAAGAAGGAAAAAGTACTCTGAAGATGTGTTTCGAACTAGTCTTTTTGGACAAAAAGTGGTTGTGTTCTGTAATGCATCGATTTGTGCATGAAATTCTGAAGCTCAAGGCTTTAAAACAGTACATCACGGTAATGGATTCCATGGCACGAGAGCACGTGAAGTTAGAATGGGATGCTAATGAAGTTATAAAGGTGCATCCATAGTCGCAGAAGTACACATTTGATTTGGCAATTCGATTATTTGTCGATGTAGTTGATGTCGAGCATGTCGCAAGAATATTCAAGCACTTTACACTTGTTACTACTGGATTGTTCTCTCTCCCAATTGATCTGCCAGGCACTGCTTATCGTAGAGGTATTAAGGGTGGAAAAGTGGTCCGAGAGGAACTTGTGAAGATCATTACCGAGAGGAGAAAGGAAATGATGGATAAAAAAGCTGAAAAATCATCATTTACCGATTCTTTGTCTCGGATACTGCTAATGACAGATGAAAATGAGAAATGTATGAGTGAAAATGAGATAGGCAACAACATTGTTGGTTTAGTTCTTGCTAGCTACGAGACGACGAGCACTGCAGTAACCTTTGTGCTTACAACACACAAGAACCCAGAATACTTTCCGGATCCAGAAACATTTGATCCATCGAGATTCAAAGGGAAAGGACCTGCCACTACAAGGAATTTCGATTCAGACAACGGATTTTATCCGTAGTCTGATACTGACAAACCCCGTTGTCTATCGGAGTGTCGTCTGTTACACGCCTCAGACAACGGTTCGAAAGGTTCGAAAACTGTTGTGTGTTAGAGCGAAGGACAACGACTGCATCTCTAGACGCCGTTGTCTGATAGCCAGAAACAACAACAGTCGATTTAGAAACCGTTGTTGTTTGGGAAGCTACACAATAGTTTTAATTGAATACACACTTGTCTGAAAGGAAATCACACAATAGTTTTATCTCAATACACACTTGTCTAAAAGTAAATCACACAACATTATTATAGAATTTTTCCATTGTTGTTTAGGATGCTACACAATAGTTTTAATTGAATGCACACTTGTCTGAAAGGAAATCACACAATAGTTTTAATTGAATGCACACTTGTCTGAAAGGAAATCACACAATAGTTTTATCTCAATACACACTTGTCTAAAAGTAAATCACACAACATTATTATAGAATTTTTCCATTGTTGTTTAGGATGCTACACAATAGTTTTAATTGAATGCACACTTGTCTGAAAGGAAATCACACAATAGTTTTAATTGAATGCACACTTGTCTGAAAGGAAATCACACAATAGTTTTAATTCAATCCACACTTGTCTAAAATGAAATCACACAACATTCTTGTATAATTAATCCATTGTTGTTTGGGACTCTACACAATGGTTTGTTTAATTTAAACCGTTGTAAGAAATACAGTGCACAATTGATTATCAACATTACTTATTCACAAGTTGAAAGTACAGAGAACAACACCAGAAGCAACATAACACAATATCTCAAAACATCACAAGAACTTGAACCAATAACAAAAGCAAAACAAACTCGGTTCCTTGAAATGAAAATTCTTAAGCATAGTCGTCAGAGGCTGGGAGTGCACCATATGACCCGATGAAAACATCACCGTATATCAACCCAGCAAGGGCTCCGCCAATAAGAGGACCAACCCAGTAGATCCAGTGACCCGAAAAGTCTCCACTAGCTACAGCCGGTCCAAATGAATGTGCGGGATTCATCGAGCCACCGCTGAATGGACCAGCAGCCAAGATGTTGGCACCCACAATGAATCCAATTGCTATGGGTGCAATGGTTCCAAGTGAACCCTTCTTGGGGTCTGCAGCAGTGGCGTAGACAGTGTAGACTAGAGCAAAAGTGATGATGATCTCAAATACTACACCTTCAAATGCATTAAGCCCTGCACCAACTCCATGAATTGGAACAGCCTGCAAAATTTAACAAGAATCAGTTATCAGGATATGTCTGGCCCAAATAAATGTAATTAATAAATTTTGTCTTAAACAGATGCTTAAATCTTGAACAAAAATGCATGCAACTTAGCGCGCGCGTACCTTGCCACCGGTAATGCATGCAGCACTATTGGTAATGCATGCTTAAATCTTGAACAAAAATGCATGCAGCACTATTGGGAACAAGTGCTGCAAATACAGGAGGTTCTATTCCTGCATACCATGGTAAGCAAGTTCTACACTTCTTGGTGCTTTACGATCTTTGTGTGTTGGCATGTATCGCTGCCTCTCATCAGATATGGTCATGTAATTAAACCTATTCAAGTACATTCCAACAAATTATCAAATAATGTTTTTTTAAATGCATGTGATTGAGGAAATTACGACTGATGAACAGAAGTTAAATATGTACATACAATTTTTCTGATAGCTTGAAGCTGACCCTTGTTTGAGCGATAGTTGTACCAGGCATTCCCTCTAATCTCTCGTATATTGAATACGTGTAAAAACCAGGGGAGCCACGCAACATTACATACCTGCACATAGGTTTTCCAGGTTAGCAATATTCTCAATCTAGCAATAATATCAAGTAAACTAGACATTAAATTTGTCCAAGCACTAAATTGTACCTTTTGTCAATATTCATTGGAGGGATATTCTGGGAACTAGGATTCCATGTTCTTGTAAATGAAAGCTCCACTTTGTTTTCATCCTCCGCTATAACGCTAAAATTTGTTGTGCTCAGCCTATACAGGCAACATCCAAAGTTACATGTTAAATATAGAGTTCAAATTTATCTGAAGAGTATCATAATCTAGTACTACTGTGAAAATTTCCATAATCTAGTAATTCTTTACCTGTCTTGAGCGATTTTAGGGACTTCGTCCGTGCTCCAAACTAGATCCCAGTATCTAAATCAAACAATCAAATAAAGATGTTAAGAACTTCTTTAAAAATAAATAAATTGGGCACAACAAAGTATAATTATGGACCAGATGATCAGAAATCAAGTGAGAGCAATTATAAGTTTAGGGTGCTTGATTTTACCCTCTGTAGCTTGGACCATATTCAGGTTCCAACAAGTTATTGATTCCTTTGTATCCGATTCCATCTATCATCCCCCCAGGAGTTGACAGAGTTATTTGTGCCAATCCATTGTCCATCACCACCTGAATAAACAAATATTAAAATTTATTAATTAAATCAAAACCATTAACACTAATTGTTGGTGTATAAAAAACAACCAATTAATATCAACTGACTTATATTTTGATTTTTATTCAAAACTTGAAGTCTAAGCTTAATAATCTGCATACAAAAAGGCTGATATTACTTCTATCTGTATTTGCATTACGTGTATCTAAAAATATATTATGACATACTGAGAACTCTTAAAGTTAAAAATCTGAATCATTTAATACGTAATCTTTTACTATGATTTTCGAAGAACAACTGAGATGGAATGATTGTATTTACTAATTTCTGAAAACCGATAGGATTATGAAAAATATCACAGATTTTTTTGGATTATTCTCAGGACTTCAATCTTGCCAAGCCCTCACAGATAGCCATTGTTTAAGATACAAAGATTACGCGAGCTTTGTTCTCCTGCAAGTATTTGGACATTAACATGAAAACTGTGCAGCACACATCATTAAAAACAGATACAACAAGTATAAGTACAGCCAATATTGGCGCAAGTTGTGGAGCGAGAAATGACAAAAGTTGAAAAATAATCAGTTTAAGTCAAGTACACTTCAAACATGGTCTACCATTTAAGTATTTAGAACTAAAACATTTAAGTAATGTACTAGTGAACAAGAAGAAGCATTTAAAGGCGTCTTCCATTTTATTAATGCAAAACATTTAGCAGAGTATATACCAAGTATAAATACTTAACAGAGTTGTAACATTTTTATCCTTATCCAGAATTTATGCCCATCAAACCTTTTTTTACATTGATGCAACAAATCGAAACTTAGCAAGTCCTCGGGAATGTAATTTATCCCTAATCCACAATAAAAGAAAGAAAATTGGATGGCAAAAACTCATACCTGAAGGAAAAGACTGGTCAATTTGGGGCAGTCAAGCTTTAAAATTTCCAAAGAGCAACAGTTGCTGATTAAAAGAATACAAGTGAACACATGCTACAAAGAAAACAGCATAATTTAATAATATGAACATTCCAACGGAACAAAGAATACCTGAGATTGAGAAAGCACAAGTTTAAACACGCAAGGTCAACTTCTTTCAGATTTGCTGATAGCGAAAGGTTCAATGATGACAAATGTAAACATCTTGCTGCTGAAGGAAGAGTTCCATAGGACAAGTCCAACTCGCACAGTGAGGGAAGAGCACCATTCTTGTAAAGAGGCTCCAGTGACAAGTCAGTTAGATACTTGCATGCTTGCAATTTTAGAACCTACAATCAAATAAAGAACAATCAAATAAATCTTAAATATCTCAAGAACAAACCTGATTTAAGGAATTAGAATAGAAAGCCCCAATTGAAGCCCTAATTGAAAATCAAAATAGAATCAATTAATTGAATGCAAAGGTGAGGTTACCATTAAGAAGTGAAAATCCATTAAGAGTAATAACCAATTAATTGGATCCAGCGATTGAAGCCCCAATCAGACACCTGCAAAACAACAAGCCAATTAGTATGTGGGTCGAGAGAGAGGGGAGAGAGTCGAGAGAGAGGGTGTGGGTGTGTTGAAAGGGGGGAGTGTGTCTGTGAGTGTAATATTTTTGTTTAAGGGGGAAAAGCAGGCTCAAAATATTTTGGTTCGGGGGAAAGTTGCCGCTCATATTTTAGTATTTTCAATATTTTTAACATATTTTTTAGAATATTTATAATTTAAAATTATACAAAAATAATGTTTTCCTATCTCATAATAATAGACCATGAAAAATAATAAATTTTTAACATCTGTACGGTTGGAACGTCGAAGAAATCAATTAAAAAAATTATTCAGTGAATCTGATATGTGAACCATTCCCGGAAGCAGTATTGTTCCAACGTTTCTAGAAAGATGCGGCACATCCGGACCTTAATATTTTTTAATTATTTTTTCCCAACATTAGAATGAGTATCGATTAACATCTGTACGGTTGGATCGTCGAAGAAATCAATTAAAAAAATTATTCATCTGACACGTGTCCCGTTCCAGGGAGTAGTATTGTTCCAACTTTTCTGGAAAGATACGGCACAGCCGGACCTTTATATTTTTTGATAATTTTTTCCCAACACTAGAATGAGTACCGATTAACATCCGTACGGTTGGATCGTCGAAGAAATCAGTTGCAAAAATTATTCAGTCAATCTGACACATGTCCCGTTCTTGAAAGCAATACTCTTCCAACGTTTTTGGAAAGATGAGGCATAACCAGACTTTTATATTTTTTGATTATTTTTTTCCAACATTAGAATGAGTATCTTTTAACATCCGTACGGTTGGATCGTCGAAGAAATCAATTAAAAAAATAAATTCAGTGAATCTGACAAATGTCCCGTTCTTGAAAGCAATACTCTTCCAACGTTTCTGGAAAGATGCGGCATAACCAGACTTTTATATTTTTTGATTATTTTTTCCCAACACTAAAATGAGTATCTTTTAACATCCGTACGGTTGGATCGTCGAAGAAATCAATTAAAAATTTATTCGGGTTTAGGGTTCGGGTTTAGGGTTTAGGGTTTAGGGTTTAGAGTTTAGTGTTTAGAGTTAAAAATTAGAAAAATTAGTGAGGCCCACTTTTTAAAAAAATAAATAAATAAAAATTAGAAAAATTAGTGGGGCCCACCTGTGATGATCTAATGATCTAATTATTAAAAAATAAATAAAAATTAGCAAAATTAGAAAAATTATCAAAATTAGAAAAAATTAAAAAATATTTATCGACGATCCAACCGTACGGATGTGATGATCTATCTATCTTAATGATATTTCAAAATTTTTGGAAAATAATAAATTTATTTGGTTTGAGATTTTAAGAGTCAATTAGTACTTTGACTTGTACTTCTAACTAGTGTTTCCTTCCGAATTGGTTTTTCGATTTTTTAAAAAATATTTATCGACGATCCAACCGTACGGATGTGATGAACTATCTATCTTAATGATATTTCAAAAATTTTGGAAAATAATTAAATTTATTTGGTTTGAGATTTTAAGAGTCAATTAGTACTTTGACTTGTACTTCTAGCTAGTGTTTCCTCCCGAATTGATGTTTCGATTATTTTAAAAATATTTATCGACGATCCAACCGTACGGATGTGACGATCTATCTATTTTAATGATATTTCAAAATTTTTGGAAAATAATAAATTTATTTGGTTTGAGATTTTAAGAGTCAATTAGTACTTTGACTTGTACTTCTAACTAGTGTTTCCTTCCGAATTGGTTTTTCGATTTTTTAAAAAATATTTATTGACGATCCAACCGTACGGATGTGATGATCTATCTATCTTAATGATATTTCAAAAATTTTGGAAAATAATAAATTTATTTGGTTTGAGATTTTAAGAGTGAGTTAATACTTTGACTTCTACTTCTAACTAGTGTTTCCTCCCGAATTGGTGTTTCAATTTTTTTAAAAATATTTCTCGACTATCCAACCATACAGATGTGATGATCTATCTATTTTAATGATATTTCAAATTTTTTGGAAAATAATAAATTTATTTGGTTTGAGATTTTAAGAGTCAATTAGTACTTTGACTTGTACTTCTAGCTAGTGTTTCCTCCCGAATTGGTGTTTCGATTATTTTAAAAATATTTATCGACGATCCAACCGTACGGATGTGACGATCTATCTATTTTAATGATATTTCAAAATTTTTGGAAAATAATAAATTTATTTGGTTTGAGATTTTAAGAGTCAATTAGTACTTTGACTTGTACTTCTAACTAGCGTTCTCTTCAAACAATATTATTTTGTAAACCGTTGTCTGAGCCAACTCGTTTGCACAACACAATTAAAAAAACACTTGTCTATTCAAATCAGACAAACAACGGTAATTGAAACATTGTCTCAAGTCTTTTCAAACAATATAATTTTGTAAACCGTTGTCTGGTCCAACTTGTTTGCACAACACAATTATAAACCGTTGTCTGAGCCAACTCGTTTGCACAACAGAATTAAAAAAAACACTTGTCTATTTAAATCAGACAAACAACGGTAATTAAAACATTGTCTGAAGTCTTTTCAGACAACAGCATAAAAAACACCATAAAAAAAACACTTGTCTGATTCAGTTTGTTAGACAACAGAATTAAATTGTCAAAACCCCGTTGTCTGAAGGCTGGATCAGACGATGGTTTTAAAAAAAACAAAAAAAACACTTGTCTGTTGATTTCGAACAACACTTTTTCCACTTTACGTTGTCTGATAAGTGTTGTCTGATGCTGTTTTTTTTGTAGTGTGCCCCGGACAATGTGTTACCAGATTTGAACTGGAGATTATCAATCCCAAAGAGAAGATAAAGTTCCACTCTTTTCCAGTACCAAAGGAAGGTCTGCCACTTCGCATAATTCCCCACAAAATAAAGCTAACGAAAAAAACAACAACGTATATTTGCTCCATGCGGAGCCTGTATTTCGACCATGCAGGTCTCGTTCTGTTCTCGATAAATTTATACTCTTTATTAATAAGGAAAAACAATTTGAAAATGGTGCGCGGTATCAAAAGTATCAAAATATCAAATTTGGTTATCACGTGACCTGGGTTCGATTCCGCAACTACGAACAAGATTTATTAATTTAAATTCTTTAGCTTAATTCAGGGTTCGATTCCTTACAACTACGTTATTATACAAGATTTATTTATTTATTTTAATTTCATTAATTTCATTCAAAGTTCAAGTTCAATTGTCTATAACTTCTATACTCTTTATTAATAAAGAAAATAATGTTAAAATATCGTGCGGTACCAAATTCAAGATTAATTGCATATAACCACATATTTAAATAGTATTTATTTATTATATATTTCTATCATTCAAATATTTATAAGTACATTTTTTAATAATTTTTTTAATAATTAAAATTTAATATTAATAAGCAAAACAATGCGAAAATGGTGCACGGTACCAAAGTACCAAATTTGATTAACACAAAATTCGGGTTCGATTTCTTGCAACTACGTAATTATACAAGATTTATTTACTTTAAATTCTTTAACTTCATCCGGGGTTCGATTTTTTGCAACTACGTAATTATACAAGATTTATTTATTTACTTTAAATTTATTAGATACATCGAGGGTTGGATTCCTTACAGCTACGTAATCATACAAGATTTATTTATTTACTTTAATTTTTTAAGTTTTACAAACGGTTTGATTGTCTATAACTACATAATTAAATAGTTGTTTATTTATTATATTTTATCATTCAATTCTCGACAAATATATATTTTTTTAAATATTTATTAATATTTATCAATATTATTAAGTTAATGTCGACTCATGCTCGAACCGTGTTTGGCACAGGTTATCAGCTAGTAATGAATAATAACGATAATTAACCATTTCTACGTACTAAATTGATCTTCAAGTATATGCATGATAATTGATAAATGATATAAATATTCTAAGATTCAATTACACCTGATTGGTTATACATGATAAAACCAAATTATAACAACATGGTTAATTAATTAAGAGTAAAGTATACGTCAGTGGCCAAAGTTTATGCCGATTTTCAAAATGTTGGCCAAGTTTTCAGAATTGCAAATTATTGGCTAACTAGTTCAAAAAGCCGCGCTTCGCGGCGGCGTAATAATTTTTTTTAAAAACTCTATCAATTAAATTATGAAAATTACTCGGTCCTCGCTAATAAACCGTCCTCCCGTGAAACACGCTTTCCTTTTTAATACCAAAATCTCAAATTTAATATATTGAATATATATAATTGTCTTATATATTAATTTTTATGTTATCATACTCTTTTCTAATGAGCCACTCTTTCGTTGAAAAAACACATATACAACTTTACATATATTCTACTTCAAATAAAAATTTTAGTTATGTATTACAAACGTTTATTCTACTTCCAATAGAACTTTTAATTGCAAGAACTTCTTTTATATCTGAACTCTTCTCCTCTGTAAATTGAAACACGTATTCTATTTCAAATAGAACTTTGCAAGTATTTCTTTTATATTTGAACTCTTTCCCTCTGCAAATTCAAACACCTATTCTACTTCAAATAGAACTTCGAACTTCGCTATAAATTCGAACTATTCTCCTCAATAAATTCGAACACATATTTTACTTCTAATATGTTAAATGATATTTTTTGATTTATTACTATCTAAAATTCAAAAATTCTAGAAAATTAAAAAAATAGATCGAGACAATCTTAGGGACGCCACCTAACCTCCGGCGTATCCTCCTTTATATATATATATATTGATGTTTAGTTCCGTCTTTTAAAAAGGTGTTTTCCGTCAAGGGCCGTTAAGTAATGCGCTGTTAAGGTAAAATAATTATTTTATCTAAGGGTATTTAAGTAAAATTACATTACATAAAATTAATTATTTTATCTAAGCCGTATAATACATATTACACTTTACTAATCGATTCATCTATCCAAACCAACATATTATACTTACATTACATTACCAAATCAATTCACCTATCCACCAACACATACTAAAAACCCTAATTACCAAATCAAGATCAATCGTGACTGCTTCAGAATCTTCATCTAAAGGGGAAAATGGAGTGGTTTAAGCGATCATTCAAAGATGCACAAATATGGAGCTGCTGAGTACCCTAATTACAGAGGTAATTTCATTGATGCCCTAATTAAGTAGTGGTTTATGAATATTTGTTTATTCATTCCATCCCGTAAGTATAATATTGTTCATGTGATCCCAAATCTTAACGTTTCTTTGTGATTAGCTTTTCAATGGACCTTTATGTCTCTCACATGTGATATTTGTTTGTGTCCTAATTAAAAAATCAAAATTGCTACCCCTCTTTTTATTGAATTGCCCTAATTTATTCAATTTTATGAATGGACCTTTCTTTAACTTGTATTGCAGAGTATCCCTCTTTTTTTACTATAAAACTGTATTAACCCGAAGTATTTAGATTGAAGTGTTTAAGTGCTTCAAAACTATGTATTTAAGTCTGCAAACAATGTTCACCAGCAAACTTTTATGTCTCTTGTATGCTAAGATATGTGGAAAGTCTTTTGTATGCCAGTAAATATGACAAGTATTTTTCGTCTTTCACTAGGACATTGATGAAGTATCTATCAAGGTTGAAGTATTTTGGGAAGTAAAGCTCTATTTTCACTTCAATGCCAACTGCAATTTCATTTAACACGAATTGAATACAAGTTTTTGATGTCAATCTTGTTCATACAATAAATAGGAACAACAATTCATTACAAATACACCTATCATACATAAATATCATTACTCCTCAGTGCAACTACCATACATAAATCCATGGCTTTCAACCTCCTCAAAAGACCCGGAATTATAATTCTTGCTCTATTACAAAAAGGAGCATCAACCCACTGAAAATACCTACAGCCATCGATTCCATCCATGCAATTTCTGAATCGTCTACCAGCATTAGCCTCGGTCCAAGCAACTCTATCCGCTGCAACTCTACCGCAATAACAATATGCCATGTTTTCTATTCGTTAGGTGCAAGAATTAGTGTAATTTTTGATTTAGGGTTTCAATTTTAGGGTATTTTATAAAAAAACCAACTTTACCCTTGGCTCCGTTAGAGTCGTTATTGAGTTTTTGACGGGAGACACCTTTTTAAAAGGCGAAGCTAAACATCAGCCAATAATTTGCAATTCTGAAAACTTGGCCAACATTTTGAAAATCGGTGTAAACTTTAGCCATCACCCTGTACTTTACTCATTAATTAATTCTAAAACTATCACACCCTGTACTTTACTCATTAATTAATTCTAAAACAACCTTGAATTTATCATGCACATCAATCGCAATAAACATCCAGCCACACTGACACAAGGTTGAATCTACACATCAATCGCAATAAACATCCGGCCACACCGACACATAGTCGAATTATTAGCCTCCTAAGCAATGAATTCAGGGCTTTTCTTACCTTCTGAGCCATTGAAACTCGTTATTAACCGAACATTATAATTATCTCCAAGAAGGACTTACAGACGCATGCCTGATCCTTCATAGGAACGGAGAGAGTAAATCGACGAGAGATCAAGAATAAGATGTAGAGCCTTGTCATTCTTGTTGTTATCGCCCATATTTTCTGCAACACAAATGTTGAATTCGCACAAAACTTGTTTCAGGGAGTGTTAGTTGGATCATAGTTATTTTGTACAGTATGATCAAGTGTAGACCCAAAATAAGTTTTGGAGAAAAAATGGGTGTCAAGATAATTGCTCCAAGCATCCTGTAATTTAATTAACTCATTCTTTTAACACCTAAATTACACAATACGTTAATGTCACATTAATTCAGTGTTGTAAAAAACGGGATTCGGAGTTAATCGGTGAATGCACCGTCCAGGTATTAATCGGGTAATTGGAGATTAATCGGAATGACTAATCGGATCATTAATCGGAATAAATTTAATAATATTTTTATATACAATTATTTCAACTAAACATATTTTATTATCATATATTTACGCAAATATGTTAAAAACGTTATATAATTGTAATAAATAAAAATTTGAAGGTTTAACTTTTCAATTATAGATCAATTTAAGAGGAAAAATTAAGAGAATTTGCGATTTAGGCATCTAAAATTATAATTATATATACAAAAATAATGTTTTTTCCTATTGTTTAATCAAGTTTCTACCTTTTAAATTTTTATTTTATTTTTTAATTTTAACTATTTTTTACTATTTTTTAATTATTAACCCGATTTTTGACCGATTAATCCGATTTTTGAACAATTCAGCCAATTTTTTACTGTTTTCTGAAAAAACGATTAATTAACCGATTTTCGCTTAATCAGTTCGGTGACCCGCCATTTAACGATTAATCGACGATTAATCCTGATTAATCGTCGACTTTCAGAATACTGCCTAAATTACACAATACGTTAATTCCTCTTTAAAAGAGAAAAAAGAAAGATCACATCTTTGTACTGGTATAGAAGTTTCTGTCATCTTTATTAGCTAGCTAGTAAGTCTATACGTACGTGCATGATTGATTCTCCTCATATTTCTTTACACTTTTCTTTTTGATACGTCTTTCTCATTTATTTACATACTAAAAATAGTAACATTTTATAATATAAAATCCAATTACATTCAATATTTTCCTCCACTATACCTACTTTATACCTATTTCATACATTAAATATTGATTGGTCCCACCACTTTACTCATTTTTCTTACTTTTGTCTATTAATTTACACTTTTTCTTAACTTCTGTGTCGTCCCCTCAATGTATCTCCTTAATTAGCCACCTACTTTAACTGCTCCAATTTATTAGCCACCCCTACTTCAACAAATTTATTAACAAAATTTATTGATAATTAACGAAATTTAATATTTTGATACTATGTGTTGGATCAAAACGTGCAGAATTTTACTTATGAACCCTATGGATAGACGGCACCTCTATATAAACGATAACAATGTAACATGATTTAACATAAAAATATAGAGCATGCAGCGTAGAGTGATTACCTTTGTATACCGCATATTCCTAAATATATAACAAAAGCCACACACAAATATATTATATTAGCGATATGATGGAAGCCCAAACCCTAGCTGTAATTCTATTTCCATGTATGTTCCCGTTGCTAATTCTTTCGATATCCCTTCTGTTCATATGTCGGAGAACAAAGAGTGGATTCTCAAACATAAAAGTTCCGCCAGGATCAAGTGGATGGCCGGTGGTTGGAGAGACCTTCAAGTTTTTGTTCTCTGGTCCCGAAAATTTTATCAGCGAAAGAAGAAACAAGTACTCGGAAGATGTGTTCCAAACTAGTCTTTTTGGACAAAAAGTGACTGTTTTTTGTGGAGCGCAAGGGAACAAATTTGTCTTCTCCAAGGTGTTCAATCCCTGGTGGCCAATATCTTTAAGAAAGATTTTTCTTTTCCCCGAGTTTGTAGACATTCCTGTGAACGAACTTTCAGCTGTAATGCATAGTTATATGCATGAAATTTTAAAGCCAGAGGCCTTAAAACAATACATTCCGGTGATGGATTCTATGGCACGAGAGCAAGTGGAGTCGAAATGGGAAGGTAATGAAGTAGTCAAGGTGCATCCGTTGTCAAAGAAGTACACATTTGAATTGGCAATCAAACTATTCGTAGATCTAGTCGATGTTGAGCATGTCACAAGGCTATTCAAGCACTTTACACTTGTTACTCATGGATTGTTCTCTGTCCCAATTAATCTGCCTGGCACAACCTATAACCAAGGTATTAAGGGTGGGAAAATGGTCCGAGAGGAGCTTGTGAAGATAGTTACGGAGAGGAGAAAAAAATTAATGGCTAAAAATGAAATTTCATCAACATCTAGTGATTCTCTGTCTCGGATAGTGCTGATGACGGACGAAAATGGGAAATTTATGAGCGAAAAGGAGATCTGCAACAACATTATAGGTTTAGTTGTTGCTAGCTACGAACCCACTAGCAGTTCTGTTACTTTTGTGCTCAAGTATCTTGCCGAGCTTCCGCAAATTTATCGTGAGGTCCACAAAGGTACGTACCATATTTATATACAAATTAACAATCTGCTATTTAATTTGAGTTTTGTTATTTGAGACTAATTACAATACAGAACTAATGGAGATATCAAAAACAAAGAGAGATGGGGAATTGTTGAAGTGGGAAGATATTCAGAAGATGAGATACACATGGAGTGTTGTCTGTGAATCTCTAAGGCTCACACCACCTAGTCATGGTGGCTTAAGAGAGACAGACACCGATTTGTCGTTTGCTGGTTTCACCATACCGAAAGGATGGAAGGTATCTAAATGCACTTCTACTCAATCATTAAGTTGATATCATTTGAGAAATTTTGTTTGTTTATTTACACTGTGTTTTTCTGAAGGCATCTTGGACAGTGCTTACAACACACAAGGATCCAAAATACTTTCCGAATCCAGAAACATTTGATCCATCGAGATTCGAAGGAAAAGGACCTGCACCGTATACCTATGTACCTTTCGGTGGAGGTCCTAGAATGTGTCCCGGACGAGAGTATGCTCGTCTTGAAATTTTGGTGTTTATATATAACATCATTACCAAATTCAAATTGGAGATAATTAATCCCCATGAGAAGATAGTGTTCCACTCTTTCCCAGAACCAAAGGAAGGTCTTCCACTTCGCCTAATTCGTCACAAAATATAGCTAGCTATAGGGCTGATCGAGCATTTGGTTTGGTTAACCGAATACTGAACTGAAATAACCGAAATAATTTCTATGTGTTGCGTTGCTGCTTGTTACCTGACTGGTGACTGCTGATTGCTGGCCTTAAGTCTTGTTGCTGAGTTGGTGTTAGTGTTTTGTCTGTTGCAGTTTACTATCAAGTCTCTGAGAGAGAGACTGGGACTCACTTTATTTTGTTTAGAAACATTATTTTCCAAACTTTATGTATTGGTAACATTTTATCTCATATTGAAACTCCTTATTTGTATTAAAAGATACTAGCTACTTGTTTTGATGTTTCTGTTAACAATCAATTTTAATTCGGAATTTTTTTTCTAATTCGGTTTTTTAATTCGGTAATCGGTTTTAACCGAAATAATTAATTCGGTTCGGTAAATAACCGAAATTATTTTGGTTCTTAATTCGGTTATAGATTTTGCTCTTATTCAGTATTCGGTTCGGTTACCGAATGATCAGCCTTGTATCATTTGTTATGTATGATTTTATGGATTTCCGCGTATTATTGTAATGGATGTTTATGCAATTATTAATTAATTTTTAGTATTGTTGATAGATTCTTCATTTTTCTTTCTTTTGCTAAGCTTGTTGATAGATTGTAGTGTATGTATAACGACAGAACAACAATTTAGCAAAACAAAAGAAATAAAATAAAAATGATAGAACTTAACTTTCATATATTTGTCCAGAAGTGAAATATGAAAATTGATTGCCTATTTTAAATTTTTTGGCAATATTATAAATTATTATGATATAAAATATATATTTATTTCCTAGCATGACAGGTCATTTAACTCAATATCTATTTTTAGCCATATTTAGCCGTTAACTGGGATTACAAAATATATACGTCATGCATGGCAAAGGGTAAGTATGAATGCGTTCAATTTGAAATCTGAAGATTTCATCAGGATTTCATCAATCCTTCCGTTATCAACAACATAACATTAATATCCAGATTAATATCCAGAAATAAATTTCTAAGATATCCATAATAATTTAATAGTATCCACAAATTAATCACTGCATATAAGTAAAATTCATTTGGTGGCTCATTTGTAAACTATGGCTATGCAATCGATAGTCATGAACTTCTTTCCATATGTATTCGCGTTACTTTTGATTCTTCCTCTGCCAATTTTTTTGGTGTTTCGAAAACCGAAGAATGGAGGCTCAAACATGAAACTTCCACCAGGATCCTGCGGATGGCCGGTGTTTGGAGAAAGCTTTAAGTATGTGTCAATAGGTACTCAACAATTTATCGGCGAAAAAAGGAGAAAGTACTTGACAGATGTATTCCAAACAAGTCTTTTCGGACAAAAAATGGCTGTGTTTTGTGGAGCGCAAGGAAATAAGTTTGCGTTCACTAAACTAGTAACATCCTGGTGGCCAGTGACTGTGAAGAAGACCCTGTTTTCCCCTGAATTCTCGCACATGCCTGTGGATGAGGCATCAGCTGCAATGCATCGTTTCGTGCATGAGATTTTAAAGCCGGAGGCTCTAAAAAATTACGTTCCTGTGATGGATGCCATGGCACGAGAGCACGTGGAATCAAAATGGGATGGTAATGATGTTGTGAAGGTACATCCGTTGTCCAAGGAGTACACATTTAATTTGGCATATAGATTATTTGTCAATGTACTTGACGACGTTGAGCATGTCAGAAGGATATTCAAGCACTTTGCTCTTGTTACTTCTGGAATGTTCTCTGTACCAATTAATCTGCCCGGAACTGCCTATAATAGAGGTATTAAGGGTGGGAAAATTATCCGGGAGGAGATTGTGAAGATCATTACCAAGCGGAGACAGGAAATGGAGAAAAAAGAATCAACATTACCATCTACTGATTGTTTGTCTCGAATGCTGCTGGTGACTGATGAAAACGGAAAATTTATGAGCGCAAAGGAGATGTCCAACTACATCATTGGTTTACTTATTGGTAGCTATGAGAGCACCAGCACTGCTGTTTCGTTTGTGCTCAAGTATCTTGCAGAGCTTCCACACATCTATGACAAGGTCTACAAAGGTACAATTTTTTTCTAGCTGGCTTGTTATCACATTCCTTATTTCGTATGTAAAATTAAGGTTTATTGGTTTGCTTCTTTCTTTTTTTTTTTGGCCCAAGTTTTTGGTTCAACTATGATTGGGAGACTAATTGATAACACAATGCAGAATTAATGGAAATAGCAAAATCGAAAGGAGAAGGGGAATTGTTGAAGTGGGAAGATATTCAGAAGATGAGATACTCGTGGAATGTTGTTTGTGAAACTCTTAGGGTCACACCACCTGTTCAGGGTGGCTTTAGAGAGCTTGTAACTGATGTTTCATTTTCCGGTTTCACCATTCCAAAGGGATACAAGGTGCCAACTGTTTATGCACACATACAATCTCCGACTCTTCTACTAAATCATTTAATCAAAAATCTACGAAACATTGTACTAATTTTTACTCATCTATTTTTTTTTCTAGGCATCTTGGACAGCATACACAACACACAAGGATCCAGAATACTTTCCGGATCCAGAAAAATTTGATCCATCAAGATTCGAAGGAAACGGACCTGCCCCGTATACTTTTGTTCCTTTTGGTGGAGGACCTAGAGTGTGTTGCGGAAGAGAGTATGCTCGACTTGAAGTTCTGGTGTTTATATACAACATTGTCACCAAATTCAAATTGGAGATAATCAATCCCCAAGAGAAGATAGTGTTTCACTCTTTCCCGATACCAATGGAAGGTCTACCACTTCGCATTATTGGCCATAATGCGTAGCTAGTAAAATCTACACAGATATGCTTTGTGTGAGACTGTACTTCCAATTTTTATGCAAATCAGTTTTGTTCTTCATGAGTTACAATAAAGATCGTAAACTGAAATACTATTAATCCATACTTAAAATACGAGAAAATCCGATGTTTTAATTAAAATTAAACTCCAACTCTTGCTATTCAGCTTTTCAAGCTCCAAATCCTCCTTTAAGATTTAATATGAACATACATTGGGCGGTCGCAATATAAAAGAAGTACAGCAGCACTAATTAGTTGGAATCAATGAAGCTAGAAAGTAGTTAAAATGCAGTTGGACAAGATTTATGAATACTTAATAATTAATCGACAGATTAACAGATATATGTAAATATCACTCTTGACTTTCGGTACAATTAGAGACAAGTTCTATCTTTAAAAAAATGTATCATATCAAATCTAGTACTCCTTCCGTTTTTCACAATTGTTTACATTTGAATTGGGCACTGAATTCAAGAAAAATAAGTAAAATAACTAAAGTTGTGGAAACTACTACTCCCTCCGTCTCAAAATATTTTGTCCGTTTTCCTTTATCACGTTTGCCAATACACACTTTTGATCGTTAATATCTTTAATTTCGTATTAGTATTAAATATAAAAACTTCACCGTATTAAAGTACTCATAAATACGAATCTAACAAGATCACTCATGACTATATTTATTCTTATAGATTAGGCGTAAATTAGTAATTTGTCTCATGTTATGAACAATACCGACATATCAAAGAGGAAATGTTTTTTGAGACGGAGGGAGTAATATTTAGGGGTCATTTTGTTAAATCTGAATCATTTTTCTGGATGAGTCGAATTTCTGAAGGAGTCAAATTTTTGAATAAAAAAGGTTTCTGAATGAATAACTTTTTGAAATAACAAAATTACTGGAATGGTTCTGAAGGAGTCAAATTTCTGAATAAAAAAGGTTTCTGAATGAATAACTTTTTGAAATAACAAAATTACTGAATGGTTCCGATGAATTTTTTTTGAATTAACAAATAAAAGAAATCAACAAATATATTTTTATTGTCCTGCCATTATCAACAAATTCATTTAAATATAAGTAATAGTAATATTTTGCAAATACAGTAAAACCTCTCTTCCTTAAAATAATAAAAAAATTATGATCCAAACACTATATAATTAATTTAAAAATTACTAACCTCCTAATAATAATATATTTTTCTGGTTCCAAGCATATACTATATAGAGGTTCTACTGTATGTATCTACGAGTAAATGTTAACTATATAACATTAATAGTTTTCTAAACCTATAAAAATAATAGATTAAAATTTTGTTCATCTCGATAAAATAAAAATATGGACAACAAAGATGTAAACTATAAATATAGAAATTTAGAAACTTGGGTAAAATAAAACAAATATTTTGCAAGTATACAAAAATAAATTATAAACTTAAATTCAGAACATTTCACAACTCTAAAGTTAATTGTTTATTACAATTAATATATACTTTTGATTCATATTTATATACTAATAATTTTAGTACAAATAAAATATATTTATAACAATAAATAATTATAAGTCGTATAATGTTATATAAAACAAATATGTATTCTAATATATAAAGGGGCGAGAAGAAATAGTAGAGTTTTGAAGCAAAATTTTAAGGCGGAGTCGTCCAGAGAAATTCAGATGTCATCCAGAAAATTTTAGACACCAACCAAATGACATGAACAATGAATAATTCATGGTCCGGCTAATTCAGTCTCATTCAATGATTAACAAATGACCCCTTAGTGTATAAAGTAAGTAAAGTGGAGAAAGTGGTGAGAGTAGTTAATTTTTTTATTATAAAAATTTACTACTTTAGGAAAGTTTTGAAAGATAAAAAATTGGAAAAGACATCCCAAAAAGAAAATTGTAAAAAAATGGATGGGACGGAGGGAGTAATTTGCTAGATTTAATAATAACTAGTCGACTAAGCCGCGCTTCGCGGCGGCCCTATAATTTTTTTTGTAAAATTTTAAATATTACTATTTAAGAAAAAAATCGAGAAAAGTATATATAAAATATCGTATAAATAGTGAACACTATATTTTACATAGTAAACTTACATAACAATAAAATAAACTATTTACGTATATTTTGTGCCGATTTTGTGTCATTTTCTTGAGCTGGCACCCGTTGCAATAAATACATATAAATAAAAAATACTCAAAATATGTAATGATTAAAAGAAATTAAATATTAACCACCGCTTCAAACTTCAACCATTCGATGATCACAAATTAAAATTTTCGTAAATATCACTCAACTTTATATGACGATTTTGTGTCATATTTACTTCAGCCGCTGCCTGTTGCACTAAATACATATAAATAAAAATTACTAAAAATATTAAATAATAAAAATTTAAGTATTAACCACCGTTTCAAATTTCAACCATTAGTATTATCACAAAAATTACAAATGTCTTAAATATTGTTGTACTTTATATGCCGATTTTGTGTTATATTTTCTTGACACCACGACCATTTCTTAAATATCTATATACTTTATATGCAATGTCATATTTTCTTGTAATTCTCACCCTTATAAATAATCTCATCACATAGTATTTACTTGGTCCGTGCAAAGATCGCAAAAGCCCACGCTTGACTCCTGAGGCTGATCATACTCCCTCCTGAATTCTATACACCGGGACTGGGCACGTAGACTAAGAAAAGATATAAAAAATGAGTAAAATTAGATGAAAAGTGAGTAAAGTGGTGGGACCTATCAATATTTAATAATAGATTTGAGATAGTGGAGGAAGTAGTGGGTGTAATAGTGATTTATATTGTTATAGAATAGAGATAGTGGAGAAAGTAGTGAGTGTAATATTGTTTTATATTATTAAAAGTTACTATTTTTGGAATGTATAGAAATGAATGGGACGTCCAAAAATGGAAAGTGTATAGAAATGAATGGGACGGAGGGAGTATATAAGTAGGGGTGTTTGCTTCAGTGAGCTAGGGACTTTTATGCTGTGCCCGACTTGAAATTTGGAGAGAAGAGAAGACAAGAGAAAATTAAAAAAAAAAAAAAAAAAATTTAATGGTGCTCCCGAGTTTTTAAAGGAGAGAAAAGAAAAGGAAACTTTTAAAATTTTCTCCCCAAAAGTTTCTTCCCGAAAATGGGATGATTGGGAGAGAAGCACTCGCACCCATTTTCAAAATGTTTCCCTCCATATCATTTTTTTTCAAAATTTTCTCTTTATCATCAACAAAAAACTTGGGAGCATATTGAAGAAAAATTATTGCTTCTATTCTTTCCTAATATTTTCTCTTCCATTCTCTTCTCCATCAAAAAACTTGGGAGCACAGCCTTAGTCTAGGTCGAAAGAACGTCTCAGCTCATCCTGAAATTTTGAGTTATATTCGGTATACATATAATTATTAGCTAAATATAATTAGTTTAATTCTAAATTAATATAATTATTATTATTAAATCAATATTCTTTATTAAAAGTAGAAATCCCCGCTCAGTGGTATGTTATGTCATGTATATCGAGATATACATATTATTTTTAGGTTAATTTAGCTTACTAAAATTAACTTATTTTCAAATTAATATAATTATTATTATCATTAAATATACATTCTTTATTAAAAACATATTAAAAGCAAAAACTCCTAAAAATATAAATGCTCTCTTAATTGTATAGTGTGTTATGTATACTATTAATCCATACTTAAAATACGAGAAAATCAGATATTTTAATTAAAATTAAACTCCAACTCTTGCTCTTCGGCTTTTCAAGCTCCAAATCCTTCTTTAAGATTTAATATGAACATACATTGGGCAGTCGCAATATAAAAGAAGTACAGCAGCACTAATTAGTTGGAATCAATGAAGCTAGAAAGTAGTTAAAATGCTGTTGGACAAGATTTATGAATACTTAATAATGAATCGACAGATTAACAGATATATGTAAATATCACTCTTGACTTTCGGTACAATTAGAGACAAGTTCTATCTTTAAAAAAATGTATCATATCAAATCTATCCGTCCCTCTCTCAATTGTTTATCAAATCTATCCGTCCCTCTCTCAATTGTTTACATTTGAATTGAGCACAGAATTCAAGAAAAATAAATAAAATAACGGAGAAAAGTAAAAATAATTAGTTTAATTCTAAATTAATATAATTATTATTATTAAATCAATATTCTTTATTAAAAGTAAAAATTCTCGCTCACTGTTATGGTATGTCATGTATATCGAGATATACATATTATTTTTAGGTTAATTTAGCTTAATAAAATTAATTTATTTTCAAATTAATATAATTATTATTATCATTAAATATACATTCTTTATTAAAAGCATATTAAAAGCAAAAAACCCTAAAAGTATAAATCATCATGTATACCGAGATATACATATAATTATTAACTTAATTAGCTTAATATAATTAGCTTAGGATTTTATTAAGAAGGGAAAATGTTTTTTGTTGGAACATAATAGTATCAATGTCAAATTTTGATTATATAATTAAATTAATTTGTTTCATTTCAAAGTCCGGTTCAATATTTACATAAGATATTCCATTTGATGTTATTATACAATTGGTTTTTTCATTTGGTACCACTGGAAGTGTTTAACTTCGAAGTGGTACTATTATACTTTTGACTTCATCACAATACCACTTCGGTAACCCAACATTAATTGATCGTTATAAAATTATAGGATTTTTCAGCTTCAAAATTCCATTTTTTTAAATGAATCTCTTCAAAAGTCCTTGATTTTATGTTCCTCGAAATATTTTTGAGTACCTCTTTGTCTACCAAAAGTAAGGAGTTTGATCACAATGATCAGATTCATCAAATTTATCATATTTATTAATATAGTGGTATTTTGGAGTTGAAACCCAAATTAGAATTGTGTCACTTGAAAGTAAAAATTTTGGGTGGTATCAAATGAAAATTTTCATAATTTTATAACGGTCGATTGACGTTTGGTTAACGGCGTGGTATCATGTGGATGAAGTCAAAAGTGTAATGGTGCTACTTGGATGTCAAAATTCTGAGCAGTACCCAATAAAAAAAGCCAATTATATAATGGTATCATATGAAATATTTCTTACATAATTACCCAATTTATTTATTTATTTATTTAAATTTCACTTATTTGATTTCATTCAGATTCGATTCTCTAAAATTATATAATTAAATAGTATTTATTTATTATAAGAATTGATAAATAAGTTTGAAGTATTGATATTTAAACTCCACTCTCATATGTTAGTTACATAAATACTCATTACATGATGTAATATGATGGAGTTTAAATAGTAAAGTTATGGGTATTTAAGTAATATAAATATTAAAGTGGAGTTTAAATATCAATCATTGGGAGCTTATTTATCAATTCTCATAGAATTTCATCTTAATTTCATGTTTTAATTCTTTATAACTACATGTTTAAATAATATTTATTAGTTATTTTAATTTTAAATATTTTAAGTTTTGTTTTAGATAATATATCTCGCACGGGTTATCGGCTAGTCTTTATTAATAATCAAAATCATTTTTAGCGAAACTTTGATACCAATTTTGATTTCATCTTAGAATTCTTATCATCCCTGCACTTTTATAATATTGGTTTTGCTGTATGGTTTTACTACTAAAATTTTCCCTTATATATTTCCTGATAAAAAAAAACATTATCCCTTATTTCGTTACATCAATCATCATTTTATTTCATCTCTAAACCTACTTACAATTTGTTGACTATTTGATTATTACAATAATTATTATCAGCCTATTACGAAACTATATATAGAGACCACATCTAAATAATTTAGCGTAGAAATCTAGAGCTTCCAACTTCTTTAAGTAATTTTACCTTCATATTACAATTATAAGATTGATATATGATGGTAGTAGGGATTTCAGTGATGGTCCGATCATCAGAAGGTAAATGAGTGGGTGGTTGTTTCTCGTGTTTCTGTGTTCGAATTGGCATTATTCTCAACCTCTCTCTTTTCTCCATTTTTATAGGTCCTTCCCCCTCCTCCTCCCCCGGCAGTCTACTCCTCTTAGACACCTGTCCCGGAGCTTGGCTAGTGGCATTGAAACTCTTTCGGGCAGAAATACGTAGGGAATGTTATACGCCTTCGGCTTCCGTAAGCCGAAGGTGAGGGCATCTATTTTAAATGCCATCAATATATAACCATGCTAACAATAATTTTGAGCTTATATCTCTATGTATTACTTATAATTCTTCTTATTTCAATTTTTTTCATATTTCTAAAACCAAAAAATGGACGTTCAAACATAAAAGTTCCCCCAGGATCAAGTGGATGGCCAGTGGTTGGAGAAACCATCAAGTTTGTGTTATTCGGTCCTCAAAGATTTATCAACTAAAGACGAAAAATGTACAACAATGATGTGTTTCAAACTAGTCTTTTTGGGCAAAAAATGGTTGTGTTTTGTGGAGTACAGGGGAATAAGTTTGTTTACACCAAACTATTCACCCCTTGGTGGCCAGTGTCGGTGAGAAAAGTGTTTTTTTCCCCGAGTTCACCGCTACTCCGGTAAACGAAGTTTCCGCTATCATTCAAAGTTTTCTGCATGAGATATTAAAACCCGAGGCACTAAAACATTACATCTCGGTCATGGATGCCATGGCACGAGAACATGTGGAATCGGAATGGGATGGTAATGATGTTGTTAAGGTGCATCCACTAGAAAAGAAATACACATTTGATTTGGAAATTAGATTGTTCATAAATGTCGTGAATGTTGAGCATGTCACGAGGCTATTCAAGCACTTTACGCTTGTGACTACTGGATTGTTCTTGGTCCCAATTAATCTGCCCGGTACTGCCTTTAGTAAAGGTATTAAGGGTGGAAAAATGGTCCGAGAGGAGCTCTTGAAGATCATTAGCAACAGGAGAAAGGAAATGATGGAGAGAATAAAGGAAACCACACCATCGTTTACCGATCTTTTGTCTCGATTGCTGTTGGTGAAGGATGAAAATGGAAATTTTATGAGTGATAAAGAGATATCTAATAACATTATCGGTTTAATCGTTGCTAGCTATGAGACTACCAGTACTGCTGTCACCTTTATGCTCAAGTATCTTGCGGAGCTTCCACATGTTTACGGCGAGGTTTACAAAAGTACTATATATGATCCGGTACTTGATTATTTATCAAGCACTAACTCTTTAAATTCATAGTAAGAAACGATTACTTATTAATTAGTTTAATTGTTTTAGGTTTAACTATTCAGTTTTTATGTTAATTATTAAATTTGATTGATTGAACAATAATACAGAACTAATGTTAATCGCACAATCAAAAAGAGAGGGGGAGTTGTTAACATGGGACGATATTCAGAAGATGAGATACACATGGAATGTGGTCTGCGAATCACTAAGGCTCACGCCACCTAGTTACGGTGGCTTTAGGGAGGCTGTCACTGATGTTTCATTCGCTGGTTTCACCATTCCAAAGGGATGTGTTAAACGCAGCATTTATTTATCAAAGGCCGCACAAAGCCCGCACGGCTCATTTATTTATTAAAGGTCGCACAAAGCCCGCACGGCTCGTTGTTGCAAGTTGATAAAGTACATGATAATATGTGGTTTAGACAGTTGCACCTAGGATTCTAACTTGTTACTCAGGCTTTGTGATTGTTTACGCTATAGAATTTTGGTTATTTTTCATGGACACCATACAAATTAAGTTTTTTTTTTCGAGAAAATACCATAGTAATAAGTTACCTTATATTTTGTTGTTTTCAACAATGAAAATAGAATTTTATATTGTTATATCACTTCATGCTACTTCTAGCCGTTGCAAGTTGCTCTGTCAGTGTGTTTCTGTCAAAAGCATGTCTGCTCACTTCTGTCAAGAGTAAAGCATGCCTGGGCTAAATATTGGATAAATAATTTATAGTTATTTTTTGTTTTGCACTTTAGAAATTTATTTAATTTGTATTATATTTTTATATGTTTATGCGGGTTGTTCCATTTTTTTAGAGAGGATCCCTCTCAAATTATTTGTAATTTTTTTTTTGAAATTAATAAAATTTATATGAGGTACCGTCCTCTTTTAACCAAAAAATAATAATTTAAATCAACCCGCCCGAAACCACACAACCCGTCCAACCCGCACGACCCGCCTAACCCGTACACACCCGACGTGCCGATCCCAAATTTACTTTTTTTTTATTTGAACCCGGCCTGATTCGGCTCGTTCACTTTACGTGCCGATTCCGTGCTCGCCTGGGACGAGCCCGACCCGTATCAAGCCCGGATAAAGTGAGACAAAACAGACTCGCATGCATGGACAACATGACTGGCCACCTCTATGTACGTGTGTTTGTTTAGATCTCATGTAGATCAAGTTCTATTTTCCATATGCATAATTAACCTTATAAGACATCAGTACGAAGCTGATTTTTCAGACTTGCACTACTATAGAATGGGCCTATAGCGTCGGTCAAAAAGAGTTAGAGCGTCGGTCAAAACAGCGTCGCTTAAAATTCATTACCGTCAGTTAAACAACCAACGCAAAATGCACACTAACCGACGCTATAGTTACCTACAATAGTGTCGGTTGTCTAGAGAACCGACGCTATAAGTATTGATTCTAGCATCGGTTAAATGGAATGCTGACGCTATAAGTACTGACAAATAACGTCGGTTGCTTGGAATGCCGACGCATTAGGTGCTAGTCTTTAGCGTCACTTACCCTTATAACCGACGCCTAAAATTTTAAAAAAAATTTAAAAAATTCAAAATATTCTGGTCATTTTTATTCAATATTTTAACCTGATTTATATATATATTTGATCCTGTCAACAAACATGAACTACAAAAAATAAAAATATAACACAAATTTGATTGAAATAAATTTAAAGGATTTTTGCTAGCATACACTTGGAATAAACAGTACATGAATGTTCAAAATACTAATAGAAGAATTTCTAGTTTCATATTACAAAATCAAGTTCTTCAATTTTGCTTCTGATTTTGAAATTTTCCTTGAATTCAGACTGCCACATGTTTTGCTTGGCTCTTTTCTTGGTGTTGGTACTGCAACAATCAGTACAGAGCAATCAAAAACCTTATATATCATGATACTTAATTTATAGAAATACTGAAGCATTTAACATTCACGTGTATCTTGAACTATAACTTCTAAATGCAAAAAAAAAAAAGAACTATAACTTCTAAATGCAAAAAAAAAGTCAATTTACAAAAGTCAAAATAGTATAACTATATTGTATTATTTAATTGCATCTACGGTAGACTAAATTTTTTATGTAATAGCAACAACTAGAAAAACTAAAATAATGTATCAAAATGACATAAGGTATACAATAGATGTTGTACCTGATTATAGACAAAAAAAAATTGCCCACAGCTCTCACATATTATGCATCAGTTTATGATGTGATGACGTACATGAAATTTAGTAGCTATACTATACCAAGCCGTAGGATCCTAAGCCAATGCTCATTTAAAGTAGCAGGGAGGGAAATACAGCAGCCTCATAAGGATCAACAACTATTGCTTCCTGATTTCAAATATAATAATTATACATCAACAACGTTAGAATAGAGAATGAATGTGAATGCTACATACTAGGTCTATAGCAACTTGTCCCTAATTATTACATTTAAAATAGTATAAATAAACCAAAAACTACCATTCATATAAATTCAAAATATACAACCAGAGAAAACCAAAATGCTTAACCAAAATAAAAAAACCAAAATGCTCAAATGCTTCAATTCATCTATACATACATTTTTAAGGAGAATACATACATTTTGAAGCCCATATAATACATACATTTTGAAGCCCATATACATACATTTTGGTTACCTATCTACGCCCGTACAAACTGTAAGGAAAATACATCCAACCATTCATAATTCGTAAGAAAATGCTTGAATTCTTCTATACATACATTTTCAACTATAAACATTAAAAACCCACATAATGTCTAAAAATAATTCAATCTTTAAATAAAATACTCAATAAAGAATGGGTTGCCTGAGAAATATTGAAGCCCTCTTCGAACCCCATCGTTGAATTATAGAGTAATTGGCTTTCCGGGCATAACTTTAATTCCTGAAAAAACAAAAAAAAATCAATATCACCCAAGATTATGCCTTTTATCTCCAAAACAGAACAAAATAAATAAAGTAATTAAGTAGAATAAACATATTCAAAGTAATAAAAGAACAAACACATACATATACAAGCATATGTTCAAAGAGAAAGAGGGTTGACCCCAGAAATCCATGAAAAGAATAAACACAACTTTAAATTGTTTAGTCTGTTAGGATGTATAATTCTGACGGAATAAATTTGGTTTTGAGAATAAAAGATGAACACAACTATAAATCTAGTTTATATACTCACATATAACAAAAGTTAGGTATTTATCTCAAGTCGGGGAAGGAGATACCCAAATTAGGGCTTTTAGAACTTATCAATTACTAAGAGGTTTGTAAAACAGGGCAAGAGGTTTGGAGAACAGGTCGATTAATACTGCGAGAGAACAAGGCAGAGAGGGTTGCGAGAGAGTGAGGTAGAGAGATTGAGCGAGATAGAGAGATAGTCAGATACAAGACTGTGCTTTTTTTCGGAACTAAACTAAATTTTTTAAGTTGTACCGAACAAAAATTCAGCAAATTATAATTTGAATAAGTTAAAAATAAAAAGGACTTTTTGAGTTGAACATATTAATAATTTATAGATATGAATTATTTTAATATGTAATCTTGTTAGATAATTTATTAATATAATATTAAATTATTGATATGGTCAGAAAAGTAATTATAGAAATATAATTGACTAGTCAAACAAAAGGCCGATATTTAAGGCCCGACACCCTAATTATTCATTAATTTCGTAATTAATGAATAGGGAAAATATACAGCTCATAAAAAGAGTCCAAATTATGGCAAATTGGTCAAAGAAGGATCCATAATCCCAATTAAAGGCAATTAATAAGTCATAGCCTTTATCGACAAGGAAAAGATTTATCCTGCAAGCAATACAATGATTATCCAATATCAAAAAGGAGACTTATTCGCTAAGACTCCTAAACATACCATAAATACTAGGCTCCAGACGCCTATATAAGGTCCCTGATCCTACAATCAGAACTACGTCTTTGGCTTGATTCTCAGTAATAATTGAGATACGTAGGCATCTTGTAAGGACCGATTTAGTCCGGAAACACGAGTGCAGCCATTAAAGCTCGAAGCTCATTAAACCTTAGCATTAAATACACAAGTACGTTTTTTAATCCACAACATTTGGCGCCGTCTGTGGGAAAACAACATCAACCATGGAAAACACACGAAGAACAACTAGAGATTCTGATACTTCTGAGGGCCTCCCTATCACCTCTGAAATGGAGATTCAGGGAAGCCAACCACCGCCAACTACTGGCACTCCAGGACAGGAAGTCCCAATTTCAGTTGAAGGGACGAATCCCCTCCAGATGGTCGTTCATGGATCTAATCCACAAGAGGCCGTTCATCAACAGCCAATTAAGACCTCCCCACTGCTTATGAGCGCTCCTCGCAGTCTTCAACTCCACACTATTGATCTCCCTCAATACGCAAATCAGACTTTGGGGATGCCCGGCTATGGCATGCCCCCTCGCCCCACAGCGGGTGGTAGTGGAACTAATCCAATCTACCATGAGGCGTATGTGCCCCCTTACATTCAAGGTCTGGGACCCCAGAATCAACAAACTCGCCAGATCTCTTTTCCAGATTACTCGGGTCCATACACCGAGGATGAAGGTTATACAACTGGGGACGATGTCGCTCCTAGAAGGAGACGTTTTTCGCAAACCAACCGGGATCAACCCCAAACTACTAAGGAGAAGCTTGCGGCCCATGAGGCAGAAGTCGCAAGGCTTAAGAAAGTATTGGCAGAACAGGAGGCCACAAGGGCAAAAAATCAAACTGAAGGAATCCCAATTATTAATTTGGATCCACCGTCAAGAAGAACCAAGAGGGCCGAAGCCCCAAGGGTTGATCCTAGCATGCTGTTGCCCCTAGGAGATCCTGATGATCCTACACCACCGTTTACTCAAGACATCATGAAAACGTCTATATCCAGAAAGTTCAAGATGCCCTCGATTAAAGCCTATGATGGAACGGGAGATCCCGCTAATCATGTGAGAACCTTCTCCAATGCACTGCTGTTACAGCCCGCCAATGATGCGGTCAAGTGTAGGGCGTTTCCCAAAACTCTTGCGGGTATGGCTCAACGTTGGTACAGCCGTTTACCTCCCAACTCTATTGGATCTTTCAAAGAATTGAGTAAAGCTTTTATCAATCAATTCATAAGTGGAAGGGTGCATGAGAAAAGCTCTGCCTCACTCATGGCAATTCAGCAAGGAAAGAATGAAGCCCTAAGGGACTACATCAGTCGATTCACTCGGGAGGCTTTGAAGGTCCCGTACTTAGAAGACAGAGTGGCTATGATAGCCCTGCAACAAGGAACTACTGATGACCACTTTAAGAGGTCATTGGCTAAACATCCACCCGAGAGCATGCTAAAGCTCCAAGATAGGGCTGGGAAGTATATCAAGGCTGAAGAAAGCATGAGAAAGTATGAGCCCCCTGCTAGTGGTAGTGGAAACTCAAAGAAAAGAAAAGAAACTCAGGAGTATGACGTCAAGGAAAAGTTTCCCAGAACATCAAAGGATTCTGATTCTCCACCCAAGAGAAATAACTTTGGGCCAAAGTTTACGGAGTATGCATGATTGAACACTCCCAGGAGTCAAATCCTAATGGAAATAGCTAAGGAAGAAGATATCAAATGGCCAAAGCCAATGAGGGCCGACTTGTCCAAACGGAACCAAAATCAATTTTGTCGGTTCCACAAAGAAGTTGGACATGACACCGACGATTGTAGGCAATTGAAAGATGAGATTGAGTTTCTGATACGAAGAGGAAAACTCAGAAAATTTACCAAGGATGGAAACCAAGGAAGTCAAAGGGGGAACTATGAAAGAAAGGATTATGACAGAAGGGACAACGATCAAGATCGAAATCCCAAGCCCCGAGGGCCGGTTATCAACATGATATTCGGAGGGCCAACTGCTGCTGGGTCCTCCCGAAACTCAAGAAAAGCTTATGCCCGAGAGGTACTAACTGTGGTTGGAGAAGCACCGAAGCGTGCCAAAACAGAAGTGTCAATAGGTTTTGATGATTCAGACTTGGAAGGGGTGAAGTTCCCCCACGATGACCCTCTAGTCATCATACCTGTGATTGGCAATTCCGAAACAAAGAGAGTCCTAGTCGACAATGGAGCCTCAGTGGATATCTTGTTCCACGATGCTTTTATCAAGATGGGTTACACTGATTCTCAGTTGACACCCTCGAATATGCCCATATATGGGTTTAATGGAGTGGAATCAAAGGTCGAAGGCACTATCCAACTCCCAATGACCATGGGGCAAGGAATGAATACATCCACTCAGATGCTGAACTTCATAGTTATAAAGGCAACCTCAACCTATAATGCGATCCTTGGAAGGACTGGTCTTCATGCGTTTAAGGCTGTTGCCTCATCCTACCATCTGAAACTCAAATTCCCCACGAGGAATGGGATTGGTGAAGAACGGGGGGACCAAAAGATGGCTAGAAGCTGTTATGTAGCCGCGTTGAGGCCTGATGGAATCGGGGGCAGGTTCTCCCCATTGAAGACATGGACACTAGTGACAATGAGGACCGAAGAGGGAAACCAGCTGAGGATTTAATCCCAATCCCCTTAGTCCCGGGTGAACCAGAGAAGGTGACTTATGTTGGGGCGCTACTGCCCGAGTCATTGAAAAGCAAACTCACATCTTTTCTTCAAGAGAACAATGACGTTTTTGCTTGGACAGCGGCTGACATGCCAGGGATTGATCCCCAATTGATATCTCACAAATTGAATGTGGATCCAGAGAGGAAGACAGTGAAGCAAAAGAAAAGAAATTTTGCTCCAGAGAGGCTTGAAGCCATTAAGCAAGAAGTGAATAAGCTTTTGGAAGCTGGGTTTATTGAGGAAATCCAATTCCCAGAATGGTTAGCTAATCCCGTAATGGTCAAAAAAGCTAACGGGAAGTGGAGAATGTGCGTCGACTTCACCGACTTGAATGATGCATGTCCTAAGGATTGTTTTCCCTTACCAAGGATTGATGCTCTAATAGATGCCACTGCTGGGCATGAGATGCTAAGTTTCATGGATGACTTCAGTGGATATAATCAAATCAAGATGCACAAAGATGACATCGCCAAGGTGTCGTTCATCACTGACTTTGTTGTCTTATGTTTCTTAGTCATGGCTTTTGGGCTTAAGAATGCTGGAGCAACCTATCAAAGGTTGGTTAACAAAATCTTTGAGCACCTAATTGGAAAAACCATGGAGGTCTACGTAGATGACATGTTAGTCAAAAGCCTCGATAAGGCCGATCACATTGAGCACCTCCGAGAGGCATTCGAAGTGCTGAGGCACCACAAGATGATGTTGAATCTAGCTAAGTGTGCCTTTGGTGTAGGTTCGGGAAAGTTTTTAGGCCTGATGGTTTCCAAGAGAGGAATCGAGGCTAATCCCGACAAAATCAAAGCAATTCTAGACATGGAACCACCAAGGACTGTCAAAGATGTCCAGAAACTAACGGGGAGAGTGGCTGCATTAGGAAGATTCATCTCCAAGTCTGGGGAGAAGTGTTTACCCTTCTTCAAAGCACTCAAAAAAGTGAAATTTTTTGAATGGACAACTGAAAGCCAAGAGGCCTTTGAGGCCCTGAAGAAATACATGGCTGAGGCACCACTGTTGGCGAAGCCCAAGCCAGGAGAAATTCTCTATTTGTACTTGGCGGTTTCTAACACAGCCCTTGGAGCCGTTTTGATAAAGGAAGACTTAAAGGTTCAGAAACCCATCTACTATGTGAGTAAGATTCTACATGGGGCAGAAATAAACTACTCAATGGTTGAGAAGTTTTCCTTAGCCTTGATAATGGCCTCAAGAAAGCTACACCCCTACTTCCAGGCTCACAAGATAGAGGTTTTGACTGATCAACCTCTAAGAAACATCTTGCATAGCCCTCAAGTTAGTGGAAGATTGATCAAATGGGCCATTGAATTGGGAGAATTTGATATCAAATATAAGCCTCGGACGGCCATAAAAGCTCAAGCACTTGCTGACTTCATGGTTGAATGCACCATTGACAACCAAGAAGTCGGGGGGCAGGAAGTGATAGTGGAAGATAAAAAAGATGAGGAAATGACCTTCAAAGAATGTTGGGTGCTCTATTTTGATGGAGCATCAAAAACAAAATCAAGTGGAGCTAGTTTAGTGCTACAAAGTCCTGATGGATTCATAATAGAGTATGCACTAAAGCTTGACTTCCCAACGACAAACAATGAGGCTGAGTATGAAGCTCTGATAGCTAGCTTAGGGCTGACTGGAGCCCTGAGGGTCAAAACTCTGAAAGTATGTGGAGACTCGAGGCTAGTGGTTTCCCAAGTAAATGGGGAGTTTGAGGCCAGAGATGAAGTCATGGACAAGTACTTAAAACTTGTCAAGGCTATTATGACTCAGTTCGATGAATGCTATGTGGAGCACATTCCAAGGGAGGAAAATGTGAAGGCTGATGCCTTGTCTAAGTTTGCCTCTTCTGAAATTGAAAACTATGCAGGGAGTGTATACTTCCAAGTCTTGAAGACCCCAAGCATCAACGGAAAGTTGGTAGCACCCATTGGTATTACCAGTTGTTGGATTGATCCCATCAAAGCTCATCTAGAAACTGGGTGGCTGCCCAACGACACTTCGGAAGCACGAAAGCTATACGTCAGAGCACTTAGGTATGCCCTAATTGAGGGAATCATATACAAGAAATCTTTTGTTATTCCATACTTAAAGTGCTTGAGACCTCAAGAGGCAGAATTGGCCCTAAAGGAAGTGCATGAAGGAATTTGTGGGTAACACTTGGGGGGCAGAGCCCTTGCTCATAAAGTCACCCATCTAGGTTTCTATTGGCCAAGCATGCTTGTTGATGCTAAAAGCTACGTGAAGAAATGTGAACGGTGCCAGAAACATGCACCAGTGGTTAGACAACCACCAGAGATGATGACATCCATTAACTCACCTATCCCCTTTGCTATGTGGGGAATGGATATACTCGGGCCATTTCCTATGGCAAGTGCTCAAAGAAAGTTCTTGATAGTAGCAATTGACTACTTCACCAAGTGGATTGAGGCTAAGCCATTAGCCAAGATAACCACCAAGCAAGTGATGCAATTCTTCTGGGAAAATGTGATATGCAGATATGGAATTCCACGAGTCCTGGTCACGAACAATGGAACTCAGTTTAACAACGATGAGTTCAAGAAGTATTGTGATGAGAACGATATTAAGTTGCGCTTCACTTCCGTTGCCCATCCTCAAGCAAATGGGCAAGCTGAGGTTGCAAATCGAATTATCCTGGATGGACTAAAGAAAAGAGTTGAACGCTCCAGAAACACTTGGGTAGACGAATTACTCCCCATACTTTGGGCATATCATACTACTTGTAAAGTCACCACCGGGGCAACTCCATTTCTATTGGCTTATGAAGCAGAGGCAGTGGTCCCGGTGGAGATTACTCACACCTCCCCAAGAGTTGAGACTTATGAACCAGAAGAAAATGAAGAAGGCTTGAGGCTAGCTTTGGATCTAATTGACGAAGTTAGAGATGAGGCAAACGCCAAGATAGTTGAACATCAAAAGAAAGCATCTTTCTACTATAACCTAAGGGTTAAAGAAAGGTTCTTTCGTCAAGGAGACTTGGTTCTCAGAAAGATTGAAGCATCCGGAGTTGGACAAAAAGGGAAGTTGGCCCCAAATTGGGAAGGACCATATCGCGTCAAGAACGTATTTGGTCGAGGCTCGTACAAACTAGAAACCCTTGAAGGGCATGAGGTGCCAAGGACTTGGCATGCCTCCAATCTGAAAATTTATTATGTTTAAGGTGTTTCCTGAGAGGACTCACTACTAGAAATAAGGTTCGATGAAACCAACCCAAGTTTTAAACTGGGATACTATGTAAGGGTTGATCCCATTTTCAAGTTATGAATAAATTCAGCATTTTCATGTTTTAAAGCTTATCTACTATGAGTGTTCATAAACATTCAAGAAGCAGAAAAAAACAACGCAAGCCATGAATGGCCACAAGATATAAATAAGGCTGGATAAAAACTTAAATAAAAAAGTTAAGTTAAGCCCGTAGGTTGAAATTACATAAACAAAAGTACAAGCCATGAATGGCCATAAGTAAAACTACATCTAAGCAGCCTTGTCCACGGCCTCCTCCTCATCCTCCTCTTCCTCTCCAGAGTGAAGGGCAGCATCTTCAGCCCCGGCAGTCTGACCAGGTGGAGAAGTATGATCCAGGTCTAAGATCCTGTCATCCTCCTCCATCTCATCCTCTCCAGCCAAAACCAACTCCAAAGGAGTAGGAAGGTGAGGGCTTGGAAAATCAGAAATAGTGAGGGATCCAGGCATCCTCTCCAAGACAGCAGAAAGAGCGTCATCCCATCCCTTAGTGTACTGAACTGGGAAGATGAGCTCGTCATGCTTATCAATCAAGTCCTCGTACTCCTTGGAGTCGAAGTACTCGTCGATGAAGTCATCCTTGCCCTTCCTCAAAGACACCAGCTCAGCCTGGGAGTCAGCCAACTCCTTCTCCTTCCTGGCCAAGGTAGCCTTCAGTGTGCCCACCTCCTCTTGGGCTTTCTCAAACTTGCCTTGGTTGGCCTCAGAAGATGAGCGCCAAGCCTTGGCTTGAAAGAGAGCCCCTTGGTAGTTGGCATTAACCTACAAGAAAGTTACAAGTCAAATACTTAAACTTGAAATACATTATTAACTGCAAAGAAAAAAGAAAAGGAGAAATACTTACAGCAGCCATAGCCTGGGATCCAGCATGCTCCACCCCCTCAATGGTGGAGTTGGAGACGAAATCCTTGTAATCACAAGGAGTCAGAGAGTGATAAGACCACTCCACAGCATGCTTGGACACTCCCACCACAGTGTTCTTCTTCCTGAGACCCCAGTTGGGGCGCCAAACCGAGCTTTTAGCCGAGGCAGGACCCTCAGCATCCTCAGTAAGGTCCACATGGGGCTTTATAAAAGCTGTAGCACTGGAAGCACGAGGGTCTTTCCCTCCCAAACGTGCCCTCTTCATCCTTGCTGTCTCCCCATCTTCGGGCTCGTTGGACTTATTGATAAAGACAGCAGCTGCAAAAAACACAAGGAAAGAAATAGTTGGTATAAGATAATCTTAAATAAATAAAGGAAGATATGAGGTGAGAATTACCCTTATCAGAAACGTTTGAAAGTCCCAAAGACTTAAGCTGGAACTCATCCAGGAGCACCCAAGCCATTGTGGCATAATTATCCTTCGTAAGCTCAGCATATGCATGGGCCTCTTCATCAGTCAGGATGATATTACTAGGGCTACCATCAGAAACCCTACTAAAAGAACTACGGAAAAGGGTGCCCTAATCCCCTCCTTCCCAAATCAAATACATGAACTCTTCCTTCCATTTGAGGTTGTTGTCAGGAATGGATTTGGGATGAAATATGGGAGGGGTGGAAGGTCGATGGTTGATATACACCCAACCCAAAGTAAGGGCTGAACTATTCTTAAACTGGAAAATTTTCCTAAACAAAGCTACTGACAATGGAAATTTGTTCTTCAAGCAAAGAACAAGAAAACACATAATAATTCTCCAGGCGTTTGGAGGAAGTTGGCAAGGGTGAATCCCAACATCAGCCAAAAGCCTGGGAATAAACTCATGGAAAGGGAACCTGAGTCCCGCGACAATGGCATCCTTGTAAATGCATAAAGCATCAGGACGCCAATGGCAAGAACGGTCCCCTGGTCCGGCGGGAACTAATCTATAAAGAGATTTAATCATATACATCTTATTATAATCCCTAATTTTATCTATTTCATGAAACTTATTACTGCAATCGAAAGAATCTAAGTGGGACACAGAAGGATATTCATCACTACGTTCTAAAATCATATCTTGAAGTGACATATGAGAAGAACGAATGATGATACCTCTCTTAGAAGCTTTGTTCATTCTTTGAAGGCGTTGAGCAGCTTTGTCAGACATCTTCAAATCTTCAAACGTTCAAGAGAAATCCCAGAAAAATCTCCAGAAAAATCTTCAAATCTTCAAAACTTCAAAGAAATTCCCAGGAAATCTTCAAAGAAACCCAGAAATCTTCAAGGGATGAAGGTGAAAACCCAGAAATCTTCAAGGGATGAAGATTGATCCCAGAAAAACAAGAGCACCACCGAGAAAAAACTCGTCGGAAATCGCCTTACTACGGAGTAAGAAGAGAGAAAAACTAAAGATACTAGAGAGAAATTTTAGAAAGTTGAAAGTGAGGTGACTGGGAACTCAACCGGTTAAGGAAGAGCAACCGTCTATAGGCAGTAAGGCCCATAAATCCATTTATGGATTACAAAGGCAAAAGCCCATATAAATTAAGTCTCAGGCAAAATCGAAGCCCAAATCAAGTAAGGCCCATTAAGGCCCAAGGCTGGAAAGATTTAAAGCCCAATTAGGCTAACTAAAATCCAAAAATAAATCTTGGAATAAAACCAAGGCAAAAACGAAAATCTAAGGTCGAAAAGAACCTAGATTGAGATCGTGCAATCGAGGTCGACAATATATGAGAGAACGAGGTCGTATCCAACGACCTCGCTCCCAAATAAAGCGAAAAAATTAAAGATTTAAGGTCGAAAAGACCCTAAATCGAGGTCGCACGACCCAAATCGAAAATACACACGAAATTGAGGTCGTGTCCATCGACTTCACACCAAAAGCAAGTCAAAAAATTGACAAATCGAGGTCGAAGATGACCCAAAGAATAAAGTCTATTTTGACCTAGAAAAAACGAGGTCGAAGAGACATGGGGTCGAGATCGAACAAACGAGATCGAAAATACATTGGAAATCGAGGTCGTATTATACGACCTCGTACCAAAATAAAGCCAGGAAATCAAAAAATCCTGGTCGAAAACATATAGAAATGAAGTCGAAGCTATGAGGTCGAACTTAACCTATGATTCGAGGTCGAAACAAACGACCTGGGACTAAAATCGAGGTCGAAAATGCATGATCTCGAGGTCCATACATCGAGGTCGACAATGGCCTATGAATTGAGGTCGACAGCTCCGACCTCACAACCAATCGAGGTCGAAGACATATTAGAAATGAGGTCGAACAGGTGAGGTCGAAGAAGACTTGGAATTCCTGGTCAATAGCTTCGACCTCACAGCTGTTCGAGGTCGAAAAAAGACTTCATCGAGGTCGAACGATCCTGGTCGAAAATGACCGGGAATTTGAGGTCGAATCCTTCGACCTGGGACCATTCCTGGTCGAAATACTGGTCGAATTTGCACTGATTCCTGGTCGAATTCCAGGTCGAATTTGCACTAATTCCTAGTCGAATTCCTGGTCGAAAATGACCTAATTTGAGGCAAAAAATGCCCCTAAAAATGGAAAATTTTGGGGAAAAACACGCTATAACTTCTACAAAAACCCAAGGAGATTTTCCCAGAAGTTGGGGGGCAAATGATATGGTCAGAAAAGTAATTATAGAAATATAATTGACTAGTCAAACAAAAGGCCGATATTTAAGGCCCGACACCCTAATTATTCATTAATTTCGTAATTAATGAATAGGGAAAATATACAGCTCATAAAAAGAGTCCAAATTATGGCAAATTGGTCAAAGAAGGATCCAGAATCCCAATTAAAGGCAATTAATAAGTCATAGCCTTTATCGACAAGGAAAAGATTTATCCTGCAAGCAATACAATGATTATCCAATATCAAAAAGGAGACTTATTCGCTAAGACTCCTAAACATACCATAAATACTAGGCTCCAGACGCCTATATAAGGTCCCTGATCCTACAATCAGAACTACGTCTTTGGGTTGATTCTCAGTAATAATTGAGATACGTAGGCATCTTGTGAGGACCGATTTAGTCCGGAAACACGAGTGCAGCCATTAAAGCTCGAAACTCATTAAACCTTAGCATTAAATACACAAGTACGTTTTTTAATCCACAACAATTATTTTTAAATTATTCAAGAAACATAAATTATTAAAATTTAAATAGAAATTTTTTCTTAAAATTAATAAAATAGAAGCATAATTTTAAACATATAGTCAAAATAATTTAATTTAATAAAAATTAATTAATTTACTACTATGTAATTTGTTGATGTTTTATATTATAAATATAAATATGACATTTCCATTAAAAGAAATTAATATTTTTATTATTTATCATATTTTGATTTCCTTTAAGAAAATATCAAAACTCAATCTTTTTATTTTCAATGATCCAAACATAATGATTTCGGTGAAGTTCGATGGTAAAACCAGCAGCTACTTCTCACAAAAGTTGAAAGGCAACCTTTTTACATGAAAAACAATTTTCAAAAATTAAAATTGTGTTTGGAATTTATAAACATTTTTTGTTTGTTTTTCAAAAACTTTAATTATGCGTACACCCGCAATGTCAAACGAATACCCTTAATAAAACAAAAAGAAAATTATTCTTTATTCTGTAATGAAAATATTAAAATATTATTTTAAAAATATTATATTATTTATGTACAAAATTTTATGTATAAAATAAATGAAACTCAAAATAAGCATTTTTGACTAACAAATCATATTCGGCCTAAATATTCATAACATGAAGGGGCTCTCAAAAAGAATTATGAAATAGGTGACTCAAAGTCCAAAAACCTCATGCCAATTAATTGGTTAGGAGAGGGAAATATAAATATTGGCTTGTAGATGATCACGGGTTCGAAACTCTATTCAACTGATTAATTTTTTGTTGAGTTTATAATTCACCCGATTCAAATCCTGTTACTAAAATATACATCCATATATACTATATACCACGGAAATACATTACTCTATTAGAAATATGAATCAATTTATCATTTTTATATAAAACAAAAAACATAGTCTATGGCGTCGGTTTCACCAGACCGACACCAAAAATGCACTCTACAGCGTCGGTTCCCCACAGGCCGACACTAAAAATTCACTCTACAACGTCGGTTCCATGACAGCGACACTAAAAAGTGCACTTAATGTGTCGGTGTTACAACGACCGACGCTAGAAGTCTTCTATTGTGTCGGCATTCATAGAACCGATGCATAAAAGTGTTAAAAGCGTCGGTTAATATGGACAACCGACGCCTTAGATCAAGGAAAACTGACAATAGGCGTCGGTTATGTTAGCAATCGACGCATAAAACATGTAAAGGTGTCGCTTGCCTCTAGAACCGACGCTAAAAATGTGACGCTGTAGGTGGAGTCTGTACTAGTGTTGTATCTGATACAATTGCAATGTAATAAATTAGCAAATTATGAATCGTATCGATTCTTAACTAAGATTTGACATTAATCAACCACATTATATATGTCACTTAAATCGTTCGTAAAATTCAAGGAGAGACGGTCACTGTTTTACAAATGAAGTTTTTACATTTAGAAATTACACTGTAAATCGTGCCAGATTAAGCACAATGTGTGGCAATAAATAAACTAGCTTGCAGTTGATTTTAAGCAACAATTACAAAAATGTGTTGCATGTACTCTACTGCTTTGTTTTGCACTTTGTTCTATATTTTATTGATTAAATGATCTATGCGACCCTAATAAAATATGTCGCCTTTACTCTAATGTTAAAAAGATAAATTTTTGGAAGCACTCTTGTATTGTGTTTCATTAAACCTTTTTGTTGTGAATATTAAGTACTTTTCTTATCCTAAAATTTAACAGATTCCTAGAGTACCTACTTATATTGCTAAATATATCAATAAATAAGATATACTATTGGAATCAAAAAGGTTTAGAGATATCTGAAGTTGTGGAATCAGCAAAGATGGTCCTTAATCAATGGTTATATGCTCAAGACAGATCTTTTGATCCATCTCTGGGGTTGTTGTACCCAACTGATGGTGACGAGCATTGGACTTTACCGAATGAAAATCAGATTAAGGTAAATACTGCCGCCACAATCTTCAATTCAACAAACAATTATAGCTATTCAGTAGTGGCAAGGAATCATAAAGGAGAGTTAATTGAGGCAATTTTGAACGGATCCAGAGGCAACATTGATCCGGAAGTGGCTGAAGCAATAGGAGTGCGCGAAGGTTTGAGCTGGATAAAGGAACAAAGACTTTCTGATGTGATAATCGAAACAAATTGTCTAGTTGTAGTGCAGGCAATCAGGAGTTCCACTGCTATGCTGTCTTATTTCGGAGGAATCATAAGCAAGTGTAAGACATTGCTGAAGGATTTGCATAATAGGAAGGTTACGTTGAAGTTTATAAAACGATCTGCAAACAATGTAGCTCACTATGTAGCGAGGTATAATTGTTCTAGCGCTGATTGTAGGTGGAGGTTGAGCAACGCTCACCCGGAGTTCATTAATGTATTGATGAACGATTTGAAAAATGAATGAAATCTCATTTGTTCTTGGCAAAAAAAAAAAAGATATACTATTAACCGACACATAGTCGAATTATTAGCCTCCTAAGCAATGAATTCAGGGCTTTTCTTACCTTCTGAGCCATTGAAACTCGTTATTAACCGAACATTATAATTATCTCCAAGAAGGACTTACACACGCATGCCTGATCCTTCATAGGAACGGAGAAAGTAAATCGACGAGAGATCAAGAATAAAATGTAGAGCCTTTTCATTCTTGTTGTTATCGACCATATTTTCTGCAACACAAATGTTGAATTCGCACAAAACTTGTTTCAGGGAGTGTTATAGTTGGATCATAGTTATTTTGAACAGTATGATCAAGTATAGACCCAAAATAAGTTTTGGAGAAAAAATGGGTGTCAAGATACTGCTCCAAGCATACGGTAATTTAATTAACTCATTCTTTTAACATCTAAATTACACAATACGTTAATGTCACCTAAATTACACAATACGTTAATTCCTCTTTGAAAGAGAAAAAAGAAAGATCACATATTTGTACTGGTATAGAAGTTTCTGTCATCTTTATTAGCTAGCTAGCTAAGTCTATAAGTACGTGCATGACTGATTCTCTTATATATCTCCTTAATTAGCCACCAACTTTAACTGCTCCAATTTATTAGCCATCCCTACTTCTTCAACCTGGTTGATTATCCAAATCTATAACCTTTATTAATAAGGTGAAACCCCCTTTTAAATGGTATTTCGGTATCAAAATTTGGTTCCACACTTATTTTGGTTTCACCCAGAGTACTATTTTCATTATAATTCTATATTTTAATGGTTCCACCTTTATTTTGGTTTCACCCACAATCATATTACTCCTACGACTCTATACTCTCATAATCCTATTATAATTGCAATTATTTTATTACGAAATTTAGAAATAACACTACAAGAAAGTAAGGCTAAATTCGACAGAATAAATTCGACAGACACCAAATTCGACATATATCAGCTGAAAATTAAGACTGCGGCTAAATTCGACACAATTCTGTCGCAATTAGTTTCTGTCGAAATTATTCTGTCGAATTTAGTACTAAATTCGACAGAAATTTTTATTATGTCGCATTTTCAATACTAAATTCGACAGAATTGTTTGTACTGTCGAAATTAGAACCCACCAAAAAAAAGCGGGAACAATCCCACCAAAAATATTAATTTCAGATTTCAAACTTCGACCGAATTCTGTCGAATTTAACTTTTAGATTTTGTGGGAATATTGCCGCCGAAATTTTTCAGACCGTTCAAAACTATATTCGACAGTTTTTAGTCGCATTTATAAAAGTGACAGAATTCCGTCGAAGGTTTATTTTTGCAATTTTAAAAAAAACGTTATTAAATAATTAAATGTGAATAAATAACATGAAAAAAAATCAATAATTAAATTAATAATATTAAAAAACGTGGGCCCCACAAAATTTTTCTAATTTCCAATTAAAAATTAATTGATAATTAATTAATAATTAATTTTTTATTAAACATAATATTAAAAAACATAGGCCCCATGAGTGGGCCCCGCGGAGTTAAGTGGGCCCTACTAATTTTTCTAATTTTCAATTAAAAATTAATAAAAAAATTAATGAATAATTAATTAGTAATTAATTTTTAATTCAAAATAATATTGAAAAACGTGGGACCCATGAGTGCCCTAAACCCTAAACCCGAACCCTAAACCCGAATAATTTTTTAATTGATTTATTCGACGATCCAACCGTACGGATGTTAATCGGTACTCATTCTAGGGTTGGGAAAAATTAATCAAAAAATATGAATGTCCGGTTATGCCGCATCTTTCCAGAAACGTTGGAATAGTACTGTTTCGAGGAACTGGACATGTCTCAAATTTACTGAATAATTTTTTCAATTGATTTTTTCGACGATCCAACCGTACGGATGTTAATAGGTAGTCATTCTAGTGTTGGGAAAAAATAAAAAAAAATATAAATGTCCGGTTATGCCGCATCTTTCCAGAAATCTCCAACCGTACTAATTGATTTAGTAGTTTCCTACTAAAATCTCCAACCAAATTAATTTTTTATCTTTTGAAAATTTGGGAATATCATTAAATTATATATATGTTGACATCCGTACGGTTGGATCGTCGAGAAATAATTTTAAAAAAATAGAAACAACAATCCGTGACAAAACAGTAGTTACGAGTACTAGTCAATATAGTAGTAATCTACTAAAATCTCTGACCAAATTAATTTTTTAATTTTTAAAAATTTGGGAATATCATTAAATTAGATATATCTTGACATCCGTACGGTTGGATCGTCGAATTTACCCGTGTTTTATTTCGACCACTAATCTGTCGAATTTAGCTAAATTCAACCGATTTTTTAACAAATACAATTAATATAATTAAAAAACATCTAAAAATATTACGGGCATTTACTTTTTTTTTTAATTAAAACATATTAGTTTTTCTATTTGTCCTTATTAAAAACTTACTTATTTTAACAGGTCAACGTATTTTTTTAATAAATAAAATTAATATAATTAAAACACTTCTAAAAATATCACGGACAATTACTTTTTTTAATTAAAACATGTTAGATTTTCTATTTGTCCTTATTATTAATATTATTTTATTATAAAATAATATTAATATTACCTCATTTATCTTCCTCAGCTCATATGTATTTTTTTATATTTTTTATGTTTAAATTAATATTTAAATTTCTCATTTTATAATTTATCATATTAATTTTTACTTTTATTTTAATATTTTCTGTTCACATTAAAATTTTTAATTTATTATTTTTTAAGGCCCGCACGGGGTTATAGAATAGCACATATTATTTATCTAATAATAAAATTTACAAATGCAAAATTTCCATTTTGTTCGATCAAATGCATGACATTTTTTTGGGTGTCATACTAGTCACGTGGCAGTACTTTATTGGCTGACATGAGAGTACGCGGATTGTAACTATATTATCAATTTATAGCCGTCGATTGTACAAGGAATAGACACATATGAACGGTAGAGGCAAAACACCTCCCCCAGTTTTACTCTCTCACGCTCTCATATCTCTTTATCCCCAATATCCTCATACCTCAGTCCTCACAACCTCTCTGTTCTCCTACTCCACTGCCTCTCTCACTATTTTCAAAACATTTTTTCAAGTTACGAGAGTCATAAAATATACAAAAATGCATCCCTAGTCATCTTATCTCCCAAATTCTCAACACACACACAAATATTACATACATAATTTCATAAAAAGAATTCAGAAGCAAGAAAAAGAAATGCCCAGAAGAAAAAGACATAGCTAGAAGAAAGAAAGAAAAGAAAGCTCATGTTGTCCGTTGTAGTTTCGTAATAGTTTGATTATTGTGTTAGATTTGCAAGAAATTGATTATGTCATTTGTTCGTCTTAGTTTGAACAAAAGCTATGACCTGCTTTTGTGATAATTTACATCCCTGCTTGTTATTTGATATTAGCAATATTTGATTTGTTTGGAATTACAATTTTTATGACTGTATAAAATAAGTTAATGGTAGTGTTTGTAGCAATATGGCAGGAGGGGATCCGATTCATAAGCTGGTTGTTTGGATTTTTTTTTGTGACATAGTAATGGTATACTCAATTCGACCAATGTTGGTCCATTTAATTGTGTAATTCAAATTTATAAAATCAATCAAAATTAGTGAAATTAAATTCAATGCGGGGAGATTCAAATTTTTGGTAAAATTGTAAAATTGAAATTGAACATTAAACAGAATCTATTGTAAGTTTGTTCACATTTAGCATACTAAATTCGATAACATTTGGTCGAATTTAATGCATTACGGGCGCCAAAATTTGAAAATTTAAATTTTTTTAGCGGAATTTGAAAATTTGAAAATTTTGAAATATTCGGCTAAATTCGATAAAAATCTATCGAATTTAATCTGTCGAAAATAATCCGTCGAATTTACATAAATTCGACAGAATTTGCTAAATTCGACTCGAGCATTTTCGACAAACACATTTTCTGTCGAATTTAGTTAAATTCGACAAAATTCCGTCGAATTTAGTTAAATTCGACAGAATTTTTCTTGTCGAATTTAGCCATTTTTCTTGTAGTGTAATGTATCTATCATAATTAAATTAATAAATTACATTTATTAATACTTCAGTTCCAAATTTGATTCAATTCTTATTTTGGTTTCATCAGTAAATTCTTATCATTCACTACAATTCTAAATTATTTTTAAAATTATTTTATTATTAATTGATTTAAACAAATTCTCTCTCGGCCCGTGCTTCATACGGGTTATCATCTAGTTTATTGATAATTAACGAAATTTAATATTTTGGTATTATGTGTTGGATCAAAACGTGCAGAATTTTGCTGATGAATAAAGAGTATAGATAGACGGCAACCTCTATATAAACGATAACAATGTAACATGATTTAACATAAAAATATAGAGCATGCAGCGTAGAGTGATTACCTTTGTATACCGCATGCAGTTGATCCTAAATATATAACAAAAGCCACACACAAATATATTATATTAGCGATGGAAACCCTAGCTGTAATTCTATTTCCATGTATGTTCCCGTTACTAATTCTTTCGGTATCCCTTCTGTTCATATGTCGGAGAACAAAGAGTGGATTCTCAAACATAAAAGTTCCGCCAGGATCAAGTGGATGGCCGGTGGTTGGAGAGACCTTCAAGTTTTTGTTCTCTGGTCCCGAAAATTTTATCAGCGAAAGAAGAAACAAGTACTCGGAAGATGTGTTCCAAACTAGTCTTTTTGGACAAAAAGTGACTGTTTTTTGTGGAGCGCAAGGGAACAAATTTGTCTTCTCCAAGGTGTTCAATCCCTGGTGGCCAATATCTTTAAGAAAGATTTTTCTTTTCCCCGAGTTTGTAGACATTCCTGTGAACGAACTTGCAGCTGTAATGCATAGTTATATGCATGAAATTTTAAAGCCAGAGGCCTTAAAACAATACATTCCGGTGATGGATTCTATGGCACGAGAGCAAGTGGAGTCGAAATGGGAAGGTAATGAAGTAGTCAAGGTGCATCCGTTGTCAAAGATGTACACATTTCAATTGGCAATCAAACTATTCGTAGATCTAGTCGATGTTGAGCATGTCACAAGGCTATTCAAGCACTTTACACTTGTTACTCATGGATTGTTCTCTGTCCCAATTAATCTGCCTGGCACAACCTATAACCAAGGTATTAAGGGTGGGAAATTGGTCCGAGAGGAGCTTGTGAAGATAATTACGGAGAGGAGAAAAAAATTAATGGCTAAAAATGAAATTTCATCAACATCTAGTGATTCTCTGTCTCGGATAGTGCTGATGACCGACGAAAATGGGAAATTTATGAGCGAAAAGGAGATCTGCAACAACATTATAGGTTTAGTTGTTGCTAGCTACGAAACCACCAGCTGTTCTGTTACTTTTGTGCTCAAGTATCTTGCCGAGCTTCCGCAAATTTATCGTGAGGTCCACAAAGGTACTTACCATATTTATGTACAAATTAACAATCTGCTATTTAATTTGAGTTTTGTTATTTGAGACTAATTACAATACAGAACTAATGGAGATATCAAAAACAAAGAGAGATGGGGAATTGTTGAAGTGGGAAGATATTCAGAAGATGAGATACACATGGAATGTTGTCTGTGAATCTCTAAGGCTCACACCACCTAGTCATGGTGGCTTAAGAGAGACAGACACCGATTTTTCGTTTGCTGGTTTCACCATACCGAAAGGATGGAAGGTATCTAAATGCACTTCTACTCAATCATTAAGTCGATATCATTTGAGAAATTTTGGTTGTTTATTTACACTGTTTTTCTGAAGGCATCTTGGACAGTGCTTACAACACACAAGGATCCAAAATACTTTCCGAATCCAGAAACATTTGATCCATCGAGATTCGAAGGAGAAGGACCTGCACCGTATACCTATGTACCTTTCGGTGGAGGTCCTAGAATGTGTCCCGGACGAGAGTATGCTCGTCTTGAAATTTTGGTGTTTATATATAACATCATTACCAAATTCAAATTGGAGATAAGTAATCCCCATGAGAAGATAGTGTTCCACTCTTTCCCAGAACCAAAGGAAGGTCTTCCACTTCGCCTAATTCGTCACAAAATATAGCTAGCTAGCAGTTGTATCGTTTTTTATGTATGATTTTATGGATTTTCGTGTGATAAGTGATGCACTTGCTCCGTCGCCGAATACACTATTTTGGTGGTGGTTTGGCCTGTGGTGTGGAATCTGCAAAACAATGTTGTCCCGGTGGTGGTGGCCGTCAAGCACCTCCGGTGTGAAAATCAGTAACGGAGTAAATCAATACGTGAAAATGCAACAAGTATCGAGATGTGATTTCTGAGCGAGTGTGTGAAGTGTTTGTATGAATGTAACTACATCTATAAATGTATGAGAGGAGAGTATTTATAGGCCAAAACATGTCCATGTAGCGTGAGCTCCGTTCACTGTGGCTACAGTGGGAGGAATGGGTTTCCTTACTCTTGGTTTGTCCTTTGTGCTTTTCTGTTACCTTCTTGCTATAGTTGAGATTTACAGTTAAGTTGTTGTATCTTTGACCATGGGCATGCTCAAGAAATGCTTTATCTTTTACTTTATTGCCACCTGTCTGTTGACTAAATATTATTTCGTGGATGTTCTATTTCGCTTATATATAATAACCAAGAGTAAGGGGTCGAAGTTTCTATCTTAAAGTGCGATTATCTGTTTGTAATAGCTAAGTGCATGGGAGTTGTCGGCACTTAAGTAACGAGGTAAGTGACTGTTTTGGGGATGTGGCGAGCGACCATTGCAAGTTAAGTGGGCGACAACCGCCATGTAGGTTGGCGGTTCTCCGAAAAGGTGGGTATATATCATATTGTAATGGATGTTTATGCAATTATTAATTAATTTTTAGTATTGTTGATAGATTCTTCATTTTGCTAAGCTTGTTGATAGATTGTAGTGTATGTATAACTATAGAACAACAATTTAGCAAAACAAAAGAAATAAAATAAAAATGATAGAAGTTAACTTTCATATTTGTCCAGAAGTGAAATATGAAAATTGATTGCCTATTTTAAATTTTTTGGAAATATTATAAATTATTATGATATAAAAATATTTATTTCCTAGCATGACAGGTCATTTAACTCAATATCTATTTTTAGCCATATTTAGCCGTTAACTGGGATTACAAAATATATACGTCATGCATGGCAAATAGGGATAGCAAAATAATCTGATCTGACGGATACCCGATCCGAAACCCGAAATTTTGGATTTACCAAACCCGAGTTTTTGGATTTGGATTTGGATTTAATTTTTAAACTCGAAAATATTTGGATTTTTGACATATCGATCCGAAAACCGAAACCTGATCAAAACCCGATCTAAATCCGAAACCCAAAAATCACCCGATTTATATATACACATATATATATATATAACACTATTATATATGGTTTACATATTTATACAATACTATTTTAATCAAAACACTGGATAGTTAGTCGGTTGTCAATTTTTTATATATGATATTATTATTTTTAATATAATTTATAAATTTATCAGATAAATATAATTTAAACAATTCCGACCCACTGTCTTCTATACTTTGAAGAAGTTTTTCTCCTAATTCAAGTACAAACACTTTTATAAAAATATTTATTATAACCGGTAAGTTGAATGATCGTGGACAATGAAATTCAGTATATTTTATGCTTAAATTGTGTTAAATGAAACATATGGAATGTTAGGCTCAAGACATGTCTGATTACCACTATTAACAAGCCTAATCATTGTGACTATTTCACTCTACATGGCCTAGTGAATTCTTTCACTAGGATAAAGTATAGTGTTAGGCTCAAGACATGTCTGAATACCACTATTAACAAGCCTACACTATGTGACTATGTCACACTACATGACCTAGTGATTTCTATCACTGGGATAGAGTATAGGTCTCTAAATGTACTTGTCTTGTTCTCATGAACAATAGCTTTATCATGTATGCTCAGATTTATAATGAGCTTAGTAAAGTTCTTGCATCTAGAATGTATATAGGCCATTGAATAATTATCCTGGTAGAAGTTCAGAAGTGTTCATGCAGCAGGATAGAGTTGAAGAAGGCCATGAAGAAATAAGTTGCAGGAATTTATCTAAGGCATTATATAGCAAAGTCAAAAGAAAAGCTATGTCGTGAAGTCACCAATATCCATGTCGTGAAGTACTATATCGCATAGTTTACTTTGTACTATGTCGAGAAGTCCTCAAGACACATGTCGTGAAGTGTTGAAGTCAGCAAAGTCAAAGAAGCCTATGTCGCATAGTCGTCAAATGAACTATGTCGCATAGTCATCAAATGACCTATGTCGCATAGTCGTCAAATGAACTATGTCGCATAGTCGTCAAATGACCTATGTCGCAAAGTCTTCAAAGGCTATGTCGCGTAGTCCTCACAAGGGAGATCGCGAAGTCAGTGATAAAGTGGAGTTCACGATATCAACACTTAGCCGTTTATAACAAGACAAATCAAGGTACAGAACCAAGAATCAAAGGAGACAAATACTGAAGCATTTGTTCTGGCAAGGTGGTCCAAAGAACAGATGGCAAATCTACAGCTAAACTTGGAGAGAAAGATAAGAGACAAGCAGCTACAGAAACGGGAAAGACTCCGAAAAGCAGGTGGTCCTTCCTGACACAGTGAACTTCTTATGGCAGGACAAGTTGGACTTTCAGAAGGGGTAGCTGTGTAATATTGTGTGTGCCTAGTTTGTATAGGGGAATATATATATCGTGCACACACAACTGTAAGCTGTAAGAGAGATACACATAGTTATTTGCTAAGCTCTTTTCTCTGTAAGCAAGCAAGTACGAACTGTTCTTGTTTAGAAGCCAGAAATTCGATTGTGAATTTCTTGGAAAGCTGTAGTGTTTAATTTGCTTATACAAAGTAGATTAAAGTGATTGTGTGTGTTATTTACTTTCTGCATATTACATATCATAATCACATACAGTTGTTTACTTAGTTTTCAAGTTCGAAAAATATATCAAACTATCCATTCACCCCCCCTCTGTCTAGTTTCTAGTAGTATTCATTTCTAACATATAGGTCTCCATTGTACTTGTCTTATTCTCATGTGCTTAGCTTTATCTTGTATGCTCAAAGTATAATGAGCTTAGTAAGCTTCTTGCAATCTAGAATGTACATAGGCCATGGAATAATTATCTTGGTAGAAGTTCAGAAATGTTCATGCATCAGGATGGAGATGAATAAGGCCCTGAAGAAATAAGTTGCAGAAGTTTTCATAAGCCCCTATACCGTGAAGTCTAAATGAAGCTATGTCGTGAAGTCTAAATATATCTATGTCGTGAAGTACTAAGATCGCATAGTCCTAAATGAACTATGTCGTGAAGTCTTCATTACTCATATCGTGAAGTGTTGATACCGCAAAGTCAAGATGTACTGGATCGTAAAGTCCTCAAAAGGTCTAGATCGCGAAGTCCTCAAAAGGCTTAGATCGCGAAGTCCTCAAAAGGGCTAGATCGCGAAGTCCTCAAAAGGCTTAGATCGCGAAGTCCTCAAAAGGGCTAGATCGCGAAGTCCTCAAATTTCCTATGTCGTGAAGTCTTCAAAAGATAGATCGTGAAGTCAGGGAAATGATGGAGTTCACGATATCAACACTTAGCCGTTTATAACAAGACAAATCAAGGTACAGAACCAAAATTCAAAGGAGACAAATACTGAAGAATTTGTTCTGGTAAGGTGGTCCAAAGAACATATGGCAAATCTACAGCTAAACTTGGAGAGAAATATAAGAGACAAGCAGCTACAGAAACTGGAAAGACTCAGAAAAGCAAGTGGTCCTTCCTGACACAGTGAACTTCTTATGGCAGGACAAGTTGGACGTTCAGCTAGGGGTAACTGTGTAAATAGGTGTGTGCACTAGTTTGTATAGGTCTATATATATCATGCACACCCTATTGTTAGCAGTAAGAGAGATATACATAGAATCATTTTAAGCACTCTTTCTCTGTAAGAAAACAAGATACAAACTGTCTAGTTTCTAAGTGGTATTCATTTCTAACAAGTGGTATCAGAGCAGGCTGTTAACATACAAACAGGAAAAGATCAAGAATGAGTTCACAGAAACTAAGCAGTATCAAGATTCCTCCCTTTAACAAGAAGCACTACAGTTTATGGAAGAAGAAGATGTTACTTTTCATCAAAACTTCAAACCCCATGTATTTAGACATTCTAAAGCATGGTCCCTTTATTCTAATGATTGAGATTGGTGAAACAACTGTTGGCACTGAGATAATACCAGCAAAACATGTTCCTAAAGATCCCTTCAAATACACTGATCTTGAAAAAGAGAAAATAGCACTGGATGGACATCTCCAACTTATCATTTGTGAATCTATGGATTTCAACATGTATGGCACTGTTGCTCACTATATTAGTGCTAAGAAGATGTGGGATCTTATAGAAGTGCTATGTGAAGGAACTCCTGAAGTAAGAAAGAACAAGAAGCAGATTCTGGTCTCACAGTATGAAGCTTTCATGGCTCAACCAAAGGAGGGAATCACAGAAGTGTTTGAGAGGTTCAACAAGCTGGTAAATGAGCTCAAACTCTATGACAAACACTATGAGACAGAAGAGCTCAACATGAAGTTTTTGCTAACTCTACCAGATCACTTGGAACCAAGAATCTCTTCCCTCAAAGAAAGAGATCTAACAAAGATTGGTTTTGATGTGTTGTATGGTGTTTTGAAAACATATGAGCTAGAGTTGTTTCAAAAGAGATCCATTCAAGCAAAGCAAGGATTAATGGCAAATACTTCCTGTGCCCTTATTGCTGACAACTTAGGTCAAAGAATGGAATCCCTTAAAGTCAGTCAAGTCAAGATTGAGGAACTGGAAGTTGAAGACACTGGTGATGAGACTCAAGTTGTCTATGATTTGCCTGAGGAAGATGAGTTCTACAGCATAGATGAGCTGGACAAGATGGAAAACAAATCTTTTGCATATATGGCTAGGAGATATCCTAACATTAGGTTTAAAAGGAAGCAGCCATTTAAGTCCAAGTTCAATGCTGGAAATGCTGGTGGATCAAGTGGCTCAAACACCTTCAATAAAGGAAAAGGGATTGCTGGTGCTGCTAAAGGAGGATACAAGACTGGGAGTGTGGATAGGTCCAAGATAAGGTGCTATAACTGCAATGAACTTGGGCACTTTACCACAGAGTGCAAGAAGCCCAAACAGGTCAAAAAGGACAAAGCATACTTAGAGCTTGAAGCTAAGTATGAAGCTCTACTCAAGAAACAGCAGGGTAAAGCTTTTATTGCTGAGGGAAAGTGCTGGGATGACTCTAATGAAGAAGAAGAACAGGAGTACTCAAACTATGCCTTGATGGCATTCTCTGATGATGGTGATTCTTCAAGTCAGGTACCTATTCTTACTTCTCTTGATATGACTCCCTTTCAATATAAGCAAACTGTTGAAGATATGAGCACTGAGATGTTCAATATTCATACTAGCATGTTAGTTGCAAATGAAGAAATTGACAGGCTAACTGCTAAAAATCTCGAGCTTACAGAAAAGAATGAGGAACTTGAGTTAATGGTTGTGAGCCTTGATGGTTTGAAGAAGGAGATTGAGTATCTTAAAAACAAAGTGGTTTGTGCTGAACAAATAGAAACAGCTCTTAGAGAACAAATTGCTGAAAATGAATTAAAGATAAGAAGTTTTAAGAACTCCTCTAAGCTTGTTCAAACCTATCACAAGGAACACACTGAAGACTGCAAGGTTGGAGTTGGTTTTAATTAGGAGAATGATAAGGGAAGGAAGAAGACCAAGGGCAAAGGAAAAGAATCCTTTACAAACAAAAATGCCCCAACCATTTTTTCTAGTGTTGAAAAGCCCATCTTCAAAAAGAGTGTTGTTGAGTTTGATGAAGAATTAATGGTCATCAAACAACAACTACTTGAAGAAGATGAGGCTGCTAAAGACACTTCTTCCTCTCCCAAGTCTGTTGATCAGAAAGAAACCAAAGACAACCTTGTCAAGAGTCCTAAAATCAAGAAAGAAGTTGTTAAGAAGAAGAAACAAAACAGAAATGGTAAGATAGGTGTCAACAAGAGCAACAATTATGCTTATGTGCCAAATGCTCCTAGGAAACAATGTCAGAAATGCTTATCTGTGAATCATTTGACTCATAAGTATAATAAAACTGTAAATGCTGAAGTTGATAACCTGAGTAACCATTCTGTTGGCATGAACTCTATCCATGATTCCTTCTGTGGTAATTCTAACTGCATGACATGCTATGTGACTGTGATTGCTAATTGTTTATCTCTAAAGCATAAACTTGACTCTGCACAATCTTGTGAATCACACACATATATGCACACTCACAGGACAGGATCCTCAATCAAGGTTGAGAGGGTGAAAACTTCATGTGAGCCTAAGAGTGTAAACTCCAAAGCCACAAACAAAGTGAAGTCTCCTACTGTGAAGAATGCTATTTATGATAGAAGAATCATTAACAAAACTGTTTCTAAATCAACTGGACCCTACCAAGTGTGGGTACCAAAAACAACTTAGTCACTTTGTGAATGCAGGGCAACAGGAATAAAAGAGTCATATGGATCTTGGACAGTGGATGCTCAAGTCACATGACTGGTGTGATATAGCCCTGTTATCACATTTTGAGGAGAAGGCTGGCCCATCAGTAACCTTTGGAAATGACAACATTGGTTATACAATGGGATATGGCAGTGTTAAATCTGGGAATGTCATAATTGAAGATGTAGCATTTGTTGAAGGACTAAGGCACAACCTCTTGAGTATTGGACAATTTACCAACAGGGGTTTCAAAGTGGAATTTGATGAAGATCATTGTCTAATCTCAAAAAGAGGAAGTGGTGAAGTTGTTTTAACTGGTGTGAAGAAAGGAAGCTTGTTTGTAGCAAATCTTAAGGCTGCAGACAAGGGAGAAATTTGTTGTTTCTACACTAAAGCCACCAATGAAGAATTCTGGCTATGGCACAAGAAACTGTCTCACTTGAATGTTCAGGCAATGAACTCTCTGGCAAAGAGAGAACTCATCAGAGACATGCCTACTTTGGAGTTTGTGCAAGAAGGAGCATGTGAAGCATGTCAAAGAGGAAAGATTAAAAGATCAAGTCACAAGAACAAGTTGCTCAATTCAAACTCAAAGCCTCTGCAGCTAATTCACATGGATCTATTTGGCCATGTGAATGTAATGTCCCTTTCCAAGAAGAAATATGCTCTAGTTATGGTTGATGATTATTCAAGATACACTTGGGTGGAATTCCTGTTCTCCAAGGATGAAGCACCTCAAGTAATTATAGAGCATATTAAGAGAGTTGATAGAGAAGCACAAAGCACTGGTTCCTCTGTAGTTGCCTTGAGAAGTGATAATGGAACTGAGTTTAGAAATTCAACATTGTATGAGTTTTGCAAAGATAAAGGAATTTCTCAACAATTTTCAGCTCCTAGAACTCCTCAACAAAATGGAGTAGTTGAGAGAAAGAATAGAACTCTCATTGAAGCTGCAAGAACAATGTTGTTGCATGCAAAGCTACCTACTAGCTTTTGGGCTGATGTTGTTAACACAGCTTGCTATGTGCAAAATAGAACATTGATCAATAAGAAGTCTGGAAAAACTCCTTACTCATTAATGACTGGCAAAAGAGCATCCTTCAAACATCTTCATGTGTTTGGAAGCAAGTGTTTTGTGATGAAAGATACTTCTGAACATGTTGGAAAATTTGATGTTAAGGCATTTGAAGGTATCTTCATTGGATACTCTCTGGAAAGGATAGCATACAGAGTATTTGTACCTGAGCAACACAAAGTAATGGAAAGCATGGATGTTACCTTTGATGACAAGAAAACTCCTGGACTTGCAACAAGTGAACAAGACAGTGTTCCATTAAGATTTGAAAATCAAGGATATCTTGAGGATTCTGAAAGTGAGGATGAACCACCTGTTCCAACTGTTCCACATAATGAAACTCTTGAAGTTGATGATCTTCTTCAAACACCTGTGCAAGGGAACACAAACACAGGGGGAGAAGAAGAGAATGCAACTGTCAATCAAAATGATCCTGGAACAAGTCAAGGAAATAAACAGGGTCACACAAGAAAATGGGACATAGCCCACACTAGGGATCAAATCATTGGAGATCCTGGTGAGGGAGTTAAAACAAGGAGAGCAAGAATGAATACATGTCTGTATAGCTGCTTTCTGACACAAGAAGAACCAAAAGCAATTGAAGAAGCTTTGAAGAATTCTGACTGGATTGTTGCAATGCAAGAAGAGTTGAATCAATTTGAGAAAAACAAAGTATGGGAACTAGTGCCACCTCCTGAAGGAAAGAATGTTATTGACACCAAATGGGTGTTCAGGAACAAAATGGATGAAGGAGTGGTGATAAGAAACAAAGCAAGGTTGGTTGCCAAAGGATACTTTCAACAAGAAGGCATTGACTATGATGAGACATTTGCACATGTAGCTAGACTAGAGGCCATCAGGATTTTCTTGGCTTTTGCAGCTCACTCGGATTTCAAGGTGTATCAAATGGATGTGAAAAGTGCATTCCTCAATGGTGATCTTGCTGAAGAAGTTTATGTGTCCCAACCACATGGCTTTGAGAATGAAAACTTCCCAGACTTTGTGTATAGACTGCTCAAGGCACTCTATGGACTCAAACAGGCACCAAGAGCCTGGTATGAGACTCTATCTCAATTCCTTCTTGAGCATCAATTTACCATGGGCACAATTGATAAAACTCTATTCTTCAAGAAGCATGGAAATGATATCATTCTAGTTCAAATTTATGTGGATGATATCATCTTTGGCTCTTCAAATGAAAAACTCTGTGAAAGGTTCTCTAAGTTGATGCAAAGCAAATATGAGATGAGTATGATGGGAGAATTAACCTTCTTCCTAGGCCTGCAAGTACATCAAATGGAGGATGACATCTTCATAAATCAATCTAAGTATGTTAAAGATCTCTTGAAGAAATATGGTTTAGAAGAGTCATCCCCAGCAAAAACTCCTATGTCCACTGCAATCAAGCTTGATGAAGATAAGAAGGGCAAGAGAGTTGACATCAAGGTCTATAGGGGAACGGTTGGATCATTACTCTATCTCACTGCTAGCAGGCCAGACATCATGTTTGTCACATGCCTTTGTGCAAGGTTCCAATCTGACCCTAAGGAATCTCACATGATGGCTATCAAAAGAATCTTCAGGTATCTAAAAGGGACTCCTAATCTTGGGCTATGGTATCCAAAGGGCACTGGGTTCAACCTGGTTGGTTACACAGATTCTGATTATGCTGGATGCAGAATTGACAGGAAGAGCACCTCTGGAAGCTTCCAATTCTTAGGTCAAAGGTTAGTGTCCTGGTTCAGTAAGAAACAACAATCCACAGCAACATCTACAGCCGAGGCTGAATATTTTGCTGCTGGAAGCTGCTGTGCTCAATTGCTTTGGATTAGAAATCAACTCATGGATTATGGACTAGTGTTGGAAAACATTCCTCTGATGTGTGACAATACTAGTGCAATATCCATTGTTGCCAATCCTGTTAATCATTCTACTACAAAGCACATTGAGATAAGGTGCCATTTCATCAGGGAACATGCTGCAAATGGTACTATAGCAGTCTCCTATGTTCCAACTGAGAAACAATTAGCTGACATATTTACTAAACCTCTAAATGAAGCTGTCTTCAACAGACTTGTGAGTGAAATTGGAATGCTCAATCCTTCATTTAGTTGTCCTAAGTAAGTATGCTAGTTAATTGTTGCAGCAGTAAATTTTCACTGTATTTAAATGCTCTATTTACTTTGAGTGAAAATTAGCTGAGATATGATTTATAAATATTTCAAAATTTTACTGCATATTTTTCAAATCATACTTTTCTGAGAAGTAATGAGCTTTTAAGACATCTCTACATAGGTGATTTTTAGAGTTCACGACTTAGTTCAAATAAAACAGACTTATATCGCAAACTGTTGAAATTGTGAGACTTTGCGATATAGTTCATTTCTTGAGTTTGCGACATGGTTCATTTCATGACTTCGCGACTTAGAATAAACTATATCGACAAGTCTCCATATTTAACAAAATTTTGATTTAAATTAATTTTATTTCAATTTTTGATTTAAGTCTGACAAAATGCTTGAAATTCCAAAAAGGGAGTTTTAGACAAGGTATTTATACTATATCGTAAATTCTTCACATACTTTCTATCTTTAAGACTTTGCGACATAGCTCATTTTTGGACTCCGCGATATACTTTACACGACTTCTCGATATATGCTATTTTGAGACTTCACGACATCAAAATAGCCTGTACAAATTCATAACTCCATATCGCAGTGTCTCTATCATATAAATACTCTTTTCTAACTGTTCACAAGTTTTCATCTTGTCTATTGCTCTCACCTATCGAACCTAAACTCAAACTCTCTTCTCTCTTTTTAATTCTCAATTTCAAATGGCAACCAAATCTCAAACAGCGTCTTCCTCAAACCCTCTAACCATACCCAGAGAGACCAATCTTCTCACTATTTCCTCAGAGGCTGAAGCAAACCCCCGGTACAAGTGTTTTGTACGGTTCTTAAACACATCATACCTTCACCAAGCTTTAACCATGAACCCCACTCTCTACGTTGATGTTTTGGAAGGATTCTGGAGAACAGCTTTGGTTTCAACACTGGCTAGGGAGGATGGGATTTCATTTCAAGAAATCAACTGCACAATTGGGGGCAAACACTTGCAATTTGGCGAAAAGGAAATAAATGAAGCTTTGGGGTTCAAGGTTGAAGTTCATGATGCTGAAGCCACTGATAAGCAAATGGTGGACTTCATGACCCTAATTCAGTACGCTAATGAGATAGACATGGCTAAGCTTAACAAGAAGCATGTCAGGAGGGAGTGGTCATTTCTGTTTGACGCACTCCAGAAGGTGTTCTTATGCAGGAAGACAGGATGGGACCACATCAGTCACATTGCTGTGAAGCTAGCCTACTCCTTAGCCTATAATCAGGAGATAAATGTAGGAGCAATTATCCTCAAAGAATTGGCTCAAAGGCTAGGCAGGACGGTTCGTGGAAGAGGTAATGAAATCTTCTACCCTCGTTTTCTTCAGTGCATTTTAAATTATCTTGATGCTAATGTACATGAATTAGATGGTATAGATAAAACTAAAATGGCTTATTCCAAATCCATGTCCAAAGTTCTATTTGGTTCATTGGATAGTAGGAATCAAGTGGATGTGATACTTGTTAGGCTCAAGACATGTCTGAACACCACTATTAACAAGCCTACACTTTGTGACTATGTCACATTACATGACCTAGTGAGTTCTATCACTGGGATGTAGTATAGGTCTCTATATGTACTTGTCTTGTTCTCATGAACATTAGCTTGACCATGTATGCTCAAAGTTATAATGAGCTTAGTAAAGTTTCTTGCATCTAGATTGTATATAGGCCATTGAATAATTATCCTGGTAGAAGTTCAGAAGTGTTCATGCAGCAGGATAGAGATAAATAAGGCTATGAAGAAATAAGTTGCAGAAATTTGTCTAAGGCATTATATAGCAAAGTCAGAAGAAAGCTATGTCGTGAAGTCACCAATATCCATGTCGTGAAGTACTATATCGCATAGTCCATTTTGTACTATGTCGAGAAGTCCTCAAGACACATGTCGTGAAGTGTTGAAGTCAGCAAAGTCAAAGAAGCCTAGATCGTGAAGTCCTCAGAATCCCTATGTCGCATAGTCTTCAAATGACCTATGTCGCATAGTCTTCAAATGACCTATGTCGCATAGTCTTCAAATGACCTATGTCACAAAATCTTCAAAGGCTATATCGCGTAGTCCTCACAAGGGAGATCGCGAAGTCAGGAATAAAGTGGAGTTCACGATCTCAACACTTAGCCGTTTACAACAAGACAAATCAAGGTACAGAATCAAGAATCAAAAGAGACAAATACTGAAGCATTTGTTCTGGCAAGGTGGTCCAAAGAACAGATGGCAAATCTACAGCTAAACTTGGAGAGAAAGATAAGAGACAAGCAGCTACAGAAACGGGAAAGACTCCGAAAAGCAGGTGGTCCTTCCTGACACAGTTAACGTCTTATGACAGGACAAGTTGGACTTTCAGCAAGGGGTAACTGTGTAAAAATAGGTGTGTGCACTAGTTTGTATAGGGCTTATATATATCATGCACATCCTATTGTTAGCTGCAAGAGAGATACACATAGTTATTTGCTAAGCTCTTTTCTCTGTAAGCAAGCAAGTTCAAACTGTTCATGTTTAGAAGCCAGAAATTCTATTGTGAATTTCTTGGAAAGCTGTAGTATTTAATTTGCTTATACAAAGTAGATTAAAGTGATTGTGTGTGTTATTTACTTTCTGCATATTACATATCATAATCATATACAGTCTGTTACTTAGTTTTCAAGAATCGAAAAATATATCAAACTATCCATTCACCCCCCCTTTGTCTAGTTTCTAGTAGTATTCATTTCTAACAAGTGGTATCAGAGCGTAGGCTGTTAACGTACAAACAGGAAAAGATCAAGAATGAGTTCACAGAAACTAAGCAGTATCAAGATTCCCCCCTTTAACAAGGAGCACTACAGTTTATGGAAAAAGAAGATGTTGCTTTTCATCAAAGCCTCTAACCCCATGTATTTAGATATTCTAAAGCATGGTCCCTTCATTCCAATGATCGAGATTGGTGAATCAACCATTGGCACTGAGATTGTACCAGCAAGACATGTGCCCAAAGATCCCTCAAAATACACTGATCCTGAAAAGGAAAAAGTTGCACTGGATGGACATCTTCAACTTATCATTTGTGAATCTATGGACTTCAACATGTATGGCACTGTTGCTCATTGTACTAGTGCCAAGAAGATGTGGGATCTTATAGAAGTGCTCTGTGAAGGAACTACTGAAGTAAGAAAGAACAAGAAGCAGATTCTTGTTTCACAATATGAAGCCTTCATGGCTCAGCCAAAAGAGGGAATCACAGAAGTGTTTGAGAGATTCAACAAACTGATAAACGAGCTCAAACTCTATGACAAACACTATGAAACAGAAGAGCTCAATATGAAGTTTCTACTAACTCTTCCAGATCACTTGGAACCAAGAATCTCTTCCCTAAAATAAAGAGATCTAACAAAGATTGGTTTTGATGTGTTATATGGTGTTTTGAAGACATATGAGTTGGAGCTGTTTCAAAAGAGATCTATTCAAGCAAAGCAAGGATTAGTGGCTAATACCTCCTGTGCACTTATTGCTGACAACCTAAGTCAAAGAATGGACTCTCTTAAAATCAGTCAGGTCAAGATTGAGGAACTGGAAGTTGAAGACACTGGTGATGAGGTCCAGGTCGTCTATGATTTGCCTGAGGAAGATGAGTTTTACAGCATGGAGGAACTGGACAAAATGGAAAACAAATCTTTTGCTTATATGGCTAGGAGGTATCCTAACATAAGGTTTAAAAGAAAGCAGCCATTCAGGTCCAAGTTCAATACTGGAAACACTGGTGGATCTAGTGGCTCAAACACCTTCAATAAAGGAAAAGGGATTGCTGGTGCTGCTAAGGGTGGATACAAGACAGGAAGTGTGGATAGGACCAAAATAAGATGCTATAACTGCAATGAACTTGGGCATTTTGCCACTGAGTGCAAAAAGCCTAAACAAGTCAAGAAGGACAAAGCATACTTAGAGCTTGAAGCTAAGTATGAGGCTCTACTCAAGAAACAACAGGGCAAAGCTTTTATTGCTGAGGGAAAATGCTGGGATGACTCTGATGAAGAAGAAGAACAAGAGTACTCAAACTATGCCTTGATGGCATTTTCTGATGATGGTGATTCAAGTCAGGTACCCATTCTTACTTCTCTTGATATGACTCCCCTTCAATATAAGCAAACTGTTGAAGATATGAGCACTGAGATGTTTAATATTCATACTAGCATGTTAGTAGCTAATGAAGAAATTGATAGACTAACTGCTAAGAATGTTGAGCTTACAGAAAAGAATGAGAAACTTGAGTTAATGGCTGTGAACCTGGATGGTTTGAAAAAGGAGGTTGAGTATCTTAAAAACAAAGTGATTTGTGCTGAGCAGATAGAGAAAGCCCTTAGGGAACAAATTGCTGAAACTGAACTGAAACTAAGAAGCTTTAAAAACTCCTCTGAACTTATTCAAACCTATCACAAGGAACACACTGAAGACTACAAGGTTGGAGTTGGTTTTGACTATGATAATGACAAGGGAAGGAAGAAGGTCAAGGGCAAAGGAAAGGAAACTTTTACAAACAAAAATGCCCCAACCATACTGTCAAGTGTTGAACAGCCCATCTTCAGAAAGAGTGCTGTTGAGTTTGATGAGGAACTACTGATCATCAAGCAACAACTACTTGAAGAAGATGAGGCTGCTAAGAACACTTCTTCCTTTCCTGAACTTGTCAATCAGAAAGAGACCAAAGACAATCTTGTCAAGAGTCCTAAAGCAAATAAAGAAGTTGTTAAGAAAAGGAAACAAAACAGAAATGGTAAAGTGGGTATTAACAAGGGAAACAACTATGCTTATGTGCCAAATGCTCCCAGGAAACAATGTCAAAAATGCCTATCTGTTAATCATTTGACTCATAAGTGTAGTAAGCCTGATATTGTTGAAGTTGACAACCTGAGTAACCATTCTGCTAGCATAAATTCTAGTCATGATTCTTTCTGTGGTAAGCCAAACTGCATGACATGCTATGTGACTGTGATTGCTAACTGTTTATCTCTTAAACATAAACTTGACTCTGCACAATATGGTGAATCACACACACATATGCATTCTCATAGGACAGGGTCCCCAATCAGGGTTGAGAGGGTGAAAACTTCATGTGAGCCTAAGAGTGTAAACTCCAAAGCCACAGAAAAAGTGAAGTCTCCTACTATGAGAAATGCAATTTATGACAGAAGAATTATTAATCAAAATGTTTCTAAATCAACTGGACCCTACCAAGTGTGGGTACCAAAAACAACTTAGTCATTTTGTGAATGCAGGGCAACAGGAATAAAAGAGTCATATGGATCTTGGACAGTGGATGCTCAAGTCACATGACTGGTGATATAGCCCTGCTATCACATTTTGAGGAAAAGGCTGGCCCATCAGTAACCTTTGGAAATGACAACATTGGTTATACAATGGGATATGGTAGTGTTAAATCTGGAAATGTCATTATTGAAGATGTAGCATTTATTGAAGGACTGAAGCATAATCTCTTGAGTATTGGACAATTCACCAACAGAGGTTTCAAAGTGGAATTTGATGAAGACCTTTGTTCAATCTCAAAAAGGGAAAGTGGTGAAGTTGTTCTAACAGGTGTGAAGAAAGGAAGCTTGTTTGTAGCCAATCTCAAGGCTGCCGATAAGGGAGAAGTCTGCTGTTTCTACACTAAAGCCACAAATGAGGAATTCTGGCTATGGCACAAGAAGCTGTCTCACTTGAATGTTCAGGCAATGAACTCTCTAACCAAGAGAGAACTTATCAGGGATTTGCCTGCCTTGGAGTTTGTGCAAGATGGAGCATGTGAAGCTTGTCAGAAAGGAAAAATTAAAAGATCCAGTCACAAGAACAAATTGCTCAATACAAATTCAAAACCTCTGCAGCTAATTCACATGGACTTATTTGGCCCTGTGAATGTAATGTCCCTCTCCAAAAAGAAATATGCTCTAGTGATGGTAGATGACTATTCAAGATATACTTGGGTGAATTTCCTATTCTCCAAGGATGAATCACCCCAAGTCATAATAGAGCATATCAAGAGAGTTGATAAAGAAGCACAAAGCACTGGTTCCTCTGTAGTTGCTTTGAGAAGTGATAATGGGACTGAGTTCAGAAATTCAACATTGTATGAGTTTTGTAAAGATAAAGGAATTTCTCAACAATTCTCAGCTCCCAGAACACCTCAACAAAATGGAGTAGTTGAGAGAAAGAATAGAACTCTCATTGAAGCTGCAAGGACAATGCTGCTGGATGCAAAGCTACCCACTAGCTTTTGGGCTGATGCTGTTAACACAGCATGCTATGTGCAAAATAGAACATTAATCAATAAGAAGTCTGGCAAAACTCCTTACTCATTAATGACTGGAAAAAGAGCATCCTTCAAGCACCTGCATGTGTTTGGAAGCAAGTGCTTTGTGATGAAAGATACCTCTGAGCATGTTGGAAAATTTGATGCAAAAGCATTTGAAGGTATCTTCATTGGATACTCTCTGGAAAGGACAGCATACAGAATATTTGTACCTGAGCAACACAAAGTCATGGAAAGCATGGATGTTACCTTTGATGACAAGAAAACTCCTGGACTGAAAACAAGTGATCAAGACAGTGTGCCATTGAGATTTGAGAATCAAGGTTATCTTGAGGATTCTGAAAGTGAAGATGAACCCCCTGTTCAAACCGTTCTAGAGAATGAAATCCTTGAAGTTGACAATCTTCTTCAAACACCTGTGCAAGGGTTCACAAACACAGGGGGAGAAGAAGAGAATGCACCTATCAACCAAAATGAGCTTGGAACAGATCAAGGAAATGAACAGGGGCACACAAGGAAATGGGACAGAGCCCACACTAGGGATCAAATCATTGGAGATCCTAGTGAGGGAGTTAGAACAAGAAGGGCAACATTAAATACATGTCTGTATAGCTGCTTTCTGTCACAAGAGGAACCTAAATTAATTGAAGAAGCCTTGAAGAATTCTGATTGGATTGTTGCCATGCAAGAAGAGTTGAATCAATTTGAGAAAAACAAAGTATGGGAACTAGTACCTCCTCCAAAAGGAAAGAATGTTATTGACACCAAATGGGTGTTCAGAAACAAAATGGATGAAGAAGGAGTGGTAATAAGAAACAAAGCAAGACTGGTTGCCAAAGGATACTGTCAGCAGGAAGGCATTGACTATGATGAGACATTTGCACCTGTAGCTAGACTGGAAGCCATCAGAATCTTCCTGGCTTTTGCAGCTCACTCAGATTTTAAGGTGTATCAAATGGATGTGAAAAGTGCATTTCTCAATGGTGATCTTGCTGAAGAAGTTTATGTGTCTCAACCACCTGGCTTTGAAAGTGAAGACTTCCCAAACTTTGTGTATAGATTGCTCAAGGCACTCTATGGACTCAAACAGGCACCAAGAGCCTGGTATGAAACTCTATCTCAATTCCTTCTTGAGCATCAATTTTCCAGGGGTACAATTGACAAAACCCTATTCTTCAAGAAGCATGGAAATGATATCATTCTTGTTCAAATCTATGTGGATGATATTATCTTTGGCTCTTCAAATGAAAAACTCTGTGAAAGGTTCTCTAAGTTGATGCAAAGCAAATATGAGATGAGTATGATGGGAGAGTTAACCTACTTTCTAGGCCTGCAAGTACATCAAAGGGAGGATGGCATCTTTATAAACCAATCTAAGTATGTCAAGGATCTTTTAAAGAAATATGGTTTAGAAGAGTCATCCCCAGCTAAAACTCCTATGTCTACTGCAATCAAGCTGGATGAAGACAAGAAAGGCAAGAGAGTTGATATCAAGGTCTATAGAGGAATGGTTGGATCCTTACTCTATCTCACAGCTAGCAGGCCAGACATCATGTTTGCCACATGCCTTTGTGCAAGGTTCCAGTCTGATCCCAAGGAATCTCACATGATGGCTATCAAAAGAATCTTCAAGTATCTGAAGGGGACTCCTAATCTTGGGCTATGGTATCCAAAGGGCACTGGGTTCAACCTGGTTGGTTACACAGATTCTGATTATGCTGGATGCAGAATTGACAGGAAGAGCACCTCTGGAAGCTGTCAATTCCTAGGTCAAAGGTTAGTGTCCTGGTTTAGTAAGAAACAACAGTCCACAGTAACATCCACAGCTGAGGCTGAATACATTGCTGCTGGAAGTTGCTGTGCTCAATTGCTTTGGATTAGAAATCAACTCATGGATTATGGGCTAGTGTTAGAACACATTCCACTAATGTGTGATATTACTAGTGCAATATCCATAGTTGCCAATCCGGTTAATCACTCTACTACAAAGCACATTGAGATCAGGTACCATTTCATTAGGGAACATGCTGCAAATGGTACCATAGAAGTCTCTTATGTTCTCACTGAGAAACAATTAGCTGACATATTTACTAAACCTCTGAATGAAGCAGTCTTCAACAGACTTGTGAGTGAAATTGGAATGCTCAATCCTTCATTTAGTTGCTCTAAGTAAGTATGCCAGTAAATTGTTGCAGCAGTAAATTTTCACTGTATTTAAATGCTCTATTTGTTTGGAGTGAAAATTAGCTGAGATATGATTTATAAATATTTCAGTATGTTACTACAAATTTTTCAAAATCATTTGTTAGTAAAGTTGTGAGCTTTTGAGACATCTCGATATAGATGATTTTCAGAGTTCACGACACAGTTCAAATAAAACAGACTTATATCGCAAACTGTTGAGATTGTGAGACTTCGCGACATAGTTCATTTCATGAGTTTGCGACATAGTTCATTTTATGACTTCGCGACTTAGAATAACTATATCGACAAGTCTCCACATTTGACAGAATTTTGATTTAAATTAATTTTATTTCAAAAGTTGATAAAAGTCTGACAATTTGCTTGATATTCCTAAAAGAGAGCTTTAGACGGGGTATTTCTACTATATCGCAAAGTCTCCCCGATCCTTTCATCTTGAGGACTTTGCGACATAGTTCATTTCTGAGACTATGCGATATACTGTGCAAGACTTTGCGGTACAGGCCATTTTTGACTTCGCGACATACAAATAGACTGTACAAATTCATAACTCCATATCGCAGTGTCTCTATCATATAAATACCCTTTTCTAACCATTCACAACTTTTCATCTTGTCTATTGCTCTCAAACTCTCAAACCTAAGCACAAATTCTCTACTCTCTTTTTCACTCTCTCTCTCTCTCGAAATGGCACCCAAATCTCAAACAGTATCATCCTCTATCCCTTTAACCATTCCCAAAGAAACCAATCTTCTCACCATTCCCTCTGAGGCTGAGGCTAACCCAAAGTACAAGTGTTTTGTACGGTTCTTGAACACTTCCTACCTAAGCCAAGCCCTTACCCTGAACCCTACCTTGTATGTCGATGTGTTGGAAGGATTCTGGAGAACGGCGTTGGTATCAACAATGGCTAGGGAAGATGGAACCTCATTCCAGGAGGTTAGTTGTTCAATTGGAGGCAAACACTTTCAGTTTGGTGAAAGGGAAATCAATGCAGCTTTGGGGTTCAAGGTTGAGGGTCATGACCAAGAAGCTACAGATGCTCAAATCGTAGATTTCATGACCTTCATTCGGTATGCTGAAGAGATAGATACTGGAAAGCTAAATAAGAAGTTTGTGAGAAGGGAGTGGTCATTTCTGTTTGACGCACTCCAGAAGGTGTTTCTCTGCAGGAAGACAGGATGGGACCATATCAGTCACATTGCTGTGAAGCTAGCCTACTCCTTGGCCAACAACCAGGAGATCAATGTGGGAGCCATAATTCTCAAAGAATTGGCTCAGAGGCTAGGCAGGACTGTTCGTGGTAGAGGTAATGACATCTTTTACCCTCGTTTCCTTCAAGTAATTTTAAATTTTCTTGATGCAAATGTCCATGAATTAGAGGGTATAGATAAAACTAAAATGGCTTATTCCAAGTCCATGTCCAAAGTTCTATTTGGCTCATTGGACACAAGGAATCAAGTGGATGTGATTCTAAGTGTGACCAAGCATATGCAGGACACATTTGAGTCTTATCCACTTGATAAGCCAATATACCATGCACTTTCCTGGACAGGGGAGGCTGAGACTGAAGGAGCTACACAGTCTAACCCCAGCCTTCCCATCCCATCCAGCAACCCCACTGTAAACAGTACCATAGAAGTTAGGCATCCAAGTGCATCAATCTCTCAAAAGATTGGTGTTACTAAAAAGAAGTCAAAGAAGAGAGCCCTAGCAGTGATAAATGAATCTGTAGAGATAGCTAGTGAGAATCCTGAGTCACCTCTCACCAGACAAAGTAAGAAATTCAAATCCAAACCTACCACTGGATCCTCCCAACAGGATTCCGATGTGGAAAAAGGGGTACACATGTTACTGTCCATGGCCTCTCAACAGGTCATTGGCATTGAAAAGAGCAGTATCCCCACTGCACCCTGTACAGAGTCTGCACAGGGTCAAGAACTCACTCTTGACCCTAGGAGTGATAAGGCTGATCATACACAGAGTGGAGAGCACATCACTGTTGAAACTCCTCCTATTTCTCAGGGGGAGTTGCCACAATCTAATCTAAACCACACTTCTCTCTCAGATTCTTCCATAAAAATTTCTTCTGAACAAGAGAGTCATTCCAATGACAATCTTGCCTTTGATCAATCACAATTCTCTCCTGTGATTGAGCCAATTTCAAGTGACATTGTGCATGACACTATGCTCACCACCCAGGACCCACATCTAGTTGGACAGGGAATGCATGCTGGGGCATATCCTAATGACACCAACAAAAACATGGAGGATTCACCAGTTTTCACTGGAGACTCTATGCCAAATTCTCCCATCCTTAGGGATGTGGAACTGTCTTCACAGACAAATAGGGCTAATGTTGTAACACATCCCATTTCAATGGAGACAACATTAGACCCTACAGCCATTCCAAGGCTGGAGGAGACTCAAAATCCTACATCTCATGAAGTGCCTAGCACTAGCTCTCACTTGGCTCAGGCCACAATGTCAGAATGGCTGAAGCCTGTGCACCATGACAGGCCTTCAGGATCATCATTTGTGCCTTCCACAATGACAGAAGAAGCCATACAAGATCTCCATGTGGCACAGATTGATGAGTTCTCAAAGATAGCTCAACATCTCCTCAACTCAAATCTCCCAAATGCTGATTATGAAGCCATTTTACTCTGCCACAAGGAGGATGTTGAAGCTCAGCAGGAGAAGATAGTGGATGCAGCTTGAACAGAGGGAAATGTGGATGCCTGGTTGGATGCTAAGAGGACTCTCAAGCTCAAGGATGCCCTAGCTTTTCTAAGAGAAGAATACCTAACTTCTCTGGGCTCCAATGCAAAGGATCTCTCTCCTGCTGCCATCTATGATGCTGTTAATGATGTCTATAGGAATCAATTAAAGGCTCTGCACTATCTTGGGAAAGGGCTTCAATCAGAGATTTCTTCTATCCAGGAGGCGACAGACAGATCCCTCACTCAGCTCAGAAATTCATATCTCTCTGATTTTCCCAAGGTGGAAGGCATCCTTAAAGAAATCCAGAAGACAAACTCTACTGTAAGCATGATGGACCTCTCTCTAGCCATGGTCACAGACAACATCAGGAAGCTGGCTACAACCCTGGAAAATCAAGTCAAGGCCAATATCAACTCAAATGCAATGCTGAATGTAATTTGGAAGAATCAGTATGGTGACAAATTGGTGGATGAGGTCCCTCTGTCAACCATCTCCAAATTTGACTTTGCCAAGCTCAAGGAGCAATCTCTCAATTCTTTCAAGTCTCAACAGCTATTCTCAAATGTGGATGGTCTTGAAAGAGAAGTGGCCTCTCTGAAAGATGAAAACAAGGAGCTTGCCAACTCTCTACAACAGCTCAATGACAAACTAGATGACCAAGGCAACAACACCTCCAATATCCTGCTGGTGCAACAACAGATGCTGACTTCAATGATGAAACAAATGAACCTGCCTATCCCTGGGGAAGCTCAAGTCATCTTGTCTGATCCCAAGCCTAAGGGGGAGAAACAAAAGGAGGTCATTCTGAAACAAAGAGGGGGAGTACCTGCCAAGCAGTCAAAGCATAAGGGCAAGGGCATACTAATTGAAGAAACCATAAAGCCAATCATTCTTCCCCCTGTAGAGGTCATAAGTGCAGAAGGTCAGAAGAGCACAATCTCAACCACCTACTATCCATCAACAATGCCTAAAGATATCTCAAATCCTCAACCTACTCAACCTACTTCCAATGCTAAACCTGTCAAAGCTGATATAATCACAGAGGCCAAGCTACAGGAAGTTGCCAACTCAAACATCTATCATAATGAGGCCTTTCTGGAGTTTCTGAAAGCCATCTACAGCAGTGCTCAAGGAGATGCAAGGATGTACAGACAGAAGATCAAGGAAAGCATCAAGTATTTCACAGTGGCAGTAAGGAAAATCAAGGATGTCCATCTAAGAGAGATAATCATGGTGTGCAAGGACAACTGCTTGTGGCACCTAGCTTTTCAAACTCTAGAGAAACTGAGATTTACTGAGCTGTCAATCATTCTGGAGTTGATTGAAAAGCATGGGATGAACAATGAAAGTCTTTATAATGACTTGAAGATGGACCAGAATAAAAGATTGCCTGAGGTTATATCCAAGCCAAGGACAATAATTTACCAAAGCCTATCTCAAGACAGTAGTATTGACCAACTAGTAATTCCCTCAGACCTTTTAATGAAGAACAATGCAAAGATCAACCAGGTGCTGCAAATGCTGAGAGCTAAGAGAGGAGCTAGGACAGCTGAGGAACTAGAGATGATTCGAACTCTACAATCTTTTCTGATTCATGGAGTCATTCCTGAATCTGTCAAAGAAAAGAGCAAAAAGAAGGATGGGGAGGATGATGATGAGGAGAAAACCTATGAAAGGAGATCTCAGACAAGGAGAAATAAGGATGGATCTAGTGAGAGCAGCAGGAGCAAATATCAAAAGAAATCAAAAGATGCTGGTGATGACAAGAGGGACTCAAAAGGGACAAAGGAAACGACCAGGAAAACAAGAAGTGGAATTCAGCAAGTCAAGGACATTGCCAGCAGTACTTTAACCATAACACAAGACTCTAAGTCTAGGGTGGGTACTGTTAGCAATGATCCTCCAAAATCATTATCCATGACTTCTGAACCTGAATTGCCACAGAAGAAAGATAAAGCCACTAAAGTAATTTCAAGAAAACACTTCCACAAAGTTACAGCTAGTGGAGTGTTACAGTGGATGAAGGGGAAAGGAATGAAGCTACTTCCAAGTGATGTGGCACTGAAGACTAATTCTCCTTGTTCCAGAAAGGTATCTCTTGTGAAGCATTTGAAGATCAAGAGTGTACCCAAAAGGATAAGGATAACAAAGAAGACTGGAAAACTCACAAATGTTATTGGCATCAATGTGCTTCCACTAGATGAGGACTATGATGAAGATGCCCTAGCATTTTTGAGGGCTCAAAGGATCTTTGAAGTCAAAGTGAAGTTGGATCATCTAGAGATCAAGTACACTGATGGAAGAGAAAGGATAATGAAGCAAGGAAGCTGGCAATATTTCTATAAGTATGAGCTTGAAAGGATAAATGCCTTACTGAATTTTGAAGAAAAAGAAGAAAGAACATGGAAGATAGATATTGCCAGGTACTTAAAGATGCATGCTGATTATGAAGAAAACATGAGGAAAGAGAATGAAGAGAAAAACATACAGAGAGAGAAAGAAATGACTGAGATGGAGAAGAGGGCTAAGGAGCTAAGGCAGAAAGGGATGTGCAGGGTCAAGCAAAATCCTTACATTGTGGAGTACAGAAACTCACATGGAGGTCAAAGCAAAATAAGGATGGAGTTTCTTGATTCCTATATAGAGAGTGCACTCAAGGCTGCAATTGATGATTTGAAAGGCTCACCTCTCATTGAAGAACTGATTGCAAGAGAAGAACTTCAAGAAGCCATCATAGACATGAAGAGAAAAGAAGAGATAAGGAAAAAGAAGATATATGATGATTTGCTAGAGAAGCAATTGGAAGCTGAAGCTGCTGAGCAACAAAAGTAATCTGTAAGCTTTCAATTTTTCTACGAAATCAAATTTCTGATCTCAATGTTCATGAATTGTTCTCTCTGTTACTAAATTTCCTTTTATGTTAGTTAGGCTTGTTATCAGACATGAAATTGTGCCTAAGGGTCTTACTCACAATTTGGGGGAGATTGTTAGGCTCAAGACATGTCTGAACACCACTATTAACAAGCCTACACTTTGTGACTATGTCACATTACATGACCTAGTGAGTTCTATCACTGGGATGTAGTATAGGTCTCTATATGTACTTGTCTTGTTCTCATGAACATTAGCTTGACCATGTATGCTCAAAGTTATAATGAGCTTAGTAAAGTTTCTTGCATCTAGATTGTATATAGGCCATTGAATAATTATCCTGGTAGAAGTTCAGAAGTGTTCATGCAGCAGGATAGAGATAAATAAGGCTATGAAGAAATAAGTTGCAGAAATTTGTCTAAGGCATTATATAGCAAAGTCAGAAGAAAGCTATGTCGTGAAGTCACCAATATCCATGTCGTGAAGTACTATATCGCATAGTCTATTTTGTACTATGTCGAGAAGTCCTCAAGACACATGTCGTGAAGTGTTGAAGTCAGCAAAGTCAAAGAAGCCTAGATCGTGAAGTCCTCATAATCCCTATGTCGCATAGTCTTCAAATGACCTATGTCGCATAGTCTTCAAATGACCTATGTCGCAAAATCTTCAAAGGCTATATCGCGTAGTCCTCACAAGGGAGATCGCGAAGTCAGGAATAAAGTGGAGTTCACGATCTCAACACTTAGCCGTTTACAACAAGACAAATCAAGGTACAGAATCAAGAATCAAAAGAGACAAATACTGAAGCATTTGTTCTGGCAAGGTGGTCCAAAGAACAGATGGCAAATCTACAGCTAAACTTGGAGAGAAAGATAAGAGACAAGCAGCTACAGAAACGGGAAAGACTCCGAAAAGCAGGTGGTCCTTCCTGACACAGTTAATGTCTTATGACAGGACAAGTTGGACTTTCAGCAAGGGGTAACTGTGTAAAAATAGGTGTGTGCACTAGTTTGTATAGGGCTTATATATATCATGCACATCCTATTGTTAGCTACAAGAGAGATACACATAGTTATTTGCTAAGCTCTTTTCTCTGTAAGCAAGCAAGTTCAAACTGTTCTTGTTTAGAAGCCAGAAATTCTATTGTGAATTTCTTGGAAAGCTGTAGTATTTAATTTGCTTATACAAAGTAGATTAAAGTGATTGTGTGTGTTATTTACTTTCTGCATATTACATATCATAATCATATACAGTCTGTTACTTAGTTTTCAAGAATTGAAAAATATATCAAACTATCCATTCACCCCCCCCCCCCCCCCCTCTGTCTAGTTTCTAGTAGTATTCATTTCTAACAATACTAAGTGTGACCCAGCATATGCAGGACACATTTGCATCTTATCCACTTGATAAGCCCATATATCATGAACTTTCTTGGAAAGGAAAGGCTAAGACTGAAGGAGCTTCAATGTCTAACCCAAGCCTTCCTAACCCATCCATTGACCCCCCTACAAACACTACTCTAGAAATTAGGGAGCCAAGTGCACCAATCTCCCAAAAGGTTGGTGTTACTAAAAAGAAGACTAAGAAGAGAACCCTTGCTGTAATTAATGAGACTGTAGATTTAGGAAGTGAGGAACCTGAGTCACAGCTCACTAGACAAAAGAAGAAATCCAAATCAATAGCTACCACTGAATCCTCCCAATAGGATTTAGATGTGCAAAAAGGGGTACACCTATTACTGTCAATGTCCTCTCAACAGGGCATTGGCATTGAAAAGAGTAGTCTCCCCACTACAATCTGTAATGAGTCTGCACAGAGTCAAGAACACACTCTTGACTCAAGTGGTAATAAGGGTGAACATACACAGAGTGGAGAGCACATCATCTTTGAAACTCCTCCTATTTCTCAGGGGGAGTTGCCAAAATCAAGTCTACACTACACTTCTCTTCCAGAATCTGCATCTCATATTTCGTCTCCACAGAAAAGTCATTCTCATGACAATTCTGCTATTGATCAATCACAAGTTGAACCTGTGATTGAGCCAACTTCAAGTGACATGGTGCTTGACACTGTGCTCACCACCCAGGACCCTCATTCAGTTGGTCAGGAAATGCACGCTGGGGCATATTCTAATGACACCAACACAAACCCAGAGGATTCACCAGTCTTTACTGGAGACTCTGTGCCAACTTCTCCAATCCTTAGGGATTTGGACTTGCCTTCACAGGCACATGGAGATGATGTTATCACACATCCCATTTCAATGGAGACAGCATCAGACTCCACATTCATTCCAAGACTGGAGGAAACTCATACATCTATCCCCCCTGAAGTGCCTAGCACTAGCTCTCACTTGGCTCAGGCCACACTGTCAGAATGGCTGAAGCCCGTGCAACATGACAGGCCTTCGGGATCATCATATGTGCCCTCACAATTGACGGAAGAAGACCTTCAAAATCATCATGTGGTACAGATTGATGAGATCTCAAAAATAGCTCAACATCTCCTCACAACCAATCTCCCAAATTCAGACTATGAAGCCATACTTCTGTGTCACAAGGAGGATGTTGAAGCTCAACAAGAAAAGATTGTAGATGAGGCCCAACAGGATGGAAATATTGATGCCTGGTTGGATGCCAAGAGATCTGTCAAGCTAAATGATGCACTAGCTTTTCTCAGGGAGGACTACTTAACAGCCTTGGGATCTAATGCTAAAGGTCTCTCTCCTGCAGAAATCTATGATGCTGTGAATGAAGTGTACAAGAGCCAGCTAAAGGCTATACATTTCCTTGGGAAAGGTCTTCAGTCAGAAATCTCCACAATCAAGGAAGAGACAGATCATTCAATGGCACAGCTAAGGAACTGTTATCTGTCTAACTTTCCCAAGGTAGATGGCATTCTTAAGGAGGTTCAGAAAACAGCTTCAAATGTCACAAGGATGGACTGCACCCTAGCCTTGGTCTCAGATAATATGAAGAAGCTTTCTACCAAGCTAGATAACCAGGTGCAGGCCAACATCAACTCCAACTCAATGCTCACTGTGATATGGAAGAATCAGTATGGGAACAAGCTTGTAGATGAAGTTCCTATTTCTGACATTTCCAAATTTGACTTCTCAAAAATCAAGGACCAATCCCTTAACTCTTTCAAATCTCAACAACTCTTCTCAAAGGTGGATAGCTTGGAAAGGGAGGTAGCTGATCTTAAATCTGAAAACAAAGTGCTCTCTCAATCCTTGGAACAGCTCAATGCCAAGTTGGATGACCAAAGCAATGCCACATCTAATATCTTGCTAGTCCAACAGCAAATGATGACAACCCTGCTCAGAAGCATGAACCTTCTTGTTCCTGGGGAAGCTCAAGACATCTTGTCTGATTCCAAGCCTAAGGGGGAGAAAGGAAAGGAGGTCATTGTGGAAAAGAGAGGGGGAGTACCAGCCAAGCAACAAAAGATTAAGGGCAAACTCACTGAAGAAACTCTAAAGCCATCACTCTTCCCTCTGTGGATGTCATCAACAAACAAGGTCAAAGAAGCACAGTTACTACTACCTACTATCTCTCTACAATGCCAAAGGATATCTCAGCTCCTCAAACAACAACAAGTGCCAAACCAATCAAAGCAAATATTGTCATTGAGGCCAAGCTACAGGAAGTTTCCAATTCTCACATCTATCATGATGAGGCCTTTCTGGAGTTTCTGAAAGCCATCTACATCAGTGTTCAAGGAGATACTCAGATCTATAGAGAAAAGCTAAAGGAAAATATCAAGTACTTTACTGTGGCAGTCGGGAAAATCAAGGAGGTTCATCTAAGAGAAGTTATCATGGTATCCAAGGATAATTGTTTGTGGCATTTATCCTTTGAAACTCTAGAGAAACTGAGGTTTACTGAGCTGACCACAATTCTGGAGTTGATTGAGAAGCATAGGGAGAATAACAGGAGGCTGTATGATGATTTAAAGATAGACCAATTTCAAAGATTGCCTGAAGTTATCTCTAACCCAAGGACAATAATCTTTCAAAGTCTAAATCAAACTAACAGTATTGATCAACTGGTGATTCCTGCCAATTTACAAATGAAGAACAATGTCAAAATAAATCAAGTGTTGCAAATGCTGAGAGCTAAGAGAGGAGTCAGAACAGCAGAAGAGCTAGAGATAATCCAAATTCTCCAATCTTTCTTGATTCATGGCACTATTCCAGAGTCTCTCAAAGAAAGAAGAAATAAGAAAGATGATGAGGAGGATGATGATGGGGAAAAGACCTACAGGAGGAGAAGTCATTCAAGGAGCAATAAGGATGGAGGAAGTGAGAGCAGCAGGGGCAAAACATCAAAGAAATCCAAGGATGCTGATGATGACAAGAAGGACTCCAAGGGAAACAAAGAAACTATTAAGAAGAAGAGTGGCAATCAACAAGTCAAGGACATTGCTAGCAGTACCTTAACCACAACACAAGACTTTAAGTCTAGGGTGGGTACTGTTAGTAATGATCCTCCAAAATCATTATCCAAGACTTCTGAACCTGATTTGCCACAGAAGAAAATTGAAGCCACAAAAGAAAAATCAAAAAGACACTTCCACAAAGTCACAGCTAGTGGAGTGTTACAGTGGATGAAAGGGAAAGGGATGAAGCTACTTCCAAATGATGTGGCACTGAAGACTAAATCTCCTTGTTCCAGAAAACTACCTCAAGTGAAGCATATGAAGATCAAGAGTGTAGCCAAAAGAACAAGGATAACAAAGAAGAATGGGGTAATCACTAATGTAGTAGGGATCAAAGTACTTCCTCTGGATGAAGACTATGATGAAGATGCCCTAGCATTTCTGAGAGCTCAAAGAATCTTTGAAGTCAAGGTGAAGCAAAATCATCTAGAGATTAAATACACTGATGGAAGAGAAAGAGAAATGAAGCAAGGGGGCTGGCAATACTTCTCACAATATGAGCTTGAAAGAATAAATGCTCTACTGAATTTTGAATAAAAGGAGGAGAGATTGTGGAAGATTGAGGTTTCCAGATTCTTGAAGATGCACTCTGATTATAAGGAGAACTTAAGGAAGCTAAATGAAGATAAGAACATTCAGAAAGAGAAAGAGATGGCTGAGATGGAAGAGAGGGCTAAAGAGCTAAGGAAGAAAGGGTTGTGCAAGGTAAAACAAAATCCTTATGTTGTGGAATACAAAAATAAAACTGGAGGGAAAAGCAAGATAAGGATGAAGTTTTTAGATTCTTATGTGGAAAGTGCTCTTAAAGCTGCAATTGAAGATCTAGAAGGCTCACCTCTCATTGAAGAACTAATTGCAAGAGATGAACTTCAAGCAGCCATTGTAGACATGAAGAGAAAGGAAGAAGTGAGAAAGAAGAAAGTTTATGATGATTATCTTGAGAAACAAATGGAAACTGAAGTTGTTGAGCAACAAAGATAATCTGTAAGCTTTCAACTTCATTATGTAATCAAATCTCTGTTCATTATGTTCATATATTGTTCTCTCTGTTATTTAATTCCTTTTATGTAAGTTAGGCTTGTTATCAGACATGAAATTGTGCCTAAGTTTCTTACTCACAATTTGGGGGAGATTGTTAGGCTCAAGGCATGTCTGATTACCACTATTAACAAGCCTAATCATTGTGACTATGTCACTCTACATGACCTAGTGAATTCTTTCATTGGGATATAGTATAGGTCTCCATTGTACTTGTCTTGTTCTCATGTGCTTAGCTTTATCTTGTATGCTCAAAGTATAATGAGCTTAGTAAGCTTCTTGCAATCTAGAATGTACATAGGCCATGGAATAATTATCTTGGTAGAAGTTCAGAAATGTTCATGCATCAGGATGGAGATGAATAAGGCCCTGAAGAAATAAGTTGCAGAAGTTTTCCTAAGTCCCTATACCGTGAAGTCTAAATGAAGCTATGTCGTGAAGTCTAAATATATCTATGTCGTGAAGTACTAAGATCGCATAGTCCTAAATGAACTATGTCGTGAAGTCTTCATTACTCATATCGTGAAGTGTTGATACCGCAAAGTCAAGATGTACTGGATAGTGAAGTCCTCAAAAGGTTTAGATCACGAAGTCCTCAAAAGGCTTAGATCGCGAAGTCCTCAAAAGGGCTAGATCGCGAAGTCCACAAAAGGCTTAGATCGCGAAGTCCTCAAAAGGGCTAGATCGCGAAGTCCTCAAAAGGGCTAGATCGCGAAGTCCTCAAATTGCCTATGTCGCGAAGTCTTCAAAGGATAGATCGTGAAGTCAAGGAAATGCTGGAGTTCACGATATCAACACTTAGCCGTTTATAACAAGACAAATCAAGGTACATAACCAAAATTCAAAGGAGACAAATACTGAAGAATTTGTTCTGGTAAGGTGGTCCAAAGAACATATGGAAAATCTACAGCTAAACTTGGAGAGAAAGATAAGAGACAAGCAGCTACAGAAACGGGAAAGACTCCGAAAACAAGTGGTCCTTCCTAACACTGTGAACTTCTTATGGCAGGACAAGTTGGACGTTCAGCTAGGGGTAACTGTGTAAATAGGTGTGTGCACTAGTTTGTATAGGTCTATATATATCATGCACACCCTATTGTTAGCAGTAAGAGAGATATACATAGAATCATTTTAAGCACTCTTTCTCTGTAAGAAAACAAGATACAAACTGTTCTTGTTTAGAAGCCAGAAATTCATCTGTGAAATTCTGGAAAGCTGTAGTATTTAATTTGCTTAATACAAAGTAGATTAAAGTGATTGTGTGTGTGTTCTGTTTATTTTCATTCTGTATTTTACACAACATAATCTGTTACAGCTTATTTAGTTTTCAAGAATCGAAAAATATCAAAACTATCCATTCACCCCCCCCCCTCTGTCTAGTTTCTAAGTGGTATTCATTTCTAACATGGAACCCTATCTTATATTCCTAATTTTGAAAAAAAATACACTATAATTATCATATTTTGGATAAGTATATAATTTTTTTATTTTTAATTTATTATTTTTTTAGGTATCCGATTGATACCCAAACCCGATCCGAAACCCGAAAAAACCCGACGGATCGGGTTTGGATTTGCATTTTACACATCCAAACCCGAACCGATCCGAAATGTAATGGATTGGATTTGGATTTTTAGAAACCCAAACCGATCCGACCCGATTGTCATCCCTAATGGCAAAGGGTAAGTATGAATGCGTTCAATTTGAAATCTGAAGATTTCATCAGGATTTCATCAATCCTTCCGTTATAAACAAAATAACATTAATATCCAGAAATAAATTTCTAAGATATCCATAATAATTTAATAGTATCCACAAATTAATCACTGCATATAAGTATAATTCATTTGGTGACTCATTTGTAAACTATGGTTATGCATTCGATAGTCATGAACTTTTTTCCATATGTATTCGCATTACTTTTGATTCTTCCTCTGCCAATTTTTTTGGTGTTTCGAAAACCGAAGAATGGAGGCTCAAACATGAAACTTCCACTAGGATCCTGCGGATGGTCGGTGTTTGGAGAAAGATTTAATGTTGTGTTTGGTTGGGGTGAAAGGAATGGAATGGAATGGAATGGAATAGATGAAATTAAAGGAAAGTAATGGGAGTTGGAGGGAAGATTTGAAAAAAAAATGAGATAATGCAAAATTGTTATGATAAGAATTGTGAAGAAAATGAATGAGTTAAGGAATGAAGCATTCCATCTCAAAGTGGGGTGTTTGAATTATAATGTAGGTGATTAAGAATGGAATGAACCAAAGAATGAAAGTTGTGAGGATCTAACTATTTTATACTTTAAATCTCATTCCATTCCATTCCATTCCATTCCGATCACCCCAACCAAACACAACATTAGGGTCACACCACCTGTTCAGGGTGGCTTTAGAGAGCTTGTCACTGATGTTTCATTTTCCGGTTTCACCATTCCAAAGGGATACAAGGTGGCCAACTGTTTCTGCACACATACAATCTCTGACTCTTCTACTAAATCATTTAATCAAAAATCTACGAAACATTGTACTAATTTTACTTATCTATTCTTTTTTCTAGGCATCTTGGACAGCATATACAACACACAAGGATCCGAAATGCTTTCCGGATCCAGAAAAAATTGATCCATTAAGATTCGAAGGAAACGGACCTGCCCCGTATACTTTTGTTCCGTTTGGTGGAGGACCTAGAGTGTGTTGCGGAAGAGAGTATGCTCGACTTGAAGTTCTGGTGTTTATATACAACATTGTCACCAAATTCAAATTGGAGATAATCAATCCCCAAGAGAAGATAGTGTTTCACTATTTCCCAATACCAATGGAAGGTCTACCACTTCGCATTATTGGCCATAATGCGTAGCTGGTAAAATATACACAGATGTGCTTTGTGTGAGCCTGTACTTCCAATTTTTTATGCAAATCAGTTTTGTTCTTCATGAGTTACAATAAAGATCGTAAACTGAAATACTATTAATCCATCCTGAAATTTTGAGTTATATTTGGCATGGTACATTTTAGTAATACCAAGGAGGCCGGGGTTGGTTTAATAATGAATGCAGCTCTAAGAAAAACGCACATTACGAATCTTAAATGTTTAATTATATATTTTAGTTAGAGTAATTTAGAAAACCATAAAAAATTCTCATAAAAATTTTCATAACGATAAATGGAGTGTTTTGATTGGAGGATACATATAAATTCACGCGAATCTATGTTATTAATTATTATATTAACCAATAACAAAGTGACACATAGCATTATGGACACTTTTATGGAGAGTTTTTATGATTTCCTAGTTTTTTTTTCAATTATCATCAATTATTTATTTGTATTTATCTTCGGAAAAAATATATCACATCTGAAGAATGAAAATGTGACGAATTGAAGACTCAAATGGGATTATTAGATTACTTTAAGAAATATGGTTATTTGTTTATGAGAAATATGGTTATTTGTTTAATCAAAATGTCATTGTAGTGTAACAGAAGAATTGTTGATGCAGCATACCACGAACTAGGTAGGAACATTATTGGAATCAAATAATCATATTTAATTTTGTAATTAATAACTATAATCTTTATTAATAATCAAAATCATTTTTAGCAAAACTTTGATACCAATTTTATCTTTTTTGAAGAAACTTTGATACCAATTTTGATTTCTATCTTAGAATTCTTATCATCCCTACAATTTTATAATATTGGTTTTGTTGTATGGTTTTACTACTAACATTTTCCCTTATATATTTCCTGACCAAAAAAAATATTATCCCTTATTTCGTTACATCAATCATCATTTTATTTCATCTCTAAACCTACTTACAATTTGTTGACTATTTTCATTTTCGTTCCACATAAATTCATTAACTAATTTATATGTGTGTATCGTGTCCCATTAAAAGTATTAAATTTGTTGATTCTTATTACAAAATGTAATCAGTGAAATTGGTGATGAACTGCAGAGCCATGGTCCACAAATGGTAATGACAATGAAGAAAGAAAATGTTTGTTATTGTTTTTGAGATATTATTTATGTAACTATTATATTTAACAATAAATTGTTTTATTTACTCAAACATGTTGTGGCAAATGATACATTATTACATAAACTATTAAATAAGTACTCAAAAATCAAAATTTTGATTTTTTTAACATTTTTTGAGATTATTTAAGTATTCCATATTTTTATAAAAATTTGCATTATCGTAACAAACAAAAAAAAAATAAATGCACCCTTGTAAATTCCTACTATTTACAAACAACATTAGTATAAATTAACGGTAGCACACGAATTGCACAAAATATGATAATTTAGGTACACAAAATGCACAATCGATAAATGACAACTTTACCCTTGTAAATTCCTACTATTTACAAACACCATTAGTGTAAATTAATGGTAGCACACGAATTGCACAAAATATGATAATTTATGTACACAAAATGTACAATCGATAGTTTAGGTACACAAAATGCAAAATAGATATAGTTCAGGTACACATAATGCATTTAACTCTTATAAGATTGATATATGAAAATAATTTTGAGTTTATATCTCTACGTATTACTTATAATTCTTCCTTTTTCAATTTTTTTCATATTTCTAAAACCGAGAAATGGACGTTCAAACATAAAAGTTCCCACAGGATCAAGTGGATGGCCGGTGGTTGAAGAAACCATCATGTTTATGTTATCCACTCCTCAAAGATTTATCAACGAAAAATGAAAACTGTACAATAATGATGTGTTTCAAACTAGTCTTTTTGGGCAAAAAATGGCTGTGTTTTGTGGAGCACAGGGGAATAAGTTTGTTTACACCAAACTATTCACCCCTTGGTGGCCAGTGTCGGTGAAAAAAGTGTTATTTTTCCCCGAGTTCACGGATACTCCGATAAACGAAATTTCGGTTGTTATTCAAAGTTTTCCGCATGAGATTTTAAAGCCCGAGGCACTAAAACAGTAAATCCCGATCATGGATGGCATGGCACGAGAACATGTGGAATCGGAATGGGATGGTAATGATGTTGTTAAGGTGCATCCACTGGCAAAAAAATACACGTTTGATTTGGCATTTAGATTGTTCATAAATGTCGTGGATGTTGAGCATGTCACGAGGCTATTCAAGCACTTTACGCTTGTAACTACTGGATTGTTCTCGGTCCCAATTAATATGCCTGGTACTACCTTCAGTAAAGGTGTTAAGGGTGGAGTAATGGTCTGAGAGGAGCTCTTGAAGATCATTAGCAACAGAATAAAGGAAATGATGAAGAGAATTAAGGAAACCACACCATCGTCTACCGATCTTTTGTCTTGATTGCTGCTACTGAAGGATGAAAATGGAAATTTTATGAGCGATAAAGAGATATCTAATAATATTATCGGTTTACTCGTTGCTAGCTATGAGACCACCAGTACTGATGTCACCTCTATGCTCAAGTATCTTGCGGAGCTTCCACATGTTTATGACGAGGTTTACAAAGGTATATGATCCGGTACTATCAGTGGCGAATCCAGCATTCAAGTCCAGGGGTAGCGATTTTTTTTAATATATATTTAAACTTACAGTATATAAAATTTAATAGAATAAAAAAACTTATACAAATTCAAAAATTACATCACTTGTGGTCAAATGATATCCTCATTTTTACATGTTACAAATACATTTTTTTTAATAGAGAATTCTTCATTTAAACACTCAAGTCAGCCTCCAGAACAGATGCCAACTCTAGTGGAATAACACCGCCATTGTAACTACAATCAACATATATATGAACGTGCATTTTACGCCACAACGTGAACTGCACAATTCGCAAATCGTTTAACAAAAGTTATATGAACATTAGACATCTCATTATGTGAACATTAGACATCTAAGAAACAAGTCTTCTGCAATCATCAATCACTAAACCAAAGGGACATAACATAACCAAAGAGTTCCTGACTACTTGAACCACTACCAAACTATCCATCTCAGATCATGATGTCATATTTAATTAACACAAACTAGTCTTGATTAGTAATCTTTAAGTGATTATAATGGTTGTATCTTTCATATTAGAAAAGTATAAAACAAAAATATGTGACAATCACACAAATTATTGTTCAAACTTACTGAACTCATGCTCATAAAGTTTACAAAGATTTACAAAATATATCAACAATCGTAAGACTAGTAATAGGTTCTTGAAAAGTCGGGGTACTTGGCCGAGTACCCTCAGCATCAAGTGCATCTTCCACTGGGTACTATAGTAAGAAACAATTGCTATTAGTTTAATTACTTTAGGCTTAACTGTTCAATTTATGTGTTAATTAAATTTGATTGATTGAACAATAATACAGAACTAATGGATTGCACAATCAAAAAGAGAGGGGGAGTTGTTAACATGGGATGATATTCAGAAGATGAGATACACATGGAATATGGTCTGTGAATCACTAAGGCTCACGCCACCTTGTTACGGTAGCTTTAAGGAGACTGTCACTGATGTTTCATTCGTTGGTTTCACCATTCCAAAAGGATGGAAGGTTGAAAGGCATATGCAATAGCCTATTTGTAATTCGAGGATTCTACTCAACTTAAACAAGTATATAATAAGTAAATATTAGATTAGATGTCACAGGAATCTCAGAAGATTAAATCTGTCAAAAGAATGAAGATTAAAGTCATCTACAGGCTTGAAGTTATTCTACACTGGAAGAAGTTCATTTATTTGATCAAGCCTCAGTGAAGTATTCAAGAAAGTGGATCTATTTAAAGTGACAGAGATTTCAGAAGTGTGACAGAGAAAAGTACAGGTTATAGTCCTTTGTTTAATTAGAAGGAGAAAAGAATCACAGCTTAAAGTTAAAGATGAAGAACAGTCACTAAAGTTAGTCACTCATGAACCAGACAGTACATGGAGTGTCAACGTCAGTCAGTGGAAGTTCGTCATCAATTTTAGTGGTTCTAAGAATTAGTTTTAATTCTCTTTTAATATTATTCTATAAGATAATTAATTTAATCTATGAATTAATTCTTTCAGAATTAATTCATATATTAAATTAATCAATCTAGATCTTAAGTAATTTAATGTATAAATTAATTCTCAAGAATTAATTTATTTATGAAATTATTTGAGTCATTTATTTTAATTTATTTAATCATTGAATTAATTCTAAAAGAATTAATTCATTTGTTAAATTAATTAAAAGTAGAATGTATTAAAACAGATTTAATCCTAATTCTAATTAGTACTAGTAGTACTATCAGTTTACTACTAGTAGTATTATCCTTTATAGTACTACCGAGAGTACTACTAAGGATACTTGATAGTACTACCGAGTATTAATTGAAATGAATTGCAGTGGAATTGGCGCGTGCAAGTTATTCAAGTGACTTGTTTATATACAAGTCATTCTAATCAAAAGAAGCAGACAACACAATTCAATACAGAACGAAAAAGCAAAGTATCATCTTTCTCTCTTCTGCAAAAACACAAGTCAACTGCAAAGCTTCATTTAATTCTTGTAATAAATTCTAGCCATCAAAGTTATATTCAATCAACTAGAATTCAATTACTTGTACTGCTTTGACAATCTAGCGGATCATAATCCCTAGAATTTCTATCGAACTACTTTTTAGTATTCGATCCTTTTATTACAAATATAGATAAATTCATGTCGAATTTATTGTAGATTTGTTTTAACAAGAACCTTGTAATCTGTACACTGATTTGTAACACCCTTCAAGTTCAATAGAGTTTTATTTAACTTGAATCTTGTTTCATTTTATTCCGCATTAAATTTGGTATTGTAATTGTTAAATTCAACAATACAAATTCGATTAAACGGTACTGTTTGTATTCAACCCCCCTTCTACAAACATATCAGGACCTAACAATTGGCATCAGAGCCTTTTGATTGATATACAAATCAAAGATCCAATTGTTTTGAGATTTTTCTTAAACTCTGATTTTTTTATTATTCCTAAAAATCTCAAAAGATGTCTACTACACAGAAAGTGGGTACAGTCAAAATCCCAATGTTCAGCAAGGAGCATTATCCAATGTGGAAGAAGAAAATGCTCCTATTTCTTAAGGTTGCAAATCCTAAATACATTGATGTGATGAAGAGTGGTCCCAAAATCCCTATGATTATTGAGGAAGAGCTAAAAGTGGATAACATTGTTACTAGGGCTGCTAGGATGTACCCTAAGGATCCCAAGGATTTCACTCCTGGTGAAAAAGAGGATGTTACCTTGGATGCCAGTCTACAGCTGATCCTTATTGATTGTCTTGATCCTATCATGCATAATCATGTCCTAAACTGTGATACTGCCAAACACATTTGGGAAACCATAGAGATAATCAATGAGGGGACAGAGGAAGTTAGGGAGAATATGCTGGAAATTCTCACCTCACAATATGAGCATTTCAGATCAAACCCTGGTGAAGGTATCTCTCAGGTTTTTGAGAGATACAACAAATTAATCAATGATCTGAATCTCAATGGGAAGCACTACACCAACAAGGAGATTAACAAGAAGTTCCTTCTTACACTCCCACCTCATTTGGAGCACAAAATATCTGCCATTAGAGAAGCAAGAGATATGAATGAGATTGCTTTGGAGAGATTGTATGGTGTTCTGAAGACCTATGAGCTGGAGCAGATTCAACAAAGGGAGCTGTATGGAACTGGGAAGATTGTTAGTACTTCTACTGCACTGGCTGCTGAAGTCCCACGGAAACTGGAAGTGAAGCCTGTTCAACCTTCCAGTTCTAACATGAATGTTATTGATGCTGAATATGGATTAACATCCATTGATCAATCTGGTGGTGACTTCTATTCTTTAGAAGAACTTGATCAGCTGGAGGATGGTGATTTGGCGTTGATAGTCAGGAAGTTTGGGAAGTTCAGATTCAAGAGGAATCCCAATCTTAAGTTCAGGCCCAGATTTCAGAGAGGTGGATCTTCCTCTTCAAGTAGCACAAGGGGTGGCTACAAAACTGAAACTGTGGAAAGGAGCATAATCAGATGCTACAATTGCAATGAGTTGGGTCACTTTGCTACTGAATGTAAAAAGCCAAAGCAAGTGACAAGGAACTCATTTGATTCTAGCAAGAAGAATAAGATTGGGAAAGCTTATGTTGTTGAAGGAAAGAGTTGGGATGACACTGACAGTGATGAAGAAGCAGGTGAGATTGGGAATCTTGCACTCATGGAAATAGGAGACAAACTCTTTCAGTCCATGTTATCTTCACCCAACATGTCTGAGGTAAAGTTCACTGATACTGAAATGATTCGTCATCTTGGTGATACTTTAAGTTGTGCACGCACTGAAAATGATAAAATAATTCTTTTGAACACAAATCTTGAAAATGAGATAAAAGAATTAAAACTAGTGCATATTAATCAAGATGAACTCACTAAAAATGTAGCAGTTCTTGAGAATAGGGTTAAATTGTATCAACAACTGGAAACCATTCTCAAAGATCAGATTAGTGAGCTTAATACCAAAGCTAATGCCTATTACAACTCTTGTAAGACGGCTAAAGAAATTTTTAATAAACAAGCTATTGGTAATCATGTCAGTATAGGTTATGATTACAATGAGGCCATTAGATTGCTTGGAATTAATTCCCCCTGTAGAGTCAGATCTGAAGGAAGGAGTGTTCCATATGTGCTTAAGGGTATTGAAACACCCTTCTTTAAGGAGTCCGAGGCAGATCCTCTGAATGAATACTCTATCATTATTGCTGAGGAGATTCGTGAAGAAGATATTGCTTTGGAAGTTGCACAGTCCAAAAAGTGTATATCTGATATTCCAGTCAAAGTTGCTACAACTAAAAACACTAAATCAGATATCCATAAGTTGGATCAAAACAACTGTAGAACTAACATGCCTGCTGTTAATTCTTCTCATAAAGCATGTGGTGTGATTAATTGCATGTCTTGTGCTTTCAATGTTATGTATACTTATTTTAATAGTAAGCATGTATCCAGTGATAAGACTGCTCCACGTCAACATGTTAATAATAAGAAGCATGTTAAAGCAAAGACTACTAGTCCTCCTCAGACTAGAGTGGATTCATTTATCCCTAAGCCTACTCAGAAATGTGTTAAGGCTGGCTATAAATGGAAACGCTCTTATGTGAAAGAGGTTGAAGTAGTTTTAGTTAAAAATGTTGTTTTCCCTGACAAAGGCCAATTCTTTAAGTATGCCGGACCCAATCAAGTGTGGGTTCCGAGGAAGGACTAATCAATCTGGTATTGCAGGGAGTTAAACAGGTAAACCGTGTTATGTGGATTCTTGACAGTGGCTGTTCAAGGCATATGACCGGAGATAGAGCCCTGCTATCAGATGTGGTTGTGAAAGCTGGCCCAGTAGTTACCTTTGGAGATAACAGCAAGGGTATTATGAAAGGATATGGCTGTTTGAAGTACGGAAATGTTATCATTGAAGATGTTTCATTTGTGGAAGGTCTGAAGTTCAATCTTCTCAGCATCAGTCATTTCTGTGACTGAGGATATGCTGTTTCCTTTGAAAGAGAGAAGTGTCAGATCCTTCACAAGAAGAATGGAAAGCCTGCTCTTCAAGGAGTAAGGAAAGGTGACTTGTTCATAGCTGATCTGAACTCGGGATTCAAAGATGAAGTTAATTGTTTTTATGCTAAAGCTTCATCAGATGATAGTTGGCTATGGCACAAGAAGATGTCTCACCTTAACTTCAAAACCATGAACTCTTTAGTCAAGAGGGAATTGGTTAGAGGTTTACCTCAGATGGAATTTACACAGGAAGGACTGTGTGAGGCATGTCAGAAAGGAAAGTCAAAGAAAGCTTCTCACAAGGGCACTGACACATCATCAATAACTGAACCTCTTCAGCTACTGCACATGGATTTGTTTGGTCCAGTTAATGTGATGTCCATGTCAAAGAAGCAATATGCACTTGTGATTGTTGATGACTTTTCTAAATATACATGGGTTTTATTCCTACATTCCAAGGATGAGACCCCATACCTAGTGATTGGCCATATAAAGTTGATTGAACTGGATTCTAGATTCCCTGTTAGAGCCATAAGGTCAGATAATGGTACTGAATTCAAGAATGCCATTCTAAATGATTTTTGTGCTAATAAAGGAATAACAAGACAGTATTCTGCCCCTAGAACTCCTCAACAAAATGGAGTAGTGGAAAGAAAGAATCGTACATTGATTGAAGCTGCAAGGACTATGTTAAGTGAGTCCAAACTTCCAACGTACTTTTGGGCTGAAGCAGCGAATACAGCTTGTTATACTCAGAATCGAACTTTAATCAACAAGGACTTAATGAAGACTCCGTATGAGATCATGAACAACAAGAAACCAACTGTCAAGTACTTTCATATATTTGGAGCAAAATGCTTTGTGCTTATAGATGACAATGTGAAACGTGGCAAGTTTGATGCAAAGGCACAAGAAGCTATTTTTGTTGGTTATTCCAGAAGATCTTACAGGGTCTACTTGATTGGCAGTCACACAGTAAAGGAAAGTGTCAATGTTACTTTTGATGACACTAAGTTCCCTAATATCCAAACAGCAGATTCATCTGAGAAAATGAAGTTTGATAACTTGCCAGACTCAGATTCAGATGATGAAGCCCCACCTGAAGTTATTGCTGATAATGATAATAACAATGATGATAATGATCATGGTGATGGTGGTGGAAACACTGGTAACAATGGAGATACCACCAACACTGGAGAAGAATCATCAAGGCAATCAAGCAATAACTCAGGGGGAGCAAATGAAGGATCAACTAGTCACTCACAACATCAAAGTGAAATTCAAGGTGAATCATCAAGATCAAATCTTCCAAGACAGATTGTATGGAATAGAGCTCATCCCTTTGAGCTGATCATTGGTGATCCAGATGTTGGAGTTAAAACTAGAAGTGCAACTCAGAATGAATGTCATTTTTCAGCATTTCTATCTAAAATGGAGCCAAAGAAAACTGAGGAAGCACTGACTGATCCAGATTGGGTGATTGCTATGCAAGATGAACTCAATCAATTTGAACAACAGCAAGTCTGGAAGCTGGTACCCAGGCCAAAGAACAAGAAAGTAGTTGGTACAAGATGGGTATACAGGAACAATCTAGATGAGGATGGCATTGTTACAAGGAACAAGGCAAGACTGGTTGCACAAGGGTATTCACAAGCTGAAGGCATTGATTATGATGAAACCTATGCACCAGTGGCTAGACTTGAGGCCATCAGGATGTTCTTAGCATTTGCTGCTTACTCCAATTTTAAAGTCTATCAAATGGATGTTAAGAGTGCATTCCTGAATGGTGAACTTGATGAAGAAGTGTATGTGGAACAGCCCCCTGGCTTTGAAAATCAGGAGCTGCTGGACTTTGTGTACTTTCTCTTCAAGGCTATCTATGGTCTCAAACAAGCCCCAAGAAAATGGTATGACACTCTCTCTGGTTTTCTTTTAGAAAATGGTTTTGTTAGAGGTATCATAGACAAAACTCTTTTTTCAAAGAAACACAAAAGTGATATGATATTAGTCCAAGTCTATGTGGATGACATCATATTTGGGTCTACTAATGATAATCTCTGTAAGAGATTTGCTGAGCTAATGCAGAGTAAGTTTGAAATGAGTACGATGGGTGAGCTGAAGTTCTTTCTTGGATTACAAGTAAGTCAAAGGTCAAATGGTATATTTATTTGTCAATCCAAGTATCTCAAAGAACTCCTCAAGAAGTATCACATGGAGGATTCAGCATCAGCAAGGACTCCATCTTCAACAGCCATCAAACTTGGAGCTTCTGACAAATCTATCAAGGTAGATGTTACAAGCTACAGAGGTATGATTGGCTCCTTACTCTATCTTACTGCTAGTAGACCAGATATTATGTATGCTACATGCTTGTGTGCAAGGTTCCAAGCGGACCCTAGAGATGTACATCTCGTTGCTGTGAAAAGAATCTTGAGATATCTTAAGGGTACTCCTAATCTAGGTATCTGGTACCCTAAAGATTCTGGTTTTAATCTTGTTGGATATACAGATTCTGATTATGTAGGTAGTGTTGTGGATAGAAAGAGTACCTCTGGGAGTTGTCAATTCCTAAGAGGTAGGTTGATTTCCTGGTATAGCAAGAAACGGCAAACAGTTTCCAATTCAACAGCAGAAGCTGAATATATTGCTGCTGGAAGCTGTTGTGCTCAGATCTTATGGATACGGAATCAATTAAAGGACTATGGCTTTGCATTAGACAAAATTCCCATATTTTGTGATAATATAAGTGCCATAGCAATCTCCAACAACCCTGTGCAGCACTCGAGAACAAAGCACATTGATATCAGGTATCATTTTATCAGAGAGCATGTCATGAATGGAACTGTGGAGTTACATTTTGTACCCACAGAAGAACAGACTGCAGATATATTCACTAAATCTGTTGACGAATCCACATTTATCAAGTTAGTTGGTAAATTGGGTATGTTAAACAGTCTTAGTGATTGACAATATCTCTGTCAGGTTTGTTCTTTCAAAATTCATTTTCTCTTGTCATTTAAATGATATTCACTGCCAATTCTCATTTAATATTACATGCTTGTGTAGTTAAATAGCTCTGAATAATTTATTTTCTTTAAAAATATTTTTCTCATATTTTTTAAGTAGAAAAATGTATTTTTATTGAAAATATATTTATTTAGAATTATTTAGATATTTTTCAGATTGTAAATATTGTTTTTTAAATATTTCTGCAAGTTTATATTAATTTACTGCATTTCTATAATTTTCTGCATATTTTTTCTAGAATTTATGGAATTTTCTGTGAATTTTTCTAGGCTTGTAATTATTTTTCATGCATTTTTATTCATTTTCTGTAAAGTTTCAGTAATTTTCAGCATTTTCTTTTTATTTTATTTGTGATTTTCGTTAGTATTACTAGTTTTGAACTAGTAGTACTATCGGTAGTACTATCCCTTGATAGTACTACCAGTTCTTTTTAATAAGTACTACCAGCATTTTATTTTTTATTTTTCCGTTTTAAGTCATAGTACTACAAGCCTTTTCTGTTTTTTTTTTTGTTTTTATTGTTGATAGTACTACCGTGCTCTTTGGATAGTACTACCAGCTTTTTGTTTATTATTTTTTATTTTCTGTTTAATTCTCATAGTACTACAGCGTGTGTTTTATTTCTTTTTATTCCTGTTAGTACTACCGTGTTTTTCTTTTACCTTAGTACTACTAGGGATCTTATGTATATATATATTATTGTACTTTATTTTTATTATTATTATTTATTATCTTTTATTTTTCTATTTGTCTTAGTTGTTTTGTAAATATATTGTATATATTATTTCTGTTCTAGCTCTTGCTTAGCTGGAAATTCAGTGCCAAATCCAATTCAGGTATTACCTTCTATCTCTCAATCCACTTCTTTTACTGTTGCTGAACCCAAGTGGTTGTTAGGGTTGACCAAGGGAATGTAGATCCACAATCTCTATCCCAGGTCTTAGAGCCAAACAATGAGTCTACAACCTTCTTGAACTCTCAGCCTGAACAGAAATCAACTGTTAAATAAAGAAGTATTTTGATTGAAACAGTGAGTGATCCCACAGCTCTGCCTCCTATAAAGAAATTCAACATATACTGAGGCATCTGTCAGCCCATATGTATCCTCTCAATAGGATATGGACTTTGAAATGGCCAATGAACTGTTTCTAGAGACATTCTCTCAACAGGATGAATCTATTGAAATTCGCCATATGGCCATGGCACTTTGTACTGAGTCAAGCACACTCTCATTACTCACAATGGGAGAAAACAATTCAATTAGATGAAACTCAGGACACAGTGAAAGCAGAGCACCTGCAACTGGTTACAGTGCCTACCATTGTCACGGTAGAAGTGCCTTCATAGGCATCTGAGGGAAAATTTGATTCTTTGCCAAATTAAATAGAATCATTTTCTCCCCTCCCAGAGTGAACATCTCTGGCTCCCAAAGGGATTTTCCACTCGCAGATTTATCTGGAGAAAGTGGAAGGAAACTTGGTCAGTCTATCACTGAAGCAATTCAGATTTCAAATCCAAGTGATTTGATAGACATGATTGAGGATCGGGATTTGCGAACTCCCATTGCACCACCACTGACCTCTCTTGAAGAGGCTAGGGTGAGTTTCAATGCAGATACTGATCAAAAAGGAGCAAACAGACAGCTAATGTTGAGTGATAAGAGTCAAACACTGAGTGAAACACATGCACGTGAGATGAGTGATACACTTACAAGAGAAATTCAAGTGAGTGCACACACAGACACATACACTGCAATGTAGTTAGCTCACATAGCTGATCTACAGGAACATATATTCAAAACCCAGGCTGATAAAGAAATTTTGCAAGCACAAGTGGTTGAACGGTCTTCTTCTTCCACCTCTGTCAACAATCAGCTGGGACTGCTCAAGGAAATATTGAAGACATTTACTACCCAAGATCAACTCCATCAACTATCTCAACTCCTACTGGCTTCAGATACTCATAAAGTTAAATCTGTAGAGAATTCCTCAACTAAGGGGGAGAAGGTTTCTAGAGAATTTTGGAGAAGCTAGTAAAAGGGAGCTGGAGCTGAAAAAGATATAAAAGATAAAGAGGGAGTTTCAGGGGAGTAAAGATAAGTTAGCTCTGTTTTGTAAATGTTATATGTATAGAGCTTAGGTAAATCAAGACAGGTTCAATGTTATCATATGTTCAGTCTAGAGGAACATCTGTTTTGTATTTATCTTTATTGGTGAAATCTGAAAATGTCATATTTGATCCAGAACTTTCTAGTATTTACTTAGGCTTAAGAGTCTTATCTTTTTCTTGGTTTTAGTTGAGTGATCCTCTAGGTATTTGGTTGTTATTCTCTAACAAACAAATAGGGGGAGATTGAAAGGCATATGCAATAGCCTATTTGTAATTCGAGGATTTTACTCAACTTAAACAAGTATGTAATAAGTAAATATTAGATTAGATGTCACAGGAATCTCAGAAGATTAAATCTGTCAAAAGAATGAAGATTAAAGTCATCTACAGACTTGAAGTTATTCTACACTGGAAGAAGTTCATTTATTTGATCAAGCCTCAGTGAAGTATTCAAGAAAGTGGATCTATTTAAAGTGACAGAGATTTCAGAAGTGTGACGGAGAAAAGTACAGGTTACAGTCCTTTGTTTAATTAGAAGGAGAAAAGAATCACAGCTTAAAGTTAAAGATGAAGAACAGTCACTAAAGTTAGTCACTCATGAACCAGACAGTACATGGAGTGTCAACGTCAGTCAGTGGAAGTTCGTCATCAATTTTAGTGGTTCTAAGAATTAGTTTTAATTCTCTTTTAATATTATTCTATAAGATAATTAATTTAATCTATGAATTAATTCTTTCAGAATTAATTCATATATTAAATTAATCAATCTAGATCTTAAGTAATTTAATGTATAAATTAATTCTCAAGAATTAATTTATTTATGAAATTATTTGAGTCATTTATTTTAATTTATTTAATCAGTGAATTAATTCTAAAAGAATTAATTCATTTGTTAAATTAATTAAAAGTAGAATGTATTAAAACAGATTTAATCCTAATTCTAATTAGTACTAGTAGTACTATCAGTTTACTACTAGTAGTACTATCCTTTATAGTACTACCGAGAGTACTACTAAGGATACTTGATAGTACTACCGAGTATTAATTGAAATGAATTGCAGTGGAATTGGCGCGTGCAAGTTATTCAAGTGACTTGTTTATATACAAGTCATTCTAATCAAAAGAAGCAAACAACACAATTCAATACAGAACGAAAAAGCAAAGTATCATCTTTCTCTCTTCTGCAAAAACACAAGTCAACTGCAAAGCTTCATTTAATTCTTGTAATAAATTCTAGCCATCAAAGTTATATTCAATCAACTAGAATTCAATTACTTGTACTGCTTTGACAATCTAGCGGATCATAATCCCTAGAATTTCTATCGAACTACTTTTTAGTATTCGATCCTTTTATTACAAATATAGATAAATTCATGTCGAATTTATTCTAGATTTGTTTTAACAAGAACCTTGTAATCTGTACACTGATTTGTAACACCCTTCAAGTTCAATAGAGTTTTATTTAACTTGAATCTTGTTTCATTTTATTCCGCATTAAATTTGGTATTGTAATTGTTAAATTCAACAATACAAATTTGATTAAACGGTACTGTTTGTATTCAACCCCCCTTCTACAAACATATCAGGACCTAACAAAGGTATGTAACAAATACTCTACAAACATATAGTCTAATTACGATTTATTCAATCATCTATGAAACATTTGATTAATTTTATAAAATTTTGTTTGTAGGCATTGTGGACAGTGTATACAACAATTTAATCCACAGAATACTTCCCTGATCCAGAACAATTTAATCCATCAAGATTCGAAGGGAAAGGACTTGTGCCATACACCTTTGTACCTTTCAGTGAAGGACCTAGAATCTGCCCCGGAAAAGAGTACGCTCGTCTTGAAATTCTGGTGTTTATATCACCATATACAAATTGGAGAGGATCAATCCCCACGAAAAGATAATATTCCACGCTGTCATCTTAGATAATTTTGACGTGGCATTGTGGGTTCACATGACTCTTTTCCTATCGTGGACGGTAGAAAATGAGTGGGTCCCATGAGGCACTTCCTACCGTATGCGGGTCCGGTAATAAATGATCCTTTGACTTGAAAATTTGTAGAAAATACTCGGTAAAAAATGCTTTGATAGAAAAAGCTCGTTTTTCTTGTAGTGATCGAAGGAAGGCCTTCCACTTCGCATAATCCCCCATACAAATAAGTAGATAGTAGCATCAACATATATGTACGTGTGTATGTGTAGATCGATCATGCAGATCAAATTCTAGTTTCCATCAATACTCTTTATTAATAAGAAAAACAATGTGTAAATGGCGTGTGGTACCAAAATACCAAATTTGGTTATCAGTAAACCCGGGTTTGATTCCTCGCAACTACGTAATTATACAAGATTTGTTTACTTTAAATTCTTTAGCTTCAGGGTTCGATTCCTTACAACTACGGAATTATACAATATTTATTTATTTACTTTAATTTCATTAGCTTATTTACTTTATTAATAAAGAAAATAATGTTTAAATGGCGTGCGATGCCAAAGTCATTAGTTTCATCCAGGCATATAACTACACAATTAAATAATTTTTATTTATTATATATTTTATCATTCAATTCTCTACAAGTACATTTTTTAATAATATTTATTAATAATTTATTAATATTAATATTTTATCATCGTCTCATGCTAAATCCGTACTTGGCACGGGTTATCATTATCAGCCAGTATGTATAATTAATCTAATAAGACATTAGTACTATTTTTCAGACTTGTGATGCAGTTGCAATTAGACCTGGCAAAATGGGTCCGAATCCGAATAACCGAACCGAAATTCAGAGAACCGAATCCGATTTTGTATCCGAATTAGTTAAACCGATAATAATCCGAAAACCGATTTGAACCGATCCGAAAATTATCCGAACCAAAAATTTAACCGAAAATTATCCGATCCGATTATGATCTGAACCGATCATAATCGAATAATAAATTATCCGAACAGATTATGATTCGAAATATGAGATCCGATTTAAATCCGAACTAAAAAAATGGTGAATTCAGTTTTAGTTGAGTTATGATATTTATAGATCATAATCCACATATATTAGACCACTTTTAATTCAATAAATTAATCTATTTATAAGCAAAATTTATAATTATAATAATTTCATGTCAAAAATATCTATGATATTTAATTAATACTTTTGAAAAAGTACTTTATTTTATATAAAAAATAAGATATTTAATAATAAGATATTTTTAAAGTCTTACAAATTAAAAAAAATGAATGGGTAATGATCCGAAAAGATCCGAACCGAATTTGATCCGAACCAAATTCATCCGATTTTAATCCGAATTAGACCCGAACCGAATCAAATCCGATCTGATCCGAACTATACTAAAAATATATCATGACCGAACATTAATCCGATCCGAGATTGATCCGATCCGAAACCGAAACGATTATCCGATTTGGCAGGTCTAGTTGCAATGTACTTATGTAGCAAATATCGCAATTTAGATTTAATAGTTAGTTAAATTATGTCGCTTAAATTGACAGTAAAATTCAAGGAGAGGCTGTCACTTCTTTACAAATGAAGTCTTGACATTTGTCTGGGTGTTGCTTTTTAACATAATCGTTCTAAAGCAACACCGTGAATAGTGTCAGATAAGCACTTTGATACGAAATTTGATCAAAAGTATGGGACCATTTGTTGTCTGGGCCAAGACCAAGACCAAGTATATCATATGTTGGTTGGGCCTATAAATCCAGCCCAAGTGTGTCATATAGGCCGCTTCAAATGCATACCAAATTCATACTCCTACATCCCTCCCATTTCTTTACAGTTTCTCATTTTTTTACATACAATTTTTTTACATACCAAAAATAGTAACATTTTATAATATAAAATTCAATCACATTCACTACTTTCCTCCACTATACCTACTTTATATCCACTTTATAATTGGTCTCACCACTTTACTTATTTTTCTTACTTTTCTCTATTAATTTACATTTTTTCTTAACCTCCATACCGTCCTCCCAATGTAAAGAATGAGGGGGCGGAGGGAGTATTAAAAAAGTCAGATACTGATATCAGCAAACTTGATAAAACGCGATCGGTTGTGGCATCACCAAATCATAAATAAAATAGGCCATTTCTACCCTAGTCTAGTTTGGTGAAGGTTGGAGGTTGAACGATAAATTAATAACTATCACAATGCACTCGCATCATCATCTTCATCATCTATATCTTGGTATATATATCCAGAGTAATAACATTTCATTATTAAATTTGGTTGGGAAGAGATATCGGATCAATCCTCAACAGTAAATGACGTAATCTTAATAAATTTAAGTATCCGTTCAACATATATCTTGTGCCTTTGCGATATTTAAAGAGTATTTGCTAGGACGATAAAATTCCGAATTTTTGGCTCTTTTGTAAGTACAAAGTAACAGCTCCATCTATGATCTCATTCCACTTTAAGTGTTACAGATGTTTGTTATGACATTAGTAGTTGTGACTCTGGCAAAAATCTTCTATATAAATCTTGGTGTTGCAGAGTTAAAGATATCAACTCATATCATATTTGCAGAGTCCAGACAACAGCAATAGTCACAACAGCAGCACCAAAAATGGCTCTTGAAATTGAAGTTCTTTCGAAACAGAACATAAAGCCATCAGTTCCAACACCCGAACACCTCAAAAACTACACCCTTTCGTTTCTTGATCAAGTTGCACCTGGAATTTTTATACCACTAATCTTGTACTACACTTCCGATGATCAAGCCAATCATAGCCTCAAATCTGATCACCTCAAAAAATCTCTTTCGGAGGCCTTAACTAAATTTTATCCATTAGCTGGTCGATTTGTTGAAAATGGTCACGTTGAGTGCAACGACGAAGGTGCACAATTTGTCGAAGCCAATGTCAACTGCAACTTGAAAGATGTTATTCGTGATCCGATACCTAATGAACTCAACAAGTTGCTTCCACTTGAACTTGATGATGCTAATGCGGACCTTAACTTTGCAGTTCAAGTCACTTTCTTCAAATGTGGAGGAATTGCTATCGGTGCTGTGATCTACCACAAGCTTGCTGATGGCTTGTCATTCGTAAATTTCATGAATAGTTGGGCTGCTATTGCTCGTGGGGAGCAGAACGTTCCATCCCCGATTTTGGATTTGGCAACATTGTTTCCACCACAAGATATTTCTGGATTCGACGATCGTACACGTGTAAAGACAGAAAACATAGTTTGCAAGAGATTCCAGTTTGACGCATCCAACATAGCTGCGATAAAAAACAAATGTGCAGAAGATAACAAAAATAAAGGTACAGAGGATCCGACACAACCGACACGGGTTGAAGCTTTGTCAGCCTTCATGTGGAACCGTTATATGGCTGCTACACGAAAAAACACAGGGGTTCCTGGGATAAATATAATGTTGTTGCCAGTGAATTTACGTACGAGGTTTGATCCGCCACTCCCAAAGGATTATTTTGGCAATCTATATCGTATGGCCATATTTACGCCATCCATGCAGAATGGGGAAAGAGATGATTATGGGGATTTAATTAACAAGGCGAGAGAGGCAATAAGGGGCGTTGACACGAACTATGTGGAGAAGCTTCGGAAGGGCGAGGATCATTTGATGTATATGAAACAGATGTGCCAAAAATCTGATTTAGGAGAAATAGTTACCATGTCTTTCACTAGTTTGAGCAGGTTTGGTGTGTATGATGTGAATTTCGGGTGGGGAAATCCAGTGTGGATCGGATCAGCTCGACTTACGTTTAGTAATGTGATTACTTTTTTCGACAACAAAGAAGGTGATGGAATTGAGGCATGGATTAACTTGAAGGAGGATGAGATGGCTCAATTTGAAGCTGACCAGGAGCTCCTGTCGTTTGTTTCCTCACCTGTTTGATTAAACAATCAAGTGACAACCGGATCCTAGCTCTACTTAGAAGCTGGAAATACTGAATTTTTCGACTGGTTGAGTTCGGATTACCTTTATTTGGTCAAGTGCTTGAGTGGTGATTTGCAGTTTCTTCTTAAAATCTGAGGTTTATGTAAGGTGTAACAAAAAAAGTTGTCTTTTATGTTGTGTATGCAAAAATGTGAAACATAAAAGATTAAGCATGTAATTATTGCATTTTTCATAAAATAAACGATATATATAAGCTGGAAACTCTAAGTAGATAACTAAGGGCACTTGGGCTGGTTGCCATGAGTCCTGAGCTTAGTATAGCAGGGACAATCATTAAGGTGTCCAAAGGATGTGCCAGTAGGGAGGGACACAATGGCCTGTGGCACAACAAGTGTTGCATGCTCGACGACACTCATCCTTCCTCGACGACTTGATGCATCTCATTGTACAGGCAAAATTATAAGAGTGATTAGTTATAAAAGTATGGTAGTCAGAGTGTAATACATGAAGAAATCTCAAAAGCTGTTTCTTACTAATGCTGTTTCTTACTAATAATACGATGTGGAGGTTACTTCTTCCGAAGGGATGATTTGTCGTCTGCATCATCCATCTGTATCACTTACAAATTAGTTCACGTAAAAATCAATATTCAGTTAGGATGATGATGATTGAAACTCACTAGCGCAGGAGAATCTTTGTCACTTATTGGAAGTGCTTCAGCAAAAACCTTGTAATGAAAATGCAAAATCTGTCATGGAGACTTGGAGTGGTGATATGTATGGAATCAATGATCAATTAATCAAACAAATGAATGTGCGTGTTAATAAGCATACCTGCAGGAGAAGGACGACAATGAGGTAAGACCCGAAAAGCTTCATTTCTTTCATCTGAGTCTAGCCATAGAGACCCTTCTACCAGCTGGTGCTCCTGAAAAATATTTTCTGTTAATTAGTTTATCAACAAAGGGGCACCTACATGGATGGGAGATCCACCATAAATTTAGAATTTAAAAAAAAAACACTCGCAAAATTTCAAAATGATTTAACACTGAGAGAGTTGAGAATCATTTCATATGCATAAACCGGTGTATTTTCATTTTTTGCAGCGACAATTATTTACTGGTAACTGGTCGTAAAATTTTGCAGCTCGCGACTTGCGAGAGAGAGACGCCGAAAGAGAGGGAGGAGAAGAAGAGGAGCGCGAGGGGAGGTCTCATAACAAGTTTAAAAAAAAAAGTAACGATTCTTGTATTCTCTGTGTATTCTTGTGTATGATATTATGTGTAAATCATATTTTCTTGATTATTTGTATATGTGATAATGTTTTGGTATATAATATGATATATATGCATGAGTTCTTTGTTTTGTCCATTGTGTTCGTATGACTACTCCGATTTTGTATGTATATTATATATAAAGCCTGAATTCTTGTAAAATTCGTATCTGACTCGTTATTTGTCAGAATTTAATGATATTCGACTCTCTGAAAAGGTATTTGAATTATCTACTACTTTGATTTTTTGTGTTTTCCGAAATTCGGTCCGAAAACGTGAGTTTTCTAGGATTTATTGCTCAGTCAGTATGTTTTTGAAACTGAGATGTCTAACTTTGAAAATTCATAGTAAATTAAGTTTTTAAACAGAAATTATGAGTAATATGATTCTGGAAAGGTCTTTTCGAGCTCTACGTGTTAATTTGCATTCTTCAATCAAATTCTGTCATTTGGAAGTATTAATCAGCAGAATACTAGGGAAGTCAGGGTCTGATTCTGTTTTGAAGTACGCATTTGTTTGAATTCTGAATTCGTTACCTGTTTGTTTTAATCGAGCCTTACCATTCTAGAAAGGTCTCGGAATTGCCTACATTTTTTGTGTTTTGTACTTTTTCAGATAAATTCATTTTCATAGAGTAATTTATCAATTTCTAAAACTGGTCATAACTGATTTTGTTAATAATGGTCAGTTTTGCAAAATGTTTTGGTGTCTGATTTTTGAAATTTCGTTGAGTAAGTTATATATGTAAGCGTCGCATGGGTTCTATTAAGGTGGTGTTAACATTATTTGACTTTGATTGGTTTAATAAAATTATAGGATTTGCTCGCATTGATTTCGGTATTTGATCGCTTTTGAGATAAGTACTCTTTGACTTACTTTTATTGTCAAAAAAGATATGTATACTATGTTTTTCGAATTTCGTATAAGATATAATAATATTTTTTTGAACTGTATAAGATATAAGAATTGAGAATCTTTTGAATCCCTCAGTCTCTACGTTTCGAACTCGTTCATAATTTACGCTATAGTTCCGGAACTAGCCTTAGATACCCTTAGTAGGCGCACAAGTATGTAACTTTAGATACCTATTAAGGGCGCGTAATTATTGAACTTTAGATGTCGGTCACTGGCAAAGTGTGGCGTATAAGAATAAGAATAAGATCCCGGTTACTGGGAAAGTGTGGCCGTGGAGAAAGACTGTTGTATTTATAACAATTTCGTTTCTGTTTTTAATTTCGTTTTTGTTCTGAATTTTAAAAATATAAACTTTGGGTTGGATCATTTTTCGCAAAGGTTTTTAAAAATTATTATTGTTTTGAGAAAATCTGTTTTGCTAAAACACCCACTGATTTTGAGAATATTTGTAAGTCAATTTGTTACTTGCTGAGCTGTGTAGTTCACTCTTTTCTAATATTCCAGGTTTGTACATTGTGGAAGCTTATTGAGAATATGGATGCGAACCTTGTGAATTTCGTGTTACGTGATTTGATGTAAATTATTGGTTAAGAATAATTGTGCTATTAGAATCAATTTTGTTAAATTGCAAGATATGTATTATTGAAATTATGGAGCTGCGTCTCTAATTTTATGTTTTGGAATTATTGACTTTGACCGCTGCTTTGACTTTGTGGGATTTTTGAATTATTGGATAAAGAATTCTATTTTATTTAAGTTTTGTATTTAGAATTAATCGTCTGAAATGACGATTCTGTGAACCGACCTCACCCCAATAAAGCCGTTGATGAGTCCTTAGAGGAAGATCCAAGAGACGCCAAAATTCAAAGTTTGAGGGAGCTGATCGAGCTCTACGAGGAAAGGATGGCACTCGATGATAAAAAGATAAATGACGCATTAGATACATTACAAGCCCGAACAACAACAGTGGAAAGGGTCGTCAACAAGTTCTGCGGAATGTAATTGAGTAAGTGGTGTCGCCTAGGACAAGAAAAGGCAATGAAGAACATTTTTATGGAAGATGGGTCAAGAAGACGCGGAAGGACGTGGAGAAGAAGCTAGAACGCTTCTATGCTTGATTTTATTGCAATGTCGTTAGTTACGAGAGCGTGAGAGATAGTTTTTGAAGAAGACCTTACCACTATGAATGCTTAACTATGAGAAACCCTGTGATTTGGTTTTATTTTTATATTTGAATTTTGTTGGAATAAATTAAGTATTTGATTTAAGATTGTGTTTTACCTCTTTACATATCGTTTTAAGTTTAGTATTTGAGTGTAAGAAGAATTATTTTATTATTTTAGAAAATATGGACGGAGAGAACAACAATCAGAACAACAATGAAAACCCGGGCGATCAGGGTGGCAATAACAATGGAGGTGGCAACAACAATGAAGATGGAAACGTCTTTGATCAACTAGTTGAAACTCTAGTTGTGCTTGTAACTCTAGATGAAACACAGCTAGAGTTTCAGCTGCTGATTTACAAGCACAGCTAGAGTTTCAGCTAGTTGATCAAAGACGTTTCCATCTTCATTATTGTTGCCACCTCCATTGTTATTGCCACCCTGATCGCCCGGGTTTCCATTGTTGTTCCGATTGTTGTTTTCTCCATCCATATTTTCTAAAACAATAAAATAATTCTTCTTACACTCAAATACTAAACTTAAAACGATATGTAAAGAGGTAAAACACAATCTTAAATCAAATACTTAATTTATTCTAACAAAATTCAAATATAAAAATAAAACCAAATCACAAGGTTTCTCATAACTAAGCATTCATAGTAGTTAAGGTCTTATTCAAAAACTATCTCTCACGCTCTCGTAACTAACGACATTGCAATAAAATCAAGCATAGAAGCGTTCTAGCTTCTTCTCCACGTCCTTCCGCGTCTTCTTGACCCATCTTCGGGTCTCCATAAAAATGTTCTTCATTGCCTTTTCTTGTCCTGGGCGACACCACTTACTCAATTACATTCCGCAGACCTTGTTGACGACTCTTTCCACCGTTGCTGTTCGGGCTTGTAATGTATCTAATGCGTCATTTATCTTTTTATCATCGAGCGCCATCCTTTCCTCGTAGAGCTCGATCAGCTCCCTCAAATGTTGAATTTCGGCGTCTCTTGGATCTTCCTCTAAAGACTCATCAACGGCTTCATCGGGGTGAGGTCGGTTCACAGAATCGTCATTTCGGACTATTAATTTTAAATACAAAACTTAAATAAAATAGAATTCTTTATTCAATAATTCAAAAATCCCACAAAGTCAAAGCAGTGGTCAAAGTCAATAATTCCAAAACATAAAATTAGAGACGCAACTCCATAATTTCAATAATACATATCTTGCAATTTAACAAAATTAATTCTAATAGCACAATTATTCTTAACCAGTAATTTACATCAAATCACGTAGCACGAAATTCACAAGGTTCACATCCATATTCTCAATAAGCTTCCGCAATGTACAAACCTGGAATATTAGAAAAGAGTGAGCTACACAGCTCAGCAAGTAACAAATTGACTTACAGATATTCTCAAATCAAAATCAGTGGGTGTTTTAGCAAAACAGGTTTTCTCAAAACAATAATAATTTTTAAAAACCTTTGCGAAAAATGATCCAACCCAAATTTTATATTTTTAAAATTCAGAATAGAAACGGAATTAAAAACAGAAACGGAATTCTTATAAATACAACGGTCTTTCTCTACTGCCACACTTTCCCAATAGCCGGGATCTTATTCTTATTCTTATACGCCACACTTTGCCAGTGACCGGCATCTAAAGTTCAATAATTACGCGCCCTTAAGAGGTATCTAAAGTTGCACACTTGTGCACCTACTAAGGGTATCTAAGGCTAGTTCCGGAATTATAGCGTAAATTATGAATGGGTTCGAAACGTAGAGACTGGGAGATTCAAAACATTCTCAATTCTTATATCTTATACAGTTCGAAACAATATTCTTATATCTTATACGAAATTCGAAAAACATAGTATACATATCCTTTTTGAAAATAAAAGCAAGTCAAAAAGTACTTACCTCAAAAGCGATCAAATACTGAAATCAATGCGAGAAAATCATATAATTTTATTAAACCAATCAAAGTCAAATAATGTTCACACCACCTTAATAAAACCCGTGTGACGCTTACATATAACTTACTCAACGAAATTTTAAAAATCAGACACCAAAACATCTTGCAAAATAGACTATTATTAACAAAATCAGTTATGATCAGTTCTATAAATTGACAAATTACTCTATGAAAATGATTTTATCCGAAAAAGTACAAAACACGAAAAACGTAGGCAATTCCGAGACCTTTCCAGAATGGTAAGGCTCGATTAAAACAAACAAGTAACGAATTCAGAATTCAAACAAATGTGTACTGCAAAACAGAATCAGACCCTGACTTCCCTAGTATTCTGCTGATTAAGACTTCTAAATGACAAAATTTGATTGAAGAATGCAAATAAACACGTAGATCTCGAAAATACCTTTCCATAATGATATTACTCATAATTTTTGTTGAAAAACTTAATTTACTATGAATTTTCAAAGTTAGACATCTCAGTTTCAAAAACATACTGGCTGAGCAATAAATCCCTGAAAACTCACGTTTGCAGACCGAATTTTGAAAAACACAAAGAATCAAAGTCGTAGATAATTCAAATACCTTTTCAGAGAGTCTAATATCATAAAATTCTGACAAATAACGAGTTAGATACGAATTTTAAAAGAATTCAGACTTTATATATAGTATACATACAAAATCGGAGTAGTCATACGAACACAATGGACAAAACAAAGAACTCATGAATATATATCGTATTATATATGAAAACATTATCACATATACAAATAATCAAGAAAATATGATTTACACATAATATTATGCACAAGAATACACAGAGGATACAAGAATCGTTACCTTTTTTTAAAACTTGTTATGAGACATCCTCTCGTGCTCTCCTTCTTCTCCTCCTCTCTCTCTTTCGGCGTCTCTCTCCCTCTCACCCGAATGTTTGTTAGGGTTTTTATCTCTCTTTTTTTAACACGCTTGTATCTAGATATGTATAAGTCTATTTTAATAAAATTGGGTTAACTAAAATTTTAAACTAAAACCCAACAAAATTAAATTAGTACGGCCCGTTAATTCAATTGTATTCTAAAGTCAATTATGTAACTCATTAATACAATTATTTTAATTCACTTCTAATTCTAATTTTAATCAAATTTTAATTTATTAAAATTATAAGAAAAATCGGGATATTACACCTGATCATAAAATTATTGATTCCGCGGAGCTATATGAAATTTTTATCAGTACTAAACAATGTGAAACTTAAATTTGTCAATTACAACACAAAATCCACCTAGGTACACTGATTTACAACTTAAGTTCATCTTTGATATTTTGATGGACAACTTTAATTTCATAAACATATAATTGAGTACATAAAAATTACAACTTAGTTCTCAAATTTTCATCCACTACACTTTCAATCAATCTAGATCAAAGGATCCAAATCTATTAATGTGAATCGATAGTCAATTACTAGAACTGCGCATTAGTTGGTTACAGATCAGGAAAGCATCCAAGGAAATGGTTCATATGATTCTGAGACTCTAACTCCTCGTCACATGGAATCAGTGGCATGTTCGGGAAGGAAAACAATGCATCTGGTTGATCAATTACTTTCGGCATGTAAAAATTGTGCACGTTGATCATGTCATTGTAATTGTTTATAACATGATTATTTATCTTATCTTGATCAGGATCAAGACTTGTCGAAACTGTACTTGGACTATCAAGATGCGGAAGATCAGCAAGCTCGTGATGATCAAACTGATGAGTATGGTTAGAGATCTCCTTTTGGTCTAAACTGTTGTCGAATGGTACTTGGTAATTATAGTTTGTGCTTTGGTTAAGCAGGGCTGCATGCATTGGATTTAGCATATCTTGACAATTGCTGTAGTTTCGAAAATAATGACCATTGTTCCATTGCTCATTCTCTTGATGCCTTTGGTTTGGAGTCGGTTTTTTGAATGCTCGGCACACGACCCATCCTTCTTCCTGTAGCGTTGTACTAGAACAGTCAGTAAAGTCTATAAACACAATATTTTGAAAATTATTGCGATTAAATCAATTACATTATACTCCCTCCGTCTCTCTCATTTCTTTATATATAACCGAAAATTGCTAGTTCACAACTTTACTGGACACCAAAATTTTTAATTCATATATGTTCTTCCACATGCGCCGCAAAAAGCAAATAGAATGTTTAGTTTCTTATTCACATCTACAACCACAGAAAGAAGATTTCTGAAGATGGTGGTGTCGCTGTCAACGAAGACTTTTTTAAAGGACAAACAAACGTAAATATTTTTAATGTGCAAATGTGCAATGCATTAACAAAGATTAATTTTGTAAATCCAAGAAAGGATCGAAAAACTTGCCTGTGGAGGTCCGTGTTCCGAAGATTGGAGACGATATTCGTGCATGATCCAGTCAGTTTTGATCCCGGTTGGCGCACGGCCTTTGTAGAAAACTAGGGTTTTCCTCATGCCTATTATGCTTTCTTTTGAGAGTACAGCTTTATCTCTTCCTGTTGCCTTCCAAAACCCTTGAGCAGTGGCTCTATTTGTTCGTCTTCCCGTTGGATATTTCCTATCCTTGTGACTGAAAAAATACCACTCATTTTGTTCTTCGTATCCAAATTTGCATTTTCCTGCATCAGCACTTGCATCTTGAGTGATTTTAGATAACTCAAAAGTTGATACTTTTTTGTCGATGGAAAAATGTAAATCTACCTTGAATATCCCATGGTTCAATCCTGTAAAGATCGATTTCGACAATAACATCTAGATCAATCTTTAAAGAGTTAATTTTTCGACGAAGGTAGTAGCCTACAAGTTCTTCCTCAGTTGGATGAAACCTAAAACCAGGAGGAACACATGATTCGGCTTCCATCGACGAAATATAAATAATCCTCTTCTGCAAAATAAATTAAACATAACCAAAAAAATTATATTAACTAAAAAATAAAATACGACGAAGAGGTATATAAGTAGTGTATTTTCCGGACACCCCAACCGGTATCACGCCAGCCTCAAGCCCAACAGAAGAAGTATATAAGTAGTGATGAACTAGCTAATTAGAAATCCTAATTTGTATTATTCCTTTCACATTTCTTTTGACTTGAAAGCATGTTCAACCATAAAATTGAGAAAAAAAAAAAATCAAACAAATCAGCACTAAACCTTGTCAAAGGAAGAAGAAGCTTCTTGGATCATCATTATGACCTATTGATGCATGCATATTTATGTATAATTGCCATTGATTTTTAACCATTCGTGAGAAACGCTATGATTTCAGTGGAAATTGGATTGGGACCATAGATATAGAGCTAGAACACTAGCTCGCATGAATGTGTGTTAGTGACATCTTACCAAATTTGCTTTTGAATTTGCTTTAAAATTGATTAATTTAGTTAATTTTTATTATTTAAGTGTATTAAATTTTGACACGATATTTAATTTATATTAGTTAATTAGTAGTATATATAATAGTAGTATATGTAAGAGTAGAATGCATGTTATGTTTTCTTTTAGTGAACTCCACTCTTTGTTAGATGATGATGAAAGTGAATTCTGATCACACCCACTTCAGTCGTCTCGATACATAAATAATTCTTTATTCGAAATTGTCAGGGTAATTAAATTACACTATTCAAGATTACTATTACAAAATAGTAGTAATAATCATTATGCATCCCATTTTATAATTAAATATTACTTACGGTGATGAGTGAGAGAGAAATTTTAGTCTCCCAAGACAAAAAAAAAATTACTCTGAAAATAATATTTCTCGAAAGAAAAACTCATGTTAAAAGGATCAAGAACAATCATATTTCGTTTAGAAAACAATAATTTAAAATTCCTCACATCTTTCTATAGCTAACACTCTACTGGACTTGGACGATACCATGAAAAATCATCTCAGAAATTATATATATGAATCATTTAATTACAAATACACAGAAAACCATAAAATTATTATATTTATGAATCATGCAAGAGAAAAAACTAACCAGAAATGTAAGTGAAGCTCGAACTGGTTTGACGACCTTAGAGAGAGAGAGAGAGAGAGGAGAAGTATATGAGAGCTCTAGTGTTGTGAGAAAAATAGTTATAGCAAGAGCTGCTAGGTTTTGATTGTATTTATATTCGAAGCAAAAGAAGGGAGGGATAGATTTATGGTATGCGCGTGGGGTAACTGCAGGATACATGAAATGTTTGTTTGGACGGCGTGGCACTAATTTTCACGCCACCCCCCAACCTCCTAAATCCACCGTTATATTCTGTTCCAAGATTTTTTATTTGCCTTTTTGTTATTGACCGTCTTTAGGAGATTTGTGCAGCTTTATTTTATAGAAAAATTTAAATTATTTATATAATATAAATTTATAATCTTTATTAATAAATGAAATTCTTTTTTAACGGTATTTTATTAAAATTGCACATATTTTAGCTTGATCAAACATGAAACTAAGTATTATACTCAAAATATACTCGAGAGAGTTAGTAACAAAACGACACCTAGAATTTTGAGGGTGGGTACATGGTTCGTATAAAGGTAAATTAAGATAATCAATTTAGGGGTATAAAATATATTGAGATTTGTATCTTGATTTAAGTAATTATAATCGGTTCTGGTGTTTGATCTGATTATGACGTTGATGGGTACAATAATAATATAATATATTTAGTACAATAATAATACTAAAATATATTTAAAGGTCAGCCGTTCGGTGCCAGATTTGTTGCAGGAGCGATCGTTTGACTCTCCTGATTTCCTTTCAGATATATTATTTGCAGATTCTGGTTGAATAATGGAAAGCTTTTATTTTTAATATATATAGGCCCTGTTTGAAAGTTAGAGTTTTGGGAGAAAATTAGAGGTTTGAGCCAAATTAGATGTTTGACTATTTGAAACCTCTAATATTAGTGTTTGGTAGTTAACAGATTGAAATAGTTTTTTGAACTCAAAAAGCTAATTTTCAAAAAGCTACTTTTTTCAATTAGTTGGTTGTGGTGTGTCTAGTTGATATACAAACAGCTAATTACCAAACAGTTTTATATAAAACAGCTAATTGAATCCGCTAGTCAAAACAGCTAACTCAATCAGCTAACCGCTATCATCTAACATATTGTATAAAGTAGATTGAGATTAGAATCTTTGTCCAAATTGGGTCTGTTGGGTGATCTGATGTGATGCTGATGGGTATAAAAATAATATAATATATTTTAGTACAATAATAATATTTTAATATATTTTAGATTAATATTCTTTTAACAACATAGAATATTTTATGTGAGATAAGATTTCTACGTGAGATAGGATTTTATGGGTGAAACCAAAAAAAAAGTGTGAACCAAATTTGGTGTCGTACTATTAGAAAAGGGTTTCGCTTATTAATAAAGGTTATAGATTATAGATTATATTTGTTAGAAAAACATATTAAAAAACACAAATTAGGTGTGAAACCAAAAAAAAAGATGCGAACCAAATTTGGTACATGTTAAAAGGTTTCCCTTTGAGTTAAGGTTAAGGTATTATATATTCTATTTTAAATTAGATAATTAAAAATATATGTACAATGTTAAAAGGGTACAATGTTAAAAGGAGATTTAACTTTGAGTTAAGTTTAGGGTATTATATATTTTATCTTAAATTAGATAATTTAAAATATAAATAAATTAGGGATGAAACAAAAAAAAAATGGAACGTTAGGGGTGAAACCAAAAAAAGTTTGAACCACAAATTTGGTACAATATTAAAAGGGAATTTCACTTATTAATAAAGATTATATATAGATATAGATTACTTTTTTACTATATTTCTCGAAATTTGGCTAAAATTAGATCGGAAGTTCGGACCTAATTCCACCGGTGAATCTATTAGTTGCTCGTTAATTATACAATAATAAGTGCATTACTAGCTAGAACTCGTTTATTATACAATGAGAAGTGGCAAGTCCAACAAGCTATATAAGTTGTCGATTCATGGAACTCTGATAAACTACCAGAGATATAAATTGATTATCACCCAACAATCCCAGCTCTTATTCATCGTCAGTTTCGATCGTGCGTTTGACTTCTAAACTAAGAGAGTCCACTAACCAAGTGTCTCGTCTGGTGTGGATGACATATCAAAATCTAGAGCTATCTCAATCACCGGAACTAATCATTTCTACCTCTTCAGATTAACAAACATTGAACATGTAGTTAACTCATCTGTCTTTATCCTTCTTTGTCTTGGCCGGTGATTCTTGCATATGTTTTGATGTTTCAAGTTTAACAAGATGAGATAAGCACTAGCTAGCTAGTTTTTATAAACATGATCACCAGTGTTCAATAGTACCCCCGGGATCTCGTGATAAAAATGATTCATACGAAACATGAACGGAATATGGGGGTTAATCTAGACTGAAATCCCAGCTAAATTAAAAATTTTAGTAGAAAATAATTTTATAAAACCACAAATTTTATTAAAAAAACAATAGAAATATTACTTCAAACTCGAACTAACCTCTAAAAATTAACGATAATTCATTTTAACTCGACTGTTTGGTAATCCTACTTCGGTCAGGTTAGAAGTTAAATATAAAGTAGTAGTATTCATTTTAGATTAATTTCAAGGTTGATAAAAATCGTACCATAATCAAGGACAGGACCCCGGACCACATTTTTAATATACTGAGATCGGAACCTTCGAAACTTAACAGAAGGGCCGGGAGTCCACCAAAATTATAAATCCAAGTTTAAGAATCCAATTAATTAACTACAATCCAAAAAACATCGACCAATTAATTAACTACAGCACAAAGAAACCTTTTTCAAGTTGATGTTCTTTTTTCTGAATCAGACTACCAAACAAAGTGGAGAAGAAACATTGTATACTCCCTCCGTCCCCTCAATTCTTTATGGGGGTTCGGTACGTATTTTAAGGCTTCTTTAATATATATTTCGATAAATTATTTTACATTTTTTCTTCTTCTAAATAAAAATATAATGTTTAAATTTTTATTTTAAAAAATAAAGTTTTAAAAATAAGTTGCAGAGCTATACTTTATAAAAACCTTAAAATGTGTGCCAAATAATATAAAAAACTGTAAAGAAATGAGAAGGATTGGGCGAATATAAATTTTCGGTTAGAACATTCTTTTATATCCCGTGGAAGAGGGCAAATAATGTTTGTTGTTACGTTCTGCTCAACATTTGTATACTTCATTTGGTGGGGACAGGAATGTCCAGGAAGTACCTCTTGGCTAGCTCTAACACTCGTGGTCCGGGTCCGCCAACTATTTTATTTTAAGACAATCGTAAGAAATAAATCTGAAAGCTTCGATAATATTCCTTATATTAAAATGGACCACAGCAGATCAGTTTAGAGAAAAGTGTAGCATTTTTAATATGTTAACCACTTAATTTTTTCGTTACAGAAACCCGAGCTTCATCAACGGAGCAAGTTTAAAACTTATACTATTTCCGACTCATGACACTAAAATAGTAACTAAGTTAAGACTGGAAAGAGGTTTCGCTTTAGTTCTATTTAAACAATGAAACATATTGTAACTAAGTGGGTTGTTAAATTGATCTTAATACATCCCTCGCCCCGGACCCCGGACACACAGAGTCACAGACTTCTTTTCTTTTTTACATAATCAGGCTGATATGTTTTATAAGTGATTATTTATTCTAACAAATCTCGAAATTTGCAGTAGTTTCTCTAATATTGAGGATGATGTATATTTACTTATACTCTGTTAAGATTTTTCCTCCCTAGAAAATCATCTCAAAATTGAATTCTACTTTTGCTTATTTGCTTGTAAATAACTGATTCCCTGATAATTTGCAATGGTCAGAAACATATGTAATATCTTAGAAAACCAATTAATTAGCCAAAACAAATGATAGAAACATAAATATATATAGTACTAAACATTCAAGGAGACCATGATTAATTTTAGTTAACTATAAGAGCATACGCATCAATGAAAAAAAAATCGTTAAACGGATTGACGAATTGATGGAGTTCAGTTATACAGCAGATTTACCGTCTGCCGCTTTTGACCACTCGGCCCTATGCATCCCGACTAAGGTCTCACAAACGTGCGCTTCCCTTATGCATCCAGCCGCTTTCACTAATGTGAATAGGTTACAGAGAAGGGTGGGTTGTGTTCTCTCTTCTGTGGATACGCTACCCCTTCCGGCTATGGTAGGGGAAGGGAGATCTACCTCTTCATGTCGCATGACCTCTTAACATTACACCAGTGAATCCCCAATCCTTGCCAATAGCAAGACGCTAGCAAGCCAACCTGTAATCCTGTGGTATCCCGAGATTTAAGAGATTTAATTCCTCTCGGGAAGGACCGAATGAAGAATGAAAAACGTCCGCTAACGCCCACGGGAGAAGATCGTTTTTAGATCATCAACGAATGTCTTGTATCTATGAAGAAAGATTTATCCCCGGGTTCAGACAAGATGCAGCTCTTTTTTAGATCAGCAACGAATGTCTTGTATCTATGAAGAAAGATTTATCCCCGAGTTCTGGTGAAATGGATCAAAGAAGAACGGGAGGCCTCCTCTCCAAGCTCTGCTCCGATCCGATCTACCATGGCTCCTTGATCCTGGCTCAAAAGAAACGCTAGCTATATGCTTAACACATGCAAGTCGAACGCTCCGTCAATACATTAGTTATTTCATCAAAAAATAATGGAGTAATTGATGATTGATGGACCAAAAAACATTATTGAATTGATAAAATTTCATCAATTCATCATTGATTCGTTAGACGGATTAAATACTTTGATTTGTACTGCTGCATAAAAAATAACAAAATAGTTAATTTTATTTGCATAATAATAAACTCTATCAATTAAATTGACGAATTAACGAATCGAAAGTCAGGAATGGCTCACGCTCAAGAAAATCTTATGCAATCTACCGACTTCGCTTCTTTTTACGTTTTAAGATTATTTAAACCGATCAGTCATATGTAATCAATGAACAAAACCTAATAGTCATACATCAATAAGATTGCAGTTGGTAGGGTAAAGTTAATCAAGCGATTTAGCCCCCTTTTACTAATTACAAATCCTTGAGTTTAGATTATTCTAAGCCATATATAGGTCAATTTAGTTGAAAAAGCAAGTGCAATTTTATTCTTTAATTTAATTACCTAGCTAATTACTAGACAACAGTCTAGCTAGTTAATTTCTTGCATGCAATCCATAAATATACAAACACATGCAAATCCTAATTATATTGGACATAATCAGATAAATCATGCCAATTAAGCTAGTAAAAAATCATCTTCATTTTGTAGGGAAAAAAAGTAATAGTACGGTGAAACCAAAATCTATTAATTTTGAAACCAACCTCTATCCGATCAATACATTTTAAAATACGTATACAAAAATGTAGACAGGATTATTATTTCGAAACGAAGAGTAATTTCTTGCATGCAATCCATAAACATACAAACACATGCACTCCTAATTATATTGGACATAATTTCATAAATCATGCCAAGCTAGTAAAAAATCATCTTAATGCATGTTGTAGAAAAAAGAGAGCAGTAATGTGAAACCAACATCTATTTAACAAGCTTATCATTGGCCAGAGAACAGCACAGAAACAACAAATCATTCTACATTTTATGAGCATGGTCATGTTCATGTATACTACCAACTTGTAGAATTGAGACACACATATGTGAGTGTATATTCATAAAAACATATTTATGTGCATGTTTGTTAAAGGGGAAGGGGTGGGAAAGAAGCATAGTGTAAATTAAGCAAGTGGGGTTTTTTGGGGCGGTTTGTGGGGTTTTGCAGTGCTGCCATCCCCACATACTTAACTGTCCTAAACCTTCATTTTCAGCCACTTCATCATTTCCTACATAAAACCTAGCTATTTCTTCTAGATAGAGTGTGCTTATCTTAATCTAGCAATTAATTAAGGTTGATAATGACTTGATTAATTTTGTCTCCCCCACCATTTTGTTTCTAGTTCAATTTGATATAGTACTAGGTCATGATAACGGTTTCTATAACAAACAATTGTTACCGGCTAGTACAACAAATTTGGCCACGAATATGTGAGTCAATTTACATTATACATTTTTTAATGAATTAGTGCAGTTAAATAAGTATCTATACTTTTTATTAATAAGCAAAATAATATGTAAATGTTTCGCGATACTAAAATATCAAAATATCAAATTTGGTTATCACTAAATCCGGGTTCGATTCCTCACAACTACATAGTTACACAAGATTTATTTGCTTTAAATTCTTTAGCTTTTCTACGATTCGATTCCTTACAACTATATAATTATACAAGATCTAGTATTTATTTACTTTAATGCGCGGTACTAAAATATCAAATTTGGTTATCACTAAACCTGAGTTCGATTCCTCCCAACTACGTAGTTATACAAGATTTATTTATTTTAAATTCTTTAGATTCACCCAGGGTTCAATTACTTACAACTACGTAATTATACAATATTTATTTAATTACTTTAATTTCATTAGCTTATTTCCTTTAATTTCATTAGTTTCATCCGGGTGTAATTGTCTATAATTACATAATTAAATATTATTCATTTATTATATATTTTTATAATTCAATTCTTTACAAGTACATTTTTTAACAATATTTATTAATAATTTATTAGTATTAATGTTTTAATCATATGATAGAATTTTTGATACAAAAGTATGCATCGCAACAACTTAATGTGATATATGATATAATATATGATATACTACTAACAATCGTTTTGATTTATATCTCGGTGTTCTTTATAAATACATGAACATGAGTATTTAAATTTTGAGCATTTCGAAACTATAGAGGTTAAAAAATTGAGTGTACACATTTTATTACCTATATATTGCTGCACATAGTGTATATAGTTTCCAGTTGAGAGAGGAAGATTAGAAGAGGAAGAGAGAGACAGACTGGTACAACTTACAAGGTGTTAGATGTGAGAGAGACGTTTTGATGATTACTAAAATGCATATTTTAGAACCATACAATTTTTAATCGATTTATTCATGATCAATTTGTCTCTTCCTGTTCCATTGAATAATATTTTATGAAGCTGGATCAAACAGTGCTCACCTGCAATGCAAGTTTCACATCTTTATTTGTTTATACAGAAAGACAAAAAGAACCAAGCAAAGGTTTCATACTTTCATCTGTTTTATAATTTCTACTCATTATACATTTATATATATCAAGAGGGGACATAAATGGAGACTTTTTCGATAAGCAATAGGATACCTTCTGCTAAGGTTATGCTATAGAAGTATAATTGGAACTAGAGCCGGCAATTTGATACACGACACGTGAACACGATACGAACACGACACGAATAATTAGTGTATGGGTGTAAAAATTGGGTACACGAACACGAAAAAATACGAATATAATTAGTGTCGGGTCTGGGTTTTCAGAATAGGTACACGACACGGAACTAAAGTACACGAATTAAATAAATAAATAAATTTAAAATATATATTATTTATAATATTGTATATTTAATATATATCTATAATTATATATGAAAAATAAAATAAAAGTTTCGCTCGTAAGTTACTAAAGTTGTACTTGGTCTTTAATATTTATATTAATATTGAACAATTTGTATTTTAATGTACTAAGTAAGATGTTGTTTTCCATTTTTCCTAAACTTTTCCTACTTGTTTAAGTATTATGTATTCAGAACTTATTGGTTGCATGTTGATGTTAGAGCCTGGCATTTTCTGATATTTAAGATTTATTTTTTTATTTAAAATTCGTGTACTTTCCGGGTAGACACGAAAGTATCCGGGTCGGGTTAGTGTCACCCAAATAGTACACGGATTCAAATCCGGGTTGGGTTCGATTTTAAGATTTTTGATACGAAAACACGAAAGTACACGGAACGAATATACACAACACGACCCATTGTCAGGTCTAATTGGAACCTCATTTGTCTTATTTAAAAAAAATTAGAATTTACACATTAATAATTTATGCCATAAAAATATAATTAACGAGCGCACAGAATTCTACGATCAATAATCACTCATCTCGAAATTTATCAAAATAAAAACTAATTTGTAAGGTTAAAAAATTCAACTAATCAATTAAATAAAATAATAATAATAATAATAATACATTTACACGATATATTAACTAAAATTAAATATACTTACAAAAGAGAGAAAAATAAAGTATCAAAATAAAAAATAAACTAGATGTTTTTTATTGAAAGAAGTACAACAATGACCTGATCGTATAAAAATGGCATATATTTGTACCAAGACACTTTCACAAAATTCTAATAATATTTTCTTCTTTTAAAATTTAATATGAACAAAATCTACTCTTATGTTCAAATCCTAATTTACTACTCTTATGCCCAAATCCTAATTTTCTAACTCCAATCATTTTCTTCTATCTTTGGATAACTAGCTTCATTGTCCAATATTTACTCGATAGATCAAATCCGTTATTGGTAACATTTCATATAATTTCATCATAATTTTATATTCATAAATAATTAAATATTTGATCCGTTTTTATTACTCCCTATGTCCCGTTGATTAGTATACATTGGATTCGGACACGGATACCAAGAAAATATGTAAAAAATGAGTAAAGTTAGATGAAATGTAGGTAAAGTGGTGGGACCTATCAATATTTAATAATAGATTTGAGATAGTGGAGGAAAATAATGGTTGTAATAGTGTTTTAAATTATTATAGAATAGAGATAGTGGAGAAAAGTAGTGGGTGCAATGTGTTTTATATTATTAAAAATTATTATTTTTGGAATGTATAGAAATGAGAGGTACATCCTAAAATGGAAAGTTGGGAGAGGGGGAGTAATATTCTGGGATGGATTACTTTTCATTGGCAGAAGCGTATCACATTGTGGCTTGTGCAGGAAAAGCTTTGGCAGTTCGACAAAATTTTCCACTTACTTGATGGGCTGCTTAAAACAACGTTAATGGCCCGCTAAACAAGCACCTGTTTGTTTTGTAGTTTTAAGACTAGAGATTAGTGGTTGGTCCAAACTCCTCTGTCTTGTTGACATTGGGTTGGGCTTATGGGTCTTGCCGATATGGACTTTCTTATTTTGTTTAGAACTCGTCTGGGTTAGCTTAAAATTATTGCTGACTTAAAGTTGCTTAAAATGATAAGTAGAAAGTAAAAATTTTATGTTTGGGTACTTTTTTATTATGAGTAATTTATGTGTTATTAAAAATATAAAAGTTAAAAAAAATTGATATATAATACATTTGAATGATGATATTTACGTTTATCAAATAAAATTACTAAAATGAAATAAGTTGTTCGAAAAAGTACATCTTACCAACTTCTAACTTTTAGCTGTTTTTTTAACTTTAAGTTATTTTTTAACTTATTACACAAACAAATATTTTTTAACTTAAAGTCGAAAATGTCTTTAACTCATGTCCCAAACATTTATCAAGACGGGTCACCAAATAACATTTTCCCCCTTTCTTTCTACGCCTGATGGCTGATGGGATGACTCCCGCTTTTTTCCAGAAACATTGGACTATTGTTGGTAAGGATGTTGTTAGCTTAACAAGGAATTTCTTTCGCACAGGTAATATTATTGAAGGGCTAAATGATACATACATAGTGCTGATTCCAAAAAAAAAAAAAGTACCCGACATCTGTTGGTGACTTGCGCCCGATATCTCCATGCAATGTGTTGATGAAAGTAATTACGAAGGTTCTGGCAAATCGCATGAAGGTGTTGTTGTATACTGTTGTGTCAAATACCTAAAGTGCGTTTATACCGGGTCGATTAATTTCAGATAACATTATGGTCTCCTACGAAGTTATGCATTATCTAAAGCGAAATTTTTTTGGAAAATATGGATATATGGCACACAAATTAGACATGACTAAAGCATATGATCGAATAGAGTGGGATTTTTTTAGAACAATTTTACGAAAAATGGGTTTCTCTGATTGGTGGGTTCACTTGGTGCTTCAATGTGTGACATCAGTTTCGTATAACATTATTCATTGTGAGTATGAGATGGGGCCTATAATTCCTAGTCGAGGTATTCGACAAGGTGATCTTTTATCTCCTTATTTATTCATCATTTGTGCGGAAGGTTTGTATTCTATGATTCGTAAATACGAGGCTAATAAGTGAATTCACGGGATTAAAATTTGTCGTAAGGCCCCTATCATATCCCACATGTTTTTCGCGGATGACAGTTATTTTTATTGTAAGGCTGATACTGAGGAAGCTATGAAGGTCCTGGAATTATTGGCTATTTATGAGAAGTCCCCGGGTCAAAAAGTGAACACTGCAAAGTCGTCGGTGTTCTACAGTTCAAATGTTATTCCGTATAACAGGTCTATGATTTGCCAGGTTCTTAAGATGGGTGAAGCTGATGCCCATAGTACGTATCTTGGTCTTCCAAATTTCTTGGGAAGAAATAAATTTGTTATCTTGGGATTCCTGAAAGAAATGGCTACCACAAGGATTCAAAGTTTGGATGGCAAAAGTATATCGAGGTCGGGTAAAGAAGTTTTAGTTAAATCAGTGGTCCAAGCTCTCCCTACTTACACCATGAGTGTTTTCATTTTGCCTATGGAGATAACAAAAGATTTAGAAAGGAGTTTGTCAAAATTTTGGTGGAACACGTCTCAATCAAATACTTCCAAAATAAACTGGATGTGTTGGGATCGGATGGCTAAACATAAATCTGCTAGAGGTTTGGGTTATAGATATTTCAGAAATTTTAACCTAGCCATGTTAGGTAAGCAGAGATGGCATTTTATATCTAACCCTGTTAGCTTGGTCTCGAAGGTGTATGTATAGGGCCAGGTATTTTGCCGACAAGGATTTTCTGAACTCGTCGTTGGGTCATAATCCTAGTTTTATCTGGCGAAGCATTTTTTAAGCAAAAGGTTTGATCGCAGATGGAGTTCGTTGGAGGGTTGGTACAGGGGAGGGGATTCAGATTAATGGTCAATCGTGGTTAATAGATGAACAGAGCCCATATATTTCTACAGAGTCTCAATCAATCGAGAATCAGCAGGTGAGTTCGTTGATGTGTAATGATAAACGTGAATGGGATGTAGAAGTGATTAAAGATATTTTAATGAGCGTGATCAGAAGTGCATTTTGCGAATTCCTTTAAATGGTTCTAGTTCTGAGGATACCATTTTCTGGAAGCTGGAGAATTCAGGTAAATATTCGGTTCGCACTGCATGTAAGTTGTTGCAAGTTCAGAAGGGAGCTTGGAGGTTGGAAGATACGACAAGTATTTGGAGTAAGCTTTGGAAAATTATAGCTCCTCCAAAGGTGCTTAATCTAGTGTGGCGTTCTTTATCTAATTGTTTGATAACGTTAGCTCAGCTTCAACAAAAACATCTTCCAATTCAAACTTTTTGCCATGTATACCACGAAGGAAACGAAACAATTGTTCATGCTTTAGTGCAGTGTTCTTTTGCTAACCAATGTTGGGAGGTGATTCAGGTAGATGGGTATGTCGATGAGGAGGTGGAGTTTTCAGTTTGGCTGGAGAGAATCCTCAGTATAGGTAACAATGATCATAGAGCTTTAGTTGTTACCCTTTGTTGGGCAATTTGGCGAGCTGGAAATGATTTGGTTTGGAACCAGAAGTCTTCTACGGTAAACAGAGTAGTTGTTGCAGCGAAGCAGTGCTTTATACAATGGAAAGCAGCCCAAGGTCGTTCTACTAATGCTCTACTTCAACCTGGTTTTGAGGGGGATAGAGCTATTATTTGAGTGAAACCACATATTGATACAGTTAAGGTGACAGTTGATGCAGCTATTTTCGATGACCGTGAGGAAGTGGGTTTTGGACTGATTGCTAGAGACTCGAACGGAGGGTTGATTCAAGCTAGAACGAAGATTCATGCAGGTTTGGTTTCTCCTGAATTAGTTGAAGCAATGGCAATCAAGTAAGCCTTAAGCTGGATTGATAGAATGGGTTGGTCGAAGGTGGTGCTCGAGTCTGATTGTCTGGCAATTAGGAGTAAAACACCTATCAGGTCATAATTTGGATTGACTATTGTGGAGTGTCGTCAACATATCCACCAGCTTAACAAAGTCTCTTTGTATTTTATTAAACGGTCTGTAAATATGGCCGCCCATAAGCTTGTTAGGGTGTCTTTTATGTATCCAGGTCATAGTTTTGATAGGAGTTCTGTTCCTATTGAGGTGAAGAATTGTATTGTGTCGGATTTGGTAAATGTAATAATATCTACCTGCTTCTCGTAAAAAAAAGGTAATGAAAAATATGATTTCTTATTTTAACTTAATTAACTTAAGCTGTAATACTTTTTTTAATCCATAATTTAACTTCATAACAATTAATTTATACTATCTTAAAACTCGTGAGATGCACAGATTGTTTTTAATAATTATTATTTTATTATTTATGTTTTAATATTTTATTAATTACATTTGTTTAAAAAAATAAGTAGGCGTGTTAAAATTTTTTAAAAAATTAAAAGTAAAAAAATAGGTTTTAAAATAAATAAATAACGGGTTGCTCGTGATATTTTTGGAAAATAAGGGTTTTATTAAGAAAAAATAGAAAAAGTAACATGTTTCGGTTGAAAAAGGTAATTTCCCGCAATTAAAAGTATTAAAATAGATTTTAATATAAATAAGTAAAGATTTGTCCGTGATATATTTGGAAAAGGAGATATTTTAGTAAGGAAGAATAGAAAAAGTAACATGTTTTAGTTAAAAAAAGGTAATTGACCGTGATTTTTTTAGAAAAAAAGAAGATTTTGTTAGAAAAAAAAAATTAATGTATTTTAGCAGAAAGGTAATCGGTTATAAATAATGTGATTATTTAAAAAAAAATAAGTAAGGATAATTAAGTAAAATCACAAAGTACCAACTGACCAAACTTTTAATGTTTCATCTAGTTTAAAACACGAGCGATGCACGAATTGTTTTTAATAATTGTTATTTTTATTATTTACATTTTATTATTTTATTAATTGCATTTATAAAAAAAATAAGTAGGTGTGTTAAATGTTTTAAAATAATTAAAAGTATTAAAATAAAATACATAACGGGTTGTCCGTGATATTTTTGGAAAATGAGGGGTTTTAGTAAGGAAAAATAGAAAAAGTAACATGTTTCACTTGAAAAAGGTAATTGCCATTTGCCGGTGAATTTTGTAAGAAAAAATAAAAAAATAATGTATTTTAGCTGAAAAGGTAATTGGTTATAAATATTGTTATTATTTAATAATATTTTTTAAAGATAAGTAAGGGTAGTTAAGTAAAATCACTTAGTATCAACCGACCGAGCAAAATTTTAATGTTTCGTCTATTATAATATAGTATAGTAGAGATAGTATAGATATAGATTGTCACTTAAATTATCAATATTCAAAATTCTAAATGCTAAATAGAAAAATTACTTGATTTATATGTACTCCCTCCATCCCACTCATTTGTTTACATTTGGGCTGGGCACGGAGGTTAAAAAAACAGTAAAGTAATGGAAAAAGTAGAAAAAAGTGAGTTAAATGATGTGATCAATCAATTTTTAATGTATAAAGTGAGTATAGTGAGGAAAAGTAGGGGAAGTAGTTGATTTTTATATTATAAAATTTTACTACTTTTGAAAAGTTTAGAAGTGTAAAGAATTAGGAGGTAAATCCCAAAAAAGAAAGCGTAAAGAAATGGAGTATTATTTTTGGTTTATCAATATTCAGTTTGTTGAAGACTTAGGCTCTGTTTGGCATTGCTGTTTTTCTGAAAAACAACAAAAAAGTGTTTGGTAAAATTTAAAAACTGTTTTTGTGAAAAGCGCTTTTGGTTGAAAAGCTGCTTTTAGATAAAGCAGGTCCCCCATGCTTTTGAAAAAAGCTGCTTTTCAGCTTTTGCGGGAAGTATCTACTAGTTTCAATATCAAAACTCACCAAAAACATTAATTTTTAATATTATACACCAAAACATGCACATATCAAAAATATTTCCAAACAGTTATCTGATTTTCACAACAGCACTTATTTTAACAGCACTTTTTTCAACAGCACAACAATTTTTAACAGCAATCCCAAACAGAGCCTTAGAAGTTATTTCCAAGGCAAAACTTGTCTATAGCAAAATAATAAAAATTATTATAATAATTAATACTATTAATTTTTAAACCACATTATTTATGAAAAATAAAAATAAGGAACAACTAACAAGTAATGTAACAAGCCAAACAGGCCCTAGTACATGGTTTGTGACTTATGTAATTCATGTTCAAACTCAACTACACCCCCACGGCCCCACCAGCTTTACCCTGTATCTATCAGACTATAAGCCTCAAATTCAATTTTTTTCAAGGTAATTAATTTCTTGCTAATTTGCTTCTTGAACTTTTGTGTATTCACTGTAATAAAAATTCAATCTTTACATGTTCTTGATATTGATTGTGATTGTAAAAATTCAATCTTTAGTTCTTTACTGTGAATTTTAAGTATTTCTATTGTGGGTTTGTTTATTTTGATGATTTATTGCATTTTTTAATATACAATATCATGTTCTGTTCTTGACATTGCTTAACCTGTGATGGGTTCTGTGTACTGTGATTTTGTTAATTGATACATGTTCTTGATGTTGCTTGTGATTGTAAAAATTCAATCTTTACTGTTTTTTTTTGTTCAGGTCCTTATGAATTTGTTTTATTACCAATGTAGTCAATGTGTTTCTGATTATAGGAAGTTGGTAATTAGTACATACGATATTCCAAACGGTCTACGTCTGTCTGAGAGTGAAGAACGAAAGAGCTTGTTAGGAATTTAGAACTTTTTAAGCCCCGGAATTTTGAATTTCTTGTTCCGCCACTGTGTGTGTGAGTTTAGTCGGTGCTTTGTATGTTTTGATCTTTAAAGCTTTTTTGAAAATATAAATTTACAGAAGAGGGCGTAGCAATTCTTTTTATTGCTCTTTAGAGTTTAGCTAAATGGATGATAAAAGAGTAATGTTTGTGACATCTCTTCGACTAGTGGTTTTTTTGGTTTGGTCCGTTAAGTTTGTTACAAGCTTAGCATTCGATGTCGTGTACCTAATCAAACTTTCATTTTTGTCAGTTTATGCCTTAAAAAGGCCTAAGTACTGGTTTACCTTATTTCCATTCTCACTTGAAATTTAAGATTAACCATCAGCTCTTCTTCATTCAGGTATATATATGTACATTGCACTTCTATCTGAAATCATTTTATGTTTCTCAGACAAGTTGTGATGTATTTTTGTTAACTAACAAGAGCCATTGTTATGACCTGTTTAAAATGATAGTATATTATATATCTTCATAGAAATGCCTCGAAGGAAATATATGTGAATTCATATGTTCCGCAGTCTACGAATATCTCAAGCAAAATTTGAGACCTCCAACGATGATCTTCATATATATATATATATATATTAGTTGATTAAGTTATCTTGTTTTTTAGTTTTCTTTGTGCTTTGTTTTAAAAAAAGAAGTTCGATGTTAATGAATTTGAGGGTATTGTTGGAAATCCTTATATGAAATTTACGAACTACAGAAACAGCACATTTGAATCTGGAATGACTGAAAGGAAGATGCATTTACTTCTTTTACATGTACGCTAGTCACTTGAAATTGAATATAATTTGCATCTTTGTTGAAATGTCGAAGAGTGGTGTTGGTCTTTGATTCCCAAAAATCATCTTCACTAGTCCTAATTTAAGTATAAATTTCTACAGGCTTAGACGATTGAGATGGAAAACAAATCAGTGACTTCTCAAGAAAAAGCCTCTAATGAAATTAAGTGCTTCTTTGACTCGGCTCCTCCTCTAAAAGATGGCATTGACATCAGCAAAAAGCTGCAAGAATTTCTTGAGGAAAATTCTTTGTCATCAGGCAACCTTTCTATATAATTAAGTCAACATGTGAATTATTTAATGCCCTTCTCTTGATTTTACATAAGTATTTGTGACTAAGGTGTATTTTTTTATTGCTTTCTCAGGAAATGGTGGAAGTAAGAGGATTGTATGTGTCACTTCGGGTGGTACAACAGTTCCCTTAGAACAACGTTGTGTTCGCTTTATTGATAACTTTAGCTCAGGTCATAGAGGAGCAACATCCTCAGAGTACAGTCAATGAACCTGCTTTGATAGGTTTATATATTAGCATTTGATACTTGCATATAGTTACCTGGAGCTAATGGTGGTACTGCAGATATTTCCTCAAGGCTGGGTATTCCGTCATATTTCTTTATCGGAGGTGATCAATCTGTTAGTACATTCTCTTGTTTACTCTTTTTATATGAGTGTTCTGTTGCTCTTATTCTGAATATGGTTTCCCTTGGATACTGTTGGAAAACTGTGTAACTTTGAGGTCTCTGTTTATGCAGAGGAAGCTACCAGCCCTTTTGTACATCTCTTCCAAATGATCCATTGCTCGAGTGTTTTGAATTGACTGATGAATCATGTATTCAAGGTTGGAAGTTTGATTTTTCTGCGGTCTTGTCAAAGTGACTTGCAAATTAGTCCAAATCCCTTTAGTTTTCACGTGACTGAAAAAGGCAATGTTTTAATTATTTGCATTCATGTTAAGAATTGATATAAAATATACTTGCTTTAGTTTAGGCGAATTGCTTACCTGATTTATAATGTAAGTTTTAATAAACAACTTTTAATAAACAGTAACTTTAGGCTACATCGACAAACATTGGCTGAGAGAGCATGTACTGTCACATATTAAGTATTTACTGTGCAGCCTGAAGTTCTTGTTCTGCTTGTCCTTTCCGTGCAATTTGGGTTTTTTTTTGTTTTTCTTTTTTGGGGCGTGGTAGTTGGAATTGTTTTGTGCAAAGAATTTAGCTGTCATGTTACTATTTTAGTATTTGCTGTTTACTATTTCTTATTATTCTATGCTTCCCTCATGTCATTTTTTTTTTAATAAATGTTTTGTTGCTTAACAGCGTATCCATCACATACGGATGCAGTGAAGAAAGCTATTAAGGAACACCAATCGGTAAATAAATTAATGCTTAAATAATTTGTTAAGTTGATCTATCTTACATGTATTTTGGAAAGTTGAAGCAGGTCACTCTGCCATATATTCAGCCTCATATTTAAATTTATCTATTTCAGGCAGTTAAAGGGGGTCATCTGTTGAAACTTCCTTTCACCACCATTTTCGAGTATCTTCAGGTGAGGTTATTGATATTTGAAAATTTGTGAGGATATGCTCTCCAACCATTGTTCTGGAAGAATTGAATATGAGCAAAGCATTAAGTTGACCTCACTTGTGACTGCTAGGCCTAGCTTTAGTGTTCATGTTTATTTGGTCTAGTGGTGACTTGCAAGGACTGCGTTATGCAGGTCCTTATAATTTCAATTATTTACTTGTATTAGAGGCCATCAATTGTCCAAGAAATTTATTGGCGATGGCTAATTAATGTGCAAACAAGCCTGTTAAGTCCTTGTGCTTAATATATTGCATGTCATTACATCAAAGATTTGACTGTATGATAGGGGCCATTGGGCAACAACATACTTTACTTGTAGCTTTTCCTTCCCATCATTGAAGCCACATCCAACAAGGCTAACGGTAAGAGCTTGTGCGTAAGTTGCTTGATCTTGTAGTGACTCCTGTTACTTGTAAACATCGACTCTGGGCAGTAGACTTGATCTGTTGTATATTGTGGTACTTGTATAGTTGTATATCTCTTTCGGCTTTCTCATCAGCTTTTGTACTTGTGGACCATCACCTTGAATTTAATAATCTTGCATTCGTCATGTCTTTTGTCTTATATCATTCTTTTTACCCTCGACTCCTTGTGCTTGGTTGCCTCCATTATTATTATTTTTGAAGCTTAGATTCATACTCGTACTTCTAAACTTGATGCAACGTTACCTCAAGGACTAATTTGCTTTCTTTCAATGTGTAGATTTTACAGTTAATTGCAACATCAATGAAGACTCTTGGCCCGTATGCAATGTATTATCTTGCGGCTGCTGTGTCGGACTTTTATGTTCCATGGGAGAGCATGGTACAACACGAATTGGTTGATACCATTTCTGCATATGTATATTTTGTCCTCGGGAATGCATATTAAATCTATACTTTAGGCAAGTACAATTTTATTTTATAACATGGAAACTAGTAATGAGAAGCAGAAGTGTTGTTACTTGCTCAGAGTTGGGGAAATGATTGTGACCAAGTAATTAGTGTTATATTGGAAAAGGAAATAAGTGACAGAATGTGATGCTTTTTAATGATTTGCATCAGCGATATGCATCGTCTAAAAGATATGTTCATGCGACTAAATAGAATTAAAACCGTAGACCGCAACCAGAAAAAGGTAGGTAGGCCTAAACATATAATTTTAAAACATCTGATGGAAGGAGGTTAAGTAGTCTGATTCATGTTGTATGTGAGTTTATTATACACTATTAATGTGGCATTTCCAGAGTTTAGATAGAAACTGATGAACTTGATTCAGAATAAAGTTTGGTGCTGCTTGTGATTGAACTGCAATGGAGATGATCTCTACTAATATACATGGTTGAGTTCCCTCATATATTGAATATGTGTTCTGTCTCGTTTGGATGATGTGTTGATGAAATCAAATTTCTTCAGTTGATGTTCCTGTAAATGTTATGTTCACTCTGATTTTGTCCCGGCCCTGTATAGGCAATGCACAAAATTCAATCTGCATCAGGTCCTTTGGATATGCGACTTGCTCAGGTGCCGAAAATGCTTACGGTTCTGAGGAATGATTGGGCTCCAATGGCATTCTTCATATCATTTAAGGTTAGGCATAATATTATCAAAGACTAAATTTTATGCAGTCTAAAAATAGTATCTGAATAGTTTTCGTTTTTGGTATTTGTATCCGTGCTTTATTTCTCAGTTGGAGACAGATATGGACATTCTTTTAAAGAAGGCTGGCATGGCCCTTCAAAAGTACAACATGCACGCAGTTGTAGCAAATGAGCTTTTGACACGCAAAGAGGAGGTCACTGTTGTTACCACCAGTGGCAATATCTCAGTCCGTCGTGACAAGGCCAAGGGTGTAACCGATGTCGAGAGTCCACTAATCGAACTGCTTGTAGAAAAGCACTCTTCTCATATTGAGGATTCCGGCAAACGTGCCTGACTGCGTGAGTAACGAACAACTTTGTATTGATGATACCTAATGCTATGAAACACAATTTATGTGGCATATGATTAATCTCGAAATCCTACTGAAATTAAGTAAACCCAAGACTATCAACTTTATGAACTGTAGTTTGTTTCTGGTATCTATAGGAAGAAACAACGGGGTTGGGCCAATAAAATTGAGTCGCTGAGTGATTAGTCTGTACAATTTCTGTTCTTGGCAACACATTTCATCAAACTAATGGCAGAAATCAAGAATGTAATGCATTTTATTATTTGTTTTGTTGAGAAACTGATCATACAAAAATTGTGTACACCTTTAAATATGATTTCTTTTTTGCCAAAAACTACACATATATTACACATTCTAGTGACTTTTGACAAAAAATTTGGAGAAATTATCACAAAATACTTCTTTTCTAAACTAATTTGCAGTTCTATTACGTTCGAAAAATATTTGAAAAAATATGATTTACAATTAAAAGTAGGGCTTTTTTCATAAATATCCCATTCCAGAAATATTTTTGCAAAAATATCTTTTCAAAAAAAAATAAAAGTAAACAAATGTAACCTTTTTTTATGATCAACAACAGAAGTAAACCAATGCAAACTGACATTTTAAAAAAGAATTGTACGTAACTTTTGACTGCATTTGAAATTGATTTTGTTGCATTTATTTGCAAACTCAAATTTTCATAAATATGATATTATTAGAGCATTTTTGATGGGCTAAAATTCTTAGTTAAAATATTATATGACATGCCATAATTAAAACAACTACTATTATAAGAAAATTACCCTTTATTTGGTTAGTTGATAGTTTGATAATTCAAATAATGACGGTTAAATTTGAAAATAGATAAAGGGAGAATCCTTGAATGTAATGTGAATATTATTTTTTTGATATCTAAAATACTCCTATGGTTCAAACTTTGAATTCCGTCAATAATATATTAAAAACAATTATTATCAAAATACAAACAAATGTTTAGAATAACATCGTACATATATTATAATATTTTATAATTAATTTTTTTAATTGGTAAAATCATATAAATCAAAATATAAATAATAAGATTAAAAATACTGAAATGCATATGTGCATCGCACGAGTTGTATGATAGTTTATATTAAGTGTAGAAACTCATATTTAAATGTCAATATAACATATCTTCGATAGAAATAATATAAATTTTGTGAAAATGTTAGCAAAACATCAAATAAATCCACACATATATTAAGATAAAAAAATATTAAAATTTATCTGGGTTATAGGCTAGTAGATATTATGTAAAAAACTGACAACGGTTACAAAACCCTTGACAAAAAATTTAGTCAACCCCAACAAATTGATTATATATGTTGAATCTCAAGGTACGTGTACCTGTAGTGAAATCACACATTATTTATTATCATATTAAAATAATATATTATATTTATAACAACTTAAAATAATTAAAATATATTATTCTTAAAATATAACCAACTATTATAGTCAACTCTATTGAATTACATCACTTTACACGTTCAACAAATTTTACATAATAAATATTTTATATTATTTTAATCATCAATTTTAGCTAACACAGTTGAAGGTGCTTACCAACCAATAAAATTAAATGTAATCCCCATACGCACTAAGGTTGAAAATGAGATAGTTCTCCGTAAAGTTTCCAATTTTTAATATATTAAAATAGTACTCCCTCCGTCCCATAGAATTATATATATTATATTCGGACACGAAAACCAACAAAATATATAAAAAATGAGTACAGTTAGATGAAAAGTGGGTAAAGTGGTGGAACATATTAATATTTAATAATAAATTTGAGATAATGGAGAAAAGTAGCGGATGTAATAGTGTTTATATTATTATAGAATAGAGATAGTGAAGAAAAGTAGCGGATGTAATGTGTTTTATATTATTAAAAATTCCTATTTTTAAAATGTATAAAAATGAGTGGAATATCAAAAATTGAAACGGTATAAAAATGAACGAGAGTGTGATAGAAAAAAGATGTTAAAGGCTTATTGGCTAAAATTCAAATAAAAGAGTGGGGTGGGCTGGTGAACAACAAACGTGCAATGGGTTGGGCCAAGAATTACAAAAATGACAGGTAGTAACTCAAATGAAGGTATATCATAGTTAGGGTTCTTGACTGTAATTGAGCTCCTGCTCTCCTCTCAGCTTCCGTGTATATATCTCTGTAAGTTTAATATTTTTTATTTTGGGTTAATTTGCTGAATTATTATTGTTTATTCAATTTTAAAGATTTTATTGTGTTTGTGTGTTTTGAAACCCTGCATCTGGTATAGCTGTGTGATGTGTTTTCTTTTAATTATATGAAATTAGGGTTTTAACTTAGTCGAGAGGGAGGGAGAGAGAGAGAGAGAGAGAGAGAGAGAGAGAGAGGGAGAGGGGGGGGGGAGAGAGAGGGAGAGAGAGAGAGAGAGAGAGAGAGGGAGGGAGAGAGGGGGAGAGGGAGAGGTATTAGGAGTAGTAATGTGAAGAGAATTGAGTTTAGGATCTTAGTACTAGTAGTGTGAAGAGAATTGAGTTTAGGAAGAGTGAAATGAGTTTTGGTAAGTGTATGTGTAGACTGTAGTAATTACGAGGTCGAGAATGAACCAGGTTAGGGTTAAGTTGAAGAGGGCGAGTTGAGGTAGTCCGGAGGGTACGTTGACAACGGGGAGTTTGAGTTTATTATTCTGACAAGCGGAGAAATGTTGAGATTAAAAGTAGGATAGAGAATGCGGATAGTTTAGTTGATAATAGCGTAGATAGTGGCAGTGTAGTTTTTTTGGCGTATTTGCTTATTGTTACAAGCAATAAGCAATGTTGTTTTTACTTGAGCTCTGTTGTTTAACAAAACTAGATAGTGTATGTTAATTGTACTTTCTGTAGTAAAATTTCGAATTATATAAATTAATTGAATGCCTTTGTCTAACTTTAATAATCTTTGTTTGCAGATTTGATTTGAGCTCGTAGATGGCAAAAAAGGGAACCTCATCCTCGACAAGAGTGTCCGGGAAGGATGTAGCTGTAAGAAAAGATAAATCATGTTCCACAACAAAGAAGCCTATTAGTGAGGGAAAGGCTGAATATACTAAAACTTTCGGTTCTGAGATTGATGAAATCTTTTCTAGCAAGAAGAGGAAGGAGCCTGAGACTGAAGGGAAGGTGGCGGAACACAAAGTTGCAATGACAAAGATGAAGAAGAAAAAGAAATCGACAGATAAACCTACTAAAGATATCAAAGGGCCTCTGGACTTGCCTTGTGGACAAAGGAAAAGAATGAATGACGGGCTTGTTGTCTACACGGAAGAAGAATTGGGCTTTGGCAAGTCAGACGCTGGAGGTACCCGATTATGCCCATTTGATTGTGATTGTTGTTTCTGATACGGGCATATATAGCTTTCTCAACCTGCTTTTGTTGTAAACAAGTGAGGAACATCATTCCTAGTAAAGATGTCCTCGAGGATAAAAGTATCCCCATCTCTATATCTCTCAAGTCCTGTTCCTTTGAAATCCGGTGACTGGTCATATCCCTATTGAGATATAGAGATGGGGATACTTTTATTCTCGAGGACATCTTTACTAGGAATGATGTTCCTCACTTGTTTAGGCTTCAGCTTGCTTTTGTTGTAAAGGTATATGAGTTCTTAGGTTAGAAAGCTTTGCGAATATTTTTTATGACATCATTATTTGTAGTGAAATTTGTTGTAATTTCAGGGCAGATAGATTTATTGTACATGCCCTCGTTAGTCCGTCATGGACACATAATCTATATGCAATGATGAATTCCCTGTTATTGTTTGTCATGAAGCCTGAAAAATGGTGATCAGAACTGTTGTCTTAGTGAGCCTTGTGAATGTATTGTTTCGTATTGACAAGGGGCTGAAATGTGGGATAAGCACAAATGGAAGTTAGAAGCACCAATCGTAACTGAAAATGAAACTTTGTAAGAACTTATATGGCGCTCCGTCAATTCTTAAAATTGTGTCTTCAAATGATATAGTAGTGCAAGCTTATAATGTAAGGTTCTCTTAAATCTTTTATAATTTTCTTCTTATATATGTTTTAATAAATATGGATATAAATTTATTATTGTATTACTTCTTTTCATTTTTTCTTTAATACTGTGTGTGTGTGTATATAAATGATAATATTGTTAATCAAATTAATTAATTTACATAATTATATTGGTTAAATTATGTTAACGGTTTAAATAAGATGAATATAATATTTATATATAATTTTTCAGGAAAATGTTTCTAGAATCAAGTTTGCTCTTGCAAAAAAATGAATGACCCTCCTCCTATCAACTTAGAAAAATTAAAAATACAGAATATATGTAAATTGTAAAATTGATAACTGACATTCGAGTTCCTTGTGATGAAAGATTAATAATTTAGACAACTCAAACATAAAAAGACTTGTAAGAAAGAAAAATACAAGTACTCATTTTGTGAAAATAATTATTTATATTTAAATACATTTTTTGATTTAAAATATTTGGTCCTTCTAGATCACTGAGAATCCCATAAATGATAAAACACCTCACTTAATAGTTAATACACACACACACAGAGTCGCACACTAAAAGGTTGAGCTAGCGTTCACGTTGTCTTGAAAAACGTGCCCAATTTAACACTCTCTCTTCAATTCACAGTTTCGCACACGGAGAGAGAGAGAGAGAGAGAGAGAGAGAGAGAGAGAGACTGACTCATATACGTTGACGCCATCTCACTCAAAACAAAAATCCCCAAATTCAATTCAAATCACAATCCAAACCCTAGAAATCACCAATCTCAATTCAATTCAATTCACTTGTCTCTTCTTCAAATTCACCTTATAAAACCCTAATTCCCCACTGATTCTCACTCTCTAATGCCACCAATTCACAAAAACTAGGGTTTATTTCATAAAGATCCGACCTTTATCAATGGCGGCGCCGCGGAGCTTGTTGATTGACACGAGTAGGTTGATTGTCGATGAAGAGAACGGCGAAGACTCGCCGACGACGAAGAAACCGGTTGGCGCGAAAGTTGTGGCGACGAATCGGTGGGAGTTTGTGGCGGCGTTCGCTGTGTTTACGGTGTTTAGTACCGGATTGTTTTGTATTTACTTGACAATGCCGGATGCTGAGTACGGGAAGCTTAGGGTTCCGAGAACGATCGCTGATCTAAGATTGCTTAAGTATGTGTTTTCGTGTTTTAAATCTTCGTTTTTAGCTGATTGTTACGTGTTTTGCTAAATTAATACTCGACAAAGTATTAACCTCGTATTTAATTGCTATGTGCTCTTTTTGTGTTCGGAATCTTTGATTTTAGCTGTTTTTTTATGTGTTTTGATGAATTAATACTTGATAAGCTAATAACCTCGTATTTAATTGCTATGTGCTTTTCGTGTTCGGAATCTTGTATTTAGCTGTTTTGTTGTGTGTTTCGATAAATTAATACTCGATAAAGTAATAACATCGTTTTTAGTTGTTATTTGCCTCGACAAATGAATTAATACTTGATAGATTTAACGGTCTTAATGTGATCTTCGGTGAATTAGTAATCTTAATAAGTTAATTAAGTTCTCGGAAGCTATTAATTAAAAATTTTGTTGCTAGTTGAAGTAGTACTTGATAATTCAAATGGGCTTAATGTAATCTCCATAAATTAGTAGTGTGAACAAGTTAATAAAGTCCTCAGAAGCTATTAATTTGAAATTGTTATTCTAGATAAATTAATGCTTTTTATTGGTCTCATTGTAGCAGATACGGTGTATTTTTTAACTCGATATATTAATAATTGGGATACTTTAATGAAGTTCTTTGAGGTTAATTTGATAAGTTAGATCTTGATATTATCGTATATTTTTTTTGTCGGTTACGGTATAATAGATATTGTATTTTTAAACTCAAACATATAAAGGATCTCGATTAGTTTATAAAATTCTTTGAGCCTATTAATTGATAGGGGTTTTACTGTGTTAGTATCTTTTAGTTTTTAATTAGAAGATTGAGAATGGATCTGTGGTCTGGATTGTGTTTTAAGGTCCGGTTTAATGTTTGTGTGGGAATTTACTTGGGACAGTTTATGTAGTGGTTATATGAGACTCTAAATGGCATTGCATTATGATCTATTGAATCCCTATGTATAATAGGCTAATAGCAATTCATAACATTTAAGGTCCTTAACTGATTTCATTATTCGTCTGGTTTTGTCTTTCTTTTCAGCGTTTTGAGTGAATATGAGTGTATATGTATCATGTCTAATATTGATTTAATCACTTCTTTGTGACCTTTGTCCCGTGAATATCTGTTATGTGGTTATGCAGGGGTACTTGACATGTATATTACATGGCTTAATGACCTTTTAGCCCCTGAGGTTTACTCCCATATACCCATCAGCCCCTGTCTTTCAAAAGTGTACCTTTTAGCCCTCGAGGTATGAATTTCGTACCTTTCGACCCTTAAACCCGTTTCGTAAACCTCATAAAACCCGTTTAGCTAAAAGGTACGAGGTTTATGAGGGCAAAACTGTCAGGGGCTAAAAGGGTCGAAACGGGTTTATGAGGTTTACGAGTTTTTATAGAGGTTTACGAAACGGGTTTAAGGGTCGAAAGGTACGAAATTCATACTTCGGGGGCTAAAATGTACACTTTTGAAAGACAGGGGCTGATGGGTATATGGGAGTAAACCTCAGGGGCTAAAAGGTCATTAAGCCATATTACATTAAGGATGTTATTTCCTTTTTTTCCTTGCTTCTTTTGTCTATGTTGGGATCGTGATGATTATTCTGAATTTCTTTTACAGAGAGCATTTGGCAATGTATGCAAATCATTATCCTGCAAAGTTCATTCTGGGTTATTGCGCCACTTACATATTTATGCAAACATTTATGATTCCGGGGACCATTTTCATGTCGTTATTAGCCGGAGCACTCTTTGGTGTTATCAAGGGAATTTTCTTGGTTGTTTTTAATGCCACAGCCGGAGCGTCATCCTGCTATTTTCTGTCCAAGTTAATTGGCAGACCTATAGTCAGCTGGTTATGGCCTGAAAAGCTCAAATTCTTCCAGGGAGAGGTAGCTGTTGTTTTCTATAAATTTGTCTTTTCATTTTGCGTAAAATAGTTTGAATTCAGATTCTTTTTATTTTTATTTTTTTTCGTATCTGCAGTATATAAATTCCCACATTTGGTATCATTTTAACTCGAGACTTGGTGAATGCAGATAGCAAAGCGTAAGGACAAGTTGCTCAATTACATGCTTTTCCTGAGAATAACCCCGACTTTGCCTAATCTTTTTATCAATCTAGCATCACCAATAATGGATATACCATTTCACGTGTTCTTTACAGCCACTGTGATCGGCCTTATTCCAGCTTCTTATATCACTGTTAGAGTAAGTATATATATCTCTACTGGTTTCATCCATTTAGTTCAAGGTCTTACACAATTGTTTTCTAAAGAAAGACAGCTTTTTTTTTTACTCTTGTACTATACCTGTGGCAAGTGGTGGTTTTCTCTTCCTCGATGCATGTCCATGTATGTATGTTTTCCCATGTGGCTCTAACTGCCTTCATTCTCATATAGATGCTTGAGACTACAAAACCATTCATATGTTACCTCAGAACTTGCACGAATACAACAAGTGGTGCTTGTAGCAACCATCTTCATCAAAAAAGCTTGGATACTCTAATTAAATCTCGAAGATTTTATATATCTTGTAGCTACCAGCTTAAACAGTTTTATTTGGTGAAGAGTATTTTTTTTGTTGGAACTTAGAAAGCCGTCCTGCATGTTCCTTGTGTTTGTAACATGATATAATACAAAATTGTCACTTTCCCTCATTTTCGTTTTCCTTTAATCATTATATTTTTAAATCATGTTAAAGACCCTCAGGTTGCTTTATGTACTTAGGCTGAAAAGTAAATAACGAAAAATGATAATTACAATATGTAGTCTAACATATATTGTTACAAATATCTGTTAGAAACTTAGAACTGGTTTGGAAAAGTTTATTATGTTTAATATCACTATGTTACGACACATGGTGATATTCTACAAGAGTATTTGCACAAAAGTAATTTGTATGTCATTTTTCTTGGAAATGCATCCAATGTGTGCTCTAACCTAAATGCTATTCGTGCATTTTTTTTTATATTTCAGGCTGGTCTTGCTCTTGGGGATCTGAAATCCGTTAAAGATTTATATGATTTTAAGACATTATCTGTGCTTTTCCTCATTGGCTTTTTCTCCATACTTCCAACAATTTTAAAGAGGAAACGAATATACGAATAAGAGTTAATTTGAGCCCATGCTATCATCATAAGATAGTTTTTCGTACTTGGTATGTGATCCGATGCTTGTGTTGTCTAACCTGAGGAAGAACGTATTTCACCATGTGTAAGGCTAATATTGTTTGATGCGGCAGCACCATGCATTGCAGGAAGGCATCTTTACTTCTATGACATGACATAGGTCATTATTGTAAAACATACAGAAAAGTTGTTATATTTTTGCTACATATCTGTATGTTAACATATCTGCCTTGTGATTTTCTGGACAACTAAGCACCAGAAATCCTGTATTTTATTGGTAGGTAGAATATTGGTTGTAGCAGTTACATATATCATATAAAGTGGGTTCTGTTTTATTTAAGGCTTAAGCTATGCTTTCCTCAGAGGTTTACTCTTTTCGCACAGTTTCTCGAGATCATACATGTGTCATTTTCCTGTTTACTTTTGTCTTGGATGTTTTGACTGTTAAACTCTGTAATATTTTTTTTGATATTCCATCTCAAGGCATTGTATAATCCCCATCACTTGTGTTCCTTATTTTAACAAATAGAACCAGTTGAAATGCCAGTTACTTGGTTTAAATCTTTTAATTAGAGACCAGCCGACTAGGTGCCCAGTATCAACAAAATTTGTAAATTTCCTGCTGCAGTCTTAAATCAAAAGAGAGCAATTTGTATACTTAATGCTGCACATGTGTGCACACGCGTGTATTGTCATCAATGTTTATACCAGTCTCTTAACTATACTAAATTGGGAGGAAAATATTAGTGATTTTATCATACTCTTCATGTGAATCTATGAACAAGACTGTATTGGCTGATAAACAAAATAATTAGTTATGACAAGATAATTTTCACAACTGGAAAATTTGATAATCCAATAAACAACATTGGCTTTTACAAACTTGACAATCCTTGTGGTGTACTTGACAGCCTAAAACTAGAAGCTTTGCAAGGAAATTTCAAGGAAGGGTTAATGCTGGGGAATTCTCATAACCGGTGATGCCCATTATCCTTATACGTGTATTTGGCTGCACATTTGAAGCAACATGCATTTCTGAGTAACAAGATAATACTATAAAATATAAATGGCATTTAATCTTGGGACGAGTTTCGTACCTGTCGGTGACCAATGTTTCGTCTATAGTTCTTCTTCTTCTTGTACTTGTAGACAATTACTTTATCATTTAGTCCCTGTATAAGATCAAGTAAGAAGAGTAAGTAAAAGCAAAGAGCAAACTGCAGTAGAGGAAATAACATAACATTGTATAAACTCATGAGAACATACCTGCTCTTCAACTACAGCATGCACTGCAGCATTTGGAACCACAGGCTGTCCTAGGTACGTGCTAGTCTTTGTTCCAACCAGCAACACCTTGTTCAGTATGACCTACACAAATAATATAATAATAATGGATCAAGGCAACAATACAACAATGATATTTGCAAAAAGAGTTCGACTAGGTTAAATGAGCTATCAATGGGTGCACTAACAAAACTCTAAAGTGATTTAAGAAGCAGCATTGACCAAGTCAAAAAATTAAAATTTCACTAAAAAATCGTACTTTCTGACTTTTGTACGTCTAGCTAAAGCACACGTACAAATTGCACATTCTCCTCCAATTGCATCCAAGTAGAAGGACATGACCCAAATAATGATTATAATGTAATTTTTGCTGCATATATTAGTTAATATATGTATTTACATAGCCACACTTCTGCCTCATAAATAAAGATGCACTGAAATATCTTAAAATTGTTCAGATGTATCAATATTTTTTACCTTTTTTGGATTCAAAGACATAGTTAAGTACAGTTTAAAAAACTATGAGTTGTACTTGTGCAATTTTGGCTATGATATATAAATTTAGACCAAGCAGAAACAAGAGCGGGGTTGAATTATTTAGTCGGACTTTTGGAGACTTCTGGAGACTTCTGGCAGGTAGCCTACAAGAATTTCCCTAGTACTCTCATAATACCCTTAAGCATAGGCCATAAGTTCAATAAGGGCAATATATCCGTTTTAAATGATACATGCTGAACCAATCATTCCATAAAGCCTTACTCTTTGAAATAGGGGTCTGTGCAAGGAACTAATTTTAACTTCTTTGTCAGACTTAGTTTCCCATTTTCTAGGGTCTCAAATTGCATAATACTCCGTTTTATGACTTCACTGTCCACAGCAATAAACTTTTCTACATGAACTTCGATTTTTTTAGAAAGCTTATAATGAGGATGTGAAGTTCATTGATATGTTTAATATGTTGAATCGCCATTTAACGATATATATTCCAAGTATTTCCACCGATTCATTTATTCTTACTTCTTTGTTAGTAACAAGAAAAGTTTATGCATTGCACTCCCAAAGTTCAGGCTTTTGGATTGCATCTGATGTCAATTCTAATCACTACAAAAACCAGGGGTTACTCTATGGTATATTGTTTGTTAAGCTTATCAAATTATAATCCACTCCTACAGCAACAGCAGGTACATAATAGACTCTACACTAATCTCCCCATTAGACCTTATACACGTCTTTGCACCAAAAGTTAACAAAAATAACAGATGTTTTTTTGTCACTAGTCAGCCAACAAACACCTTCAGTAATAAAGTTTGAAGGTCAATATGTTATCCTGAGTTTAGACTTAAGAGCAATGAACTGTGCTGAAGATTCGGACTTTGCTGAAGATTTGGATACAATGTCCTCGTTATGACGAATACTCTGAGTTACCAGAAACTAGATTGGTGTTCATCAAACAAGTAGAAGGACATGGTAATCTAAATATGTTCAACTTTACAGTATGTATATAATTTGTCTCAACTCTCAAGGTTGTACTTCACGCAATGGTCAAGTGGATACTTTTATCTCCCAGGTCAGGACCTCTTCATAAGATAAACGGCAAAGCTCCTGACTGATACCTATATGTTATAAATAGTCTTATGTTTCAAATACTATAAACAGAAAATTTAATTTACATTATTCGAAAATAGCCTCGTGGCAAAAGTTCATCCCTCACCCCCTTGCCCCCATGACAAGGGTAATATGTTTGAACCCTCACTCTCCCTTATATCTCTTAATAAAAAAATTGTAATTTACCCCCTCTCCCCATAAAAACTTGATTCAAGTTTTTTTTTTTTGGAAATTAAAATTTAAAATGTTGTAGTACAAAGGATCTTAACAATGGATAGCCTAATTTTAATACTATTATTACTGCAAGTACAGTAGTGGTTGAACACAAGAGAATATTCAGCCTGGTTACTGAAAATTTCAGAGTTCTAATACATTATACTGTGTCTGGCAAATGCTCACAGCAAAGCAATTTATAAAATTGACCAGAGTACATCGGTTTAACGGTAATGGTGTGACAATCATGCCATCTATGACAATCTATGTTTATCGTAGTATTACAACAACGATAATGTATTATCCGTTCTCTAGGGTACGAATTAGCATTGACAAAATACAACTTCATATTCCTACTAATCCACCAATTGTTACCACAAAACTATTTTTGACATTGTCTGTTCCTTGTTTGGTCCAAGAAATTAACGTGACACTGATGACAGCTACTGTAAAAATGTTGGATTAAAAAATTTAACAATCATGTTATCGCCATTTGGAATCAAATAAATGACAAATAGATCATTCATGTTCAGTGCTCAACAATATAGGAAGAAAGAAAGCGTTTAAAACCATACAGAATTGCTTACTTTATCATTTACGTTTGCTCCTTTTAGCCTTTGAGTATAAAGAAATCTCCCTGGGAAAACAATATATTGTCGACCCCCGATCTATAAAAGAACAACGAAAAAATGTTGAAGAAATATTGGAAGAATAAGTTAAAAGAAGCACTTCAATAAAACAAAGTATTACAAAAGCAACGTGTCACATATCATAGGGAAAAGGAACCAATAGAGCACGAGATCAAATATATCAGGAAACATAATAACGAATACTATAGGCGGAAGAAATACGAACCAGTACCCACCCACATATCAGACTATAAAAAACATATGCACATTCTTAATAGAACAGGGTGAAGAAAAAAGGAAAGAATCCTAGTATGAATAAATTTGACAATACATCCTCAGCTGCTCTGCATCCCATGCCCTTGGTATAAGTTTGTCATTCAATATAACCAGACATTGCTAAAATTACACTTAAAAATTGAGATGGCAATGGCTGACACCATAACTCGACTTGATTTCTGATTCAATTACATTGGCAAAACCGGAAAATGACACTGAGACAGCTCAAATTCACCCCAATAAGATCCAAAATGACCCATTTTCACAAATTTTGGTATCCTTATTTACACATTCTTATCAAATTTCAATATATTTTAGTGTGAGACAGCATTGGTGCATTTACCAACAACACAAAAAACCCTGAAATTCCCTCTTAATAACAACACATGACATTCATCTAACCAATTTGCACAAAGAACAACATACTGTATCCTCATTACAATTCATATAATATACCATAATCAAAGCTACCATAATTTAGCACAAAACATCAGAAAAATCACAAATTTAAAACACCCAAATGCTCAAACCACATAAAAATCAATTCTTTTTCCAAACCAACTTCAAGATTCACCATATATTACAAATAACACTACAGCAACATATCACAAGACATCAAAAAATCACAAATTTATAACACCCAAATGCTCAAACTACATAAAAATCAAATCTTTTTACAAACCAAATTCAAGACTCACCATAACAACAGCAAAGACATCTTCTTTCTTGGCCTCTTCACTTACACCCTCAACAACCTCACTTTCCTCAACCTGGGCCTCCTCCAATTCGGGTCCTGACCCGGTTTCTAACTCGGGTTCGGGCTCAACAACAACAGGTGAGTCAGTTTGTGAGAGTCTAGTGATAAATGAGAATGTGGGTTTGAAAGAAGTGGAGAGAGTGAGTGAAGAGAAATGGTGAGAGAGAAAGTTGCAATTGGGTTTGTGGAGAGAAAGAGAAAGTGGGTTTTGCTTGGGAGATGAGAGAGATGAAGAGAGAGATGAAGGAGAGAGATATAATGCCATGGTTTTTCAAGAAAATGGTGAGAGCTTCTCTCAGTGTTTTTGCTGCTTTATCCTATCCTCTTCTTTGTTTCTTTTTTATTTTTTAGACTCTTTTTTCCGTTTCTTCTAAAATCATTTCTTTCTTTTCATTTTTGTTTAGAGGAAAGAGTGACTTGTTTTGTTGTATTTATAAAATAATAATTATTAGACTTTTTTTATAAAAATATATTTATACTTTTAGTAAAACTTAATTTTTATATATTTAGTAATCAAAAAATGAGAATTATGCGCCATACTAAAGTGTTAGTATAGAGCAAGTGTATGATATTCCCCTAAAGAACTCCTAAACTCAAATATAGCCAATGTGATACTAAAAAGGTGCTACAATAATATCTTAATGATTTCCTAAATTATTATGACATTTTTAAATTTACTAGTCATTATTTTTATTTTTAGGTAATCATTACAGCAAATTCAAGAATTTACTTATATCTTGTCCTAAGTAGTCTAAATAAAAGTAATTTAGCAAAAAATGACACTCCAACAATGTGTTAAAAAATGACACTCCAACAATGTCTGGTTACTTAAATTAATAGGACAATCATTTCATTACATATTTATAAGTAATTACTAGACATTACTTATTTCATTGTTATGAATAAAAAATTCATTTTCCTTCTTTTAAGAAATGAATATAAGGATTGTTGTTGGAATTGATATACAAAATCATGTTTCTAAATCACTAAAATTTCTTATAGGAAGTAATATTTATAGAAAAGTGCACTAAGATATGATTGGACTTGTTCTTAGTGATTATATAATTATTCTAACAGAGATTAAATCGAAATAACATGCTCCCGCTATTTTTTTAATATTTAACGTTTTGGCTTTTGACACACATGTTTACGTGTTTGATTACATAATTAAAATTATAGTTTTTATTAAAAAAAATTGTGAATTAAAATTTTGATTATATATTTTTATTCAAAAAAAAATTAAAATAATAATTTTAACTATGCGATCAAAACATCTAAACATATGTGACAAAAATCAAAATGTCAAATATTGATTTCTTACCTACCTTGTTCAATTGAAACATGTAATATTTCATTCATTGACATATAAAAGTCAAATTAAATTTTAATCTGTTATTTTTTATTGAATTTAGTTATTTAATGAAAAAAATAGATTTCTAAACTTAATGAAAGGCAACCAAAAAAAATCATGATGATAAAAGAAAAATAGATGAGAGTAGATTGAAATTGAACTCAACATGTGCACCACATCAAGTTTATATTGTGACAAGCATAACAAATTCATATATATCAAATAACAAAATAGAATGATACAAAAACAAGCAACACTGGAGGATGATCAAACTCTGAGCATTTCCAGTATCAACTATTTACTAAGCAAATGAGTAGCCAAAACTGAAAATGATAAAAGATGAGGTTGATACAATAATAAATTTTTATGTATGTGACTTTTACAGGGGGCATTGTTTATCATTGGCATCTCCAGCTTACAAGTTTTTACAGTACAGATCTCCCCTTGTTTCAAGTACCTGCTGAGGCACTAGCATCTTCGGATTTTTCAGGGGCTTCTTCTACTTTCAAAGAGTCGAGAGCTCCTTCAAGACCTGTAGAGTCTGTAGCTCCTAAAGCTTCAGCCAAGTTAAAGTTAAGATTGCCTCTCATGGTTCTGCTTCCAATCCCAACTCCTGCTTCTGCACCCTTCTTCATCATTGTGACAAATTCATTGTAATCTATGCGTCCATCCTGCACAAGACAAACAAAAGGTCATAAGCGTAAAGTTGGTAATTTTTACTGAAGTGTTCATAAATTAAAGTTATCAGTTAAACTGTCGAGCTGTGAACAATTAGATACATTAAAAGTTTAGGAGACGTATAGTTTCAACTTTACGAAATCTGAATGCATAACTAAACTGCTAGATACTGCAATGACATTAGCACTTTAGCGGAATATACTTCACTATACTGTTTTACAAGTAGACAAAACTAACACGGAGTACTTCTTAACCCTATATTTTACCTTCCAATGAGGCTTCATCTTTTTACATATTTACATTGCTCTGTTCTAGTCTATACGTCCAGAAAGATCTAAAATCTCAGAGGTTTCATATTGTTAATGTTAGAGTACCATGACAGACCTTATAGAGTATCAATAAAAAACAAACGAATATGCTCATAACCTGACACTATTCCAACAAGAAAACTGTATTGTAAAGATTCATAAATAAAAATTATTAATATGAAAGGAAGCTCTTACATTATCTTGATCAACTTCACTAATCACCTCGTCCAGTTTAACGTCGCCAAGACCAAAATCTTTGCATGCCTGTTGCAGCTCGTCAATGGTTATGTAACCACTACCATCCTTGTCAAAGAAAGCGAATGCTCTGACCAAGTTCTCCTCCCTCTCCATCTTATTTATGTGCAAGGTGGCAGCAATAAATTCGCCATAGTCAATTGTGCCACTGTTGTCTATATCAGCCTGCCATGTAGACATTTAGGTTTATAGACTTCAACTAATTGATCATTTAGAAATGTGATAATTAAATTTATTTTTAAGAAAAAAACCATGTACCGCATTCATAAGATCCTGGATCTCAGACTCCATTAGATTAGAGCCCACTCTTTTTAACCCATTGTGTAGCTCCTCAAATGTTATAGTGCCGCTGTTATCTGTGTCTAACATTTTGAATAACTGCTTCAAACCACCGATTTCTTCTTCAGAAAGACTCTCTGCTATAACCTGAAAATAGTTTGTTCGTTGGAGAATCATGTGACATTACATATGTTTCTTTATACATCGGCTGAAAAGGTTCCATTTTAGACTCGAGTCATGAGAGACTATTTTGGTTTAGCAATCATAGTGTTTAACAGAGGCAGGCTTTATGGTATCAGTTCCTGTACATGAGCTACATACACCTAGCAAACAGATATGAGTACACAACATGCATTAATGAGTAAGCACAGATGATAACAACCAGACGCATTGTTTAACAACAGCTATTTGATGGACAAACCTTGTCTATTTAGTATTGAAGCTACACCATTAGTGCCTTGTCCTTTGTGACTATCTTTATTGCATCAGAGCTTAAACTTCAGTAGCTTTAGGCAATTGGATGTGGTTTTAATTGTTCAGTTAGCTCCAGCATGGTTCGTTAAGAAGTTATAGGTCTAAGCTCGAGTCGGATTCAAACCACTACTCTAATTTATGTTGTATTGTCATCATTATCCAAGTAAAATCTGTGTGTTCATTATTGATTCCTGAATTGTTAATCATATAATATGCTCTATCAAAAAGGGCATGCTAATAACTTTAAAGCTTGATATCTTAGCTCAATATGCACAACTTGCTAACTATTCACAAAGTATCTTGCCATTATGAATATTGATATATCTAAATGTATAAAGAATATAGAATATTCATTGCAACGTAATCATAAGGTTTATGCAAAGGTGACCATACACGCAAAGCCATCTTTTTCAGTTTGTTCATAGCTGAGAACTGCTTCAAGCGTGTCAGAACTGCAGAGTCCAAAGGCTTGTCTGGAGCAATGTCATCCACGATCCACGGATGGCCTGATATAGAATTCAGTTGCAAGTTCATGAATCACATTGATACAAAAGAGTTTCTACATAAATCTTAAGAAAGTATACTAGCTATCAAATGCATCAATGGCTCACATAAGACTTCATGAGCAGTTATTCTCTGTTTGGGGGACTTGTCAAGCATCTTCCTTATTAAATCTTTTGCACCGTCTGAAATCGATGGCCATGGTTCAGATTTAAAATCTATTTTTCCTTTCAAAATCGCTCTGAAGATTCCAGAGTCGGTTTCTGCCAAAAATTATACAAACAAAGCTGAATAACATCAACTGCCACAATTACTACACACAGGTACTAACTCTTAAGCTCAACATGTGATACTTTTAACTCCTAATACCTGCCCAGAAGGGAGGAACTCCACATAGTAAAATGTATAGAATAACGCCAGCACTCCATACATCAATTTCAGGTCCATAATATTTTTGCAACACCTCAGGCGCAACATAATAAGGACTTCCAACAACTTCTGTAAGATAATGACCTGGTTGCAAAAAAAAACATGAGAGTATAGAATTAGTAAGTAATAATTACTTTACCATGTCTTACCTAGTAATAGAAGGACTCGGATCACAGATAATAAGCTGGATCATGTTACATCATATTGTCATTTTGAATGAGATAGTCTGAAACTTAACAAAAGTTCTTTTTCTATTACTGTGAAAGATGTTGCATCTCAAAAAAATCGAATAGATTTTGTCATCATCGATTCATTACTTAAATCAGATTATGATAGATCACTAAAGATGCATGGCGCGTTTGTGTAGCTGATCAAAAAAGGAAAGCGGCCTAAAAAGGATGTTATTTGTTTTAACATTACCCTACTCAAGGTGGTTTTTTCTTATCAGCATTACCCGGAACATCAAGCATGATCCCTTGTGAATTCTAGGACTTATGTAGAATGCCTTATATTTGATAAGCAGCAGATGATCACCACCTACACCTTGGCTGAATTTTAATGTGCTAGTGTAGCTTTACTGCTACAAGTAAAACCTTATAGCCTGATTTTCCTTGTTTCAGTGTAATCAAGTTGCATCGCTAAATATGGAATAACTAGTTTTAACATAAATAATCGTTGAGCATATGCCACCAGCTCATAAGTTTTACATTTCTGCGATTAGAGGTGGAAAACAAATAATTATGCCATAAAACCTCATCAGAAAATCAGGACATGACCATCGCTTTTTGATGTCCACAGTAACAAATTAGTACAAACATATTAGATGCAAGTCATCTCATTTATAAGATAAAACGATATTGATAAAAGAAGGCGAGTCACAAAACTAATTAATCTTTAATTACTATTTCATCCAGACTCGGGTACGGATGTCGGACATGGTCCAAGAGCCAAATTTTCCCAGTTTTAAGAAGTTTAGGATTCTTAGATATGGATCTATAATTAATTATATAAGAGGGTGAACGCCTTCAACATGAAGAATCCGACTAGGATCCCACATCCACACCCATGTAGTGCCTAGTCCCGACATGGGCACGATGGCAAAACCCAAGAGTCTGGGTAACTTGCAAGAGATAATTAGGGGAAGTGGAAGAAGAAGATAAGTCCAACAACAAAACCAAAGACAGCCACCTTTTTATTCAATTAAAATGATTCATTTTATAAGAATCGATAGGGGAATTTACAACTTTAAGCATACTAAAATGATCAAATGAACTGAAGAACAAACCAGGCTTGTAGAAGACAGACAACCCGAAATCAATGGCCTTAAGCTTAGCATCCTCATCTGGAGAATCAAACAAGAAATTTTCAGGCTTGAGATCTCGATGCATAACACCAAGAGCATGACAACCTTCCACAACCCCAACAATAGTTTTCATCAATTCAGCAGCTTTTTTCTCACTATAATGACCCTTTTGCACGATCCTATCAAAAAGTTCACCACCTTTACACAACTCCATCACAAGATGCACAAACACATTATCCTCATAAGCACCTTTAATCCTCACAACATTTGGATGTTCTGACAAATGGTGCATTATTTGAACCTCTCTCCAAACATCATCATAATCATCCTTGCTTAAAAGCTTGCGTTTAGCAATCGATTTGCATGCAAAATTATTGCCAGTTCCTTTTTCCGTGCAAAAATAGGTTGTTCCAAACTGGCCTTGTCCCAGTTTCCTGCCTAGTAAGTAGTGATCCCTGAGTCTTGGTGTTGAATATGGAAGAATAGAAGTCGTAGGTTTCGAGCCTGAAGAGGCCCCTGATGGTTTCTTCATTGCTGGTATTTTGTTTCTCAGGTCAGATCAAACTATCCCCTCTGTTCACTTCTTTTCTCATCTCCAATTTTTTCCCTAGAAAATTCCTGATTTTTAGGTGGAGAAAATGAGGAAATTGTGATGGATCATTCTTTTTTATCTCTAGTCTACATTCTTAAAATTGTTCTTGTCTCTCTCGGTTGACATGTGTAAATGTTGGATGGTCGGGAAGTAACTGCTTTTAGGAAAATGCAAATTGTTAACTTTCCTAATAATAATACAGGACCTCGCATGCATACATATACGTTTATAAATAAAAACGTGACAAATGTACTTTGATAAAAAATTTGGAATACCCACCACTATCCGCCCTTAACATTATATTGTACAGGTCCCATAAAAATTTTACATTTATAAACTCGATAAGAGAAACATACTAAAATGCATCTTCAGAGTTAAAAATCCTAATCTAATAATAATCTTCGGTAAATCCCCTTAATCCCGAAGAAATAATAATACCAACACAAATATTTGTGTGAAGAATATACATATGCAACTAATTCATATTTGTGTGTTCTGATTAAAGACATACCTTATGGTATCTTCACAATTTGCGTGATGCGTTCAAAACAATTTTCATTTTTAACACACCCCCTGATGCATTCAACAATATTGTAAAGAGCAATGCTAGGTACCTACTAAAGTCTCTACCATATATATAACTGAAAGTCATCGGAGTATCACATCTTGGTTCCTACTTACCAAATAGGTTCACGACTACACTAACAAGTTGGTCACATGCATTACAGTTGCAAACTATTTAGATACAGTCTGAAATCAACAACACATCCCACAATCCAAAATAGTCGAGCTTCAACGTCCTGTTTCCTGATTTCCAAAATAATAGTAAAACTAACGTCCTGTTTCTCGGTCTTCAATTAAGTTAAGCTTCAACATCCTGTTTCGATCATGATATCCAAACACTGTAGATCTCGTGCAACTGGCTAAAATCTGTGGGAGTTAATGAGATCTTGTAAAGCTGCCTGAGCTTTCCTTCTCCAGGCCTATTAGAATTACTTTGTTCAGACTTGACAGATGATTTATTTGTGTTTGATGAAAGTGACACAGATAACAACTTTTTCAACACACTTTGCATCTGACGCCAGAAATGCTTATAGACAAATTCACTTTCATTTTGCAAGGAATCTGGAATTTCATCTTTGGATACATGCCGTCCTTCAAGCAGTGTAGTAAAAGCTGAGTCCAGCATCTGAAAGAAAGGTGAAGTGCAATTAATAAGGGGCAAATAACATTTTCCATAACAAATACAGTAGTTTTTCAAAGAAAGTTGAGTTCAAGACACATGCAGATGCTTGATTGCTTTCAAATGCAAACATATAATTAGCTGACTTGATGACAGTTCCCACATCTCAATATCTAAGTATTTAAAACAATTTGACGTTCGCAATACTATTAATATTGTTTACATTGAGTGTGTGCACGAGCATGACAAGACTGTAAAATATGTTTAGCGATGTGTCTGCCATTTCATATAACTCAGCGCCTCCCTCATGAAGACAGCTCATTGGAGATGGAATATATTACTATTTTCTTAGGTACAAGAATACTTTATTTCAGCTGAAATGCATTGCTGCACTCAAAAGACATATAGGCACTATACATTAAAGAAAAGCTCATTATGATGAGTGGCGTACCGAATTCAAGTTTAACGTGCTTGACATACTTAATGACAGGTCTGACATCTCTGTTAGAATCGTCAGGTACATCATTGGATGTGTTCTTGGTTCATAAAATTCTAGAGCCTTCAGCCAATTCCTCTCAGCCAAGGAAGCATACTGTTTCACTCTTTGTAAACCACTGGACTTACCTTTAGAAATATTGGTTTTCTTCTGATCTGACTCCAACAATCTTAAGCAACGATCTCTTTGGACAAAGCCCAGTTGAAAAAAGGCAAAGGCAACCTCTTGCTTTCGCAGATCACCCAGTGATTCATAAAGTTTAATTGCCTCCCTCATGGCATCACTTGCTGATATCTCACGATTTCTTAGGTCCTTCTTAGTTCTTTGAACACCAGGAACAATACTGTCCTCTGAGAATCCATTTCCATAAACCTTGGCAACTGTATTTTCTGTGGCCAAAAGCATGCCAAGTCTGAGATAAGTATTTGCGAGCTGTGTATGTACTTCATTCTTCAAGCTGCTCGGGACAGAACTAGCTTCTTCATCAAGAGCATTTAACTCTACCTTCGCTGCTTCATAATACCTCAGTGACTCGGCATATTCTTGCTTTGCAGTCTCAACTACTTGATTGTAAGCACTTTTGTAACTTGCCTGATGCATGAAATCATCACGCTTGGACGCCATATTTTCAGCCAATGTTCGCCTTCCATGACCCAAATTACAATTAATTAATATAATATTTGTATGGTCAGAAACTTCTTCAAACGACTTAACTGCTTCAATAAATGCAAGTTCAGCTCTTCCCAACTCTTTTCTTTCAAGCAACCTTCGGCCCAATTCATTACAAACCCATCCTCTCTTTTTAACAACTGATCGAAGGTCTGCTAAATGAGCTGGATCACCACCTAAAACTTTACTAGCAGCTTCATAACAACTCAGGGAAGCAGAAAGATTAAACTCGTCCGCAGCACTTAATGGAGCTTCAAGATATTTAAATATACCCCCATTTTTCAGCTTTGATTCCCGGTCTGAAGTTTCAGAAATTGCAGGCATTGAATTATGCAACTCAGGAGTAGATTCGGCAGAATCACCTGTCAAGATATCAGAAGCGCATTCTGGGATATCAATTTTGTTCTGCCTCGAGTATCCGCTATCTAAATTCACTCCACAGCTCTCTTTGCTATGATCAGGATCAGCCACAGCTTTTTCAGAACGATAGGAGATGCTTTTAGCAGTTGCTTTTTTACTCTGCTTTCTTGAATCTCCTCTACTGCTGCTTGCACTGTTACCGCTGCTGGCCCTATCACTCTTGCAACTGCAGTTAACCAAGGAACACGAGCTACAATTCTCGAGTGGACCCAACTTCTTATTAAGCCTTTTAACCTCCTTTAAAACTTCAGATGACATTTTTAACTCCCTCCTGAAAGGATTTCTCTCTACCTGTGGGGAGACATCTTTACCTTTTACCATGTGAAACTCAACATACACGTCGCCAACTAAAGTCCATGCCTTGGCCCAGAAGAGGTAGGTAGATGACAATTGCTCAGAAGTAAAAAAATCACTATCCACCCTGGACTTCCCCTCTATTGCACCACCTATAGCTTTGTGTCTATTAAGTTTGATATCAGATATTGAGCCACAAACCATTGACGAAATAAACTTTGCATCTTTAAGATGCTGGGGCATTGATCCATAAACCAAACACGCTAATTTGACAACCCTCAAAGCTGGCTGCAATTGACCATCATCCTTGTATGCTTGCCCAAGTGCTAAATAAGACTCTCCGAGCAAAAGAACAAGTTTCCACAACTTGTCATCCAATTTTGATGTTGGAAGCCACTGCCTAATGTCACAAACTTCAATGCAATCGGTATCGCCACATGCACAAACAGATATATTAGCAGAAGATGGGTTTTCTTGGGATTTGGCATTACAACCCAGCCCAGTTTCTGTGCTGTTTTGCATTTGCCACGTCCATCTTAGGGACTTAATAGCTTGGGAAACATGATGTATGGCGGCCAATTTAGAGGAAAATGGATCAACTGTCTGAACAATGGGAGAGCTCGCTGACACATCAGCAGATATAGAGTTCTGACCATCGGAAGTCTCAGATGCTTTATAGTTCTTAGTTTCTGATGGTGCAATTGTTTGAGAAGATGGCATGTTTTCATCCAGAGAAAATTTGCTAAAATCTTCTGAATTAGCATCTTCTGGAGCTTCTATATTTGTAGACTCGTCCTCCGGAAGAGGCGAGTAAATTATTTCACGAACAATTGACTCAGAACGATTACTAAAAAATTCAAACGATTCATCTCCTGCATCTACAATTGTAGCTTTTGACTCTACGATTAGTGCTTCAGATGCAACATCCGGTTCTTCATGACAATTTAGCAGAAGCCTTGCAAATTGTTCATGAGCAAGTGCACGCACAACCTATTCACGATAATTTTAATAGTAAGAGTTAATAAATTCTACAAAAACGAAGGAGCAGAATCAATTGAATGCTCTAGGAAAAAAAGTTACCAGATGTTCTGGTTCATCCAGAAAGTCAAGGCACTTTCTAAAGAAGCTAGCACACCGGGCCCTATCAGCAGGGGCCTGAAAACTCAAAATATAGCAACAAACTAAATGAACTAAAAAAAGACAGTCATTAGAGGAACAGTAATAACAACATTGATGATCATGAAATGAATAAATAGATTCGCACCATTGAAAGTGAGAGCCTATGAGCAATTCGATATAAGAGGGTCCCCAAAGACAGTAATGAATCGCTTCTTCCCCTATGAATTAGAGAAGGTGGAGAATTTAGGCTATCATCTGAATTGTCTGAGGCGCCATTCTGGGATATTATTGAAAGATCAAAGAGTTGAATAGCATCTTCTCCAGCACTTTTGTATAGCTGCAACATAGCACATCAGATACTGGACTGTCCAGGAAATACAAAGCCTAGACATGATAAACTTTCAACAAGACAAGTGAATAACATTACCCAGTAAGCACCAGGATCTTGCTTGCAGTTCTCCTGCAAAAACCTCAAAACAGAGATCCCATTTTGCTGGACAACATGGGGATGAAAAGCAGGGGAACCATCCTCGGAGATTCCTTTGGACAGGAAAATATCATCCGTCTTGAGAAGTTCATAACCCTGAACAACTCCATCTTGATGATAACAGATGGCCAATTCAGGTACACTAGCCATAACGTTGTCAAGCCAAGCTTCAAGCCAGGTTATAGGAGTGACCTGATAACCATTGTAGACATGGTTGTTACGTCGGTAAGTCGAGTCGAGTCGACCGGGGTGCTCGGCAAGTCGAGTCGTGACTAGTCGAGACTAGTCGTGGAATAGTCGAGACTAGTCAACATGATATAAAATTAAAAAATATATATATATTACATACTTAATTACTTATATATATATGATATATGTGTGTTCTAACTTCTACTTCTAAGTTGTACCAAAAAAATTTCTCTTTTCTCCAACTCCGCAAGCACACTGCACAGCAGTGGCTGCAAGACTGCACTGCAGTGCCAGTGGCCGCACTACTGCACTAGTCAGTAGTCGCTGCAACTGCTCTGCACTACTACAGTGGCTACACTAAACTGAAATTGCAGCCACTGGAGGTGTTTGGAGACGACTGGAGTCGCGATTGGAGTATTTAGGTTACATATATTGCTTAAGGGGCTTGTTTTTGTTGATGGGCTTTTCTGTTTTTTTATTTTATACACCAGTCGCACGACTAGTCGACCGAGTCGAAGCAAGTCGCCCGAAATATGTACAAACAGCAAGTCGAGGTACCAAGTCGACCTTTACATACCAACTGGTCGACTAGTCGAGCGAAGTGACAACAATGATTGTAGAAATGCTGAAGAATGTAAATGCATTTTGGCATAGTAGACTAAATACCAGATAACATGAGAGAAATTTACCTGTCTAGAAACATCCCACAAATGCAAGCTCACTGCAACGTATTTCTCATTGCTGAAAATGAGCAAGTCACTGCCTAGAAGCATCCTGAAGTTATGAAATTGCCAGAACAGAACTTTTAAGAATCCATCATTACTAGCTCTCCGATACTTATCATTCTCTTGCATTAGGGATCTGGGCTTTTCTTCGACTTTTGTGACCTTTTTAACAGCCTCGTGACACTTGCTTCTATTTTTCTTCCCCCCAAAGATGAATTTATCTTTTTTGACGTTATGGCCTTTCAAACTGTCCTTCGTTACTTCCCCTTGAGAATTATCACTGCTTCCAACAACATGTGACGTCTTTCCTTGTGATGAATGATCTGAAGAATTGGCCGACCTCTCCCTGGTCTCATATCTACCAGGAAGAACAGATGAGTTTCTTCCTTCGGATTGGACATTATGACCTGGTGGACAATCACAAGCTTCCATCCTTACAGAATGCATAGCAAAATTTAAAAATAAAGATTTATCCGGGCACTGTGTATGATTTTTATGTCTTCTAACCAATTTTTCTCCCTCTTCATCGTCAGGGCTGCACAAAGAATGTCAGTGATGTCAAAAATCAGGTAAGATGGGAAAGAAACGTTACTATATCAACATACCCAGCATTTAAGACTAGAGTCTGCCCAATACGATGTACAGCAACTGACAATCGAGCCTTTGAATATGGTATCTTAAAGATCTGCTTCAAAATGTCTGCAGGAGCAATAACATCTAACTCATCACCGTACTCAGCTACGCCAGATACAGCAAGGGCCTGTCCCTTAGTGACAAGATTGGATGTCATAGCACCACTTGTGTAAGGTAAATCTGCCACATTAAGATAATAAGTTTTCAGATTATGCCGCTTCACATAGGGGGTTAGGTAGTGCTAATAATTTTACAGGTATGGTGATTTAATTTAAAAAAAAGAAACAGATAGTAAAGAGATATGCAGCTCTAGTTTCCCTCACTTTGCAGAAATTATTAGTATGAATATCTTTCTAACATTTACGACCATGAGTGGAAATGGCGACTAATGACGCATAGTGCATGGATACTACAAGTTCAAGATATGGTTTGAACTTTTGATGATATTATACAATAATGTACAAAATACTATTTTACTTTTCTATCCTCGTTATTACATAAATGAAGGTGGAGGTCTGGAGGAAGGAAATGAGAATAGAATGCTGTTGTAGGTAACTAAATAGCAAAAGCATAAATATTGCTACAATAAATGATTATAATCCAATTTGTACATTGCACCAAACAGCCTACAACCTTCACCATGTAGCACAAAGTATAATCTTATCGAAGAAATGGGCTTCAATGAGTTTCTGAGAGTAAAATAAAAAAGAATCAAAGAAAATGGAAAAAAATGAGGTGGACAGGTCAGTACACTCCATAAATACATACATATAACTTGAAAACAGAATATGTTCATTTTCCCTATTGTAATTATAGTCCTAAGTTTAACAAGAGTCACAAGACAAGTTGAAGATAGAAACAAACGTATGAACATATGGTTAGGTACCTACGAAACAAACGTATGAATATGTATCACCGACTTGATTTTAAAATCCGATTGATCGTTATGAATTATTTTTGAATGAGATGTTTTATTATAAATAACGCTAATAAATTATATATTAGTATAATATTAAAATATATCTAATTATTACTCCGATTATTACTCGATTTACCGATTAATTCCTAATCGATTAGTAGTTCTGATTCCCGATTTTGTACATACACGATTAGGAAGTACAAATTATGTTATGAAACTAAATTATATATAAAGTAAACATTATTCGTCTATATCGCATGTATCTTAGAATAGTAATATTTTGTAATATGTGCCCATTTACCGATTAATCCATATTCCATAATCAGTATCTCAACTGATTAGTTCCCATTCTCGATTTGTACTACCACAATTAAGAAGTATAAATTATGTTTTGAAACTAATATAATATATAAGTAAACATTATTTGTCTATATCGTATATATCTTGGAATTTTAATATTTTGTAATATGTGCCCCTCGTTTCTGCGCCTCACGCCTAGGGCCCCAGGCTGCAAGGAATTTTGATCTAGGTGACAACACTGTGAGGCATTATTTCCATTCAACCATCAGCCTTGCATACAGTTAGCCTTTCCAAGATAGTATTGTTTCTTGATATTTAATAAATTATACAACATGGAGAATTCAACGAGGATGCTATTTAGTATTTACAATCGCAGACTCACGGTCTGTGTTATTATTTATAACTAAGTTAATTACGTATAACACCGCCTTTAAGTCTAGTAAAGCATTCTTTTTTGTACTCTTGAAAAATCATTTAATTTGCATCTCTAAAAAGATCATAGTGCAAAAAGTTTTACATTTTCAGTCTACGCCTTATCCGCCAACTTATTATCATAATATCTAAAATCTTTAGAATAAGGAAACCACAAGATTTAGAGGAAGATACAATATCAAAATGCTGAATAAAGATTCAGAAGTCATTACAAACATTCTTATAATCCAAACATTCCATATAGTTGTACCTTTTCCTGTCCTTACTGCTGCAATTGGTAAATCCTTTTCCCGAATATTATGAAGAAGAGGTGGCAAATTAAGATCCGTCTCTGGTGGAATAATCTGATACCTTGGAGCTCTCACCCTTAAATTAAAAAAAAACAAAGAAAAAATCATGCTTCAAAGAGTTTAATACACTAACTAGCAAACCCACAACCAGAAATATAAACACATTTGTGAACACTATACCAAAAATCATACTTCAAAGAGTTTAACATAATAACTTGCAAACCCACAGCCAGAAACACACACGCATATGATTGTTAACACTATACTAAACAGTATCTTTCTAGATAGCAATAATACACTATATCCAGGTTGAGAAAATACAAACACAAATACACTCAGTGCACTGTCCTCCGGTAACTCTCATTTATTTTACCTACTTATTTGTATATACAATTTACTTGAGTCATTTAACAGTTGCAAATTTCTTTAAAACTCAAGAATTAATAAAACTACCCAACAGTCCAACTTACCAAAGAAACAAGATAACTGTTCTCTCTCACTCTCCCTTCTCTCATCAACTTGCTCAAAGCTACTTGGTTGGTGTTGAAGGTGTTGTGTTACGTACAACTAAAAATCAATTGTAGAACTTTGTAATAACTATGTTACTGGATTCGCCTTCCAAATTGATGAGTGTCCTAGTGTCATGACTTGAAAATATCTTAAAAAGATTTCATGTTTTTTGGCCCATATTGAGTTGAGTGTCCATAACTATATTCGGAGAGTGTGTGACTCGAGGTGCACTACAGATCCTATGTAAAGCTCACGTCATAGAGAAAAACAAGAAAATGTACACGAAAAAAACAACGATACTAACGAACTATAGAAGAGCATAACAAACAAAATAGTACGTAACTTCTAATCACAAACACTTAGATCAAACATTTAATTATGTCATAATTACTCTTCGAAAGCAAATATACACACAACATTTATTCTACACACACACATATATATATATATATATAAGAACAGCATAAAACACATTACAACCAAAACCCTAGGGGACTTTCTAACGCAAAAACACCAAAATCAAGCACTATGTATGCTTATCACGGCCATACATATAACACGACAATCAGCTCCTACACATAAATACACATAAACACACACACACACACAGCATTTCAATCAAAACCCTACGCAACAAAAACACCAAAATCAAACACTATATACACGCATATACACACATAAAAACACAAAAACACCGGAATCACACACTATCGCATATAAATACACACACATTCACATAAACACAACAGTCAGCTTCTATACACATAGACACGCACATTACAATCAAATTCTAGGCAACTATCCAACTCAAAAACACTGAAATCACACACTACATACACACAACAGTCAGGTAATCAGCTTCAATACATATCGATCATAAAAAATACTATCGAGCATAAAACACAACAGGCATCTAATCACCGAGATCAAACACTATCGAGCATAAAACACAACAGTCGGCTAATCAGCTTCTATACACACACACAGCATTTCAATCAAAACTCTAAGTAACTTTCTATAGCAAAAACACCGAAATCAAACATTACACACACAAGTGGAGAGAGATAGAGAGAGCACCGAAATCAAACACTACACGCACACATGAGTGTAGAGAGAGAGAGAGAGAGAGAGAGAGAGAGAGAGAGAGAGAGAGAGAGAGAGAGAGAGAGATGATACTCTTGAGTAGAAGGAACGAGAGCAGAATCGAAGGAATGAAAAGCAGCATCAGTAGAAACCGGAATTGAACCGCACAAAAAACCGACCGGTTTAGGCCGGACGATCTTCAATCGTCCAACACACTGAAGTTCTCGACCACCGGCCGAGCTCGGAGACGACGGCGTTTTGTCCATGGATTGATGATTTAGGGTTTTGGTGTTCAAAGTTTGGGGGGTTTTCATTTTAGGAACATTCTGGAGTTGTGTAGTTTCTGGTAGTTAGCTGTGTATATGTGACTACTTGTTTCGTTTATCTATAGCTCAAAGTCTACAATGCAATCGTGTCATTTGGATCAACGGTGGAATTTAATTATTTTCTAATTTTGGTTAGAGATCATTGTTCAAATGAGAAGCATTAATATAATTATTGCTAATAGATATATTACGATAAAAGAAAGTATTAATGCTAACAGCATGGTCGGAGATTTCGAAAATTGGAATAATGCGGTTGATGTATAAATCGGAAATTTATTGGAATGATAAATTGGGAAAAAATCGGATAAATTGTAATATTTTAAATATATTTAATATATTAGCCTTATATATAATATAATAAACCATTTAAAAATAATTCATAGAAATATATCGGATTTCAAAAATCGAATCGGTCAAATATTTTTAAACGATAAATTTTTTGAAAAATTTGACATTTTTTTTTGGGAAATTGTATAATATATCCCAAATTAATAGTGTACTTTATTAATATGTTCCTTTTTATTCAAGTATTATAAATACTAGTTATCTTGCCCGTGCTTCGTACATTGCAATTCTTTCTTGTCGATTAACCTTTGAAATTTTATAGCCTAATTCCCGCATATATTAGCCGTTTGGAGGTATTTCATAAATGAATTTAATTAATGAATTCACTCATCCAATGATCTCTTCTACACAAATAATAAACACATCGCATTATTCACATTATCTCATCTAGGGGTGCCCATGGGTTTTGTAACCCGATAAAACCGACCCTACCCGACCCGATTTTAGCCAACCCAAACCGTAAAAATTAAACCCGAAAATTAATTGGGTTGAGTATGATTTAACCCGAATTTAATGGGTTGGTTTAGGGTTTGGAGAATTTTTGGGCCAACCCAACCCAACCCATAACATTACATGGACTGGGCTGCTAGTCTGCTACCTATTACCTGTTAATTGTTATCTTCGTGGACTGGAGTCACTGGACTACTAAACTAAAAACCCTAGCCACTAGCCAGTAGTAACATAAATCAAGCGGCAAACGGCGGATCTCTTTTCTTTTCTTTTCTTTTCTGAGAGAGCGAGACTGAGAGAGTGAGAGAGCAATCAAGATCAAGGTATATCCTTTTCTTTTTGTTAGGCCGAATACACAATATAATCAAGTATGTATGAGAATAACGATAATTAAAAACACTGTTTATGAATCAATAAAACTGTAATCGTATTAACAGCTTCTCTCTTTATGATGTTAATGAATCACAAAGAGCTTCTAGGTTACAAGAATAATATATCAATATTCGCGTGTCCCTTCTAGGGATAACCTATCTGTGTTTATATAGTACACAGCTACATACAATCCATCTCTAATTGATATTCCTATAAGTTAGCTATACAATTCATATCAATTAAGGATTGCTTCAGTCTTCTATTCCAATCTCCTTAGCTGTATCAATATATTCTGCTTCTTTCCATCTTCAGAATATATTGCTTCTAGAATCTTCAATTCTGCACCGACAGCTAATTCAACTTTCACCTTGTCAGACTTTAAATAAACTCTGACCGGCTTCAATTAAACTCTTTACCCTGTCAGAGTTTAACTAAACTCTGACTGGCTTCTGATAAACTCTTGTCAGTACCTGTTGCTTAAACACTGATAAACAAACATTAGCAATTATATCTAACAATCTCCCCCAACTTGTTCATAATAAAATGTACAAGTTAAAACATATAATTGATGATGTCAAAACCTTTTAACAAATGCAGTGTTTAACATATAACAGAGTTTAATTTAAAACAGAGTTTAAATTTGACTTAGAATAGAAAATATTAAAAACTTACAGTCAGACTTTACTTGACTTCTTCAATATCAGGCACAGTCCTGAGATAATCAATCAGCAGTCTTCTCTCAGCATTCTCAAGTTCAGTTATCATAATCTCTTTCAGCTCCTTATACTCTGGATCTCCTTCACCAGTTTGATATATGGCAGCCCTCAGAGAATAGATACTATTCTTCTTCATGTCATTCCCTAACCGAATGTACTGAGCTTTATCTGACTCTAAGTTGAATTCTAAGACTTTTATTCCCAGTGCAGTTTTAAATCTAGCACTGTTTCTCTTCATTTCCACCAATTTTCCAGTATGATCTCTATACTTTGGAATATAAGCATTTGAGACTTCTCCTCCTCCAAGCATCACTTTTGATCTCAGCATCTTTTCTTTTAAGATTTGAGCAACATTATGGGTATGTCTGTTCTTAACTTTTAACAGATAAAGTACATATTCAAGTTCTTCCCATGATTTGAGATTTACATCAGATTCTCCAATTCTATAAACTCTTCCATCACTCATGAAGTATAACAGAAACTGCTTCTTCAAGATCTTGTGAAAAATCAACTGAACAGATTCTAACTTATCAAGATTTTCTTGTGTATTCACAATACCAGATCCTGTCAGTGAAATATTGTCTTGAGATCTGTTATTTATTCTCTTCTCCCTATGTGAACCTAAACCAGACTTATCATAAGATTCTTTTCCAAGTACAGTCCTGGTTTGAGAAAAATCCACAGGTTGAAGTGTCAGAGTTTCAGAGAATACAGGTCTTAAGAACCCTTTGAGTTGAGGAGCTAGCCGAGTTTGCACAGCTTGAGCCTTGTCAGAGGCTGGCTTAACTTCAATAGTATCATCAACTTGAGCAGCGTCAGAGGTTGATTTTGGTAATCTTGTTTCAACTTGAGCAATGTCAGAGGTTGAATAAATCTTCTTAGGTAACTGCTCTTCTTCTACCAGTTTACCTTTTCCTTTATCAGCATTTTTAATCACAGGCCTCCTTGAGTACTGTAAACTCTGATCAGAGTTTACATTCTCTTTGATAACAATTCCTTTTTCTTTCTTTCTAGGAGCCTTGATTTCCTTCTTCTTGTAAGTACCATCCTTCAACTTCTTCTCATGCTCTTCAGCAAGACTCAGCATTTCAGCTTCCATGTCTTCAACTGTAGCTTCATTACCATGTTCTTCTAGAAACATCTTGGTAGCAATTTCTTCATCAGTTAATGGATTGGCTGAAATAATTAAACTCTTAAGTCTTGAACCACTGGCAGAGTTTAAAATTTCTTTACCAGAGTTTGTCAACCTATTAGAATTTAATTTTGATCTTCTTTTTCCTTGAACAGAAAGTAAATTCCTCTCAGATTCCTTGCTTCCACCATCAGCAGAATCATCCTTCCGTCTCAGAGTTTGAGTATCTTTGCATTTGTCTTTATGTACACTCTCCCCCTTTTTGACATCATCAGAAATTAGTACTGATGTCAGCAATTCAAGCGCAGTAGAAATGGAATTCAATTGAGTGAACATTGCAGCCTGATTCTCCTCAACTTTTCCAAGCCTTGTCTTGATTTCCTCAGAATCCTTGGCTTGCTGCGTGAATTGTGTAGAATAAAATGATCTGTCAAGCTTCAAAGTTGTATCCCTTAGAGAAAATTCATTCCTCAGATTTGTAAACATCTGTTGATTCTCATCAAATCTATTATTGAGAGATTTGACTTGAACAACAGTTGCCTGTAAACTTGTAAGAACATCAGGATTTGTAATCTTCTTGACAGAATCAGATAAGAAATCTGCAGCCCTTTGCGCTGGAAAGATACAATCTGCATTAGCCCATGCATTGTAGTACATATTCTGATAATGCTCAGAAGCAGCCCTTTGAATTTCCCTTTCTTCAGTAGAATTTGCTTGAATATCAGAAATTTCCACTTGAATATCAGAGTTTGAATGAGAAGGACTAGCTTCAGCATTGTCATCCTCTCTGTGAATATCTTCAAGCACATTTTCAGCAGTGATTTCATCAATTGACTGTGCAGTCGCATCAGGTACTTGATCTGCTACAGTTTGAGGAACATCAGAGTTTGCTGGAGCAGTAACCTCTGCTTCTCTCTGAACAATCTCAACAACGGATTGTTGCAAAGTTTCAAGTAAGACAATATCCTCATGATCATTATCTGTTGCATCTACAGGTACAGCAACAGCTTCTGGAACTGAATCAACTCTAATCTGATCAACTTCATCACCTTTCTCAAAATCAATAGAAATGATTTCTGTGTGAGAAGCAATAGGTTCTACTAACTCAGTAGATGCTTGATCAGCTTCCGGTACAGTATCTTCATGATCAAGAACCCTGCTGTCAGAGTATGCAGCAGCTTCCTCCACTACATCATCAGCTTTTGATGTAGGAGCTTCTGTTTCAAAATCCATCAGAAGAGTTACAGGATTTGCAGCATCCTCAGCAGTTAGAACAGTCTCCTTAACAACAACTGCAGGAGTACTTGAAGGAACAGTTGTAAGCACAATCTCCTCATTCTCTGATGTAGGAGCTTCAGTGTCCTCAGGTTCTTTGTCCAGATTGGCAATGATATCACCAAAAGGTTGATCAGCAACTAGCCGTCTCTTTCTCTGATGAAGAGTTTCTTCATCAGCTTCAGTTTCTGAGTCTGCACTAGAAGCAGCAGCAACAGACTTTGCCCTGTGGGCTCGCCTTTTCTTCATTCTTTGTCTCTGAGGCACAGCATCAACATTTGATACCTCAGCTTCAGCGGGTTGCAAACCAGACTTTACTGCTCGAACTTTAGATCTCTTTGACCTCTGTGGTTGAGACTCAGAAGGTCCAGCTTCAGCAGTTGAGACTTGTTGTTGCTGTAAAGTGTCAAGAAATTGTTGCACTGATGCAGGCAACAGTAAAGGACCAACTTCTCCTTTCTTGTTGTCCTTGTTGATAAGGTCAGAGAATATACGTTTGTGCAGTTTAAACGAAAGTATAACATCATCCTCTACTATCTCAACATTTGGACAGCAAAAATTGAATATCAATTGACAAAACCTAGAGAAATAAACAACATTTCTATTCTCTAGCATTTTCTCACCAATATTAGTTAAAACTAATCTAGCAACATCAAATTGACTGCCATAGAGAAGAGAATACCCGATCTGTAGACTATCCGTGGGAATCGCATCCCAATTGGTGCACTTCTTTCCAAAAGCCCGAGTAATGCAATCGAAAAAGAAGCTCCATTCCTTGCGCAAAAATGGCCTTTTGAGTTGACCTATCTTTGACAAAGGTCCAGAGTAGCCGATTTCTCTCATCATCCTAACCAACTCAGAATCACCAACAGATATCGTGAAAGCATTAAAATCTTCAAGACCCAAAGCATCACGAACAGTAGTAGGAGTAACAACAAATTGATCTTCTTGAAACTCAAAAATGATAGATGGAGATCCAGACTCTCCTCCATTATCATAAGTACCTGTCTGCCAAAAAGTTCGAATTTGAGTCGCAGACAGCTTCGATGGTGCTGTTAAAGCAGTACCAATATCAGAGTCTAACAAGAACCTCTGAATCAAATGAAACGCCTCCGGTGCGTTCTCATTTGCTACAGGAGCTGAGTAGTTATTTGGGACAAATTCTAATTCAGAAGCAATAAACGCTGTAGTTGCCATTAGTAAGATTTGAAAACAAGAAGTACTGGGCTTTGAAAGTGTTTGAGTGTTTGTGTGTGAGTAAAATGTTATGAAAAGATGAAATGCGTAAAAGATTGAATCGTGTGTATGTAGTGTTTTAAATAAGAACTGAAAAGATTAGAAGTATGTTAGTGGGACAGATGTCAGACGTAAATACGCTGACAGCTGTATCTAACAACTTCCAATACACACGTGCAAACGTGGAGACAGCTGTCATCACATATAACACTCAAAATATTCGCTTAAAAGAAAAAAAATCAATAATAATAAAATTATCAATTTCAATAATAAAGTACAAAGGAACTCAACAGTCAGAATAATAATGACTGTCTCGAAACTCCGCACCTTAGTATCCCAAGCGCTTCGATTCTAGTAAAAACCCTTCAGTTACCCTGTTGAATGCTTTAAAAACCGAAGCATTTTATCAACAGGCTTCATACCTTAAAATTACCATACACCAAATGGCAGGAACCTTTGAGTTCATGGATGTCGAATCATTCGTTAACATGAACTGGCCTCAACAAGCAAACTACATCATCGATGAGTTTCTTGTTCTTTCTTTTCTGAATGATGAAGGTCTTATAGCAGATGATGAAATAGCAGAAGGACCAATCTCTAATCCTTATGTGCACATCATCCGTCCCGGTCCATATGATGTGCCCATCCTGGCAGACGATGATACTATGGAGATTTGTATGATGCTCTTCCAGCAGAGCTTCCTGATGGGTACGGAGGAGTCAATCTTCTTGGAGTCCTGCAAGCTGCAAAGCAGAAAGAGAATCCAGGAAGATGATGATGATGATGATGATTCATCTTCAGGATGTTGTCAAGCAATCCCAGATGGTATAATGATCAGATGAACAACTGGGTAGCTTTCATCAGAAGTAGTAGAGCACAATAACTTCTGGCTCTAGCTCTTCTGCTTCAGATGTAGCATTCAGATACTTGTCCTGGTTAAATAGATCTTCTCTTTGTAACCATAGTGATTAGTATGTACCAGAAAGATTAGCTAAACATGAGCATGAAATTTTCTGAATGTAAATTTGAATCAATTAATGAAAACAAATTTGTTTCTTTACATATCAGTATTATCAATATTGCATAGTAATTGTAAAGTGAAAAAAAAACGATATCACTCTAAACAATGAACTAACATACTCAGCCGCACTACGAATCACTATCAGGACTTATCAAACGCACTCTTTCTTTTCTCCGTTCAATCATACTTTTTCCGAAAAACAAATGACTAATCTCAAGAGTATAAAATGTCTGAAACAAGGAAATTATTTTAACCATCAGAGATTAAAACAAAGTAACCTCGGCGTATTGTACACAATACATCAGTGTTTACCATTTATCCTTCTTTGTCAATAAACTCTTTTCTCAATCTGTACAGTTGTGAGAAATGTGTGTGTAGTAGCAGAGTTTACCGAAATCAGTATTTAGATCATCTCAAAGTGCATAAAATCCACAAACTAAAGTAGTAAAACCTGGTTGCCTAAACTCTCACATAGACACTGATTTTTCTATCTAAACTCTGTATTACTGATATCCTTTCATTTGGATATGTCTTTTATGTATCACCCCCTGTATTATTTATATATTTTTTTTTTTTTATTTTTTTATTTTTTTTTATTTATTATTTTTCCAGTAATCAGTGGTTGGCACTAGTCACCAAAAATCAAAGATTTTAGCCCTTATTTCATACAATAAGTTCCTGGATCGTCCTAGGCACAACATGATCTCAAAGGAATTTGTGCTCTGTTTGGCATCTTTTGATTTGAGGGTGAATTAATTGTAGTAAGTAATCAGAGTTTAGACTTTTCATCAGAGATTATAATTAACTTATGAGAGAAAATGCAAACAGCTAATACAGACTCAGTGTATAGGATCAATAAACTAAGAGATGGTATAAATATAGAGACAGTATCATGCTGTGTTAGTTTACTGCACATAAATGAGATCAGAATCTATCAACTCTTAAGGATTCACAATTACTTACTGAGAATTATGTTTCATACAAATTTCTTCATTGGTCCATATGTTTCAGACAAAATTACAGTAGAGAATAGCATTAAACTGTAATTACCAGAGTATGACCAACAGAGTTTAACATCAGAGTTTACTTTCAGAGTATGACTGACACTTCACAGAGTTTATCATCAGAGTTTAACATGCTGGTTCACATAACAGTTAACACATGTAAGAAATCATGAACATAAAAAGTGAGTCTAACCCGTATCTCTAGTCAGAACCAGAGATCATTCCAAGTTCATTTACCAATCTTGTAAAAGTAGCTTCACTCAAAGGTTTGGTGAAGATATCTGCAAGTTGTTGGTCTGTAGACACAAAATGAAGCTCAATGTTTCCTTCTTCCACATGTTCTCTGATAAAATGATACCTTATGCTGATGTGCTTGGTCATGGAATGCTGTACTGGATTACCTGTCATAGCAATAGCACTTTGGTTATCACAGAAAATAGGTATTTTTGAGTACCTTAACCCATAATCCAGCAATTGATTCTTCATCCATAAAATCTGTGCACAACAGCTACCAGCTGCTATATACTCTGCTTCTGCAGTGGATGTAGAAATTGATTTCTGTTTCTTACTGTACCAAGAAACCAATCTGTCACCTAAAAATTGACAGCTTCCACTTGTACTTTTTCTGTCTATCTTACAGCCTGCAAAATCTGCATCAGAGTAACCAATTAACTTAAACTCTGATTCTCTAGGATACCACAAACCCAGGGTTATGGTTCCTTTGAGATATTTGAAGATCCTTTTTACAGCTGTTAGATGAGGCTCTCTGGGATCTGCTTGAAATCTTGCACAAAGACATGTTGCATACATGATATCAGGTCTACTTGCAGTAAGATACAGTAGAGACCCTATCATTCCTCTGTAGTTAGTCATATCTACTGAGGCTCCTGTGTCTTTGTCAAGCTTCGTTGCTGTAGCCATGGGAGTTGTAGCAGATGAACTATCAAGCATACCAAATTTCTTTAGAAGATTTCTGGTATACTTTGCTTGATTGATAAAAATACCATCATCTGTTTGCTTTACTTGTAAGCCTAGAAAGTAACTAAGCTCTCCCATCATGCTCATTTGATACCTGGATTGCATAAGCTTTGCAAACTTCTTACAAAGTTTGTCATTAGTAGATCCAAAAATAATATCATCTACATAAATTTGAACTAAAAGCAAATCATCACCAGAATTGAAATAAAACAAGGTTTTATCAATTGTACCTCTTGTGAACCCACTTTCTAAAAGAAACTGAGCAAGAGTTTCATACCATGCTCTTGGTGCTTGCTTTAGTCCATATAATGCCTTGTCAAGCCTGTAGACATAATCTGGATGCTTGGAATCTACAAATCCTGGTGGTTGTTCAACAAACACTTCTTCTTCAAGCTTCCCATTGAGAAAAGCACTCTTTACATCCATCTGAAAGACTTTAAACTTCTTGTGTGCAGCATAGGCCAGAAAAATTCTTATGGCCTCCAATCTTGCAACTGGAGCAAAGGTTTCATCATAATCAATTCCTTCCTGTTGTGAATAACCTTTAGCCACAAGTCTAGCCTTGTTTCTTGTAATCACACCTTCACTGTCAGTCTTGTTTCTGAAAACCCACTTTGTACCTACTATTGATCTGTTCTTTGGTCTAGGTACAAGTGTCCAGACTTCATTTCTTTCAAATTCATTTAACTCTTCTTGCATTGCTGTAATCCAATTAGCATCTTGAAGAGCTTCCTCCACTTTCTTTGGTTCTGTTTGAGACAAGAAAGCATGATACAGACACTCATTGTTTGTTGCACTTCTAGTTCTCACACTAGCATCAGGATCTCCAATTATGAGATCAGGTGTGTGTGCCTGTGTCCACTTTCTGGCTGTTGGTAAGTGGTTTCTTGCATCATTATTGAATCCTCCCCCTTGATCCATGCTCTCCTGATTCATACGTTGACTTTCTGCAGTATCTGAGGCTCCCCTTGAGTTGGATGGCTCAGTGTTTGAACTGTCAGAGTTTGAATCAGTTTCCTCAACTGATTCACTTGCTGTGTCTTGTTGAGCTTCTTCACGCTCCCCCTCAACTGGTTCTCTATTTTGTTCAATTTGAGAATTTTCAGTTTCTTCAGTATTTACCAGTAGAGGTTCAGAGTATGCTCCGTCAGAGTGTGTCAAACCTGCTTCATCAGAGTTTACATCATCAGAGAATAGATCTTCATTTTCAAAACGTAGTTGATCATATCCATCCTTGTCTTCAAGTCCAATTATTTTCTTGTCATCAAATGACACATGTATGGATTCCATGATCACCTTAGTTCTCAGATTGTAAACTCTGAATGCTTTTGTTGACAATGGATAGCCAACAAAGATTCCTTCATCAGCTTTTAACTCGAACTTGGTCAACTGTTCAGGATGAGTCTTCAACACAAAGCATTTGCATCCAAATATGTGAAAATATTTCAAATTTGGCTTCTTATTTTTAACCATTTCATATGGTGTTTTTCCATGCTTGTTGATCAGTGTAGCATTTTGAGTAAAACAAGCAGTTTGAACAGCTTCTGCCCAGAAGTACGTTGGTAATTTTGCTTCATCAAGCATAGTTCTGGCAGCTTCAATTAAAGTTCTGTTCTTTCTTTCAACTACACCATTTTGCTGTGGAGTTCCAGGTGCAGAGAATTCTTGTTTGACTCCTCTCTCCTTGCAGAAAGCTTCCATTATTGAGTTTCTGAATTCAGTTCCATTATCACTCCTTATAATTTTGACTTTGTGCTGTGATCCTTTGTCCAGTAGATTTACATGATCCATCAGAGTTTGAGCAGTTTCATCCTTCTTTGATAAGAAATATACCCATGTATATCTAGTATATTCATCAACAATTACTAGAGCATATTTCTTTCTGCCCATTGACATCACATTCACTGGTCCAAAGAGATCAACATGTAGAAGATGATAAGGTTCCACTACTGAAGATTCAGATTTGCTCTTGAAAGATGACTTCCTTTGCTTGGCCTTTTGACAAGAATCACATAGACCATCTAGATTAAGTATTGATTTTGGAAGTCCTCTTACAAGATCCTTTCTTATCAGCTCATTGATGTTGTTCAAATTGAGATGAGAGAGCTTCTTGTGCCAATTCCAACTCTCTTCATTTGACATTTTTGCAGTCAGACACACTGTACTTCCATCAGAGTTTGTTACCAAACTTGCTTCATAAATATTGTTGCGTCTGTGTCCAACTAGAACAACTTTTCCAGTAGATTTACTGATAACTTCACAGTATTCACTATGAAAATCTACATGGTTTCCTTTGTCACAGATTTGACTCACAGATAACAGATTATGCTTGAGTCCTGAGACTAGAGCTACATTTGTGATGATGACACTTCCAAGATTGATATTGCCATATCCCAGAGTGTGTCCTATGTTGCCATCTCCATAGGAAACTTTTGGGCCAGCTTTCTCCTCAAAGTCTGATAGCAGGGCTTTGTTTCCAGTCATATGTCCTGAGCAACCACTGTCCAAGATAAGTGTGCTCTCTATTATACCCTGCAATCACAAACAAACACTAAGTGTTAGTTTTAAGGATCCAGACTTTCTTGGATCCTTTGTCCTTCTTAACAGTGTTAGCTTTTGCAGCGGAATCTGTATTATCAGAGTTTAAACTAACATTGTCAGATTTTACACTAGCAGAGTTTGCTCTAACCCATTTCAAGTTGGGTTTTAGCTCATAATAGTTATGATAAATTGCATGATAACTCTTACATGTGTAAATAGAATGCCAAGTGCTTCCACAATGTTTACATAAAGTCTGTGGTCTTACTCTAACATAATCATTCTTTACTTCTGAAGTAGAAGGTAAAGAATTAATATGTTTGTTCTTAGTGCAAAATCTAGCAAGATGATTAGAACTACCACAATTGTAACATGTTTTTCTTGAGGCACTAGCATTAGGCATATGATTATTTCTATTATTTATGCCTACTTTTCCATTCCTATTTCTCTTGGAACCTTTAGGTTTCATGGAAGACTTTACCTCTTTCAGCTTATGATTGAACTGTTTTCCTGTCATTAAGCCAACATTAACCTGTTTTTCACAAGTTTTTACTGGTTTTCTAACAGCTTCTATTTCCATAAGTTTTTCTGTTATAATATTTTCCTGTTTGTCACAAGATTCATCTGATTCCATATCAGCTTCCCTTATTACAACAGATTTTAACTTATTGGCTTCTGGAACAAATTTCACAGGTTTAAGTTGTGGTTTTACCTTAACCTTGTCTTTAAACCTAAGTTCATCATTTTCACAATAACCTAAACCTACAGAATCAGTCTGAAACACTTGATGAGTGTCTCTTCCAGAATCTGTCCAAGTCTTGATTATTTTCCTTTCCTTCTCTAAATCAGATTCTAGTTGCTTATATCTTTTCAGCAACTCCTGTTCTACATAAACAGCATCATCTCTTTCTTTTTGAATCTGCTTCATATTCTCAAGTTCTCTTTCAAGAAACTTGTTTCTTTCTTTAAGACTAAGATTCTCAGATTTAATCCTCTCATTCTCTAAAGTCTGATCCCTATAACTAACATGTATGTTCTTAAGATAAATTCTTAATTCAGAAATATTATCAGTATCATAAGCATAAGTAGTTAAAGGTACCTTATTTTCAGAAGATTCAGTCTCATCTCTGACAGTTGCCATAAGAGCATAGTTTTCTCCATCATCAGAGTCTGAAGTATCTGCCCAATCTCTGCCTTTAGAGATGAGTGCTTTCTCAGATTTGCCTTTCTTGCACTCTGGAGCATAATGACCCATCTCCTTACACTTGTAGCACTGGATTTGAGACTTATCCTTCTTGCCAGACTTGTTCTCCTTTCCATCAGACTTTCTGAAACTTCTCCTTTCAGGGTTTGAATCTTTCCTTGAGAATCTCTTTCCTTTCTTGAAGTTCTTGAATCCCATCTTCTTAAAGGTCTTCACCATCAATGCAGCCATTTGCATCAACTCCTCTTCATCATCCTCAGAGTCAGAAGCTTCATCAGAGTTTGAGTCATCATCAGAGTTTGATGACTCACTCTCAGATTTAATAACTAAAGCCTTTCCCTTGGCTTTCTTCCTTGATGATTCCTTCTTGATGGGCTTTTCCTCGACTTTGAGAGCAACAGATTTTGTCTTCTTGCTTGACCTCCTGTTTCTTTGTTCTATCTCAAGTTCATGAGTCTTTAACAATCCATAGATTTCATCAAGATCTGTATCAGCAAGATCATAATTATCTCTGATTGTTGTTGCCTTTAAATCCCACTTTTCAGATAGAGATAACAGAAACTTGAGATTGGACTCTTCAAGTTCATATTCCTTGTCTACCAGAGACAGATCGTTCAACAGTTTGCAAAATCTGTCATAAGTCTCAGTCAAGGTTTCATTAGTTCTTGAATCAAAGTGCTCATACTCCTGTGTGAGTATTGTTTTTCTGTTCTTCTTAATAGCACCTGTTCCCTGGCATCTGACTTCTAAAGCATCCCATATCTCTTTGGCAGTTTTGCAGCCAATTACCCTGTTAGACATAACATTATCTAAAGCACTGTGGAGAAGATGTCTAACCTTTGCATCCTTTGCAATTGATGAGATATCCTCAGGAGTCATATCTTTCTTTTCCTTTGGAACAGTCTTTTGTTCTTGACCATCAACAACAGGGGACAATTTAGTTGGCATATGAGGACCATCATTAATTCTGTCAAGGTATTCTGGATCTGTAGCCTCCAGAAACATGGTCATCTTCACCTTCCAAATCGGATACTCTACAGGCCTGAGAATCGGAACCCTGATTGTTTCATATCGACTCACAGAATTAGGCTTAACCTGTTCAGCCTTGGAAGCAGTTTGATTTTCTTCAGACATGATTATTACTGTGTTTGAATCGTAAAACTGTATATATTAAACAGCCTTGGCTCTGATACCAATTGTTAGGCCGAATACACAATATAATCAAGTATGTATAAGAATAACGATAATTAAAAACACTGTTTATGAATCAATAAAACTGTAATCGTATTAACAGCTTCTCTCTTTATGATGTTAATGAATCACAAAGAGCTTCTAGGTTACAAGAATAATATATCAATATTCGCGTGTCCCTTCTAGGGATAACCTATCTGTGTTTATATAGTACACAGCTACATACAATCCATCTCTAATTGATATTCCTATAAGTTAGCTATACAATTCATATCAATTAAGGATTGCTTCAGTCTTCTATTCCAATCTCCTTAGCTGTATCAATATATTCTGCTTCTTTCCATCTTCAGAATATATTGCTTCTAGAATCTTCAATTCTGCACCGACAGCTAATTCAACTTTCACCTTGTCAGACTTTAAATAAACTCTGACCGGCTTCAATTAAACTCTTTACCCTGTCAGAGTTTAACTAAACTCTGACTGGCTTCTGATAAACTCTTGTCAGTACCTGTTGCTTAAACACTGATAAACAAACATTAGCAATTATATCTAACACTTTTCTTTTCTGAGATTAACATCTTTGTCAATTACTGTTTATAAAATGCATCTTGTATCTTTGTATATGCATCTTATATCTTTGTATCTTGTTGTTTGTTTGTTTGTATATGTATGTATCATTTATTTATTTAGCTATACACATAGATTTATTTAAGTATGTGATTTTGTTGATTGAATTAATTGATTCGTTATTTCGATTTTATAGGATTAAAATTTAAAATGATGGAGAATTTTAATAACTTGACAACCCCAAACACCGTTCTAATCCCAGTCCCAAACACCACCCCAAACACCGTTCCAAACACTACACCTGTTGAACCTAAAATAGAAGGTGACGATGACCCGCTCACATTAAAGAAAAAGCCAACAAGAACTTCTGATGTGTGGGATTTCTTTACCAAGGTTTTACCTTTAAATACAATTGACCCTAGATGCACTTGTAACTATTGCGGTGCAGACTATGCTTGTCATAGTCAAAGGGTGGGAACGAGCAGCTTGTGGGTGCATCTGGGTAAGTGTAAGAAGAATCCGAATAAAGTGACCGATAAGAAACAGAAGCTGCTAAGTTTTAAACCTGGTGGAGATGGAGTGGGCAATTTACTTGCAGTAACATTCAACAAGGTGAAATGTCGGAATGCTCATTGTGAAGTATTGTTTTGATTCCGTTTATGATGCTGAAATGGTTGCAAAGCTTGTTGTGAATGTGGATTCAATCCTTCAAAAAATGTTCTCTTCTTACAATCTTGATGGTGATGACGACAGTAGCAAGGTTAGTATTACATGTTCATTTAAAATTCATAAACTGCATCTGTCCAGAAATTTTATTGCAGAATGTATAATGTATGTTGCACTTTCATATTTATGTGCAGAATTGTTTCAGAATTTGTGGTGCTTCTTTACTGATGTTTGTATGCATAATTTTTACTGTTTCTGTTTGCAGAATTTTACCAAGAGTGGCTCACCACAGGAGAGCGGAGGAAAAGAAACACACAAGAGAAAAATGTTAGAAAATTATTTACAACACAAGCAGTTGTTTGTGACTGAAAAAAAGAATGATCTTGAAAGATACTTGGCAGAAGAACCTGTTAATCCTATGGCCTCCTCATTTAATATCCTTGACTGGTGGAAGGATAATTCTGTTAAGTATAAAAATTTGTCTAAGATGGCTAGAGATGTCCTTGTTATTCCTGTGTCTACCGTTGCTTCTGAATCAGCATTTAGCACAAGTGGCCATTTTAGACTCATTTCGGAGTTCTTTGAGTCCTAAGATGTTGGAAGCGCTGGTATGCACACAAAGTTGGTTGAAAGAAGGTTGTGCAGGTATTAAATCAAGGGAACATTTGGATGAAGCTGAATATTATAAGTTTCTTGAAGAAGGTATGTCAAACACTTGTCAAATAAATTTATTCGCTGCATACATTTTTATTATATCATATGTATGTATGTTCAATAATGACATGAATTTTTTTTCTAAAATTTGTAGATGCCGGAAAGGACAAGAAGAAATCTGTGTCAAATGATCCGACTATCAATATCGATGAGTGATTGAACTAGCTGCTGGCATATAAATTTGGATGAAGTTTTACAAACTTTGTTCTGAATTTATAATGTGTTCTTTTGTTGGTGTTTAAGACTTATTTAAGTTTGATGGAACTTTTAATTTGGTTTGTAAAACTTAATTACACTATGCCTCTACTGCTAAATGCTAAATGTAATATTCAGGTGTCCAGAATTTGACTATTCATTTAAGGCTTTGAGCTTCAAAGTATAGTTTTTGTTTAATATGTTTGCATGTATTTAACCCAACCCAACCCGACCCAAGCCGACCCAATATATAGTAAACAAGGTTGGGTTTTATCGAATTTTTTTTTATAACGGGTTTAGATTTCATAAAACCGAGGTAATTGGGTTGGGTGACTTTATTACTTCTAACCCGGCCAACCCGACCCGCGGGCACCCCTAATCTCATCTACACAATTAACAAACACTAAACATTAGACTCCATTTCAATATGACCTATATTTTGTTTTTATTAGCTTTCTCAATTCATGCATCATCCGCAAGAATATAACTTGAAGGTTATGAAGCTTAATCTTCTAGCAAATCATAATTATTGCGTTTAAAATGGGCGACATCAACATTCTGTTTAAAACCAAAATAGACAACGTGATTAACATATTGATATTCATTCATCCTTGGTAAACAAATTAAAGATGATATGAAGCTTTTGGATGACATGAATCAAAAGGAGTAGGATCAGAACAATCAGATTTAAGAGATTGATAGCAAACATATTATAAACTGAAGTATTACCAAGGATTAACAAGAATCAAGCATGCTTATACACCAAACAAAGTTTAACAACAACAAACAAAATTAAAAAACAATTCAAAGCAAATGTGTGATGTTCAGAATGAAACAGAAAGTAACAACTGTCCAAAGGTACAGTTAAATTATTAACGGATGAAAAAGAAAACATTTGCTCAGAATGAAATCTTTGCCAAATTCTTTCTAACAGATTCAAGAACTGCATAACTACTTGATGCAATCTCCTCTTCAGATTTCCTACAGAAAAAAATCATAATACTGCCTTGGAAATTTAAAAAGAATTCATAAACTAAAAATTAATTTATAAGTAACCATTTTAATTTTCTTTGTGCAGGATGTTGCAGAACCTGGAGTAGTGCCAGTGCCTGAAACCTCAATTAAATTATTCTGCATTTTTACAAATAAGCAAATATAAAGCATCATGTTAGTAGTGACTTTAGAAAGTAGACCATATAAATAGTGAATGAATGTTTTAAGAACTCACATCTCCAAATCCAGATGCGCCAAAACCTGATATAGTAGTCTCGGACTTTGATGAATTACAAATGACAGATTGGTATGCATCAGTAGCATGATAGACAATAGTGCTCAGTAAAATGTTATCGTCGTTGAGTTCAATTTGAACAGTTATGTCTCTACCAGATAACTCCTTAACAACTGTAGGATATGCTTTGTCTGTCTCATCCTAACAAAGTATAGGATAACTTTAGCATGAATAAATAGGATAGACAAATTAAATAGAAGAATGGAAAAAAAAAATGGAAGTAAATAACATACACTTATTCCCTCGGCAATCAACTTTGTTGCAGTTTTTCCAATCAATCGTTAATATCTGATGTTGAAATGAACAAAGCTACTTTGGAAAATATTACTGCAGATGAAGCTGTTGATATGGAAATTAATGATCGAGATATGGCTTTTTCATCAGTCATGATAAAGTGTAATATTAATAACACATCACATGGAGCGGTATCATTTAGACCTACATCTTAATTACCAACGCCTTCACATGATTTCATACTTATTTAAGTTTTTAAATATAATTTAAAAAGAATAACATTACATTGTTTGACGCAGTATACCAAGACATATTAGTCCACAAAACCGCAAATGGATATCTGGTGAAAGTGTTTCGTTTAGGAGTGAAGATGGAGTTTGGAATATTGGAGTAACTTACTCTAATGGACTTGCAAGGTTCTCGGCAGGCTGGAATAAATTTGCCAGAGAAAAGGAAGTGAAGATAAATGAAACGCTGGTTTTCAATATATTGGAAGGTGAAGGAGGACTGTCATTTGACATAGGTTTTCCTGGACGTAGTTAGACATACATGTTTAGAAACATGAATGATTTGCATTAAGAATATGATTTATCTTGAATTATCACTTGACTTGGTCTAGAACTCTGATTTGTGGGGAATTTGTTAAATGGTTTTTGATTATTTGCTCTTAAGAATCATTTGTTTAAGATAAGGTTATTAAGCTTCAAATTATTTTGTTGATTGAAGTTTTATATATTTTAAGTCTGAATTCCTTGTATAAAGATAATATTATGTACCATGCGAATTTAATCAAAGTCACTTCAGCTTAAATGAAACATGATAAATTGTCCCAAAACGGAGCTACGATGGCTAATAGTACAGAATAATCCAATAAACCACAGGAAAATAATACGTATGCCAATATTGAAATCAATAATCAACCCATAACAGAAACATGATAGGAAGTTCATTCAAATTAAAAAAGATAATACTTTGATCCATAAATAAGGAAGAAAATGATAAATGAAATCCGGTGAAATATTACACGTTTATTTAAATAAAAAACTTAAAGTTTCCAATGTCAAAACTACTTGAAAGTAAGAACGTTATGCAATACGTGAAATTCATATCTCAACATCAGGTCCATAAGAAATTCAGCTGGATCATTTTTCACTGGCCATTGATGTGGAGATGACCTTGATCCACTAACCTATAATACACAAAAGTTCCAATACATATTATTACTGTATGAAACTTTCTAATCAAGGTAGCAATGTAAGTTAATTTTTGAAGCAAATAATCAAAGAACTATACCTATTCGTCATCATAAACACATCTTCATGAGGAAGATTGATAAAAAACTTTGAGGATGGCAAGTTTGTAATTGTAACCCTTCCTGGTGCGTATAAAAAAAACAAATCAGTTAAAAATTATAACATATCAGTTACCCATTAAAAAAATGGTGGAGGTGATACCAGTACTTCTAAACAACGATAGTTTCATACTCGCCAAAATTACAATTACTGGACTCTCCACGTAATTTGCATACAAATTAACACTGTGCGAGACACTGAAACAAAAGGTCATGAAAAAAAATAATTTAGTTTCATGAAAATCAATCATTGTGAATAAAAAATGGAAATAGATAAATAAACAAAATAACTTTTAGCTAATTTAACACCTTCCATCACTAATTCGGAAGCGCACAATTTGCCTATCATCAACTTGTGAATGTATGGTCTGATGTGCCTCAAGGTCCTCCATGACTCCAATAACATCTAACAAAAATATAAAATATAAACGCAACAAACACATCAACAACAAATTGTTGCCACAAACGACCGCGAATGTTGAGAGTTTTTCCTGAAGATAAATGAAAAATGATGCAGATTAAACATATAAATTAGAACATAAGATAAACAATTTTTTTGAATAAAAATTTAAATTTTTACATTCATCAGGACGTATCATTAAAGCTGCCACTTCATTCGATGGACCGATCAAATTAGGCCTCCAAGATTCTGCTTTTGAATAAACCAAAAGGAGATGAAATTCATATGGCTCATTAAGATTGAAGCGATCACGTGCCATGCGAAAGCCTTCAACAAGTTTATTGTTTTCGTCTAACATATGTAATAGACCTTCCACAATTTCAGGATCAAGCTGGTCTGACCCGGGAACTGCATTCATTCTATTCTGAATTTCATTCTCAGTATTGTAGACATAAATTTTACAAAATTTTGGAGGTGCTCCTTCCTTAGGTTTAAGAGACGCCAATAAATGATAGTTCTGGCCATTAAGCTTAAAACAATATGGACCTCCTCCATTGTTAATTTTCCGATCAATTTTTCCACCAATAGAAGTAAACTGGTAAAGGGAATTATATGTCCTTATGTTTTGTTTGAAGTGACTGGTCTTTTCACCGCCCAACAACAAATTTGCCAAAAATGGAGGAGGTGGTCTCTCTTCAGGTAGTTTAATCTGACCATCCTTAAAACACATAAGGAGAAAGTAGGATGGTTGTTCCTGGAAGATTTATTGTTTCTTATTTCATTCTACATTCTGGCCTTGCACTTTTGGTAAATTTCGGAAGGAGGACCAAGGTTCATGTAACCTTCCCATAAATCTATAGTAGTATTCAAAACGTCATAACTTAAATATATAAGATACCTGACCAATGATATAGTGAATTTTATGTTTGATGTACCAGGTAGTTGAGGTTCTTTATCTGTTTCAACATCGAATAATATTCTCCTCGATGTGCAGCTTCTTCGTCCACTTCTTCATCTACAGAAAGATTTATTATAAATATATTAATTTAGAAAGGATAATTTAATGAAAATGCATAACGCTGATTTGGTAGAATCAGGAAAATATTACCAGAAACAACGTTTTCATATACTTGATTCTCTGGATTCAAAATATAATCGTCACTGGGATCTTTTTCAATTTGATCTTCATCAGCGTCATTGAATTCCGACAACAAATTGTTAACACCAGAACTTGACGATCCAACATTAGCTGTTTTTTTAATTTCTGTATTATTACTACCATGACCTTTTTCAAATGGAAGAAAGTGGTAATTTAGGATTGTTTATGTATGCTGGTATTTTACAGTAGATAATTAAAAATACTCACTGGATGCTTTTAAAAATACTCACTGGTATTTTAAATTGAGCTATAGTACAATAACGGGCCAACAAGTATGAAAAAGCGTAAATAGTTAAAATCACATGGACGCTTTACACCAAGTTGTTCAGGTTGTGGAACAGTGACAGTAATAATTTTTTTGTTTTATTTCTCTTTGGCTGATTTGGAAGTCTCAATAATGCGTGAATCAATTTGAGTCATATTATGTTTTAAATTATATTTTGGAAGAACCTGCAACCCTCGATCTGCATAGGGTGGAAAAAGATATATAAGAGTACAACAAAATATTATAAATGCCTATATTGGTGTATGATAAATCAATGTACCACGATTGTAAGTGTCCAAAAGTCTTTGATGTTTGTTTATGTCAGCTTGTGAATTCCGTGGTGTGATCCTAGATGCAGGCAACTGGAAAGTGTTTCATTTGTCTTCTACTTCAGGAGTTGAATTTATAAATCTTGAAACAGGGCTCTGAAATGTGGTTCCTTGAATCAATATAAAATATGAGAAACAACCTTCTATCTGACTTGAAAGTATTAAGATATGATAGCAAAAAAGAGAAAAACCAGATAAATTGACATTGATTAAACGTCTTTTCGATAGAGTAAGAAGGCATTGAGCTGAAGAATCTGAAAATCAACCAACAACTCAAACATGTTGTAAACGTCTATCCCACATTTAGATTTTCTATAGACAAAACTTTGAAAATAAATGTCTATGGAAGATGGCATAAACAAAGAGTTAAATTCGTATGAATCACTTTCAAATTAACATTGACATACCTGAAGTGGATACAGTCCTTGAAATTTTATTCTTAACAGATGTGTTATCACGTTCAACAAATTCAGTATCAAGGCTCATGTGCAGTCCTACAAAATAGTTATTAAAACAATAAATCAACCAAGAACTTTCAATCAAAAAACTTATCTAAAAACAATGATAAAGACAAACCTGGATTGTTAATATTGTTCAAAATCAGTTGTCTCGGGGTAACAATTTTGGCACCTGATGCGTTTTTACTAACATGTTCTTTGGAAAGAAAGAAAAACGCATAATGACCATAAACACGTATGTTAAACACATATCAGAGTAAATGAGTACAATACCTTTAATTGTTTGTCCACATTGAAAAAGTTTACGTGAACCTCTTCCACACACGGAGTCTGGAAACTAATGAAGAAGATCATACAATAAAAATATGAAATTATGATTTAAGAGAAAAGACAATGGGAATTATCTGTAACACTTTTAGTCGATCTCAAAACTTTAGGATTTTGATTCTCGTTGGTAACAATAGAAATAAAAGAACTGTGTTGAGAGAAGTTTAATATCCTGAAATTCTCATTCACGATGCTATTAACATAACGTATAATACTATCTTCTTCGGAACCGGCATGGCGATTAGAAACCAAAAAATACATATAAAAAAACTTAAACAACCTTAAATCAATGGTTGTGAGATATAGGAATTGGACAGAACATTACCATGTGTGGCCGAGGAAGGAGAGAAAGGTGAGAGTGGAGTACGTTTGCCACCTGCATCATGGGTAGAATAATTAGTTAGAAAACGTAAGAATGTAGTACAAACCTATGTATTCATCAACGAAATCAACAAACAGTATACAATTTCAGTTGTAGCTCGATGAAAATTATAAAAAAAAGTGTTGATCATCATGATTCAGTAGTTGTCAAGGATGAATCCACAAAATAAGGAATTGAAATTCAAATCAATAGATTAGGAGATCCACAAAATAAGGAATTGAAATTCAAATCAATAGATTATGAGTAAATCAGTTATAAAATTGACGTAGAGAAAATTTGAACTTTATGGATACTACCCATTTTGTGTATGGATGATCCATTTGAGAGGAAAAACACATGAAAATCAATGGGTCTGACCCATTTTTATTTGGGTGACCCAAGTTAAAGTAAAAAGACCAAAAAGGATGTGAATAGATATGAAGAGAGAAAAAAAGGAAGGACATTGGAAGTAATTTGGAAAATCCTTTGCTAGCACATATTTAGAATATAATGATAAAAGCACACTATGTCACTATGTCCTTTAATAATATCTCCTTCCTAAAAATATAAATATGTCCCTATTTATTAATAGTGTACTATTAATATGTCCCTAAAAATATAAATATGTCACTATTAATAGTGTACTTTATTAATATGTCCCTTTTTTTATTAATAGTGTACTATTAATTTGGGATATATTATACACCAGAGAACCCTAGGATCTTAAACTCCTCTCAACACCTTCCTAAAAAGGGACATATTAATAAAGTACACTATTAATTTGGTTGGTTAACACCTTCCTAAAAATGGTTGTTAACTCCTTCCATAAAAATCAGAAATTAAAAAATAAATAAAAATGTATACTATACTAATTATTATAAGAGACATAGGATAATTTGGTTGGTTGGTTAACAACTTCCAAAAAAAGCAAATAAATAAAAATTCAAATAATTTAATTAAAAATAAAAATTAAATCACATATATTACATAATTACAAATTCTTTCAGTTATACTTCAATTAGAATTCAAAAACATGATTTCTTTTTATAAACATTTTATTTATATTTATATTATTATCATAAAAATTATTAATAAGGACAGTTACATTGACTAACATGTGTACTAAACTTTTTTAAATTTATAAGTCTTTTAAATTTGAAGCATTAAAGTAATAATTTTAAAACTTTTTTCAAAAAAGTCACATTTTCAGAAGCACTAAAATCTCTAGATTTATTATTGTAAGCGAAGTACAATTTATTTGATTGGTTGAGTAATACCCTTTCTCCAAAACGTTTATTTACACCTTCCAAAAAAGCAAAAATCAAAAATTAAATTAAATTTTTTATAATTTAATAAAAAAAGTTAAATTAAATCACATATATTAAGCTACTAAATTTTTATAAAATTTATAAGTTTTTTTAGATATGACGTATAAAATAGTAAATTTTAAATTATTTCAAAAAAGCCGCATTTTCAGAAGCACTAAAATCACAACATCTCAATATTTTTAACAATGAATTTCAAAGTTAATATTAAACTTGTTCGTGCTTTGCACGAGTTATAGACTAGTATATAAAATAAGCGTAAGAGCTATTTTATCAAAAAATTTGGTTCATATACCGCTAAATTAATAAGAATCATTGATCTTAAAATAGATTAACAAGAGACGTTAGATCTAATATTAAAAAGTGCATTTGATTGTTAATATTGTTAGTAAAATTATATTCAAATACCAAAAAGTGATATTTTATAATATAAACCACCTTGTCAAAGACAAGGTGGGTGCGTATGTGTAACTATCAAAAAAAGAAAAAAAAAACTATGAATTGGTTTTGTAAGTTGAATAAGATTCCAATTTAAAAATTCATTATAAGTAAAAGAATTTGTAAATTAATATAATTATAAATATTTTAAAAAAATAAATACATTGTACGAGTTATAAGCTACTCCAGTATATTATAGTATAATATAAATAGATAGATAAATCCAACTATTTAAGAGCCTGATAAAGTAGATATTGATTTGCAAGGTTTTTCCTTGTTTTAATCACTTTGAATTTTATTTTTCAACTTCGAATTAGGATTTTGATATATTTCTTATTGTTGTTGGCTTCGGATACTACTAGCTAAATTTTTAATTAATCTTGACTTCTAATTTGATTCATATCATACTAAAGTTATTTGTTAGGTTATAAGAGCATCTCCAATAGTCTCTGAGTTTATCTTTAAATATATTATAAAAAATTAACCTTTTATCAAGTTAGTACATTGATTTATGTATCAACTCCAACAACACTCTCTATAATTGCTCTTTATTCTATATTTTATTAATATTTCAACTTCACTAGGACAAAGATTCAAATTCAAATTGGAGGGAATCAATCTTTTTTTAATAAAATATAAATTAAGAGCCACTAGTTGCTATTAAAATAGAGAAGAGATAAGAGACTCTTAACTTTTTAAAGAGCCTCTAAAAGTCTCTTGGAGGTGCTGGCCAATAATAACGGATTTCAAGCTCTGAGTTACAAGAATACCGAATTATAGAGAACTGGTCATACATACAGATCATATACACATTTTGCAACAGCGTATCCAGAATATGCATTCACGGATCATATATATTGATCATATATACCAGCATAATATGCTCTCATAGATTACGTATACAGAAAGATATGCTTCATAGACAGCGTATACTAGACGATACACTTTCCGAGACAGCGTATATTTATTATCTTTAACAAGTTTTGAGGCTAATTTTGTATATATACATGTTTATATAATTTGATTTTATGATAATTTATTTGAATAATATGTTGTTTGAATATGCAGGAGGATTGACTTCATCAAAGACGAATAAGCATCTAATTATTTGGGTTGAAAACACGTCGACGACGTTGCCATGGATATATACTACAAATGAAAATAATAAAAATACAGTGCAGGTGTTTAAGAAAGGTAAAAGCTACGTATTTGCTAAGAACGTATATGGTGGGTAATTATGGCCAATATTTTGAGAAATGATAAATTAAAAACATAGTTTCTAAATGCAGGAAACTTTTACTTAACGCAGTAATCAATAATAGTCAGCAATTACTACAATGTCCCTAGTTTATATTTAAGACAAGATTGCATAAGATTGTATAATAAAATTGTCTAAGATTGTATAAGATTGACCCGGGATAATACATAAATACATGCATTTATTAAAAAAAAATTAAGATCTTGCTTTTATTATACATCCTATTGGAGGCCCGAATAAGATTGGGCTGGTAAGAGATTGCGGACCCAATCGAGTGGACCGAACAAAGCCCAATTAGCCAGGCTGAAGTCTCACGTGTAACCGTTAGACTTATATGACTTGGTCTTGACCACTTACCGAGACGTGTGCACCCACGTTCTCCATTAACGGATACCTCCCGAAGACTACGCGAACGAATAATCAGTTGGAAGGATGTTTTCATAAATCAGGTTCATCTATCATTCATTATTCATTACTGACATACACAAGCTCTTGTACGTTCGTTTTACTCACCTGGAACCGATTAACTTATTCTCACACCGGAGGTGAATCGGGGGGCACATCCCTCGCATTCTTCACTTTGCAGGTTAACCTGAAGAACCTAACAAGGTCTAACCCGACGATCGGCCGCCTGGTTTTACTAAAACTCCTCGCCAAGGAACTTCTACCTCCACGCCTTTGATAAGCCGTGTTCTTAACTTCGATGCTGAGATAGAAGATGGTCGGATGCCCACTCCCGAAGAGCGAAAGGCCATGCTTCTTAAGTGGCGTAAGGAAACGACCTCGAAGAATGGGAAACAAAAGGAGTTGGAACATGCGGAGAAAGAAGCCCAAGCGAGAGCAAAGAAGAGGGAGGCTGATCTGGCAAAACTGGAGGCCATTAAACGCCGAAGGGCCAAACTGGATGCGGAAGTAAAAGCCCTCCAGGATGCTGTGGAAGCTGGCGAAAGAACTCTGATTGTAACTGGACAAAGGAAGGAGAATAGGGTGTATAACGATGAAGATGAGTCTTCGGATTATGAATCGCACCCCCAGAGAACCCGTTCTAAGATCACAACTCATTCGGACACTGAAGATGAAAGAGACCCCTATATGAAAGACATGTGTTCGCACAAAATCACGCAAGCGTACGCGGTCACAAGTAATATATGAATAAGTAGAGTTCGTTCCCACAGAGACTGGTTTACCACAGTTATGCACTTATGCAACAATGTATGGCTATTGTTCAATGCTAAGACAAGTATCAAATTTGGGTTTTGATTATCTAAATTAACTAAGCAAATTATCAAGAATAAAATTAACTAAGGAGTTTACTGTCGAATTACTTATGAGAATAAAACATGGGATCCTAACTTCATTAAATACTTCATCTAGAGTCTTATGTCTTTAATCAATGCATGTGACGGTTGTGAAAACTAATCGGATAACACGAAATTAGTACACGCTACCTTTCAGTATACGTATACCAAACCACTCAAACATCCACAAAAGAGATAGAAGTTGAGCAGACACCAATTATGCTTAGACCCTATATGTCTATAAGATTTGAAAACATAACGGTTTAACGAGCAAGTTATTCATTCAGATTACATAGGGCAGATAAGATGGTTAAAATTACCTATGAATCATGCATGACAAACATACATAAACCTATGCTAGCATGGCAAGTTCTAAATCTTTATATCCACTTTCGCAATCAATAGAGATTAACAAACAACTTAGATGTTAGCTACACATCCAAGAAGAATAAGCACAACCAAACTAGGTTATCAATAATTCATCACACACAAATATTTAAAACAATTAACTACTAAAATCCATAGATAAATCCGTTAGAATCCCACGACAACGATTAGTTCATAATCGAACCGTTCATCATCGTGGGTTCTGATGATAACATGATAAAAAATATGTCTGGAATACTAATAAAGTACTACGGTTTATGAAGAAACAAACGAGAATCCAAATATCGCCTAATTAGAAGAATACAAAGATAAGTTGAAAACCAGATCTTCGTAATCAGCCGTCTCCTTGTTCTCCTTGCCTGTGGATGGATATGTAGGTAAGTATATGGTTGTGTCTCTCTAAAATCGTCCACCAAGTGTTTAAATAGGCCTTTCTGTTGACTGGTCTTCGCAGGTTTCCATATCAGAATTGAATTCAGCAATCTTCAGCATTCTTCAAGCGCGGGCGCGCCCTTCCCAAGCGCGGGCGCGCTCAAACAGTAACTTTCAGGCGCGGGGGCGCTTGAATGAAGCGTGGGGGCGCTTGGCTTCTGTCAGAAATCTTCAAAACTCATTTTCATGAGTTTTCTTCGCGCTCTCAAGTCCCGAAACTTCTCGACTTCCACAATAATGCTCAATCACCACCACATAATCAAATTAGCTCCACGACTCTGCCAACAATGCAACTCTGCACGATCTAACACAAAACACATTAAAAACACCACGTACTTGAGTATAAACAATCAATTTAAGCCGATTTGAAGCGTTCCAAGTAGATATAAAATCCACTTATCAACAGGCTAAGCCGAATGGAGAAGGCTATGTTCGGCGACCGAAGGGTAAGTCATGAACCCGTCATATCTGAAGAGATTGAGCAATACAGGCCCCCACCCGGAAGACAATTTCCGAAGATGAACGAATTTAACGGAAAAGGGCGATCCTGAGGATCACTACGAGAAGTATGAGTCCCTTATGACTGGTATGGGTCATTGTGACATAATGTTATGCAATATGTTTAAGACCCACTTGAAAGGTGCCGCTATCATGTGGTATAGATCCATGAAGCCGAGGTCGATTTGTTCATACGACCAATTGAAGAGGAAATTCTTAAGGCACTATTCCCATTTGTGCCGAAGAGAGAAGGACACTGAAGCTTTGATTCATTGCCGACAAAGGCTGGATGAAGAACTGGGGGACTACTTGGCTAGGTTCAAAGAGGAAGCTGGGATGGTCACGAATTTGGATAAGGTGAAAGCTGTTGGATTCTTGTCATCCGGGTAATATCCTATTAAAGGTAAGAAACTTCGATCCTCTCTCTATGATATTCCTCCTAAATTTTTAAATGATATATACTTAAGAGGAGAGAGTATCCGAAGAAAGATGGAATAGATTGGGGGCTATAAGGAGAGCCGAAGAGAGGATCGTGGGAAGAAATGACGTGGTAAGTATGAGTCCAGACGAAGGTATGATGATAAGCGAAGCGAGATGAAGGGCCGAGACAAGGGGGCCGAACGAAGAAAAGATAGAGATAGTATGATGTTTACTCCTTTGAATACACCTATCTCGAAGATTCTCCATGAGATAAAATGGAAACCAGGTTTCGTTCGCCCAGTCCAGCTGAAGACGCCTGATTACAAGAAGAATGGTAACAAGTACTGTGATTACCATAAAGACAAGGGTCACAACACTGATGAGTGTTACCATCTGAAGAAGTTGATTGAGAAAATGATTAAAGATAGAGAGCTGAATTAGTTCGTCAAAGACCTAAGGGACAAGCTAGCCCCAAAGGAAGACAGGCGGAAGGAGCCCGAAGATGGAGAGAGGTTGGACTGAGCAAGTTCAAAAGCACGAGCCTCCATATGTATCTCCTCTTCAATGATGATAGAGTATTCATTCAGAGGTCCTGTTTGGGACTCTCTAAAGAAAGGTTTATCAATACCCTTAAGCACATTTGGTATACCCTTTTCTTCAGCACTGACTCGATTAGGGGTATTTATGCTTAATTCACCAATAGACTCATTATAGTCATACCCTATTCCTACAGTATGACCAATACTTTGTTTATTGATGATTTCTTTAGGAGTCTTACAAGAGTTATAGTAAGCATTAGCCTTGACCTTAAGTTCACTGATCTGATCCTTGAGAATGGTTTCCAGTTGAATATAACATTTAACCCTATTCTCAAGAAATGTTATTTTCTTAGTTAGTTCATCCTGATTAACATGCACAAGTTTTAATTCTTTTATCTCCTTTTCAAGGGTTGTGTTCAAAAGAATTATTCTATCATTTTCTCTACGTGCACAAGAAACAGTAGTACTAAGATGATAGATCATTTCAGTATCAGTAAACTTTACCTCTGACATGTATGTTGATGAAGTGCTTGCCTCATTAGCCATTAAAGCAAGGTTTCCAATTTCACCTGCTTCTTCATCACTATCAGTATCATCCTAACTCTTTCCTTCAGCAACATAAGCTTTCCCAATCTTATTCTTCTTGCTAGAATCAAATGAGTTCCTTCTCACTTGCTTTGGCTTTTTACATTCTGTAGCAAAGTGACCCAATTCATTGCAATTGTAGCACCTGATTGTGCTTCTTTCCACAATTCCAGTTTTATAGCCACCCTTTGTGCTATTTGTAGATGAGGAACCACCTCTCTGAAACCTGGGCTTCAACTTAAGATTGGGATTCCTTCTGAATCTGAACTTGCCAAATTTCCTCACTATCATTGCCAAGTCACCATCCTCCAGCTGATCAAGTTCTTCCAAAGAGTAGAAGTCACCACCAGATTGATCAATGGATGTTAAACCATATTCAGCATCAATAACATCCAAGTTAGAACTGGAAGGTTGAACAACCTTCACTTCCAGTTTCTGTGGGACTTATGTTGTCAATGCATTAGAAGTACCAACTATCTTTCTAGTTCCATATAACTCCTTCTGTTGAATCTGCTCCAGCTCATAGGTCTTCAGAACACCATACAGTCTTTCCAGAGAAATCTCTCCAAGATCCTTGCTTCTCTGATTGCAGATATTCTGTGCTCCAAATGAATTGGGAGTGTCAGAAGGAACTTCTTGTTAATCTCCTTGATAGTATAGTGCTTCCCATTGAGATTCAGATCATTAATCAATTTGTTGTATCTCTTAAAAACCTCAGAGATACCTTCACCAGGGTTTGATCTAAAATGCTCATATGAAGAGGTGAGAATTTCCAGCTTATTCTCTCTTACTTCCTCTGTCCCCTCATTGATTATCTCTATAGTGTCCCAAATGTGTTTGGCAGTAGCACAGTTTAGAACATGATTATGCATGATAGGATCAAGACAATCAACCAGTATCAACTGTAGACAGGCATCCAGTGTAGCATCCTCTTTCTCATCAGGAGTGAAGTCCTTGGGATCCTTAGGAAACATCCTAGCAGCTCTAGTGACAACATCATTCTCTATCTGCTCTTCCTCCACAATCATAGGAACTTTAGGACCATTCTTCAACACTCTCAGATATTTAACATTTGCAACTTGAAGAAACAAGAGCATTTTCTTCTTCCACATAGGATAATGCTCCTTGCTGAACATGGGGATTTTGACAGTACCAACTTTTTGTGTAGTAGACATTTTTGAGATTTAAAATGAATAATGAAAATTTCAGAGTTTAAGAAAAAAATCTCAAAACAATTGGATCTTTGATTACTATATCAATCAAAAGGCTCTGATACCAATTGTTAGGTCCTGATAAGTTTGTAGAAGGGGGGTTGAAAACAAACAATATCGTTTAATCGAATTTGTCCTTTTAAAGATATAACAATTTAGAACAAATTAATGCGGAATAAAACTGAAACAATATTCAAGTTAAATATAACTTATATTAAACTTGACGAGTGTTACAATTTGATCACTGATTACAAGTTTCTTGATATAACAAACCTAGAATAAATTCGACATGAATTTATCTATTTTTGTAATAAAAAGGATCGAATACTAAAAAGTAGTTCAATATAAAATCTAGGGATTATGATCCGCTAGAAAGTCAAAGCAGTACAAAATAATCATTTCTTATGAATTAAATGTTAAGAACCAAACAAGAATTAATTCACTTGAGGAAAATGGATTACTCGGACAGTTGGAGAAGTAAAGACAGAAAGATGGAATGTACGTTGAATGTGTTCTGTGTCTTTTCTTTTTCTGTTGTAATGTTATGTCTTCAAGTCTTCTGTCTTGTCTTTATACTAAACCTTTTCTTTTGTCAACCCACGTGCAAGCCACTTGACAGAATAGAATTGTCTTTGGAAGACTTGCAGGAAAACAATCAAATAAGCCTTGGAAGACAATCGGGAAGACAAGAAATGCAAAGGGAAGACAATCGGGAAGACTAGAGTTTACTCTAGGAAGACAATCGGGTGAGTCTTCCCGATTGTCTTCCTAGTTTAAACCTAAGTCTTCCTAGTTCATTTTTATTCTAATTTAAATAATTAACTAAATAAATTATGTATTAAATTAATTCTTTACATAATTAATTTAATAAATAATTTACTTAATAGTAATAATTATTTATAAGAGAATAAATAGAATTAGTTTACTTCTCAATTAATTTCTGAATCACTTAAAACTTAGATAAAGAATAAACATATTAGTACGTTGACACTCAATACACTGTCTGGTTCATGAGTGACTAATGACAATGTCTGTTCTTTATCTGTTTGACTTTAAGCAGTGATTCACTTCCTTCTCATTCAAGAACTCTGTAACCAGTATCTTTTGCTGTCACCACTTGAAATCTCTGTCACTTTAATAAATCCACTGAGCTTGAATACTTCACTGAGGCTTGATCAATAAATTGAACTTCTTTCAATGTAGAATCACTTCAAGTCTGTAGATGACTTTAATCTTCATTCTTTGACAGATATAATCTTCTGAGATTCCTGTGACATTTGATTTTTATTATTTACTTATTACATCTTAATTAAAGTTGAGTAGAATCCTCGGTGTTTACAAATAGGCCTAGACATATGCCTTTCATAAAGGCTTAGCCTCAATCCACTTGGTGAAGTAGTCGATTGCCACTATCAAGAATTTTCTTTGAGCACTTGCCATTGGAAATGGCCCAAGTATATCCATCCCCCACATGGCGAATGGGATAGGTGAGTTAATGGATGTCATCATCTCTGGTGGTTGTCTAACCACCGGTGCAAGTTTTTGGCACCGTTCACACTTCTTCACGTAGCTTTTAGCATCTGCAAGTATGCTTGGCCAATAGAAACCTAGACGAGTGATTTTATGAGCAAGGGCTCTGCCCCCCAAGTGCTGCCCACAAATTCCTTCATGCACTTCCCTTAGGGCCAATTCTGCCTCTTGGGGTCTCAAACACTTCAAATAAGGAACAATGAAAGACTTTTTGTATAGGATTCCCTCAATCAGGGTATACCTCAGTGCTCTCACATACAACTTTCGTGCTTTTGAGGTATCGTTGGGTAACCAACCAGTTTCCAGATGAGATTTGATGGGATCCATCCAACAGCTAGCAACATCAATAGGTGCTACCAACTTTCCATTGATGCTTGGGGTCCTCAAGACTTGGAAGTATACACTTTCAGCGTAGTTCTCAATTTCAGAAGAAGCAAACTTAGACAAGGCATCGGCCTTCATGTTCTCTTCCCTTGGAATATGTTCCACATAGCATTCATCAAACTGAGTCATGATGGCCTTGACAAGTTTTAAGTACTTGGCCATGACTTCATCTCTGGCCTCAAACTCCCCATTTACTTGGGAAACCACTAGCCTCGAATCTCCACATACTTTTAGAGTTTTAACTCTCAAGGCTCCAGCCAACCCTAAGCCAGCTATCAGGGCTTCGTATTCAGCTTCATTGTTTGTTGTTGGGAAGTCAAGTTTTAGTACGTACTCTATGAGAAGTCCATCAGGACTTTGTATCACCAAACCTGCTCCACTTGATTTTGTTTTTGATGCTCCATCAAAATAGAGCACCCAATATTCTTTGAACTCCATCTCTTGATCTTTCTCGTTTTCCACTATTACTTCCTGCCCCCCGACTTCCTGGTTGTCAATAGTACATTCAACCATGAAGTCAGCGAGTGCTTGAGCTTTTATGGCCGTTCGAGGCTTGTACTTGATGTCAAATTCCCCCAATTCAATGGCCCATTTGATCAACCTTCCACTAACTTGAGGGTTATGCAAGATGTTTCTTAAAGGCTGATTGGTCAAGACCTCTATCTTGTGAGCCTGGAAGTATGGGCGTAGCTTATTGAGGCCATTATCAAGGCTAAAGCAAACTTCTCAATCGTAGAGTAGTTTATTTCTGCCCCATGTAGAATCTTGCTCACGTAGTAAATGGGTTTCTGAACCTTCAATTCTTCCTTTACCAAAACGGCTCCAAGGGCTGTGTTAGAAACAGCCAAGTACAAATAGAGAATTTCCCCTGGATTTGGCTTGGCCAACAGTGGTGCCTCAGCCATGTATTTCTTCAGGGCCTCAAAGGCCTCTTGGCTTTCAGTTGTACATTCAAAGTTTTTCACATTCTTGAGTGCTTTGAAGAAAGGTAAACACTTTTCTCCTGACTTGGAGATGAATCTTCCCAATGTTGCCACTCTTCCCGTTAATTTTTGGACATCCTTGACAGTCCATGGTGGTTCCATGTCTAGAATTGCTTTGATTTTGTCGGGATTGGCCTCGATTCCTCTCTTGGAAACCATCAAGCCTAAAAACTTTCCCGAGCCTACACCAAAGGCACACTTAGCTGGATTCAACATCATCTTGTGGTGCCTCAGCACTTCAAACGCTTCCTGAAGATGGTTTATATGATCGGCCTTATCGAGGCTTTTAACCAACATGTCATCCACATAGACCTCCATGGTTTTTCCAATCAGGTGTCCAAAAATTTTGTTCACCAATCTTTGGTATGTTGCCCCTGCATTCTTAAGTCCAAATGTCATGACTAGATAACAGAAAACACCAAAGTCAGTGACAAATAATACCTTGGAGATGTCATCTTTGTGCATTTTGATTTGGTTGTATCCACTGAAGCCATCCATAAAACTTAGCATCTCGTGCCCAATTGTGGCATCTATTAGGGCATCAATCCTTGGTAAGCGAAAACAATCCTTAGGACATGCATCGTTCAAATTGGTCAAGTCTACACACATTCTCCATTTTCCATTGGCTTTTTTGACCATCACCGGGTTAGCCAACCATTCTGGGAATTGTATCTCTTCAATGAACCCGGCCTCTAGAAGCTTTTCTACTTCTTGTTTAATGGCCTCTTGTCTTTCTGGAGCAAAATTTCTCTTCTTTTGCTTCACCGTCTTCCTTTCAGGATCCACATTCAATTTGTGAGTTATCAATTGGGGATCAATCCCTGGCATGTCAGCCGCTGTCCAAGCAAAAACGTCATTGTTCTCTTGAAGAAAAGATATGAGCTTGTTTTTCAACGGTTTAGGCAATAGTGCTCCAACATAAGTCACCTTCTCCGGTTCACCAGAGACTAAGGGAATTGGGATTAAATCCTCAGCTGGTTTCCTTCTTCGGTCCTCATTGTCACTGATATCCATGTCTTCAATGGGGAGAACTTGCCCCCGATTCCATCAGGCCTTAACGCGGCTACGTAACAACTTCTGGCCATCTTTTGGTCTCCTCGTTCTTCACCAATTCCGTTCCTCGTTGAGAACTTAATTTTCAAATGATAGGATGAGGCAACGGCCTTGAACGCATGAAGACTAGTCCTTCCCAGGATTGCATTGTAGGTCGAAGTTGCCTTTATAACTATGAAGTTCAACATCTGAGTAGACGTATTCGAACCTTGCCCCCATTGTCATTGGGAGTTGGATAGTGCTTTCCACCTTTGACTCCACTCCATTGAATCCATATATGGGCATATTCGAGGGTGTCAACTGAGAGTCAGTATAGCCCATCTTGATAAAAGCATCATGGAACAAGATGTCCACTGAAGCTCCATTGTCGACCAAAACTCTCTTGGTTTCAGAATTTCCTATCACAGGAACGATGACTAAGGGATCATCGTGGGGAAACTTCACTCCCTCCAGGTCTGAATCATCAAAACCTATTGATACTTCTGTTCGGGCACGTTTCGGTGCTTCTCCGACCACAGTCATTACTTCTCGAGCATAAGCCTTTCTTGAGTTTCGGGAGGACCCAACAGCAGTTGGTCCTCCGAATATCATGTTGATTACCGGCCCTCGAGGCTTGGGGCTTCAGCCCTCTTGGTTCTTCTTGGTGTCGGGTCCAAATTAATCACAGGGACTCGTTGTGCTCTTGCTGCTTCCTCTTCGGCCAATAGTTTCTTGAGCCTTGCAGCCTCAGCCTCATGGGCCGCAATTTTTTCCTTAGTAGTTTGGGATTGTTCCCGATTTGTTTGAGAAGAACGTCTTCTCCTTGGGGCAACATCCCTTTCTTCTCCAGTTGAGTCATTCTCATCCTCGGTATAGGGTCCTGAGTAATCTCGAATCAAAGGGGTCCTTCGAGTTTGAGTTTGTAGATTTTGGGGTCCCAGACCTTGTATATAAGGAGGAACGTATGCCTCATGGTATGTGGAATTGAGACCACTACCGTCCGCCATGGGTCGAGGAGGCATTCCATAACTTGACACCCCCAAAGTTTGAGTTGCGTATTGAGGAAGATCAGTAGTATGTAGTTGAAGACCACTTGGTGCATTCATGAGCAGTGCGGAGGTCGTGATTGGTTGTTGGTGAGCGGTCTCTTGTGGATTAGATCCATGAATGACCATCTGCAGGGGATTCGTCCCTTCAACCGAAATTGGGATCTCCGGTCCTTGAGTAGTGGTGAGGGGGATATTCGCCCCTTGAATGCCAGTGGTTGGTGGTGGTTGATTTTCGTGAGTATCAGCCTCGGAGGTGATAGGAAGCTCCTCAGAAGTTTGAGTATCTCGAGTTGTTCTTCGTGTGTTTGCCATGGTTGATGTTGTTTTCCCACAGACGGCGCCAAATGTTCTTGCGTTTCGAGACTAAATCGGTCCTCACAAGATGCCTACGTATCTCAATCAGTGCTGAGAATCAAGCCAAAAACGTAGTTCTGATTGTAGGATCAGGTCCTTTATATAGGCGTCTGGAGCCTCGTATTTATGGTAGGTTTAGGAGTCTTAGCTAATAAGTCTCCTTTTTTATAATGGATAAACATCGTATTTCTTGCTGAATAAGTTTTTTCCTCGTTGATAAAGGCTATGACTCATTATTTCTTTTTAATTGGGATTCTAGATCCTTCTTTGATGAATTTACCATATTTTGGACTTCTTTCCTGAGCCGGGTATTTTCCCTATTTATTAATTACGAAATTAATAAATAATTAGGGTCTTGGGCCTTGTTTATTAGGCCGTATTCTTGGATTATTCTAGGTATAATTAATGTATCATTAATTATATTTCTAGAATTACTTTTCTGTCCATATCACCAATATTACTATTATTTACTGTAACTAAAAAAACTTTGATGTTAATTGATTTTTTTTAAAAAAATTAAAGTAAATGTTACTTAATATATTAATACATACTTGAAACGGTTGATTTTATTTTGTAAATCTTTTATTATAATGCTTGAGCCTAGATGCTATATAGTTAATAAATCAGAAACTATTAATTAGTTTAAGAGTAATCAAAGACCACTCCTATATTCTATACCAAACATGTCATAGAATTTGTTTTTCCTTATTTATCTTTTCATCCGATTTTAATAATCATGATTAGTTGACAATTCTAATTTAAATACAATAATGACTTGATTTAAAATATACATGTATTACATATTTGTTTTAGTCACAATTGTACTACATAATTATAATTAAATTTTCATTAATATTTATTTATCAAATAGTTTGATTGCTATTTTACATTTAGTACGATATTAATAATTCAATTTCAAGTATATAATTTATAATAGATAATTTCAATAACTATTTGTTATTTATATATAAACATCCAGATTACATTAATTAAGAGATTAATAGTGACATTATTGTATGATTTAAAGAAATATTAAAATTTTAAAAGTGAAAAAATCATTTTAATACAATGTTCGCCTCAATTACATGTTGGTTGGTAGCTAAACTATCTTTTTACGCCAATTTAAAATAATAAAATATTTAAATTAAATTAAATTTTGAATTGTTATAATTCACATGTAATTTTTAAAATCATACTTGAACGAATATATCATCTTTGTAAGTATAAAATTTTGAATTTAAACAAAATTAAAAGTTAAAAGAAATTAATTTTTGTACAAAGCACGTTGATGAAGTATTAAAAATTCAATTTATCATTGTAAAAATAATTTAACCTATCTTACACAAATTACATGTGGGTTGAACTAAACTGTTTTTAAGTCATTTTAAAATAATATCAATAATATAAATTCGATTAATAACATAAAATTTTAAATTATTTTAATTCATAACTGTCTTTTAAAACTATTAAAATTATTATTAATAAGGCATGTCTTCACATTAGCTTGATAATATATTCTATATAAGCATATTACAGATCTCTGAATTTAGATAGTAAACTGGTACGTTACTTCTTTTTTATTTCGTTATCAATTAGGTGTAGTCATTAGACTCATCAAATTTTCATTGTTAAAATTTTAAAATCTTAATGTAAATGGAGGCGATATATCATTTATGAGTTTGCAGTGTCGAAGATGTATCCTGAGGAATTCTTATCATTAACCATACATACAAATGCAAATGTGATAAAATTGTCTCAAACCCGAATAGGAGGCATTATGTTCAATAAATCAAAATTTTCAAAAATATTTTTCTTTTTATCCTTTTTATCATAATTATATACTCCCTTCGCATCTCTCATTATTTACATATGAATTGGGTATAGAAGTTATGAAAAAGTATAAAATAGTTAATAAATGTAAGAAAAGAGAGTAAAGTGGTGTGAACCATCAATAGTTAATATATAAAATAAGTGTAATGGAGAAAAGTAGTGAATGTAATTAAATTTTATATTATCTAATTTTACTACTATTGGGATGTAAAGAATTGAGAGAGGCATCTACAGAAATAAAGTGTAAAGAAATGGATTGGCCGAATGGAGTATAATTTATTAGATTTACGATGCTCATCTACATTATTAATTAAGTGAAGTATTTCAAAGATTGTGAAGTGATACGGTCAATATCAACAAATATTGACGATGACCTTTGTGGTCAGAATCTAAAGGTAATGACGTAGTAAAAAAAAATCCTAAAAATATACCATATTAAATATAAGTCTGGAATTTGTTCTAACAAATTTAAAACTTTCGTCATAAGAAGAAAATGAAAATCAATATTTTGAAAAATTAAAAATCATCACAGGAAAGATTCTGACATTCATTATATCTTTTTGAATGATTGAAGTCCGTAGCAATACAATATATTTGGCCTCGGACATGGCAAAATTAGTTCCAACTATAGAATTTCAACGTCCTCACAAGAATCTAAAATCACCTCATACAATGTTGATTCTGTCGTGGTGAGCATAAAATTTTCAAATTAAAATAATTAACTGTGATATTTGTCCAACATAAAATTTGTCTTTCTCATTCTTAATAACGCAACCATTTTGTTTCTTTTGAAGCAGGTGAATGATTTGATTCAGCTAATAATGATAATTTTATTGATGATAATCTAGAGTCAAAATCAAAAACAAATAAACGCTTATCCACGTTAATAATGATTGAGTTAAAAAGAAGTATAATTCTAAAACGGGTTAGGACGTTCAACATTATTATTGATTTAAAAATTGATGGTATATTTCAAAAAAATTATAATATCATATTTTATGTTATTTCGTTATATCATTTTATATATTTGTTCAATCAATATTTTATGTTTTGAATATTTAATTTTAAATAATACATATTTATTTTCTTAGCAACCATAACATAACTTATATTTATTAATACATGCATGCGCAAATAGAGTAATGTTGCCCAGTGAATAACAATTGTAGAAGGGGGGTTGAATACAATTGTATAAGATTCTCGACTTTATATAACACAAATATGAAAGATCATTAACAATAACAATAACAGCTTTATTAACTTTGATATAAAACTGTTACAAACCCTCTTAAGAAATTCTGATGTTCTTAAGAGCTGCTAGCTTACAAAAACTCTCTCAAGAAATTCTGTTCTTAAGAGCTTCTCTCCGATTATGTTCTCTCTCTCTGATGAGTACATAAATCGAAACCAAAACTGTGTTTATATAGTGCACACAGCTTCTCTATCAATAACAAGATAAGTCCTAATCATAATAAAGATAGAAACATATCTTTAATCGATAGCTGCATTCTACAAACCAGGAACAAACTTCCATGTTTATCTAGACTCCAAATATAACTCGAAGTAGGAATCCTGATCAGCTTCAAGTCCTGATGATCAAACCTGATCATAGTCTGAGTAGGAATCCTAATGATCAATAAGATACTGACGCTTGATCAAATACTGATGACCATGCAATACTGATGACGTCAGCAATCCTGATCAGTTGAGTCTAGCTTCTGACGATCATTGAATTCTGATCTAACAATCTCCCCCAATCTCATACTTTGTGAAATAAAGTATAGATTCCAAATATTCAATGATGTCAAAAACATGTATCAAAATGTACGAGTATCTTCATAAACAACTTATCTGTTTAAGCTTTGTGATAGAACAGATTCATCTTCAAGAATTTGGATAATAAACTTTCTTCTTTTTCTTCAAGAATTTGAATCAGTCTTTCCTTAAGATTTCTGAGTTCTTCATCTTCCTCATTAATCTGGTAGATAGCTGCTCTGAGATTCTGTATGGAGTTTCTCTGTAGACTGTGCTCTTCAAGCAAAAGATAAGCAATTTCCTTCCCATCAGGATTGAGAGAAAGATGAGTCATGCCAAAATTTACTTCTTTAACAGCAGTACCCCTTTGCATTTCCACATCCTGACCTCTTTGATTTAAGTACATGGGAGTATAATTACCATCGAAATTACTGTTTCCATCCAGTCTTCTTCTTATAGTTGACAAAATCATGTCACTCCATTCTTTGTACACTTGGTTCTTCCATCTTAACAGATAGTGAACATATTTCAGTTCCTGTGTAGTTTTCATCAGCAGATCTTGAATAGATAGAATCTTCACACTACCATCTTTCATGAAGTACAGAAGCTTTTCTTTCTTTTCAAAACCATCATGACAATCTATAACTATATCAACAGCTAATAAATTGTTCAGGTTTTCAGAAGTTAGAGTACCTCCAATTTCTGTCAAGGAGTAAGGATCAACATATGACATATTCAGATATTCACCATCTCTGTGTCCAATACCTCCTCTTGAATTACTTGACAATTGCTTCAGATTTGAAAACATCTTTAACCAAAGTGTTTTTGATCTAGCCATATCAGACAAATCAACAACACTTGAAGCGCTTGTAATAATTCCACCAGACTGAAAATTGATAGGTGTATCACAACTTAATGTGCTAATATGTTTCCACTTCTTGTCCTTTTCCTTTTCAAAAGCATAGCTTCTTTCCAGCGAAGATTCTTATCTGCTTGAGTTCCTCCACACTCTTCTGTTTGAGAGTTTAAGCCTTTGTACATAGAGATTGAAATCTCTATTTGTTCTTCTTGTAATATCTCTTCTTCTGGCTTCTTCTTCTTCATCTACTTCTTTGTTGTGACAATCAACAACAGTAGATAAGATTATCAAATCAACCTCTTGCAGAATTTCAGATTCGTCAGGATCTTGAATATTGTCAGGATTAGAATCTTCAATTTGATTTGTATTGCTGAGAGTTGATTTTCTTGATTTTCTTCTCAATTCAGGTTCTTCTTCAACAATTCCATCATCACCAAAAGTAGATCTGTCAGGAACTACTAGAGTTTGAATAGGTTCAGGAATTTCTTCAATTCTTAACCCTCTAGACCTTGTCTGTCTAGGTACTATTTGAGTTGAAGAACCTCTTTTACTTCTTCTAGCATCTCTCCTACCTCTGCTTCCTCTACCTCTAGCAGGAGCAGTATAGCTTTCCATTGTCTCTCTTTGTAGTCTCAAGAATTCTTCATGTGAGAGATCTGGATATTCTTCACTTGCTGTAGAGAGTGCTTTTCTTGCATATAATTGTTGAACTCTTTTATCAGTGTGATATAGAGTAACAATTCTGCCGTCTTTTGTAGAAAACTTCTGGAATAAATTTGATGCATCTTCAGGATTATCAATAATCACATCTTCATCACCTTCAGGAATTGTAGCAAGAATTTGTCCATGACCAGGTGTCAGGATTTGATCTTCCGTCAGGATCTGAGATTGCACCAATGTTCTTACTGTCTTAACTCCAGAATCAGAAACATGAGTTGACTGCGTTGTTTGACTTTGAGAAGTTTGGATTGTCTTCATAACAACAGCATCAGAGGTTTCTCCTTGTATCGCTTTGTCACCACCATCATCTCCAGTATCATCATCATTATTTCTTAATACTATCATTATTTCTTAATACTAGATCAGGTGTACATTTTGTCTGAATAACCTTCTCCCCCTTTTTGACATCAGGATTTGACAATAATTGCAAAATTAAGGAAAGAGAGGCTTGAATTTCAGTTACCTTAGTATCCAGAGAATCAATTCTTTGATTGATTGAGGTTTGTTCTGAAACAACAGATTTCACTTGGGATTCCACTACCCTTAGTTGAAAAGTAGTAGGCACCTTTGTTAAATGATTAAAGATATCAGTCCTCACTTTTTCAGTTGAACCCTTGATAGAATCAATCTCACTCTTCAGGCTTTTGGATAACAGAGTTGTAGCCTTCAGATGATTCTTCAAGTCTTGATTCTCTATAGACTTCACTGCATTATAGGCATGTTCAATAGCAGAAGAAAAACTGATAGATTCATCAGAATTGTGCCATGAATTGTTCCATTCATTCTGTCTAAATGCCTCTGCAGGATCAAAGAAAGGAGTAGAAAAATCTTGTCTCTGATCTTTCCCAGTGGAAGCTTTGCCAGCCATATATGTACTTGATGAACCAAAATTAGTTCCAAGACTAATCTTGAGTGCTGTAGCAAGCTGTTCCTTCTCTTTTCTATTCTCATTATCATCATCACTATCATCATCAGAATTATCATCATCAGAACCATGAGATATATCAGGATCAGGAATGGCAATACCTTTCAGTTTATCCTGAGATTCTGAGATAGGATGATCTATTGGTCTTGAACGAAGTGGCTGTATCAAAATAGGTTCATTATCAGGAGCACCACTAGCGTCAGGATGAACATCGTCAGGATTTGATATGCTTGCATCAGTATTTGCTACCAATGGTTCTTGTGGAGCTTGAGGTTCAGAAGCTGCTTCAACACTTTGAGCTAAAGGTTCTTGTGTGCTTCCCTCATTGACAATGTTCTCGACCAATCTTTCAACAGAAGCTGTAGCTTTGCCTGCATCTTCACTTTGAGAAGATGGTTCTTGTGTAGCTGGAATGTTGATGTCTTCATTCTTCCTTTGAGAAAATGGTTCTTGTGTGACCATTCCACTAGCTAAGCCTTCACCCAAACTTTGATTGAGTGGTTCTTGTGTGGCAGGATCAACAGTAGCTGCTGAATTACTCTGAAATTCAGGTTCTTGTGGGCTTGATCCTTTCAGCTTCTTCTGTCTCTGATAGACTAACTCTTCTGCATTCCTCTTTTTCTTTGATGTAGGTGTAAGACCAACCAAGGAAGCAGTTGTAGAAACCTTCTCCCAAGAATGTCCTCGAATCTGAAATGGAGAGGCTGGAGAGTCTGATAGAGAGACAACTTTTGTTGTTGCATCAGGAATACTAACATCAGGATTTGATGTCTGAATATCAGTATCCTTCATTTGCACTGTCAAAGGAATATGATACCTGCTCTTTGATAATTTCCTTGTCTTTTGTGGTTTTGATGAAGGTACCACAGCTTTAGTAGCAGTATCAGCAACTTCCTTGTTCACATTCATCACAGAAGATATAGGTAAGTCATCCTCTGAATCACTTTCATCAATCAACCTTAACTTCCTTTTCACAGGAACATTCTTAACAACCTTATCAGCTTTCTTGACCAGGACCCCTTGTACACCCCCTTGTATCTTCTTTTTAGTGAGTGGTGTAGAGGAAAAATCCTTTGAACCTGATTGCCTTCCAGACACATCAGTTCTAGCTGATTTCTTTGATTTTACAACTAAAGTCTTTTGAGAGACAGTAGAGGTGGTTGTTAACTGTTTAGACTGTTTAGGTTGCATGCTTGTGTCAGGAACAAGGTGGGTTGGTCCTTGTACCATAGCATTAGAAAGTAGTCCATAACGAGTAGGCATTTTCTGATGTAAGAAAAACCTAACCTCATCAGGAATAAAAGCATTTCCTATAAAACCATTTGCCTTATCACTGTTGACTAAGGACTTAATATTATTCTCAGTAATTCTACAGATTGGTAGAACTACATCATCCTCAAAAACAACATTAGGACATAAGTGATTAAATATCAACTGTAAAAATCTAAGAAAACAGACAGAACCCAACTTATCTGATTTCCTATCACTTAAAGCTTTTAAGATAAAAGACCCATAATCAAACACTGTAGAATGGATAAGAGAGTACCCAATTTTAAGAGATCCTGATGGAAGAGCATCAAAATTTGATGTCTTGTTCAGGAAACAGCGGCTGATTGTATCAAAGAAGAAATTCTATTCCTTCTTAAGCTTTGTCCTAAAGAGATTTCCATATCTCTTTACTTCTCCATTGTAGCCCAGTTTCTTGACAAACTCAAATAGAGCAGAGTCTGAAATCACCCTAGGGACTTTTTCACCCAGAATAGGCAAATGCAATGCCTCTTCTATAACAGCAGGGGTGACATGATGAGTGACCCCATTTGATTCGAACTGCATAAGCTTGGAAAACTTTTCACACAGCTTATTGTTTGTTGACCCAAAAATGATATCATCAACATAAATCTGAACTAACAGCAACTCCTTACCATGATTCAAATAAAATAGAGTTTTATCAATTGCACCTCTTTTGAATCCACTTTCCAGTAAGAATTGAGCTAAGGTTTCATACCATGCTCTTGGAGCTTGCTTTAGTCCATAAAGTGCCTTATCCAGTCTGTAGACATGATCTGGATATTTAGGATCAATGAAACCAGGAGGTTGTTCAACATAAACTTCTTCCTCCAGTTCACCATTTAAGAAAGCACTTTTAACATCCATCTGGAAAACCTTGAATTTCTTATGTGCTGCATAAGCAAGAAATATCCTGATGGCTTCTAGTCTTGCAACAGGAGCAAAAGTTTCATCATAATCAATTCCCTCTTGTTGGGAATACCCCTTTGCAACTAGTCTAGCTTTATTTCTGATAATGACTCCATCAGAATCAGTCTTGTTCTTGAAAATCCACTTTGTACCAACTATTGATCTATTCTTTGGTCTTGGTACCAGTTTCCAGACTTCATTCCTTTCAAATTCATTCAGTTCTTCTTGCATTGCAGTAACCCAATCAGCATCTTTAAGTGCATCTTCAACTTTCTTAGGCTCCTCCTTGGATAGAAAGTTATTATATAAACATTCATTCTGAGTTGCACTTCGTGTTTGAACACCTGTATCAGGATCTCCAATTATCAAATCAGGAGAATGATCTTTTGTCCATTTCCTTGCTGGTGTCAAATTGTTTCTTGAAGTAGATGCTCCCCCTGGATTGGTGTTATCTTGATTGAAAGAATTTGATTGATTTGAAGCTCTCCCTGAATTATTGCTATGCCCTCCTGATGTGTTATCAGGATCTTCACTTGAATCAGTATCTGAAGAATTCTGTCCTGATGATTGAGTTGACTCTGAACTTGTAGTTGAATGCCGTTGCTCCCCCTCAACATTAGCACTACTAGTTGTATCACTATTGTTTGTATCATCAGTATTAGCACCATCAGTATCTGGTGTGTCATCAGGATTTGGTGACCCATCAGGATCTGATGTATTGACAGGATCTGATTCACTTTCTTCAGGTTCCTTGGAAGCTTCATTTTCAAATAACAATCTATCATGCGAGTCTTCAATGATTCCAGTTATCTTCTTGTCATCAAAAGATACATGTATTGACTCCATGACAGTTCTTGTTCTCAAATTAAAAACTCTGAAGGCTCTTGATGTAGGATAACCTATGAATATTCCTTCATCAGCCTTTGTTTCAAATTTCCCTAGCTGTTCAGGATGAGTTCTGAGAACAAAACATTTACAGCCAAACACATGCAAATGCTTCAGACTTGGCTTCTTCTCTTTGAGAGACTGATAAGGAGTGACACCATGCCTGTTTATCAATGTGAGATTTTGTGTATAGCATGCTGTGTTGACTGCTTCTGCCCAGAAATATGTAGGTAATTTAGCTTCTTCCAACATAGTTCTGCCAGCTTCAATAAGAGTTCTATTCTTCCTTTCTACTACTCCATTTTGCTGAGGTGTGCCAGGAGCAGAGAATTGTTGAATGATTCCTTTGTATTTGCAGAACTCTTCCATCTTTGAATTCTTAAATTCAGTACCATTATCACTTCTCAGAATCTTGACTTTGTACTTTGTGGTTGTCTCAATCATCCTCACATGATCCAACAGAACTTCAGGAGTTTCATCTTTTCTATGCAGAAAATACACCCAGGTGAATCTAGAATATTCATCAACAATTACAAGAGTGTACCTTTTCTTACTGATGGACATGATGTTGACTGGACCAAACAGATCAAGATGTAGCATATGATATGGTTCTTCAATAGAGGATTCTGATTTACTCTGGAATGATGTCCTTCTTTGTTTTGCTTTTTGGCATGCATCACAGAGTCCATCAGGTGTATATAAGACATTAGGTAATCCTCTTACTAACTCTTTCTTAACCAACTCATTGATGTTGCTGAAGTTGAGATGAGAAAGCTTCTTGTGCCAATTCCAACTTTCATCTACTGAAGCTTTACTGATGAAACATGTAGGGGAGCCATCAGTATCTGAGAGAATGTTGGCTTCATATATGTTACCATGCCTGTAGCCAGTTAGTGCTATCTTCCCTGTTGCTTTACTGACTACTTCACAATGTGTGGAATAGAAATTGACATGATAACCTCTGTCAGTGATTTGACTAATACTCAACAAGTTGTGTTTTAGTCCCTTCACTAGAGCTACTTTTTCAATGATGACATTTCCAATGATTATATTGCCATATCCCAAGGTTTGTCCAATGTTGCCATCTCCATAAGACACAGTTGGGCCAGCTTTTTCCTCATATTCTGATAACAGGGCTTTGTTTCCAGTCATGTGCACAGAACATCCACTATCCATGACTAACACATTTTTCCTTTTACCCTGCATCAGAATAGTAAAACACTAGTCAGAATGTTTAGGAACCCACACTTGTTGGATTCCTTGTTCATGCATTTTATTAAATTTAACAGCAGAAGACTTTTTGACTTTAGCAGTCCTGACAGGATTTGCTTTGTCAGTATCAGTATTAACAAAAGCATGCTTCATTATGACATTTTCAGTTCTATCAGACTTTGTACTACTTTCAAACTTAGGCAATGGATCATAAAAGTTATAGTACAAATCATGATACTCTTTACATGTATAAATAGAATGCCATAGACTACCACAATGAAAACAGGACTTCTGCGGTTTATAGAGTACTGATCTATTCCTAACATCAGACTTAGGAATATCAGTAATCTTCTTCTTACTCTTCTTACAATCAATAGCAAGATGATTAGAGTTACCACAGTTAAAACAACATTTTCTAGGTGCATTTGGGATATACTTATAACCATTTTCTTTATTGATCCCAACTTTACCATTCCTGTTTCTCTTAACAGTAGCTTCCTTTTTCTTATCTGTAACATCACAGATTTTATCTTTAAGCTGTTTCTGAGACAATAGACCTAGATTCTTAGTGACTTTGTTCACGACAGGTTTAGACTTTATAATTTTAATTCCTTGAGTAGAAGAAGATCCCTTTTCAAAAGTAGAATTGGAATCCTTACCAAAAACAAAATTAACAGGAGTAATCTTAGATTTGGTTGAGTCTATAACATGTCTATAGGTATTTGGACTGACTGTCTCATCAATGACAATTTTCTCTTTCAATTTCTTATCCTCATCTGACTTATATCCTAGACACTCTTTCCAATTCTTAGAGGTATTAATCTCATGAAATTTCCTACCAGAGTCTGTCCCGGTTCTGATTTTCTCATTAGCATATTCAAGTTCTTTTTCAAGGGAAGTACATTTAGATGTCATCTCTAAGTGCATGTGCTTAACATTATCACATTCTTTTTGTACTTCTTGCATACGAGAAAATTCAGCTTCTAATATCTCATTCCTCTTTCTAAGGTCAGACATCTCAGATAAGATTCTAGTATTCTCAGCAGTTTGACTTCTAAAGCTAATATGTAATGACTTTAGAAAACGTCTTAACTCAGAAGCATTATCAGTATCAAAATCAAAGATAGTATTTAGTACCTTATCATCAGGAGCAGCAGTTACATCAGCATTGGCCATTAACGCATAGTTGACTACCTCAGTATCAGATTCTGAGGAAGAGTCCATCCAATCCTTGCTTGATGTGATGAGTGCCTTTGTCTTGTTGCATTCAGAAGCAAAGTGACCCATACCATTACACTTGTAGCATCTAACCTTTGACTTGTCAAATTTGCTACCCTTGCTGTCCTTCTTGATATACTTGTCTTTGTCTGCTTTGAAGGTCTTTCTCTGAAAGTTGCCCTGTCTTCTATTCTTCCTGAACTTCATACTTCTGAAGTTTCTGACAATCATAGCAACCATCTCTTCCATGTCTGAATCAGAAGATTCATCACCAGTATTGGCATCAGGATTGCCATCAGTATTTGATGAAGAGTCGTCAGGATCTGACTCAGCTACTCTTGCTTTCCTTCTAGAGACCTCCATAGCTTTCTCTTTTGATTTTGCTTCTACATTCAAAGCAATTGACTTTGCCTTGCTGCTTTTCTTGTTCTTTCTCTGTTGAACTTCAAGATCATGAGTTCTTAGCATCCCATAGATCTCATCAAGAGACACAATGTTCAGATCATACTGATGTCTAATGATTGAGGTCTGAGTATCCCATTCTTCAGGTAAAGCTCTAAGAAATTTGGTGTTTGAGTCTTCAGTTTCATATACTTTGTCAACTAAGGATAAGCTGTTCAATAGTGTCAGGAATCTATCATATAGATCAGTCAGGCTCTCTTCAGATCTTGCATCGAATTGTTCATATTCTTGAATCAATAGAGCCCTTCTGTTTTTCTTGACAGATGCAGATCCCTGGCACTGAGTTTCCAAAGTATCCCAGATTTCTTTTGAAGACTTGCATGCAATCACTCTGTTTGACATAACAGCATCAAGACCATTGTGCAAGATATTCTTTATCTTTGGTTCCCTGAGTACATGAGCTTTTTCTTCTGGAGTCCATTCAGATTTAGCTTTGACCACATAATGTTCTGGTACAGTATCTGTTCGTTCTACGAACTTTGTTGGTATATATGGTCCATCACGAATCCTGTCCAGATTGTCAGGATCCATAGCCTCCAGGTACATCAGCATCTTTACCCTCCATGTGGGATATTCTGATATCTTCAAGATGGGAATCTTCATGCTTTCATACTTGGTTGTCGACATCTTTAGATCGTATCTGATTCAGAATTAAATCAGTTTGCTCTGATACCAATTGTTGCCCAGTGAATAACAATTGTAGAAGGGGGGTTGAATACAATTGTATAAGATTCTCGACTTTATATAACACAAATATGAAAGATCATTAACAATAACAATAACAGCTTTATTAACTTTGATATAAAACTGTTACAAACCCTCTTAAGAAATTCTGATGTTCTTAAGAGCTGCTAGCTTACAAAAACTCTCTCAAGAAATTCTGTTCTTAAGAGCTTCTCTCCGATTATGTTCTCTCTCTCTGATGAGTACATAAATCGAAACCAAAACTGTGTTTATATAGTGCACACAGCTTCTCTATCAATAACAAGATAAGTCCTAATCATAATAAAGATAGAAACATATCTTTAATCGATAGCTGCATTCTACAAACCAGGAACAAACTTCCATGTTTATCTAGACTCCAAATATAACTCAAAGTAGGAATCCTGATCAGCTTCAAGTCCTGATGATCAAACCTGATCATAGTCTGAGTAGGAATCCTGATGATCAATAAGATACTGACGCTTGATCAAATACTGATGACCATGCAATACTGATGACGTCAGCAATCCTGATCAGTTGAGTCTAGCTTATGACGATCATTGAATTCTGATCTAACAAGTAAAAGTATGGGGGAAAAAATTAATATAAATTTCGTTATATAACCTATTTATATTTATTTTAGAATTTTAAAATATTAAAAAATTTAAGATTGTACTTTCGGTGCGTAGCACGGGTAAAACGCTAGTGTCCTTAAAAAATATTTAGTTATTTATTAATAATTATATAAAATTATATTACATATATATATATATATATATATATATATATTATATTAAAGACGAAACATTGAAAGTTTTGTAGTCTGGTCATGAAAGTTTTTGTAGTCTGGTCACTCTATTCATAGCCGTTAGATATCTCTGATCAAATCAATGAGAACCGTTAGATAAAATATTAAAATTATTATATAACATAATAAGGTTATAATTGCTAATAACTAACTCATTACCACTTTTAGCCAAATTGTATATTCTTTTTTATATTTTCTAACTAAAATTTATACTTTTCTATTTTTCCTAAATAAAACCTCTCATTTTCCAAAAATATCACGAATAGTTCTATTTAATAAAATAAAATAATAATATTATAATTATTAATCACATGCATATCATTACTTTTATATTTTAAAATTCAACGAAAACATGTTACTCTCAATATTTTTTACTAAAGACCCTCTTTTTCCAAAATTTCACGGGCAAACCGTTACTTATTTATTTTAAAATCTATTTTAATACTTTTAATTATTTAAAATGTTTAACACACCTACTTATTTTTTTAATAAATACAATTAATAAAATATAAATAAGAAAAATAATAATTATTAAAAATAATGCGTGCATCGCACGGGTTTTAAGCTATATTATTAAAGACGAAACACTAAAAGTTTGGTAGTCGGACGGACGGATGGACGGTCGATACTTGTGATTTTACTTAATTACCCTTACTTATTTTTAAAAAAAAACTATCACTAAATAATAACATTATTTATAATCAATTACATTTTCAGCTAAAATACATTATTTTTTATATTTTTTCTAATAAAATCCTCTCTTTTTCTAAAAAAAACATGGGCGATTGTCTTTTTTAACAAAAACATGTTACTCTTTCTATTTTTCCTTACTAAAACCCCTCATTTTCCAAAAATATCACGGCAAACCTTTAATTATTTATTTTAAAATCTATTTTAAAATTTTTAATTATGAGCACTTTTTTAGCTGAAACATGTTACTTTTTCTATTTTTTTAATTTTTTAAAGAAATTAATTTTTATAACCAACTTCCTTTTCAGCTGCCTAAAATACATTGACTTTTCTATTTTTTCTAACAAAATCCTCTCTTTTTCTAAAAAAAATCACGGACAATTAACTTTTTCAACTAAAACATGCTACTATTTCTATTTTTCCTTACTAAAATCTCTCATTTTCCAAAAATATCCCGAGCAAATCCTTCCTTATTTATTTTGAAACCTATTTAAATACTTTTAATTATGGGCACTTATTTTTTCAACTAAAACACGTTTCTTTTTCTATTTTTCTTTACTAAGACCTCTCATTTTCCAAAAATATCAGGGACAAACAGTTATTAATTTATTTTAAAATCCATTTTAATACTTTTAATTATTTAAAAAAGTTGAACACGTCTACTTTTTTTTAGCAAATGCAAATTAATAGAATATTAAAACATAAATAATAAAAATAATAATTATTAATAACAATCCGTGCATCGCACGGGTTCTAAGCTAGTATACATATATACACACTAGCCTATAACCCGTGCAAGGCACGGGCTTAAAAATTAATATACTAAAAAATTTTAATGTGAACGAAAAATATTAAAATAAAAGTAAAAATTAATATGATAAATTATAAAATGAGAAACTTAAATATTAATTAGAACATAAAAAAATATAAAAAAATACAGATGATGGGGCTGGGGAAGATAAATGAGGTATTATTAATATTATTTTATAATAAAATAATATTAATAATAAGGACAGATTAAAAATCTAACATGTTTTAATTAAAAAAAGTAATTGTCCGTGATATTTTTAGAAGTGTTTTAATTATATTAACTGTATTTATTAAAAAAATACGTTGACATGTTAAAATAAGTAAGTTTTTTTAATCAGAACAAATAGAAAAGTTAACATGTTTTAATTAAAAAAAAATTAATTGCCCGTAATATTTTTAGATGTATTTTAATTATATTAATTGTATTTGTTAAAAAAATACGTTCACTTGTCAAAATAGGTAAGTTTTTTTAAATAATTAAAAGTATTAAAATAGGTTTTAAAATATATAAGTAAGGGTTGCACTTGATATTTTTGGAAATGAGATATTTTTGTGATAACAAATATAAAAGGTAATATATTTTAATTTAAATGTAACTAGTGTTTTACCCGTGCTACGCACCGAAAATACAATCTTTAAATTTTTAAATTTTAAAAATTTCAAAAAATTATAAATATGTTTTATAACAGAACTTATATTAATTTTTTATCACATACTTTTACTAAATATACACATGCATGTATTAATAAATATAATTTATGTTAATAATACAACAATTGTTACAACTTCAAGTCTGAATCTACAAATCTGAAAATACCACTGAAGAGAAACTCTACGATCGAGGTTTTGAGGCGCCCCGTACGGGATCGGGGGCGGGTTCGGGGACTGATTTCGTGGTCCGGGGTTGGGTGCGGGGATAACAATCCCCGACCCCGAAGTGATCTGACGCTCATCCCTAGTTTTGTTACTGGTTGCTAAGAAAATAGATATTTATAATTAAAAATTAAATATTCAATCGCATAAAATATTGATTGAACAAATATATAAAATGCTACCATCATAACAAAATAACATAAAATACGATATTAGAATTTGTTTGAAATGTATCATCAGTTTTTAAATTAATAAGAATGTGGAACGTCCTAACTCATTTTATAATTATACGTCTTTTTAACTCGATCATCATTGACGTGGATATGTGTTAATTTGTTCCCGATTTTGATTCTAGATTATCACAATAAAATTGTCATTATTAGCTGAATCATGCACATGCTTTAAGAGAAATAAAATAGTTGAGTTATTAAGAATGAGAAAGACAAAATTGATGTCGGACAAATATCATAATTAATTATTTGAATTAAAAAATTTATGTTCACCATGTCATAATTAACAGTGTATGAGGTGATTTTAAATTCTTGTGAGGGCGTTGAAACTCTAGAATTTGAACTAATTTTACCATATTCGAGGCGAAGTATATTGTATTGATATGTACTAACTTTCAATCATTCAAAGATATAGTGAATGTCTGAATTTTTCCTATAATGGTTTTCAATTTTCCAGGATACTGGTTTTCATTTTCTTCTTATGATGAAGGTTTTAAATTCATTAGAATAAATTTTAAACTTACATTAATATGCTATACTTTTAGGATTTTGTATTTAGTACGTCATTACTTTTGACCACAAAGGTTATCGTCAACATTTGATGATATTGACTGCACCACTTCACAATATTTGAAGTACTTAACTTCAATTAATAATATTGATGGGTACCTTAAACGTAAAATAATTATATATAATTATGGTGAAGAGGATAAAAAGAATTTTTTTTCCGAAGAATTTGATTTATTAAACATGATGCCTCTAATTCGGGTTTGAGATGATTTTACCACATTTGCATTTATATGTATATCTACTGATACAGAGTTCACCGGATTATATCTTCAATACTGCAAACTCATAAATAATATATCACCTCCATCTGCATTAATATTTTAAAAGTTTAACAATGAAGAATTGATGAGTCTAATGACTACACCGAATTGATAATGAAATAAAGAAGAAGTAACGTACTGGTTTACTATCTGAACTTCAGAGATCCATAATATGCTTATATAGAATATATTATCAAGCTAATGTGAATATATTTCTTATTTTATTAATAAATTAAAAATATTTAAATAGATGATTTATTCGTTCACGTACAATGTTTAAAAGTTACTTATAAATTAAAATAATTTAAAATTTTATGTTATTAATTCGAATTTATATTGCTAATATTATTTTAATACGGCCTCGAAAACAGTTTAGTTGACCCTACATGTAATTTGTGTAAGATATGTTTAAATTATTTTTTCATCGGTAAATTGAATTTGTAAAACTTCGTCAACATATTTTGTACTAAAATTAATTTCTTTTATTTTTAAATTTTATTTTTGTTTAAATTCAAAAAAATTATACTTACGAAGATAATATGTTGGTTTAAGTATGACTTTAAAAATTACATGTGAATTAAAATAATTCAAAATTTTAAATTTAATTAAATCTATATAGTCTATTATTTTAAATCGGCGTAAAAGACGGCTTAGCTACTAATCAAATGAGACAGATTTAAAATAGTTATAAATTGATAAATTGAGGTAGATATAGTATTAAAATGATTTTTCCACTTTTAAAATTTTAACATACATTTAAAGCATACAATAATGTAACTATTAATCTATATAATTAATATAATATGCACGTAAATAAATGAATAACAAATAATTATTAAAATTATGTATTATAAATTTTATACTTGAAATTGAATTATTAATATCGTATTTAATGTAAAATAGCAATCAAATTGTTTGATTAATAAATATTTATGAAACTTTAATTATAAATATAATAATATAATTGTGAATAAGTTTAAATAAAATGTGATTTAATTAACAAATTTTTTTGTGTGACTAAAACAAATATGTAATACATGGATATTTTAAATCAAGTAATTATTGGATTTAATTAGAATTGTCAACTAATTATGATTATTAAAATATGATGAGAATGATAAATAAGAAAAACAAATATGTAATATGTTTGGTGCATAATTTAGAAGTGGTTTTTGATTGATATTAAAATAATTAATATTTTCTGATTGATGAAGTATATAACATCTAGACTCAAGCATTATAATAAAAGATTACAATAATTTTATACACAAAAGATCCACAAAATAAAATCAACTATTTGAAGTATCTATTAATATATTAAGTAACATTTTATTTAATTTTTCTAACATAATCCATTAACATCGAATTTTTTAATTACAATATATAATATATTGTATAATTAGCCTCACATCTATGTAAAAACCTGAAATTACGACATTTAACAATTAAATAAACAAAAACATAAATTATAAATTAAAGTTGTAAAAGTGATACATTTACTCAAAATATTTCTTAATTAAGTGTTAGATCATAGAGTGGAATTAGATATTTATCTATAAAATAGATGATTATTTATTGAACGCATAGCTCAACAAATAATCGTAATCTCGAAGTATATAAATATAATAAAAAAAAAATATTATAATTAAAAATAAAATAATTTTAATTGATGACCAAATTCTCAAAATAAAAATATATAATAGTGAATGAATTTAAATTTTTTAATATAATCAATTAACATAGGATTTGTTTTTTGACTTTACAGTAAATAATCGATAACTACCCTCACATCTCACATCTCTCTGTAAAAACCTTAAATTACGACCTTTAACAGTTAAATAATCAAAAATATAAATTATTGATTAAAGTCGTAAAAACTATACATATACTCGTAGTGCTTCCTTACTCAATTTGGATCTGGTGGAGGACAACCGTCAGATTCGTAAAACTTGTTATCTCACTTCCAGGGTGATATTAGAAGTTTAATTGTAAAATAGACGATTTTATATTAAATAAATAACACAAGTAATGATCAAATCTCGAAGTATATATTTATCATAAATGATTTAAATTCTAATAAAAAATTATAAACAAATTCTTGAAATATATAAATATAATAGTCAATAGATTTAAATTCTAATTACAAACAAAATAATTTTTGAATTTTAATTGGTTATCGCGCTACATGGATAGTCTAACCACCTTTAGTTAATAAAATTATATGAGTAAAGTTTTAATGGATTTAAATTCTAATTAAGACCAAAATAATTATTGAATGAGGAAAGTTTTTAGATTTTTGTGATTGGTCTAAAATTTAGGATTGACCAACTCTTGGTTAATATAATTAAATGAGGAAAGTTTTAATGAATTTAAATTCTAATTAAAAAAATGTTTTTTGAATTTTGATTGGTTAATCGCGTTGTATGGATAGTTTAACCATCACTGGTTAGTAAAATTATATGAGGAAAGTTTTTGGGTTCTTGTGATTGGTCTAAAATTTAGGATTGATATTTGATTGGTCCTAAAATAATTCAAAGTTTTCTGATTGGTTAACTGATATGTGGTAGACTCGGGTATTATAATAAAGGATTGTCCGTGATATTTTTCGAAAAGAAGTAGATTTTGTTAGAAAAAGGTTTTAGCTATAAAAGGCAATCAACTAGTTACTATTTTTATATTATTTTATTATTTATTAAATAGAGTATTAAAATATGTTTTAAAATAAATAAGTAAGGATTGCACCTCATATTTTTGGAAAATAGAGATTTTAGTGATAACAAATATAAAAGATAATATGTTTTAATTTAAAGGTAATTGTCGTGATATTTTTGGAAAAGGAACCGATTTTGTTATAATTTTTTTTAATTATAAAAGGCTATCAGCTAGTTACTATTTTTATATTATTTTATTATTTATTAAATAGAGTATTAAAATAGGTTTTAAAATAAATAAGTAAGGATTTCATCTCATATTTTTGGAAAACAGAGATTATAGAGATAACAAATATAAAAGGTAATATGTTTTAATTTAAAGATAATTGTCATGATATTTTTGGAAAAAGAGTAGATTTTGTTAGAAAAAAAATATTTTAATTATAAAAGGCAATCATCTAGTTACTATATTTGTTTTATTTATTAAATAGAATAAAAGACCGAAAATCGACCGAAAACCGAAAACCAAAACTTTCAATCTTTCGGCTTTAATAATATAGTATAGATGTTGCTCGTGTTACTTTTAGAAAATTAGTTGTTTAAATTAGAAAATAGAAAATTATATTATGTTTCTATATATATGTTGCTCGTGTTACTTTTAGAAAAAATAGTTGTTTAAGTTAGAAAAAATAAAAAAGGTTATGTGTTTAGCTGAAAAGGGTAAGTGGTTATTTATTAATAATTATATCTAACAATATTAGCATTACATATTTATTTTGCATGTGTTATGTTTAAAACATGAGTTGTTTTAGTTAGAAAATGTAAAACATATAATGTGTTTTAGCTGAAAAAGATAATCAATTATAAATATGTAATAATATTACCATTATATATATATGTTACCTATTTTATTTTTAGAAAATGAGTTGTTTTAGTTAGAAAAATAAATAAAATATGTAATGTATTTTAGCTGAAAAAATTAATTAATTATATATATATCCGATCCAAATTATGCATAGGCCGGCCCAAATACCGACCGACCGACCAAAACTTTTAATTAAATCCTTATATATAATACTAGCTTATATCCCGTGCGATGCACGGTCTTCTTTAATATTTTCTTATTTTTTATTTAGATTTTAGTTATTATATATAATTTGATAAAATTTTAATATATATATATATATATATATATTGGATTTATAAATCTAACAATATAATATTTAAATTTAATATATTATTGACGTAATCAATATTAGTATTTTAGATATTAAAATATAAAATATTTTAAAATAACATATCTAATGATTCGTATTTTTTTACTCTTAAAAATCTAAAAAGGGACTCAAGTGCAAATATCAAAATATGTGCTTGATCAATATACCGAGTTTATTTGAATATACTATTACTTTTATTTTAATTAATTATCTCGTTTAAATTGAATGTTAAAAAAATTATAATAAACATGAATTTCATAAGTTTAATATAATAATAGTACCAATATATCTATCTTTTGTCCGTGTTATTTTTAATTTGAACATGAGTTGTTTCAGTTAAAAAATATAAACAGGTAATATCCTTAAAAAGATAATTAGTTACTTATTAACAATTATATAAAATTATATTAATTTTTTTTATATATACGTCTGCATTACTTTTAAAAAATTAGTTGTTTAAGTTAGAAAATATAAAAGAGGTAATTTGTTTTAGCTGAAAAGAATAACTTGTTATTTATTAATATTTATATAAAACAATATTACCATTGTATATTTATTTTGCATGTATTATATTTAGAAGATAAGTTGTTTTAGTTAGAAAATATAAAACACATAATGTGTTTTAGCTGTTGGTTATGAATATATAATAATATTACCATTTTATATATATATTGCCCGTCTTATTTTTAGAAAATGATTTGTTTTAGTTAAACAGATATATGAAATAGGTAATATAATTTAGTTGAAAAAGGTAATTGGTTATCAATAACTTGGTTTCCATATATGTGTCTTATTTATAAGATGAGTTGTTTTAGGTAAAAAATATAAAAATAATGTGTTTTAGCTGAAAAAGGTAATCAGTTATAAATATATAATAATATTATCATATTATATATATGTTGCCCGTTTTATTTTTAGAAGATGAGTTGGTTTGGTTTAAAAAAAAATATAAAATAGGTAATGTAGTGAAAAAAGGTAATTGGTTATTAATAAATTGATTATATATAGGCCCGTGAATCGGCCCAAATACCGACCGACCGACCGACGACCGACCAAAACTTTTAATGTTTCGTCTTTAATAATATAGTATAGATGCGTAAGAGAGATCTTATCCAAAACTTTGGTCGGTCCTCAGTACTGCCAAAACAATCTCAACCGTTGGATGATATTTTTAAAAATTGACGATCAAAATTATATCATATAAAAATAGAAATTATTATCTAAAAAGGATATAAACCAAAGTGGGAGTATTAGTATTAAAATTGTATTAGAATTAATTAGAACTTAATAAAAAATTCCAGTTCCATTAATACTAATATTCAATTCATACTAAATTAAATTAAATTAAATCCTTATATATAATAAGCGTAAGAGAGATCTTATCCAAAACTTTGGTCTTGTACCGCCAAATCAATAAGGACTATTGATCTTAAAATAGATGAATGAGAACCCTTATATTTAATATTAAAAAGATTTATTTTAATAATATAAACCAAATATGAGTAGTTTTTCTAAGTTGACTAGAATTCTCAATTTAAAAATTCATAACTTCAAATTCTAAGTTGAATAAGTTCATTTGATTATTGGTACATACTTTAATCGTAAGTTGAGTTGGTTTTTTTATTTTAATTTTATTCCTAAGTTGAATAGAACTAATGTAAAAATTCGCTATTTTATTCTTTCTTCAGTTTCAGGGTAGTTTTAATTGGAGAAAAGAATATGTTAAACTATCACTAAATTAAAGATTATTTTGTGAATTTTATGTGGGCCATAAATTTGTTTTCAAATATGATTTTTAGAACTCAAGATGGAACATAAATAATGTATTGAGCGTATAAAACGTAATAAATAAAATCTAAAAACTAATAACATAAAATTAATATAATTATAAATATTAAAAAAAGAGTCGTGCATTGCACGTGTTATAAGCTAATCAATACTATTATATAATAGACGAAACATTAAAAGTTTGGTCGGTCGTTGGTTGGTACATTTTTTTGGTACATTGTGATTTTACTTAATTGCCCTTATTTAACTGTACTTTGTGTTTTTACTTAATTACCCTTACTTATTTATAAAAATATATTATTAGATAATAATATTGCCTATTTATAACCAATTACTTTTTTTTTTTACCTAAAATTCATTATTTTTTCTGAAAAATTTCTCTACTTTTCCAAAAATATCACGGGCAATTACCTTTTTTAACTAAAACATATTAGTTTTTCTATTTTTCCTTACTAAAACTCATACTTTTCCAAAAATATCATAGGCAATTTCATTTATTAAAATAAAATAATAAAATTATAATTGCTAATAACTAACCAATTACCTATTTTAGCCAAAGTGTATATTCTTTTATATTTTTTCTAACTAAAATTTTACTTTTCTATTTTTTGCTAACTAAATCTCTCATTTTCCAAAAATATCACGGACAGTTCTATTTAATGAAATAAAATAATAATATTATAATTACTAATAACTAACTGATTAGCTTTTTTTGCCAAAGTGTATATTCTTTTTTATATTTTCTAACTAATTTTTTTCCTAAGTAAAACTTCACAATTTCCAAAAAAATCACAGGCAATTCCGATTAGTAACATAAAATACTAATAATTAACCGATTACCTTTGTTAGCCAAAGCGTAAATTCTTTTTTATATTTTCTAACTAAAATTTCTCCTTTTCTAAAATTATCGCAGACGACATCTATCTATACTATACTATTAGATAATAGCCGAAACATTGAAAGTTTTGATTTTCGATTTTCGGTAATTTATTTTATTAAATCTATCTATTTGTACTATTATATAATAGCCGAAATATTAAAAGTTTTGATTTTCGATTTTCTCACATATATTACATAACTACAAACTCTTTCAATTATACTTTAGTTAGAATTCAAAAACATGACTTTTTTAGAAAACATGTATATTTATATTTATATTATTACAATAAAATATATTGATAATTTAGACGGTTACTTGACTGACATGCTTACTAAGCTAATAAAATTTTATACAATCTATAATGTTTTTTAGATTTGAAGTATTAAAGTAATACTTTTAATTTTTTTTAAAAAGGTTGCATTTTTAGAAATAGTAAAATCTCAAAAAATTTAAAATTAAATTTCAAAATTAATATTAAAGTTCCGCATGTATATGCTAGTTTTTATATATTATAGATAAGTAACATCGGCCAAAGTCCAAACATGCCCATTATTATTATTATAAATCTGAATTTAGGGTGAATTCTTGAGTTTGAGTTTTGTCTATTCGTCTCTCCGGATTCACCAGGTCTTTCTTTACAATGGTAATTTGGTTCGATCTTATATACTTTGATTTATTTATTTGTTAATTAGTTATCTCACACTCTTTATATCCCTAATTCATTGTTTGATTTATCCATGTTGTTGTATATATGTGTGTGAGTATTTAATCCTAATTCAAAGCTTTATGCATTTAGGGGTTGGATGGGATCTCTCTTTTGGAGGTGTTTAACGTAGTATACTTAGGCAATGATGAAATAGGGCCTGAGAAGCAGCTCGGTAAGATCAAAATGGAGTTCGACAGTGGTAGCAAGGAACTGTACTATCAAACTAAGATAGTTGAGAGTAACCCAACGATTAAATTTGGGGATACCATCTTTCCCACCAATGAATTAACAGGACCAATCTGTTCTCTGAAAGAACTTGATATGCAGTTTAATCTCTTTCTTGGTGCCTACAAGGCCTCTTTGGTGTTAAAATTTGAACCTTATAGGGATCGGGTTTGGGTTGAGGATCGTAAAATCCGATCAGTATGTGGTACTGGACTGATTTCTGTTATGTTTGGGTGTTTATGTAATGCTACGGTAGCCAATCTGAAAATTAACGTCTCTGGGGGCACACATGTTCATGGAGTTGTTGCGGCTAGAAACAGCCAATTGAACAATCCGTCGTGTACAAGTGTGCTGTTTTGGAAGAGTTCAGCTAACGAAATTGAAGTGGGGTGTGATGGAGTAATCCCATTGTTGAAATCGCGGGTTGGTGTGCCATTGGATTCTGAGCTTTATGTGGATGTTGCTTTGTATGTTGATGGTGAAATTCACCAGGAAACTATCTCTTTTGTTCCTCAAATAGAAGGAGAGAAACGTGAGGAGATTCTTGTTCCTAATAAGGAGACGAGGATTAGTGTGAAAGTCAAGTGGGATATTAGGAGAAACTCTGTATATTCCACATATCGCTCTTTCTATGGGGAATGGGAGGACGAATATGATAGTGACGAGGATAGTGACGAGGATAGTGAGGGGTAGACTTTGATGGAGACCCTCTCTTGAAGCACTTTATGAAGGAATGAATAGGAAAATTAATTAATCTATGTCGTGAAAGGGTTATTTAGGATCTATCTATCTTGTAAGGAAAACATCTTTTGTGTTTGACGTTGTTTCATATATAAGAAGAATTGTGTGCTTTTGTCTTGCAAATTCTGGTATGTGGAATAGGATTAATTAGAATTGTGTGCCTTATTGGTAATAGGATTGCATATGGAATGCTAAGTCCAGACTAGCATTGAAATCCCTGTTTGGTTGATTTTATGTTCTTGGATGTAGTCAAAAATCCTGTTTGGTTGTTCTTGGATGTCCTTTTTGAAATCCCTGTTTGGTTGATTTTATGTTTTTGAAATCCCTGTTTGCATATGGAATGCTAAGTCTAGACTCAGTGAATATAATTGGTAGCAAACCCTCAGTGAATATAATTGGTAGCAAGATTTCAATAGATAATGGATAAGAACTTCTCCCAGTCTGCCTGTTGTATTCAATCCAACAGTTGGTGACTTCGTGTGCCTTGCCTCATCCACCTGCTTTCACTTCAATCTCAGTCTTCGATGATAAACTGTTTTCCTTCTTATCAGACTTGGTTTGACTACTTGAGAGTGCTTGTTTCCTTTGACGGGCGCGGCTAGTCACTATTGGCCAACTCCATCCCTCATCCCTCGCAAAGCTTCTGCGGTTGAATCACTTATGTCCAGCAGATATTGTAACCGCGATAATTTTTCAGACACTGCATCGCTCTTCAGGTAAACGAGGAACAGATCAGAAAGTTCCTCCGCCACCTCCCATGACAATGGTTTAGATGGTACAGCCTTGTCGCACGCCAACATATCATTGAGAGAGGAAACCTGTTCGGACAAGAATGTAAAAGCTTAGTAATACATAGTGTATTGCAATTTGCAATGTTTCATTTTCAAAGTAATACACAAATTTCGCAAGACGTAGGAGAAGTACCGTATATAACTGATTTATAACACTTTTTTTTTCTGAAGAAACATAACAATTTGATTAATTCAAATTATAATTATATAATTTTACATATAACAAATATAAATTCTAAGAAGTGTATTTTGATAATTTAAACCAAATATAAATTTTCTATATTTAATAGAATTCTCCATGTAAAAAAAAAGTCCGTGATTTTCTTTTCTCTTCCATTTATTGACAATTCAAGTTAGATAAAAATTGTTAAACCATCATTAAATTAAAGATAATTTAGTTATCTTCATGTGAGCTGTAAAATCATCAAAATCTGATTTTTAAAATAAAAGATAAAGTCCAAATTAGTAAAGTGAGTATTAAAATTCTAATAATAATTATTATGTTATCATTATTTTAACACCAATTTAGTTACTTTTTTCTAAATTGTTTTAAATTTAGAAATCTATGTTTCTTTCAATAAAAAATTAAAGTCAATTTGAGAAAAATTCAAATCAGCAAAGAATAAAATAATACGAGGATAAAATTTTATCAAATTGTACATATTTTTATCCTGTTTATTAAGTTTAAAATAATAACTAATCAAATATTATTTATTATTAAATAATAAAATTATACGCAAATGGTGAATTTGTTATATAAGGACACATCTACTAAAAAGAGATCTAATTTCATTGTTAGTATGATTATATTTAAATACAAAAAATGTGTATTTTAAAATTTTAAACTCAGCTACTGAAAAAGAGACATAACTTTTTTAACCTTTATACAGTGTAAATTATTAAATTCGAAACGTTAAAAGTTTGTTAATCAGTTAGTATGGTAACTTTCCAAAAAATCGTATTTTTACAAAAAATAATATAAAGTAACCTATGTTTGCAAAAAAAAATGAAAAAAGTCTTATTTTTCAGAAAAAAAACCTGTAAATTTTAATATGTTGTTGGTAGATTCAAACATTAGATCATTCTACATAATCATTTTACTGGAATATCTAACGATTCTCAACTATTTAATTTGAAAGAATCCAACGATTATGAATTGAGTGATCAAACAAAGCGACCAGACTTACAAGGAAGCTTTCATTATTTAGTCTTTAATATAATAACATATATATTTATGGGATATAATAATAACAAAATGGATTTTATATAGAATTTTGATCGTCAGGGTGTACTACTACTTTAACAAAAGAACTAACACGGAAAAAATATTTTATATTTTAATTGATAATTTTCTTTTTCAAAAGTTCAAAGTTCATGCATCATCAACATATTAATATATATATATATATATATATATATATATATATATATTAGGACAAAGAAAAAATTGGTTTTGATAATTTTATTGAGTATTGATAATTAGAGTTGTTCTTAACGGTTTTGATATTTGATCATCAATGGTTATAATAATTTGTTCGTAAAAAAAATTACGCAAAGATTTAACACACAAAATTGATATGAATGTAATAAGACATGTCACTCTATTCGTGATTCATTTTTTAATTTTTAGTATTTTTTGTTATTTACAAAAATTTTGCGATGAAGATGAACAACCCCGACTATCATCATCATTGTTTCGGCTGCTTCTTCTTTTCAATTTTTAATTATATGCTCTCTTTATAGCAAACGGAAATATTATTGTTGGAACATATCCGTTAAATATAGGCGTTGAAATATAGCTATTAAAATGAAGCCGTTGAAATATAACCATTTTAATAAAGTTCAATATAATCGTTGCAGATTCGAATTTGAAAATAACAGTAATATATTACTTTTCAAATATAGTTAACGATTATAACTAATTTCGTTAGAGTCAAACACCTTTTCGATTATCTATAATTTAGCCGATCAATATTTTACTAGATTCCAGCCAACCATTTTACATAACGTGGTTGGAGATGCTCGGCTCCGACGACGGTGTTCAAACTTCAAACTCAATACGGACTGTACTCGTGTATTAGACTACCGGTGATCGATTATATTGGGCTACTAACAAGTGTACAACCCAGATATAAAATTAGAAACCCAACAATTTAAACGAGGGCTTATCTCGTTTCAGTTCTTTACCACGCCTCTCCTAAGTTGGGCCTGACTCTTGGGCCTTGACTGTTTTTTTGTTGTGAAGGGCTCTTCCGAGATAAACATGTAATTCAAAAAATCAAATTAAGCTTTGTGGTTATTCAAGCTAAAGGATTCAATATTTCAATAGTTGGCTTACTTATTTCTGAACGCAAAAATGTTGTCTAAATTGAGGGATGTCCCTCTAGTTTATGTTAAATGATCAATTAATCAAATAGTTCCCTTTCTTGCTTGTGAGGCTTGCATTTTGTGTGATCGTAGTTATAAGGGATGACCTGACTATAGACGAACAAGACTTGCGTCTAGGGTCCTATATTCTATATTTAAGGACCTCAAAGCGCATTTTGATCAACACTCTCTCAACCTCAGGACCGGCCCTGATCATAGTCTCAACGAGCTTGATGCTCTTACAGTTTTCTTCGATGAAATGGTTGCTGATTTACGACAAGTAAAAAAGGAAATAACTTGGCTCCCCACCTAAATGAAACTTCAATACCCAATCACTTATGCCGACGACAAATTAGAATTGGTTGGATTATAAACAACGCAATCCAATGTTTCATCATGTTGGAATCTGATTTGCTTGACTAGTTTGTGTTGGGGGTAAGATTCCAAATCAGGAGAGTGGAATGTGTAGTGTTTGCCATTAAACTTTACCTCATTTCATCAGCTGTTACCAATAATCGTCTCGTGTTCATGGGATATAAGTTAAAGATTCCATCAACTTTCTCTAAAGAGTGACAACTGAAAGCAAAGCCTGTTATAAAATGTTGCACTCATGGCAGCAAAGCCTCAATTCACCTGATTCGTTTTCCTCGAGATTACTGGCAACTTGTCTGTGTTTTCTGCTAAGCAAGAGTACTGCTTAGTGTCAATCTACGTCAAATTATAACTAATATAATGTCCGAGATTCCTTATAAGGAGTTTACAAGTCGAAGATATACATTTTTCAATTTATAAGTTACTTCTAAGATTAGAATTTCGATTTAACGGTTATCCGTATATTGCAAGTTTAATAATTTCCGTAAAATATTGCCGGTGGATGGTAATTCTGCGAAGCTTAAGAACACCATAAAAGATATGTTTGGTGACTAGCGATCAAAAAAGAATTTATTATATCGATTAACTTGGCAATTCGTCGTGTACTTTTGTGTTTCGTGTATCTAAATGCTAAACCCAAAATTATCCGTTTAGGTTTTGTGTAATTTCGTGTTCGTGTACTTTTCGTGTCGTGTTTTCGTGTAATTTTAATTAATAATAGTAAATAAAATTAAATAAGTAAATGTATTGAAATATTAAAATTTAGATAATATTTTTACAAATATGTATTAAAATTATATATTTACAAATAATCTTATAAATTTATGTATAATCACATAATTAAATGTTAAATATCTTATAAAAATGTTAAAATATCTAATATAAATATTTATTTATTTATTTCGTGTAGTTCGTATCGTGTACTTGAAGGGTAACATAAAACCGACATTAAAATTCGATCAGTGTATTTTAGTATTCGTGTATTTTCGTTTCGTGTACTAAAAATATAAACTGAAATGCTAAATTTTTGTGTCATTTTATGTGGTGTCGAAAATTATCTGGTTTAGTCTAAGTGGGCGTACGAGTACATGTTAATTTTAGTTGTTGTATCATGGTTTGTTGGTGGGTAAGGACACCAATGATAAATTATTAGTATTGGAATTCTTTCTGGACAACAAAGTATCACGTTTATGTGTGTGCGTGTTCGGGGTATCATAAAAAATTTGACTTATATCTTAAAATAAATAAGTGTCATATAAGTGATAAGTTGATGAATTCTTATAAGTTATACGGATGTTTGGATAAATTTACTTATAAGTTAGTGAAGAATTTGCTAAATTAAATTTGAAAAATTAATTTTTAAATATAATGATTTCAACACTTGCATTTTAAATTAAAAAAATATTTAAAAACACAAATTTAAAAATATAAAATATTAGAAAAATAAAGATTTCAAAGAATAAGTTAATAAATTAAGTAAAATGTTAGTGATTTCTAACATTCAACTTATCAACTTATAAGTTATAAGTTATCAAATAAGTTGAGTACACAAACAGCCCTCGTAAATTCTTATCAAAATTAAGGTTACCCAAACGGGCCCTATATACTAAAGAATCCACTAAAAAAGTTTTTCCTTTAACTAATTAATTTAAATTTATAGTAAATGTTTTAGAGCTGGGTGATTCAATATTTATAAAAATCAATGTGCTTCCCATTTCAAATGATCATTAAAAAAAATAAAAAAAAAAGAATTAAATTAAAATAATGTAAATCATCCCTTACCTTACATCAAAGCAGCTCGCAAATTAAGAATCCTATCCAACTGCATGACTGCATCATAGGATTCAGGTCTACAAATTAAGAAGATACTCTCTGCGAATGAATAAGTATTTTTAATAAACCTTATTAATTCTCAGTCAGATGCGACATGACATAAATATAGCAAAAATAAATAATAGTAATGTGCATGTCAAGATAGTCTTAAAAATCGATTAACTCGGACGAGTATTCGGATTTAAATATAGTAAGAATCCTGTACATAAATTTATCGCAATTCTTGTTAAAGGAAGACTCAAATTACGTAGGTTAGAAAAGAAGCAGAAGACAAGTCTCAAACAAAGCAGCAGACAGTCCCTTTAATATGTTACCACCATTTTGAAACAAACAATATGTATGAAAATGCAAATTTGATCCATTACTGCTTTATTCAATACCCTGAATCTGAACCATACATGTCACAAGACTAATATTGTAAATTAAAAGACCTGCAGGAATACCCAACTTTATTCACAAAAAACTAAAATCCTTCAAATAGTTCCGAACGCTAAAAATGTATCGACTCATTTACGGTCCTACGGATTCGAGGATCCTTCTCAAAGGGGCGAGCCAATAGAGGAGGAATCCTAAAAATAGTTGCGCTCAACAGAAAAGTTGAGAGAAAAAACAAAGCGAAAGTGGAAGGAAATAAAGATCTGAGGGGGAAAGAGTAAGTGGGTTACAAGTTGTTTGCTCACGCAAGCAGTTTCTAGTTTACATGACACGCGTCTCCCTACTTTTTTCATAAAATGTGGAACTTCTGACACATTCATATATACACATCATGTTTTGTCCACCGTTTATTTGCCCCCTATAATTTGTTAGAGATCTTTTTTCTTATTCGATTTTATCTGCTGGTCACAACAAAATTGGCTGTATACTCTCTTATTTGACCCAAATTAAAGTTGTGGATTTGTATATATCTGGCCACTTTTTAATTTTAATTTTTTGAATTTATTGTTTTTAACTTTCTTCCGAAAATAATTTAAACCAACAACCTCCAATTTCGTGTTGTTACGAAATTACTCCAACAATAATATATGTATTGCAATTACTTGAATGGTAAGTAGAGTTAAAGTATTGTAATTGTTTACGATGAATCAGTGTTGTAAAAAGCGGGAATCAGAGTTAATCGGTGAAGGCATCGTTCAGAGATTAATCGGGTAATCGGGGATTAATCGGAATAAATTTAATATATAATTGTTTCGTTATTTTAACTAAACATATCTTATTATGATATATTTATGCAAATATGTTAAAAATGTTATATAATTGTAATAAATAAAATTTTGAAGATTTAACTTTTCAATTAGAGATCAATTTAAGAGAAAAAATAAAGAAAATTTATGATTTAGGCGTCTAAAATTATAATTATATGTACAAAAATAATATTTTTTCCTATTGTTTAATCAAGTTTCTACCTTTTATTTTTTTTTAATTTTAACTATTTTTAAATAATTAGCCCGATTTTTTACCGATTAATCCGTTTTTTGACCGATTCAGCCGATTTTTGACCGTTTTTCTGAAAAAACGATTAATTAACCGATTTTCGCTTAATTAGTTCGGTCGCCCGCCGTCTAGCGATTAATCGTCGATTTTTAAAACACTAACGATGATAGACCATATGTTCTCTAAATATATTCTTTTTCCCTTCCCTGTCAAATTTGTTTGCAAATAGTAAGTAATTTTCTCACGATCAAGCTGATTCTTTCTAATCAAACTTCAAACAGCTTTTTTTTTTCCAAGGCACTGCCATTGTTCAGCATGACAGGTTAATTAGTTGCTCTACTTCCCCTTGAAAGGAAGACTATTTTGAGGCGAAATTATTTAAAAATAGCTAATGTAATTATTAGAGCAATTTCAATGGAAGGTGTTAAAAGGGTGTTAACACCATGTGGGCATGAAATCTTTATTAGTGCTATGCATAAGTTGTTATCATTGCAGTGTAAAATGACGTGGCATGAATTACGGGTGCCAAAAATTGACATTCTATAAAGTAGACTGTCAACTTCATTTGTGATCTTAATATTAAAATAAAATATGTTTTTTAATATATATATTATTTTATTTTTTTTAAAATTGGCATCTAGAATTTTCAACAATTGAAGCGTTTTATAAAAAATAATATTTTTAATTACGTGACAAAATAAATCCCCTTCAAAAATACCATTGCTCTTACCCTCGGCATGTTCGAGCATGTTGAGTTATACTCATGCAATGCCGTGCATCTTTTCTTTTCTCTTCATCCTACCGTGATGGTTAACATTTTTTAACCTCCTTCCACAAATCGAACTAAAAAGTTGACAATTGTAACTTTGAAAAAATTGGATATACACTAAAAAAGCAAAATAAATTTAAAATGAAAAATAGAAAAAGCTCTTCTTTCCTAAAAGGAGGCACTAGAGTGCCAGCTGGCAGTTTTAGAAGTGCCACGTATCCTATTTCTGTTGGCTTCCTCAGTCAGAAGCAAATAAATACCCCCTCCTCCGGTTCTTCCATCAACTCGATCTATCTTAATTACTCCACCCTCATATTCTCTCTTCTCTCTTCACACCCTTCCATTTCCTCCTCTTCCCTTCTTTCTAAACCCCCACCATATTCATCACCTACCTTCTCCCAAGTTGGTGTTACCCACACACACACAAATATGGCTGAAAATCTTGGAGAACCACCCAAAACCCCTCCCATGGATTCACATAACTTTCAATTTATAATGTCCTCATGCTATCCTATCACCCTCAAGGTAACTTTTCTTTAATATATCACCTTATAAGTACGAAACAGTTATCAGTTCTCCTAAAATCTCGTCGCTTAACGCATAAATATCAACTTATATGTATATTCATAAATACATAATAGTTAGCTGTTCTCCTAAAATCTTTTACATAGCATGACAGGTTATTTTCGGTACGAAAAATGTGATCACTTCTGGGGACACACCGACGAATATGTACAAGAATTACAGCTAGATTTATAGAATTATGAGGGTGATCGATAATTGGACTATCTATCTACTTGACTTGAGTTGACTCATAATTTTGACTTATTAAATCTATTTTTATTTTTATTGCAGTTCATAGACGTGTGTCACCGGGTGAAAGTACAAAACGAGGCCACAACAACCATCACAAAAATGTTCAGTACACCCGGTCCTACATCGCCGGTTCAAACAAGTCAAGAACGAACCATTTTAAACAACATAACCGGCATGGTTTCTCCTGGTGAAATCCTAGCCGTTCTTGGTCCATCAGGTAGTGGCAAATCAACGCTTCTCAATGCCCTAGCTGGTAGACTTCACGGTCATAATCTCACCGGATCAGTCCTAGCCAATGGTCGCAAACTTACGAAACCGGTTCTTAAAAGAACCGGGTTCGTTACACAAGATGATGTTCTTTACCCTCACCTTACTGTCAAAGAAACCCTAGTGTTCTGCTCATTTCTCCGTTTACCGAACACTCTTTCGAAACCCGAAAAAATCTCGATAGCTAAATCGGTGATCGTTGAGCTCGGGTTAGAAAAATGTGAGAACACAATTATTGGAAATAGTTTCATACGTGGAGTTTCGGGTGGAGAGCGAAAAAGAGTGAGTATAGCTCATGAAATGCTAATAAACCCTAGTTTGTTAGTTCTTGATGAGCCAACATCAGGGTTGGATTCTACGGCAGCTCATCGCCTCGTATCGACGTTGAAATCACTAGCGGCGAAGGGGAAGACGGTGGTGACATCGGTGCATCAACCGTCAAGCAGGGTTTATCAAATGTTTGATAAGGTGTTGGTTTTGTCGGAAGGAAGGAGTATTTATTTCGGGAAAGGAAATGAAGCTATGAATTATTTCGAGTCCGTTGGATTTTCGCCGTCTTTTCCTATGAATCCTGCTGATTTTCTGCTTGATCTCGCTAATGGTACGTATACAAATCTTTGTTTTTATGTTCAACATACATTAGTTTGTTAGTGTATTCTGTTTATATAAATTCATGAAATATCACAATTTACCATGCAGTAAAATAAATTATTACACCAATTATCGAAAAGCATATTTAATCGAGTTCGGCACATATTCGAATACGACGGTATATACGGATAACATCATGGTGATATGTAACGACATGTTAAAGTCGACTGTATACTGATTTATTCGCGAGGGTATGCATGTGAGAGGCGCAGGCACATACACACAATATACTTGAATACGACACTACATTTGCCTCAGTTTCAAATAATTTCTCCTTTTCTGTGAAATCGATGGGCAAGTTGACGATAAAAGCAGGCATGTTGACTTTTCTTAGGCCTATTTATTCAATCCGTGTAGAAAAAATAGTACAAATATTAATTGAATTTGGTCGATTTAATTAAAACCTATTGTCGTGAGCACTAGATTCTTAGGCATTTAGCAGAAACAAAAGGATTGGTCCACAAACGCAGTTAGCTCTAGGTTGGGGGCAACACTAAGGAAGATATAAATATATACATGTCTCCACTTGTTACAACTTGTGTCCAGGCTTTATTCATAAATATTTATATTTATTGACCAAAACTCTATTTATTTAGTTAACTAGGAATAAAATCTTAATTTGATATTTGATCCCAGGATGCCAAATGTTATTTTGGTATAATGTATATTTTATACACTTTCATTCTGAATTCTATAGGACAAGTATATACTAGCAATATTTCTCACGGCTTGTTCCAGAATGATTTTCTTAGAAAGAAGAGAAAATAAATTTAAAAATTAGGGAAGAAGTTCCGTTTATATTTGTATCCAAAATCTTTTTCTCACTTTTGAAAAAATTTGAAGAGAAGAGAAAATTATTCATTTTCTATTCTTTTATTTTCTTTACTAAGTTTATTCCTTGTCCATGCCAGATATATATCCTGACTTTCATGCACAAAGGGACATAGCCAACAACCTGGCCTGTCTAAAACTAACCAATAGTTTTCAACAATTTAATCTCTTAAATTCCGAATGAAAAATCTATTATTGATATAAAACCTTACAACGGAATTGAAATGTAGTAAAAAGACCGAGACATGTGTGCGTGAGTATTGAAATATGTCGGGAAAATCATTTTATTGTGTAGTATATGGTAATGGCGGTGAGTGTTGAGTACGTAAGACTATTGCTTTGATTTACGATGTAGAAGTTTTATTGTTAGAGATAGATCTGATCTAGTATTAAAAAAAGGAGGAAAAAAAAGACTAAAAGACATAGATTTTAGACCCTTTTTGTTTTGGAACTGTGAGAAGTGATCCAAGGGAGATATTGCTTTAGAATCATTTTTTCCAAGTGCTATTTTCCAATGTGGGATCAATCGATAGGACAGTTGGGTCCATTAAAATAAGCAAATCATGGATAATATTTTATTCTTAAGGCCAAAAAATTTGTAACAAAATAGAGGGCCATACTGTCCATTTTTTTGCACTACAGAGATAACCATTATGATATTATGGACTTTAAAGATATAGTTGAGAGATCATGTCAATTGTCAAACACTTTCTTTGATACTGAAAGATATGCAACATTGAATTGTTAGTACTACAGGTTAATTTATGAGTGATGTACCATGTATGTACATTTATATATGTATGCATAAAAGGGTGTTTTTCCATGATTACCGTGAATATCAATCATCTACTGTGTTATGAAACATAGCGGCAGTCGTCAATATAATACACAGTGATAGGTGATTTGTATTCATATGTGATTGGGGACCAAATTTTTTCGCAAAATACTTGTTTATATATCTAGCCCATGTAGGTTGAACCTTTTGATCAAGATTTTGATGCAGACCATAACGTAATGGAACACCTTGAGAATAGGATTGCAATCTGTATCGGAATCTAAATCTTTCATTTTTAAGTCACTAAGTTTGAAATTCGAATTTCTACTCGATTCAACTCGACTCGACTCGCCTGGCTTAATTAGGCCATACACTTGTAGGACATAGGTTACCCCATTAGATAGACTTGTGTGTTGTGGTGGTTGCTACCTTCCATCAGGAGCTACATTGAGTCAACCTTAAGAAATGTAATTACTCTAATTCCTTATCTAGTATACGCCGCACTGCCCCCACAGTCCTAGTCTCTCATCGTTACATGGTAGGCTCTGTGTTCCTTAGTTTCGAGATTTCATTTTTTCACATATTTTATTAACATTAATTTACATGAAATGCACATTAATTTACAAAACGTTTTCTAGCTAAATCGATACCCAGTCAAAGTTTTACACTAAAAAGGAACTTTTATTGTTTAAATGTTTAGGTCATGGTGCGAGATCTAAACAGAATAGTGTCACACATGCATAAATCATTCGTAAACGACTGGACTGCTTTTTCAACCCAATAATAGACTGGTGGGCCATGCCAAACCTTTGGTCCATCTTTAGAACCTCAGAATTATTTATCGAACTGAATCTAAAACGAAATCAAAGCCACCTTTTGCACTAACCTAAAGTAAGTGTAATGGTCATCATCTTCTCCAATTAAGATGTTAGGTTTTCTAATGATGGTTTTAGATCAATTATGGGAAGATGATGGCACTGCTTGCGTTAGCAGCAGCAATGCCTCTGGCAATAATATCTTTAAGCACCAACCTCATATTAATTAAATAATAACTCGTTTAACCCTAGTTTAACTCTTCGTAGATACGTACTCACTTATCTCGTTCAAATTTTTTGAAAAACAGGATAACGACATTATCCTTTGAGGAACGATTTGCAGATATATATGAACTCATATTTCCTTATCATTCGTCTGACACTTGTCACCTTTATTCATACCATTGATTTGATCCCACATCTTCTTTTATCCTCTATCTTTATAAAAGAAGAAGAAAAGAAATTATTATTTTTACTAGAATTTTAAATTTATTTTCTGCCGACTGGGTTGCACAAGATCTTTCTCCCTACAAATTCCCTGTACCCATAATTGTGTTTAAAAAACTGTGTTTATAACATGGAGTGTTCATGTCACCCACCACGTGTTAAGATTAGACACCAACTAATAAGAAATATAAGAATCAACAAAAAGAAAAAATATGAATCATATCCTTTCTTCTTTTGTAGTTAACAATTGAACAATTCATTAGTGCTGGTGGGGGAGGCTGCACCGCTGCAGCCATGGCCCTTACGTATATCTCCTTTCCTTCTCCCTTTTTTGTGCAGCTACCACCACCCAGCTTTAGTGGATGCAGACCTTCCCACATTAATCATCTTCAACTAGTTCTCCTCCTTTTTATACTACTTCATACGTATACGTATCTCGAAACAGATAATTGGTGCATCATATCTTTTTATATATATATATATATATTAAACATGATTAATTATTTTAATATAGGAATAAGTATTCGTTATGTTGCTTAATCGTTAATAATAAACGTATTAAGTAATATTACAACAATCATTTCTGATTTTTTCATACTTGGAGTATTTGTTTTGGGAAATGCTATTTCCAGAACCGTTTTTTAATTTTCAGAGCGATATATGTTACGTATAGGGTATACCTCATGCATTCACAAAGTGTCACATATTATCTTACAATATGCTACAAATAACTCTGGAAATAAAATAAGAGTTCTGAAAATAACATTTTTCTTTGTTTTTACTCACTTTTAAGCCCATCTCATTACTTAATCACATTATCAAATAGACAAGAATTTAATAATCTTAGTGCGATTTAAGTGTACTTATTATATATTTTGATCAACTGACCATGACACTCACCTTAATATGTCCATAAAGGCTGTAATATTTTATTTATATGTGTCTACATATAACATGCTAATGTATGATTGTAAAGATCTTCTTAATTTTATAATTACTAATCTTAAACATGTCAAATAGTGATTTGACAAATCTGGCATCTAATCACAATGGAATAATACCTAATCACTCACTAATATATTATGCATTATGTTTTGCTGACAACTCGTTTTGCATGTAGATGTCAAGTGTTTGTCTACAAATATTCCTGTTAATTATTAATATAAACATTTGCTTATACTTTTTTAAATATGTTTCATTCTTCGATGAAATCAGGATTGGAAAAAATTATTAACTTTATTTTACGAGATCAGTCGAGACTCCTAGCCCGTTATTAATGGATTGTTGTGAAATGTGCGAATCACTGTATACAAATGTATTTTTTCTAATTAATTTGTGTTGATGTATTTTTTAGGGGTGTGTCAACTTGAGGGTACTACAGAGACGGACAAACCAAATGTAAAGCAAGTACTTGTATCCTCCTACAACAGCTTGCTAGCTCCAAGGGTGAAAGCAATTTGCATGGAAGCCACAAACCTGATTCCAACAGAGACCAAAATCCAATCTACCGGATCAGCTACTAAAACCCGAAATCGCAATGGATGTTCAATGTGCATTTCCACTTGGTTCAGTCAGTTCAGCATTCTCATGCAAAGAAGTTTAAAAGAGCGAAAACACGAAACTTTGAACTCTCTTAGGGTTTTCCAAGTTCTTGCAGCTTCATTGTTAGTTGGTTCTATGTGGTGGCACTCGGATTATCATGATGTTCAAGACCGGCTCGGTGTTCTCTTCGTGATTTCCATCTTTTGGGGAGTGTTTCCATCGTTTAACGCTGTGTTTGTGTTCCCACAAGAACGAGCTATTTTCATGAAAGAAAGAGCTTCTGGCATGTACACATTGTCTTCCTATTTTATGGCACACATTGTTGGAGATTTACCAATGGAGCTTATTCTTCCCACAATGTTCATCGCTATTACGTATTGGATGACCGGATTAAAAGCTGAAGTAGGAGCTTTCGTGTTAACCGTATTAGTCCTTCTAGGATATGTCCTTGTGTCACAAGGGCTAGGCCTTGCTTTCGGAGCAATAATAATGGATGCTAAACGGGCCTCAACAATCGTAACTGTCACAATGCTAGCATTTGTGCTAACAGGAGGATATTACGTGCATAAGGTGCCATCTTGCCTTGCTTGGATCAAGTACCTTTCTACGACATTTTATAGCTATCGACTTCTAATTAATGTCCAATACGGACAAGGAAACGAAATTGCATCCCTTCTTGGTTGCTCTCATCGCCATGGAATCAACAGAGCTAGCTGCAAGTTCATAGAAGAAGATATCAGAAACCAAATCCACCCCGGTATGAGCATTATAATCTTGTTTTTCATGTTCATAATGTATCGGATGATCGCATACATTGCATTGAGAAGAATCACCTCATGAGGAAAGAATTAAACACATTTTCGCACTGAATTCGAGTTCTTAGTGATGGCGAGGCCGCAAACATATGGATGATGGGGGCGGTCGTAGAATAGGTCTATTGATATAATTATACTAACTCATATGGTTCAATGTCAAGTATCAAAGGACCTACAAATGTAAAGGTAGCTAGAGAGAGTAAGAATGTTCTTTAATGTTGTTTAAATGCTTGTTCAAATTGGCAAATCAAAATGTGAATTTGCCAATGTTTCATGATCAAGTTTAAGATAATTTTAAATTAATTCCATCAATAAACTTATATTTGACAAAACACATAAAAATTTGACAAAACATTTTATCATGGTCTAAACTTGGAGGCCCATTTTTTTTTTTGGACTCGAAAAGCCGACTGCCCAAGCTTTTGATGTTTGAGCTTAGTTGCAACTAGAGCTGTAATTTGAATCGAATCAAACTGTCTCTAATTATGAATTCGAAACAATGTAACAGTTTTTTTTAACAAATTTATTCATATATTATACATGATTTCATATTTTACACTCTAATATCTTGATTATTACTCATATGTACGCAGTTAAAAGAAATTACTCTCTTAGTCCCATCCATTTCTATACAGTTTCTATTTTGGGATGTCCCTCTCATTTCTATACATTCCAAAAATAGTAACTTTTAAACTTAGCTCAGATGTCTTCGAATAACTTAGCTCCGTGATTGTGATCCGGGTAGCTCCTTTTACTGGTTCAGATTACAGTTTATCATGACCCCGAATAATTTAAACTCTTGAACATCTGGTGTCTGTTCAAGTACTTCTGAATTTGATGTAGCATCCCTTGCGGCTTGTAAAGTATACTCAATATAGAGTTGCATGTCTGGTGCTGTTGAGCGATAAAACGACACAGCGTCTCCGACACTTAAACCTTTGTCCCTCACAAACTGGTTCCACTCACTTGTGAGTACATAACCTTGATAGCTTTTCCAAAATATAAACCGAAATCTCCATAGTTTTCCTTCATTGTCTTGCATACGCAACAACGATCCTTTTGAGGTTGATGCATCAGGTAGTGGAAAGTGCGTCTGGGCTTGGAACTTCGGAATGGCAAGGCGATGTTGTTTGATATCGCTTAAAGTCACAACCTTGTCGAAGAGCTTCACTCTTTGATCAGATGACGAAAGTTCGCTTATCTCTTTATCCATCACTTATAAAGAGTGCTCGACTTCTGGATGATACTTAGGTTGCTTTGCAAGAGTTAAGTAAATTAAAATCTCTGAAGAATGTTTGATATTTAATGTTAATGTAGATTTCGTCTTTCTGCGTTTTCGAAAATTATTTACAGAGAGAGCTAGATCTCAGTCGAACGAACGCATGTATGATCAAGAGAAATACAAACAAAAGTTCATGCACACGTACGTTTATAGACCTACAAGCACACGGGTGGGAGAGAGGAAGAATGTGTGCTTATGTGTAAGAGACTCGTAGAAACTTGGAAATCTATGAGATTGCTAAATGACTTCCATCTTATTTATAGGAGAAACAAGAGTGAAGGGTCTACTCACTTTTCTAAATAATGTCTCAGCCGACTAAGTTAAATTCTTATCTTTTGTAGGCATAAAATTTTAGACGTGAGTACGTGAGGACTGAGATTAAACATAAATTTGGAAGTCGATGTTTCTTTTAACCCTTTTTTGTCCTACCGGAGATAAAAAGAAAAATCGTAATAAGTAAATTTATGTTTAACATTTTTTTACCTCTAAGTAGGATTATGATGGAATCGAGTCAAGTAGAATACTTCTAGACTCGAGTTCGAACTCGATTAAAAAGTTCGGACTAGAGTTCATGTTCGAATTCGATCGAATATTCAATTTCAAATTCGAAGTTCGGCTCGTCAAAAACTTCACATGATCGAACTTGGCTAAAAAACCTCAAATCGGTTTCATCAAATATTGACAATAGCTCGCGGTGCGACTCGAGTTCGAATGGATTAAATATATAAATCGCGAACCTTACGAGTCGAGTAATTTGAAGATCGAGCTTGGCTCGGTGAAGTATTCAAATAGCTCGAGTTCAAGCTCGGCTCGATTCCTATCAAACCAAATTTAAATATTTTACAAGTCGAATTTGAGATTGAAGAACAGAATTACCAATAATATTGGGGGTGGCAGGTAATCGAACTCGTAACTCCGTCAACCAGAGCTCTGATATCATGTTGAATAACCAGCTCATCTAAAGACTTAAGATGTTAAAAAAAGACCCCAAATAAATCTTATACTATATTTCAACATTTATTACGATATATAACCATTCATATCCATTTTAAGAGGTCAAGGGTAAGAAGCTATATATGTAAGAACTGAGTTGAGTTTCTAATATTCTGAATCACTGTTATATTACTACTTGTTACTTTTGATGAAGAGATGTTGCGAGAAGAATCCTACACCTTACGCAAACCATCATTCTCAAGTACATATAGTTGTGGACCTTAAAATGTCAATTCACAAAAAGAGAATTTGTTGTATAAGATGTTTGTCGAGCTCTGATAAGTTGAAACAGAAGATAGAATTTTGGCAGATATTCCTCATTTTTCTAGTTGCAGTTAGGTAAGAAAATGTCCCTTTTAAGGATATAATTAATTACTGTAAATATTAATTTTTTTATTAGATATTTAACATTTTATTATATGATCAAACATAATTCTATAATATTATTTGTAAATATTATATATATATATATATATATATATATATATATATATATATAGAGTAAGGTTCAAGAGAGAACCCTCTTAAAAAGGGAACCAAGGAACTTTTTAAAAAAATCATTTTAGCATAGAAAGAAAAATAGAATTAGTTATATATCATCCTAATAGTCCCAAAAAGTTAATTACTTACAAACAAAGATTCATTTTTAAATTTTAAAAAATATATGAAAAAATTATGAATCTGCTTATGAATCTCTTATATATATAAGAGAGATTCAAAAAGAGATTCATAATTTTTTCATATATTTTTTTAAATTTAAAAATGAATCTTTGTTTGTAAGTAATTAACTTTTTGGGACTATTAGGATGATATACAACTATTTATATTTTAATTTTAATTTAAAACTAATTTTTAAAAAAAGTTCTCTCGGTTCTCTTTTTAAGAGGGTTCTCTCTAGAGCCCTGGCCTATATATATATATATATAGAGTAAGGTTCAAGAGAGAACCCTCTTAAAAAGGGAACCAAGGAACTTTTAAAAAAAATCATTTTAGCATAGAAAGAAAAATAGAATTAGTTATATATCATCCTAATAGTCCCAAAAAGTTAATTACTTACAAACAAAGATTCATTTTTAAATTTAAAAAAATATATGAAAAAATTATGAATCTGCTTATGAATCTCTTATATATATATTAGAGATTCAAAAAGAGATTCATAATTTTTTCATATATTTTTTTAAATTTAAAAATGAATCTTTGTTTATAAGTAATTAACTTTTTGGGACTATTAGGATGATATACAACTATTTATATTTTTATTTTAATTTAAAACTAATTTTTAAAAAAAGTTCCTTGGTTCTCTTTTTAAGAGGGTTCTCTCTAGAGCCCTGGCCTATATATATATATATATATATATATATATATAGGGGTTTACTCTAGTCAAGCACGGGCCTATCATGAACCGTTATTAAAATATTAATATTGATAAATTATTAATAAATATTGTTAAAAGAAAATAATTGTAGAGAATTGAATGATAAAAATATATATTAAATGAATAATATTTAATTATGTAATTATAGACAATTGAACCCTAAATAAAACTAATGAAATTAAAGGAAATAAGCTAATGAAATTAAAGTAAATAAATAAATTTTGTATAATTACGTAATTACAAGGAATCGAATCATGGGTGAAACTAAAGAATTTAAAGCAAATAAATCTTGTATAACTACATAGTTGGGAGGAATCGAACCCAGATTTAGTGATAATCAAATTTGGTACTTGGGTACCGCGTATTAAAATAAATAAATAAATCGTGTATAATTATGTGGTTGTAAGGAATCGAATCATGGATGAAGCTAAAAAATTTTAAAAAAAATAAATCTTGATATTTGATATTTTAGTACCGCACGCCAATTACACCTTATTTTGTTTATTAATAAGTAGTATAAATTGTGTTTCAACTTTCGAGTACACATGAAAGTTGACAAAACATAGTGCGTGTTTGGATATCACAAAAAAATTGATTTATAGTTTAAAATGAGTAAGTGTTTTATAAGTGATAAGTTAAGTAAAATGTTAATGATTTCTAACATTCAAATTATCAATTTATAAGTTATAAATTATCAAATAAGCTGATTATACAAACACCACTCATAAACTGAAATGAGTTTATAAGTCATAAGCTAACTTATAAACCGGTACCCAAACAGACCCTTAATCTTAGCTGAGACTTGGAGGCTCGCATGATGTTTGGGGCAGCCCAATGTCAGGCCTCATTAGATTTTTAAGGATAACCCAATATCGAGCTTAGCTTTGTGGCCCACTTACATTACACGTTAACATTTTGATTTGCTACTAGCAAATAGCAACACAACACATTCATCAATTCATCACCTTGAAATGAATAATGAATGTAACTAATTATAACAAAACAATAAATACAAACTACAAGCAAGAGCAAATAAGTAACGATAATGTTTAAAAAATTAAACCAGAATCGAACCGAAATAATTCAACAACCTACGAACATAGCATCACCAGAGGTCACGAGCAAATATGAGCTGTTTTATCCTGGAAGTAGTATCTCGCCGACAACCTGACACAGTAAGTGAGGGCGAATAACTCTTCAAGAACAGTCAGGGTTTCTCGAAGTACTGACGACTCAGCTGTTGCTTCGTTATTTCTGTTCTTATACACTGTTAATCTATGGCTACAGGTACTGTTTCTGTCTCCCTGGTTATTTGATATGCATGCTTTCGACCTTCATGCTTTGTTTTGTTAACTTTGGTCTTAGTCTGTCAATGTTATATCAATTATATAACTGCCTTCATGTTGCTGTAGTACTTATTAATTCAACACCTTCACTCCACATTAGTCAACTCCCATTGCCTCCTGCAGCTGCAAATCAAAAATTCACTCAACCAGCTGAAAAGAAGCACTATAGTACTCCACATGCCAGTTTTCGAAAAGACCCTTTTTTCGCAGCATTTGTCGAGTGTTCGAAAGGCCGTGATCAGCATGGCAGCATTGCTAATTTCTGGAGAAGTTCAAGGGTAACAAAGACTTTAACCGATCAGTTACGGTTCATGAGCATGCACACCAATATTTTTTGCAAAAACACTTGTGCAGTTTCTGAGTCTATGGTTTATTCATAATGTACGTCATTTGATCACCAACAGCGTCAAACGCCCGTGTTTGGATTCTTGAAAAAAAATTGTTCTTTTTCTGGGTTGATTTTAAATGTGGTGAACAAAATGATGAATGTTTTGGTGGGTATATAATTCATTCGTTTCCGAATTTTGTAACAGCACAAGTGCAGAAAGAAAGTACGATATGATGAATCAAAGGTCCACTGCCTAGTCCATTATGTTTGGTCTACGAACTATGGGCAACAAATGATTGCAATATTTTCAGTCCATTGAATAGTCTTACTTAGCGCTAGCGGTCACTCCAATTTGGACTTAAAACTAATCCATGCATCATGCTTTAGAGCTGTTTGATAATGACTTTTAGCCGGGAGTTTAAAATGATTTTTGATTTTAAGTTAAAAAATATATGTTTGTTTGTGTAATAAGTTAGAAAATAATTTAGAATTAAAAAAACAGCTTAAAGCCGGAAATTGGTACAAGGTACTTTTTTTAACAACTTATTTTATTTTTGTAATTTTATTTAATAAAAGTTAACATTAACATTCAAATGTACTATTTATTAAATTTATTTTTATTTTAGTAATAACCCATAATATAAAATTACCTTAACAAATAATTTTCACTTTTCACTTATCACTTTCAGCAATTTTAAGTCATAAATAATAATTTTAAATTTACTCAAACGACCTCTTAATCTAAACTTTCCTTACCAAAAATAATTAATCATAAAAATAATAAACAATAATTAATCATAAAAGGTATTCACACGTTGACCATAACCAATAATTAAACAGTAATTAATTAATCATAATTAATTTTATTGTTTAAGTCATAAACAATAATTTTAGAGTTTATACTTTGATGTAGATATTATATTTATTTCCTTACAAAAAATAATTAATCAAAGGTACTCACACGTTGACCATAACCTACTTTGCACAGTAAATAATCAAGTTGTAATTGATTTATCCAAAAAGGAAGTGTATATATATATATATATATATATATTTCGTTATCCTATATAGATGATTTTAATGAAAATCAAATACCTGCCAAGTCTAGACCAACCCAAATGAATAAAGAATATTTAGAATTATGTAAAAAGGAGATTAATTCTCTCATCTTACTACCTGGGGATAAATCAATCATTTAAATGAAAAATCATTTCTGATTGAGTAGGGGATTCCTATTCTTCTGATAAATTCCTTCAGGAATTTTATTCTGACTTATTCTTATAGTCTCTACAGATTCTATTTCTTCTCGTATTTGAGAAGTGGAGGCTATTTCTTCTCGTAATTGAGAAGTAGAGGCTCTAGTTGTTTCACTAGGAGCTGTGTAATAATCACTAGCTGTAGAATACCTGGCTGATATAGCCCTGGGTAACCTCATGGTTCTTTGTGGAGTAAATTTTATCTCTATATCTCCCTCAGTAGTTTGGATGATTTGATCTATTTCTTTATTAACTACGGGTTCTGGTTCTAATTCTTGTGGAAGAGACCAGGTAGTTGGGAAGTTAATTTCCTCCCACTTAATCAACCTATTGGTTGCTATATTAGAGGTTAGTAAATTGGTTTGAACTAAAGTAGTAGTTCTTGGGAAAGATATTTGTTTGGCTTTTGGGTTTGGGGTATGTAAGACCTTATAATAGATTATGTAGCATATTGCTATTACCTCACTTCCTGGTTTAAAATTATAACCATCCGTATGCAAGGTTAGTTGCATGGCATCGAATAGATTACTATCAGATAATGATAGTGTCAAATTAGGAGATACATCAAAATAAACTGGTCCATGACATAGACTAGTTTCTATTAATGTTGCTAGAGAAGGTTTGAAGTCTCGGCATCTTCCATCTCTAATGTATGCCATTATACTCGAATTTAAACCTAATAAGGTTAAGGGTTTAAACGCAATTTGAATTAATTCAATATGGATAAAGTTATAATCCCTAAAGGGAATTAAATCCTTTTTATTTAATAGTCTAATTGTTTGATTAGTGTCAACAATTTTGATCGTTTGTTCCATTGTCTTTATCGCAAGACGAGATTTAAAATCTAATAAACCAAACTTATAAATTTGGTTTGAAGGGACAAAAGGTATTGTCCATCTATTCAATTTATCCAAATTCTTTGGATATTCAACTAATTTAGCATTTTTTTAGTAAATCATTTTGATGATCATTATCATCATCCATATTCATGAATAAAGAAGAGCTAAGATTGTTGTGGCTGGTTGGACATCAGAATAATATTCACTACAAGAAAAACGCCTATCAGCTACCACATTTTTCAGCGACCGCGACTTCCGTCGCTATTAGCTACTATCAGCGACCGATTTCTGTGACGAACAATAAATCTGTAGCTAAAGAATTTTAGCCACAACTTTCCGTCGCTATTCTGTCGCTAAGGTTCATTTCGCACCAAAAGAAACACCGGGAAAAATTGGCGCCTTCTTCTTAGCGACAAATTTGTATCTGCGACCGGAATCCGTCGGAGATAATGCCACGTGAGCAAAACATCAGCGACCGATAGCGGTAGCCATTCCGTTGCTGTAGTAAAATTTCCCTCTAACCTTTTTCCTACGAAAATTGCGCGATAACTTTTAGCGACCCAATATTATCAGCGACTGAATTCGGTAGCAGAAAGTGTCACGTCAGTTTTCAGCTACTGGATCGGTCGCAGGTAGCCATCGCAATAATATAATATATTTGATTATAAAATTTTAATTTAATATTTGTTTTTTTTGCAAATTTAAGGTCAACTAGGTTATAGCCTGTGCTACGCACACGGGTATTTAAAAAAATAATTTAATTATAATAAATTGAGTAATTTTAGATTTTAGATTTAAGATAAAAGGTATAATAACTGTTTTGCTTTAAATGTTAAAATAATTTCGTTCAAATTTTTTTTATCTATATTTTGTTTTATATGGAACATATATGTTAAGATAATTAACATTAAATGCTTACCCAAAATTAAAAGATTAGTTTATATTTTAATTAATGAACTTACCATAAGTATTATTATGGTATTAATGATATTAAAAATTGAATATATAGAAAGTTTATATAATTAAAGATGGGTCAAAATAAGTATATGGATATTTTACAAACCCTAATATGGATACCAAGCCTAAAATGGATAGTCCATTGGATCAAATCTATATATTAAAATGTTATCCGAACCTAAATATGAATTTTGAACCCAATGTATGGGATATCCACAAATTTATAATATATAAATTTTTAGATTGAAATTTATTTGTAATTGAATGGAACTTTAATTAATATATTTTATCTCCCACGACTCTAATATATTAGAGTATATATTTAACTTATCGACCCATATTTTGATTACTCCATCCAGTTCTCGCACGATCATCCGTGTACTTGCCTATATTCGAGTCAATTGATCAATTTCCGAATACTCAACCGCTTAAAGAGAATTTTTAGAACAATGATTATATATAATTAGATATTAAACTTAAAAATTTATTCTTGTCAAAAAAAATTTATAATATTTGTTTTTTTTTTAAAAATTAAAAAAATATATTAGTTAGGATAAAACTTGTGGCATTAAATATTTTGTGATTTTTTTAGATATTACAGATTTATAAAAAAACAAAAAAGAAGGTATTTAAAAAAAGTGTTTTTATTGTGGATTTTATATTTTTTTAGACATTACTGATTTTTAAGAAACATAAAAAAACTAAAAAAAACTAAAAGAGAGAGAGGTGATCGATCAGTCTTTCTACTTCATCATCCGTGGTTCTCTACTCATCATCGTGGGTCATCATCGTGGGTAGCTTTCATCATCATCAATCACCTTTCTGTATTCATCCATCGTTAAAGAAAAAGAGGTAATATATTTGTTTCATTCTACCTGTGTATGTATGTATATGTAATCGTATTTTTATCGTCAATTACAAACCTATGTAATGGTGTTTTTAACCTAGGTAATCATCGTCTGTTTATATATATATGTGTTTAACTATGGGTGTATGTTTAATTGATGATTGTTATTGTGTATGATTGTGAATTGTGATATTATATGTTTAATTGTGATAGACATTTTGTATTCAATGAAATTAAATAATAAGGAGATTGACATTGCGGTAATTTCCTGGATTAGTTGCAGTGATTATATTTCTATTCTCAGACTGATTTGAAAATAGAGCTGAAGTCTGTAGGGAGGAGCCAGGATGTTATTCTGTAAGGAAGGAATTAGGTTGTCGGAGGTAGTAATATGGGCACTGAAATCAGCCGGGTTGGTGAGATGTGAACAAGAATTATCAAATATAGTTGGCCTGAATAAATTTCCCTGACTTGTTCTAGGGGTCGAAAAATCCTCATCCTTGGAAAATAGATGTTTAACCAGTGCACCACACTTAGAATTAAATTTTGAAGATTTTTACATTGAAAAACAGAGAACTAAATTTTAGATAGATTTAGCATGGAGCCATATATTTCTAGAAACTTAGAAGAATACAGGTACAATTGAAATCATATCATAATATATCCTAGAAGTTAATATGGCTCAGCGGACGTCTACAAGAAATTTCTATACACCTTTAAATGGTGAAAATTAATTAGGATCATCGCAATTAAACGAGTCGTACAATTACTTAAATATTCGGTACAACAAAAAAAAAGGAAGCTGTAAACAGAGGTGAGAGTATTTAGATGACCATTAATTTTTATAATCCATTAATGTACGTGTATGTTTATTTACCTGTAGAATTACCTATATGTTTATTTGTTGAATTCAAAATTGCAAATTAGGTATAGTGGTATCATGAATCCCTTGATAGATCGTAGTTGGATGGCACGACGAAAGTCAAGTACTGAGATAGGTGCTACTGCTGAATTTAGAGCCGGCTGTCAAGTGTTTTTGGATTACGCGTATAGTAACCCTGAATGTGTGAATAATAAGAACCATATACGGTGTCCATGTTGGAAGTGCAAGAATGTTTATTATCAGGATAGAGACGTAGTAAACTATCATTTACTTGTGAACGGTTTCATGAGAAATTATGAAGAATATTGGTGGGCACAACTACCCCAATTACTGAGAAGCTTCACACCCTTCTTCAAAACCTTAGGTGTCTTTTTTTAACCCATTTTAGATGGTATAAAGATACATTTTTATCCAAAGTTATGCAATTGCATAACCCAGATTCACCCCATTGGAAATCCAAATTTGTAGATGGATTATCCTATCTTTTTGCCGAAAAGGTTAGGCAATCTTTAAGAATAAAAAATGATGGTATAAATATTAATTATTCCGATTTAACTTACGGACAAATTGTCAGTAATTGTGTCAATGAAGGGTTAACTTTATGTAATGACATTAAGTTAAAAAATCAGTTAAAAAAACAAAAGCTTTCAAAAAAACACCAACTTGGTGAATTTTGTGATCAATTCACGTTTGATCTAGGTAATCCTCCTAGGTGTTCAGATAAGAAAAAGATTGTTCATAAAAATAATAAACCTTATAAGACTAAACCTTATAGGAATAAGAAAAATTTTAGTGACAATAAAATTTTTTATACAAAGAACTATAAAAGAAAATATTATCCCAGACCAAAACATAAGGATAAACCCTTTATGCCAAGAAAGGGAAAAAGGAAAGCCAAGAAGCTTGATATCAATTGCCATAAATGTGGTAAAGTTGGCCATTATGCCAACCGATGTTGGACTAAAAAGGCCCTTAATGAAATAGAAGATGAACAATTACGTTCACAATTAGAAAAGGTTATGCTTATTAGTTCTAATTCAGAAAGAGAATCTTCTAATGAAGAAGATATAGAATTGATTAATGACACCTCTTCGGACTCATCTTCCACTGACAATAATAATTGTCAATGTAATGAGATTAATTATTGGAAATCTATTGTAGACATGAATGGATTAAATGTCTTAACGACCGATCAAGACAAGGCCTTAAAAATCATAGAATCAATTTCAAATTTTGATCTAAAAAAACAAATGATTGAAGCCCTTATAAAGGACAATTCAGAAAAGGAAACTCCTATGATAATAGAAGCACCTTACTAGTTAAGTGAGGTTTTACACACGTTTCACCAGTATAATATAAAAGAGACTCATGTTTCGATTCTCGATCTTAAGCGAGAAGTAAACTTATTAAAATCTGAAATTAGTCAGATTAAACAAAACAATACATTGTTGAAACAAAGAATTACTTTGTTAGAAAACAAAGAATCTATAAAAATCGAAAAATCGAAAGATATTCCTTCTACCAGCAATGCTGAAACCACAGAATATCTTAATCTTTTAGATCAGTTAGATCAAGTGACATCACGAAAATGGTTTGTGAAAATAACTCTAATTGTTAATAGAGACTTTATTCTCGAAAATGAAGTAGCTCTCATTGATAACGGAGCTGACTTAAACTGTATTCAGGAAGGGATAACCCATATTAAATACTTCGCTAAAACAACCCAATCTCTTACCCAAGCAGGAGGAGATAAACTAAGGGTTAGGTATAAATTATCAGATTCCTATATTTGTAATCAAGATATTTGTTTACCAACCTCTTTTATTCTTGTAAAAAATCTTACTCAAAAAATCATTTTAGGAACCCCGTTCCTTCACAATATTATGCCTATTAATAATATTGATCCAGAAGGAATTTCTACCATAATAGATGGTAAAACTATTAAATTCGAGTTTATAACAGATCATAAAACTAGAATGCTTAATGAAGTCAGGGATATTCTTCTTAATAAAGAAAAACAATTATGTTTTCTTAAAGAAGAAATAGGGATCTTGAGCATTAATGAACAACTCAAAAATAATAATATGAAGAACCAGATTAAACTTATTGAAAAGCAATTTCTTGATGAGGTATGTAATGACCTACCTAATGCTTTTTGGGATAGAAAGAAACATGTAGTTTTGTTACCCTATATAGATGATTTTAATGAAAATCAAATACCCACCAAGGCTAGACCAGCCCAAATGAATAAAGAATATTTAGAATTATGTAAAAAGGAGATTAATTCTCTCTTAGAAAAAGGCTTAATTATAAAGTCTAAATCTCCCTGGAGTTGTACAACATTTTATGTTAATAATGCTGCAGAAAAAGAAAGAGGGGTCCCAAGATTAGTTATTAACTATAAACCCCTTAATAAAGTATTAAAATGGATTATGTATCCCATACCTAATAAAAAAAATTATTAGATAGATTAAGCGATGCTTTAATATTCTCTAAATTTGATATGAAATCAGGATATTGGCAAATACAGATTAATGAATCTGATAAATACAAAACTGCCTTTAATATCCCATTTGGCCATTTTGAATGGAATGTACTACCTTTTGGTCAGAAGAATGCACCTTCTGAATTTCAGAATATTATGAATGATATATTCAATCCCTATACCGAATTTATAATTGTTTACATTGATGACATTTTAGTATTTTCTAAAACAATTGATCAACACATCAAACACTTAAAAATATTTAAGAATTTGATAAAACATAATGGTTTAGTTATATCTGCTCCAAAAATGAAATTGTTTCAAACTCAAGTTAGATTTTTGGGTCATATGATAAATCAAGGAAAAATTATTCATATCGATAGAAATATTGAATTTACTTCTAAATTTCCTGATATCATTGTTGATAAAAAGCAATTACAAAGATTTTTGGGGAGTCTAAATTATATTTCAGATTATTATAAAAATTTAGCAAAAGATACAACAATAATGTATTCTCGACTCAATAAAAAATCTGAGCCATGGACAGAGAAACATTCTCAGGCTGTTCAAAAAATTAAAGCAAAGGTAAAATGTTTACCTTGTTTATCTCTAGCAAATCCCAAATATTTCAAAGATGTTGAAACAGATGCCTCTAATATCGGCTATGGCGGAATCCTTAAGCAGGTTATTCCCGAAACTTTCAAAGAAGTCCTTGTAAGGTTTACATCAGGAAAATGGAATCCTACTCAGTCAAAATATTCGACTGTCAAGAAAGAAATGCTTTCTATTATTAAATGTATTTCTAAATTTCAAGGTGATTTATTAAATCAAAATTTTTTGTTGAGAATTGATTGTAGTTCGGCAAAATCAATTATTGAAAAAGATGTTAAAAATCTTGTTGCAAAACAAATCTTTTTAGGATGGCAAGCTCAGCTTTCAGCCTTTGAATTTGATATTCAATATATAAAAGGAGAAAATAATTCTCTTGCTGATTATTTAACCCGTGAATTTTTATAGGGTGAATGACAACCCCTAATAGGGGAAGAGGTTGCGGGTATAGCCGCAGTCGAGGTCGAGGATATGGGAGTAACAATATGTTGCCCCAAGCTCAAGAAATTGTTCCCCTATTAGGAGATTGGACATTATATCATCATCGATCAAAGAATACGCAGCAATTGCCTGCACCACCAAAAAAAGGAAGATATACCTTCCTCTAGTAAGTCAACAACTTACAAAGATGTAGCAGTCACTGACGCTCCTCAGAATAAAGAATATTTCGAAAATCCTATTACAAAAAATATTTTGTTTATTGAAGAAGAAGATGTTCAAATGAATCCTAATGATGGATAGTCCTTAAGGACAAGGTATCTTGAATCAAGAGGATACGCTGGTTTGCATAATCAAGCCAGACCGAATTTAGAAATTCTACTAAAGGTTACCGAATCAGTAACAATTACTCATCATTATCAGAATAATAATCCTGAAAATTTCATGAATTTCAGCAAGTGCCATATCAACAAGGTACTTTTACCCAGAGAATGGTGATTAAATCCTAATGCGGATAAAGCTATCAAGATAGCAGAAGGTAAATATATTTACTACAATTACTGGGATTATATCGAAGCTTTTTCCAAAGCCTTTTATTATCAAAATCCCAAGAATAAGCATTCTTGGTTTTTTGGTATCAATCCAGAAGTGCTTAATAAGTAGGTTCCCAATTGGTTCTATCAATGGTGGTCAAAATTCGGACCTTCTTTGGAAATATTACCCAAAGCTATAAAGGATTTATATAATCCCTGGTGTGACCATAGTCCACTAGTCTCAAGATTATTATCTGACAGAAATGATTTTTGGACAATGTCTGAAAGGCATATGTTTAGGCCTATTAATATTCCGAGGAAACAACTTAATTTAAACAAGTATGTAATAAGTAAATAATAAGTTTATATGTCACAGAAATCTCAGATAGTTTTATCTGTCAAGAGAATGGAGAATTAAAAGTCATCTACAGACTTGAAGTTATTCTACATTGAAAGAAGTTCAATTTATTGATCAAGCCTCAGTGAAGTATTCAAGTTAGTGGATTTACTACAGTGACAGAGATTTCCAGTGGTGACGGAAGAAGTACAGGATACAGAATTTTGTCAAGCTAAAGAAAGAAAGCCACAGCTTTAAATGTTTTAAACATGAGGAATTATCATTGAAGTCAGTTATTCATGAAACCAGACAGTGCATCGAATGACGACATCATCAGTGGAATTAAATCATATCTATTCAGTGGTTTTCAGAAGAGAGAGAGATGCAAGGCTTTAAAGATATCTTATTTTAATTTACTAAGTTAATTTAATTAATAAATTAATTCTATCAGAATTAATTTATTTATTAAATTAATTAGGTTAGTAGTTTAAATTATTTATTAACTTAATTCTATTTAAGAAGAATTAATTTAATCTATAATTTAATCTATCTAATTAAATTAAAAGGATTTTCTAAAATAAAACAGTATGACCTGTTTTATTAGATTTAAAGAACTCGGTATGACCTATTACTTTGTATGACCTTGTATTATTATTGGCAGGTCATACCGAATTATAATAAGGTCATACTAAGTACTTTTCAGGTCATACAGTTTCCTTTTACAGGTTCTACCGAGTATTGGTGAGTGTGTCTCAGGTCATACAAGTCTTCTATGCAGGTTCTATTTGGTTTGCAAGGTCATACCGAATTCATTCCTGAGGTCATACAAGGCAATTCAAAAGTATATTACCCGAGGCATTTTTATTAGAGAAGGAGCAGACAGAAAAGACATCAAGAACAAAAGAAGCATTTACTCAAGAACTACCAAAGCTTTAAATCTCATTTCTTCTCAAGCAATTAATTCTAGTTTGTATTGTTAAATCCAAACCACTAGAATTTGATTACTTGTATTGCTTTGACTATCTAGCGGATTTTTATCCCTAGAACGAATCTTAAATTATCAAATATTGTTATATCATTTTATTACAAATATAGATAAATTCATGTCGAATTTATTCTAGATTTGTTTTAATTTATTTAAGATTCAATCTTGTACTAAGTATCATTTGTAACACCCTTCAAGTTTAATATAAGTTATATTTAACTTGAATCTTGTTTCATTTTTTATTCCGCATCAATTTGTTCCTAAACAGTTAAATCATTTAAAGAACAAATTCGAGAAAACGGTATAGTTTGTATTCAACCCCCCTTCTACAAACTTATCAGGACCTAACAATTGGCATCAGAGCCTTTTGATTGATATACAAATCAAAGATCCAATTGTTTTGAGATTTTTCTTTTAAACTCTGATTTTTTTTTATCTTATTCCTAAAAATCTCAAAAGATGTCTACTACACAGAAAGTGGGGACAGTTAAAATCCCAATATTCAGCAAGGAGCATTATCCAATGTGGAAGAAGAAAATGCTCCTATTTCTTAAGGTTGCAAATCCTAAATACTTGGATGTGCTGAAGAGTGGTCCCAAACTCCCTATGATTATTGATCCTGAAGTTGTTGAGGATAATGTTGTGACTAGGGCTGCTAGGATGTACCCTAAAGATCCCAAGGAATACACTCCTGATGAGAAAGAGGATGTTACCTTGGATTCCTGTCTTCAGTTGATCCTTATTGAGAGTCTTGATCCTATCATGCATAATCATGTCCTAAATTGTGAAACTGCCAAACATATTTGGGGAACCATAGAGATAATCAATGAGGGGACTGAAGAGGTTAGGGAGAATATGCTGGAAATTCTCACTTCACAATATGAGCATTTCAGATCAAACCCTGGTGAAGGTATCTCTCAGGTTTTTGAGAGATACAACAAATTAATCAATGATCTGAATCTCAATGGGAAGCACTACACCAACAAGGAGATTAACAAGAAGTTCCTTCTTACACTTCCACCTCATTTGGAGCACAAGATATCTGCTATTAGAGAAGCAAGAGACATGAATGAGCTTGCTTTGGAAAGATTGTATGGTGTCTTGAAGACCTATGAGCTGGAGCAGATTCAACAGAAGGAGCTGTATGGAACTGGAAGGATTGTTGGTACCTCCACTGCATTGGCTGCTGAAGTCCCACAGAAACTGGAAGTGAAGGCTGTTCAACCTTCCAGTTCTCACATGAATGTTATTGATGCTGAATATGGATTAACATCCATTGATCAATCTGGTGGTGACTTCTATTCTTTGGAAGAACTTGATCAGCTGGAGGATGGTGATTTGGCTTTGATAGTCAGAAAGTTTGGGAAGTTTAGATTCAAGAGGAATCCCAATCTTAAGTTCAGACCCAGATTTCAGAGAGGTGGATCTTCATCTTCAAGTGGCACAAGGGGTGGCTACAAAACTGGAACTGTGGAAAGGAGTATAATCAGATGCTACAATTGCAATGAGTTGGGTCACTTTGCTACTGAGTGCAGAAAGCCAAAGCAAGTGACTAGAAACACATTTGATTCTAGCAAGAAGAACAAGATTGGGAAGGCCTATGTTGCTGAGGGAAAGAGTTGGGATGACACTGACAGTGATGAAGAAGCAGGTGAGATTGGGAACCTTGCTTTAATGGCTAAAGAGGAAAGCACTTCATCCAGATACATGTCAGAGGTAACCTTTACTGATGCTGAAATGATTTATCATCTTGGTGGCACCATAAGTTGTGCACGCACTGAAAATGATAGAATAAATCTTTTAAACACAAATCTTGAAAAGGAATTAAAAGATTTGAAACTTGTGCATGTTAATCAGGATGAACTTAATGAGAAAATTGCTTTTCTGGAGAATAGGGTTAAATGTTATATTCAACTGGAAACCATTCTCAAAGAGCAGATTAGTGAGCTCAAAACCAAAGCTAATGCCTATTACAACTCTTGTAAAACGGCTAAAGAAATTTTCAATAAACAAGCTATTGGTAATCATGTCAGTATAGGTTATGATTATAATGAGGCTATAGGATTGCTTGGTATTAATACACCTTGTAGAGTCAGAGAAGAAGGAAAGGCTGTTCCTTATATTCTTAAGGGTATTAAAACACCCTTCTGTAAGGAGTCTGAGGCAGAGCCTCTGAATGAATCTTCTATCATTATTGCTGAGGAGATTCATGAAGAAGATGTTGCCTTAGAAGCTGAGAAATCCAAAAAGTGTGTATCTGATATTCCAGTCAAAGTTGCTACAACTGTAAAGACTAAATCAGATATCCATAAGTTGGATCAAAACAACTGTAGAACTAACATGCCTGTTATTAATTCTTCTCATAAAGCATGTGGTGTGAGTAATTGCATGTCTTGTGCTTTTAATGTTATGTATGCTTTCTTTAATAAAAAGCATGTATCTAGTGATAAGACTGCTCCACGTCAACATGTTAATAATAAGAAGCATGTTAAAGCTAAGACTGCTAATCCTCCTAATATTAAAGTGGATTCATTTATCCCTAAGCCTACTCAGAAATGTGTTAAGGCTGGCTATAAATGGAAACGCTCTTATGTGAAAAAGGTTGAAGTAGTTTTAGTTAGAAATGTTGTTTTGCCTGACAAAGGCCAGTTCTTTAAGTATGCCGGACCCAATCAATTTTGGGCTCCGAAGAAGGACTAATCTATCTGATATTGCAGGGAGTTAAACAGGTAAACCGAGTTATGTGGATTCTGGACAGTGGCTGTTCAAGGCATATGACCGGAGATAGAGCCCTGCTATCAGATGTGATTGTGAAAGCTGGCCCAGTAGTTACCTTTGGAGATAACAGCAAGGGTATTACGAAAGGATATGGCTGTTTGAAGTACGGAAATGTTATCATTGAAGATGTTTCATTTGTGGAAGGTCTGACGTTCAATCTTCTCAGCATCAGTCAGTTCTGTGACAGAGGATATGCTGTTTCCTTTGAAAGAGAGAAGTGTCAGATCACTCACAAGAAGAATGGAAAGCCTGCTCTTCAAGGAGTAAGGAAAGGTGACTTGTTCATAGCTGATCTTAACTCGGGATTCAAAGATGAAGTGAATTGTTTTTATGCTAAAGCTTCATCAGATGATAGTTGGCTATGGCACAAGAAGATGTCTCACCTTAACTTCAAAACTATGAACTCTTTAGTCAAGAGGGAATTAGTTAGAGGTTTGCCTCAGATGGAATTTACACAGGAAGGACTGTGTGAGGCATGTGAGAAGGGAAAGTCAAAGAAAGCTTCTCACAAGGGCACTGACACATCATCAATAACTGAACCTCTTCAGCTACTGCACATGGATTTGTTTGGTCCAGTTAATGTGATGTCCATGTCAAAGAAACAATATGCACTTGTGATTGTTGATGACTATTCAAAATATACATGGGTTTTATTCCTACATTCCAAGGATGAGACCCCATTCCTGGTGATTGGCCATGTAAAGTTGATTGAGCTGGATTCTAGATTCCCTGTTAGAGCCATAAGGTCAGATAATGGTACGGAATTCAAGAATGCCATTCTGAATGACTTTTGTGCTGATAAAGGAATAACAAGACAGTATTCTGCCCCTAGAACTCCTCAACAAAATGGAGTAGTGGAAAGAAAGAATCGTACATTGATTGAAGCTGCTAGGACTATGTTAAGTGAGTCTAAACTTCCAATGTACTTTTGGGCTGAAGCAGCGAATACAGCTTGTTATACTCAGAATCGAACTTTAATCAACAAAGACCTAATGAAGACTCCGTATGAGATCATGAACAACAAGAAACCAACTGTCAAGTACTTTCATGTATTTGGAGCAAAATGCTTTGTGCTTTTAGATGAAAATGTTAAACGTGGCAAGTTTGAGGCAAAGGCACAAGAAGCTATTTTTGTTGGTTATTCCAGAAGATCTTACAGGGTTTATGTGGTTGGCAGTCACACAGTAAAGGAAAGTGTCAATGTTACTTTTGATGACACTAAGTTCCCCAATATCCAAAAAGAAGATTCATCTGAAGAGCTGAAGTTTGATAACTTGCCAGACTCAGAATCAGATGATGAAGCCCCACCTGAAGTTATTGCTGGTGATGATAATAACAATGATGATAATGATCATGGTGATGGTGGTGGAAACACTGGTAACAATGGAGATACCACCAACACTGGAGAAGAATCATCAAGGCAAACAAGCAACAACTCAGGGGGAGCAAATGAAGGATCAGCTAGTCACTCACAACATCAAAGTGAATTTCAAGGCGAATCATCAAGATCAAATCTTCCAAGACAGACTGTTTGGAATAGGGCTCATCCTTTTGAGCTGATCATTGGTGATCCAGATGTTGGAGTTAAAACTAGAAGTGCTTCTCAGAATGAATGTCTCTTCTCAGCATTTCTATCTAAAATGGAGCCAAAGAAAACTGAGGAAGCACTGACTGATCCAGATTGGGTGATTGCTATGCAAGAGGAACTCAATCAGTTTGAACAACAGCAAGTCTGGAAGCTGGTACCCAGGCCAAAGAACAAGAAAGTTGTTGGTACAAGATGGGTATACAGGAACAAGCTAGATGAGGATGGCATTGTCACAAGGAACAAGGCAAGACTGGTTGCACAAGGGTATTCTCAAGCTGAAGGCATTGATTATGATGAAACCTATGCACCAGTGGCTAGACTTGAGGCCATCAGGATGTTCTTAGCATTTGCTGCTTACTCCAATTTTAAAGTCTATCAAATGGATGTTAAGAGTGCATTCCTGAATGGTGAACTTGATGAAGATGTGTATGTGGAACAGCCCCTGGCTTTGAAAATCAGGAACTGCTGGACTTTGTGTACTTTCTCTTCAAGGCTATCTATGGTCTTAAACAAGCCCCAAGAAAATGGTATGACACTCTCTCTGGTTTTCTTTTAGAAAATGGTTTTGTTAGAGGTATCATAGACAAAACTCTTTTTTCAAAGAAACACAAAAGTGATATGATATTAGTCCAAGTCTATGTGGATGACATCATATTTGGGTCTACTAATGATAATCTCTGTAAGAGATTTGCTGAGCTAATGCAGAGTAAGTTTGAAATGAGTATGATGGGTGAGCTGAAGTTCTTTCTTGGATTGCAAGTAAGTCAAAGGTCAAATGGTATATTTATTTGTCAATCCAAGTATCTCAAAGAACTCCTCAAGAAGTATCACATGGAGGACTCAGCATCTGCAAGGACTCCATCTGCAACAGCCGTCAAACTTGGAGCTTCTGACAAATCTATCAAGGTAGATGTTACAAGCTACAGAGGTATGATTGGCTCCTTACTCTATCTTACTGCTAGTAGACCAGATATTATGTATGCTACATGCTTGTGTGCAAGGTTCCAAGCTGAACCTAGAGATGTACATCTCATTGCTGTGAAAAGAATCTTCAGGTATCTTAAGGGTACACCTAATCTAGGTATCTGGTACCCTAAAGATTCTGGTTTTAATCTTGTTGGATATACAGATTCTGATTATGCAGGTAGTGTTGTGGATAGAAAGAGTACCTCTGGGAGTTGTCAATTCCTTGGAGGTAGGTTGATTTCCTGGTATAGCAAGAAACAGCAAACAGTTTCCAATTCAACAGCAGAAGCTGAATATATTGCTGCTGGAAGCTGTTGTGCTCAGATCTTATGGATAAGGAATCAATTAAAGGACTACGGCTTTGCATTAGACAAAATTCCCATATTTTGTGATAATACAAGTGCCATAGCAATCTCCAACAACCCTGTGCAGCACTCGAGAACAAAGCACATTGATATCAGGTATCATTTTATCAGAGAGCATGTTATGAATGGAACAGTGGAGTTGCACTTTGTACCCACTGAAGAACAGACTGCAGATATTTTCACTAAATCTGTTGACGAATCCACATTTATCAAGTTAGTTGGTAAATTGGGTATGTTGAACAGTCTTAGTGATTGATAATATCTCCAGGTTTGTTCTTAACTAAATCATTTTCTCTTGTTGATTTTGAGATGTTAAATATTGCCAATCCATGTTTATTGTATAAAGCTTGTTAATTTAAATGTTCTGAATAATTTAATTTCTTTAAAAATATTTTTCTCATTTTCCATGGAGAAATGTATTTTTATTGAAAGTTTACTTATTTAGACTCATTTAAGTTATTTTCAGATTATAAAATTTTTTGTTCAGATTTTTATGCAGGTTTAGTGTAATTTTGTGTTTTTGTTAATTTTTATGCAGAAGGTTTTAATACTGTTAGCATTTTTTTTTTTGAAATTTCTGATGTTTTGCTGCTATTTGTGTACATTTCTCACTCGGTATGACCCTCCTCAGGTCATATTGGGTTATTTTCTCTAATATTATTAGTTTTATAAATAATAAAACTCGGTATGACCCTTGAAACAGGTCATATTGGTTTTATTTTTGTTTTAATATTTTCAAAAACTCGGTATGACCCTTGAAACAGGTCATATTGGTTTTATTTTTGTTTTAATATTTTCAAAAACTCGGTATGACCCTCTGTTGTGGTCATACTGGTTTTATTTTTTTGTTTAAATAATCTCAAAAACTCGGTATGACCCTCTGTTTTGGTCATACTGATTTTTATTCTTGTTTAATTATTCTCAAAACTCGGTATGACCTCCCTTTTAGGTCATACCGAGCTCAGCAGAACCTGTGCCTATAAATACTCTTATTTTGCAGGTTCTTTTGCTTCTCATCCCTCTCTAACTCAAGTTTTTACTTAGTTAACTTTGCTCTGGTTTGTGTTTTATTCTTAGAACAACGAACTATTGCAAATTTTTCTTGTGAATTTCTTGGGATTTTATTTCTTTTCTGATAATTATTATTATTAATTGCTGTGTTATTCTAATAATATTTTTAATTTTATTATTTATTTTCAAATGGCTGTGGAGTTTGTTGTTGAACGTTTTAATAATTACGTTGGCTATTTTGATCCCCTTAAGTGTTCTGTTGAACGTTTTAGGCCGTGGATTCGTTTTTTAAATGAACAATCAATTGCTAGCTATGCTATCACTGCTTCTGTTGATTTAAAGATTGAACCCCTTCGTCTATTATGCTTAACTGCTGTTGTTGCTGAAGATATGCGATCTTTCACATTCACTATTTCTGATCGTCAGTACACAGTAACTAAGGAGATCTTTTGTCAAGTGCTTCATTTTCCACTTGATAACTTTGTTAGATTCCCTACTGATCCTGAGTTAGTTCAATTTTTCTCTAGTATTGATTATCAAGGGAATATTGTTCTTCCTCGGTTGAATAAAGGTAATTTAGCATGTGAGTGGGATTTGTTCTTTGACTGTCTAGCTAAAGTGTTTAGTAATTCTACCAAAAACAACTTTACAGTCATCACTTCTGTACTACAAAACATTGCCTATGCTGCTGTTTATAACCTGAGGTTGGACATAGGAACTCTTGTGTGGGATCTCTTGATAAGGAGGATTTTCAATTACACTAGAGATATTGAAACTGGAAGGAAAGTTAAATGCTTTTATTCTCGTTTCCTTTCTCTGGTGTTGGACCATGTTCTTTCTGATGAACATAAAACACTGTTTTTAAACACTCCTTCTCAAGTTCCCGCACACACTAATCCTCTCATTTACTCAACCTTGTCCACAAGCTCAAAGTCTGGAAGGAGACCTCTAGTTCCACAATCTTATCTACGAGAGATTTTGCAACCACAGTTACCTTTACTCTTTATTGAACATCCAGTGGTTGCATCCTCGTCAGCAGGAACTTCAGTGGCACCTCCTAACACTATGGCACTTCAGGTAATATATCCTCTCTCAACTGCTCCACTAACCCAAGAGGTTCTTAGGATTGACCAAGGGATTGTAGAACCACAATCTCTGTCCACGGTCATAGAGCCACACACAGAGTCAACTCCATTGACCGCTCCCCTAGAACAATCAGCTACAACAAGAGCAAGTGAGCAACTTGAAGTAGAGTTTAATATGAGTGATCTCACAGCTCTGCCTCCACCACTAAAGAAGAGAAGAACACTACTCGAGGCATCTGTTAGCCAGTCTGTATCCTCCCAAAAGGATATAGATTCTCAAAAGGCCAATGAACAGTTACTAGAGACATCCTCTCTACAGGATGAATCTATTGAAATTCGCCATCAGGCCATGGCATTCTGTACAGAGTCAAGCACACTCCCATTACTCACAATGGGAGAAAACATTTCTGAAACATTAATAGAGACTCTTGCACAGGACACTCTGAGAGGAGAGCACATAGGAATGATTGATGAAACAGTGCCTACCATTGTCACGGTAGAAGGGCCTTCACAGGCTTCAGAGGGAAAATCTGATTCTTTGCCCACAATAATAGAATCATTTTCTCCCCTCCCAGAGGGAACATCTCTGGCTCCCCTAAGGGATTCTTCACTCGCAGTTTTAACTGGAGAAAGTGAAGGGCAACATGGTAAGTCTATATCTGAAGCAATTCAGTTTTCAATTTCTGATGAATTTTTGGACCTTACCATGGATTGGGATTCGCGAACTCCCATTGCACCACCAGTGACCTCTCAAGAAGGGGCTATGGTGATTTTTTCTGCAGGTACTTCAACTCCAACAATGGATAAACAGCTAGTGGTTAGTTCTGAGAGACAAACACAGAGCGATACACAAGCACGTGAGGTGAGTGAAACACCATCGAGAGAAATTGAGATGAGTGCACACAATGACACATACACTGCTTCATTATTGGCTCAAATAGATGGTTTACAGAAACAACTTCAAGAGACCCAGGCTGAAAAGGAAATTCTCAAAGCACAAGTGGTTGAACGATCTACTTCTTCCACCTCTGTAACTAATCAGCTGGGTTCAATTAGAGATGAATTGGAAGGAGTGAAGGTCACATTGGTCCCAAAGATGAATGCTATTCAAGAATCACAAGTGCTAATGGCCTCGGATATGTCAGAGCTTTTGGTTTCTAATGCTGAGATCAGGGAGGCTATCAAACAGATTCCTATTATTTCAACCAAAGTAGACGCCTGTCAAGATACTATTGATGAAAATCAGTACTTCAATGATGAGAGGTTTACCAAGATTGAAGGAGGGATGCATCATCTGAACGAGGGCATGAAACATCTATATGCTATGATCAAGGTCTCACATCAACCCAATACTGAACAGAAGAAATTCTTTGAGGGTGATGATGATGAAGGGGGCGATGGAGACAGGGATGGTGAAGGAGAAAGAGAAGGTAAAAAGGAGGATCCTAAGGCTGATAAAGTCAAATCTGTAGAGGATGCCTCAACTAAGGGGGAGAATAAGGAGAAGGAGATACAAGGAGGAGAAGAAGTGAGAGATCAAGGAAGAGAAACTGAAGGTTCTGGTTCTGGAAAGGACAAAGGGAAGCAGAAGTTAACCTTTTCTGATGCTGACTACTATCAAGGTGAACAGGGAGATTTTGATGATATTGAATCTGGAGAAACCCCTGAAGATATCTTTGGTGAAGTGGAGGTTGAAGGAGAGGCTGATTTTGCTGACTGGGAAGATGAACCTGAAGTGGATCCTGCCTTTGAAGCTGAGCTGTTAAGACAGAAAGCTGATCTAAAGAGAAGAGAAAATGAGAATGCTAAGGTGTCTGACATAATCACAAAGCATCTAGTTATCCAAAAAGCTGAACATCAAGAAAAGCAAAGGCTTCATGATTTAAAAGTCAAAGACAGAAAGTTATATGTGAGGCTGAAGCTTGGAGAAGAATGGGATAAAGCTAGAGAAATGTTCTCACATCCAACAGGGTCAGACAATGATGGAAGGTTCTTTAGCATGTTGGAAAGGTACAGACAGGTCAATCCAGACAACACAATATATATGAAAGCTCTTCATGCGGAGATTTCAAGAATTTCTACTGGATTTGACAGAGTCAGAGAGGAGTTGAAGATCTACATCTACACTCATAATGAGGGAACTTTCATAGTTTCTCTTAATCTTCTGGAAGGTAGAACTCTCTATGAGCTTTGGGTATTCATGTGCAAAGTAAAAAGAACTTCTCCATTAGCTGAGCTGCTGCATGATCAGCTAAGAGACTTTGCAATGAAAGCTAGCCCTCAAGTTGTGGATGTGCCATATGAAGTTAAATTTTATAAAGGAAGGGCACTTCAAACTTGTGGTGTGGATCCAATATCTCTGAAAGATTATCCTGCCAAGCATCTTGTCTATATGGAGAACATGTTGAGGATAACAGGGTTTGCTACACAGGAAAAGACAGAAGTTGCTGATTTGATTCAAGACTATTGCATTGCCAATATCAAGAGATATCATCAAATGAAGAATAGGCTGAAGAAAGTCACAGCTCAACCTGTCAGACCTAGTGGCATTACTTCTGAATCTGATCGTATTTTGGACAAGGATTTGCTTGAGGCACTTGAAGAAGGAGAGATGATGGAATCTGAAATTTGAAGAAGCTCTAGTCTGTAAATGTTATATGTATAGAGCTTAGGTATTTCAAGATAGGATCAATGTAAACACATGTTCAGTCTAGAGGAACATCTATCTTGTATTTATCTTTAATGTTTGAATCTGGAAATGTTATATATAAACCAGAACTTTTCTTGTTATTTACTTGGCTCTTAAAAGTCATTTCTATTTCTTGTTTAAGTTAGTTGAGTTATCCTCTAGGTATTTGATTGTTATTCTCTAACAAACAAATAGGGGGAGATTGAAAGGCATATGTTTAGGCCTATTAATATTCCGAGGAAACAACTTAATTTAAACAAGTATGTAATAAGTAAATAATAAGTTTATATGTCACAGAAATCTCAGATAGTTTTATCTGTCAAGAGAATGGAGAATTAAAAGTCATCTACAGACTTGAAGTTATTCTACATTGAAAGAAGTTCAATTTATTGATCAAGCCTCAGTGAAGTATTCAAGTTAGTGGATTTACTACAGTGACAGAGATTTCCAGTGGTGACGGAAGAAGTACAGGATACAGAATTTTGTCAAGCTAAAGAAAGAAAGCCACAGCTTTAAATGTTTTAAACATGAGGAATTATCATTGAAGTCAGTTATTCATGAAACCAGACAGTGCATCGAATGACGACATCATCAGTGGAATTAAATCATATCTATTCAGTGGTTTTCAGAAGAGAGAGAGATGCAAGGCTTTAAAGATATCTTATTTTAATTTACTAAGTTAATTTAATTAATAAATTAATTCTATCAGAATTAATTTATTTATTAAATTAATTAGGTTAGTAGTTTAAATTATTTATTAACTTAATTCTATTTAAGAAGAATTAATTTAATCTATAATTTAATCTATCTAATTAAATTAAAAGGATTTTCTAAAATAAAACAGTATGACCTGTTTTATTAGATTTAAAGAACTCGGTATGACCTATTACTTTGTATGACCTTGTATTATTATTGGAAGGTCATACCGAATTATAATAAGGTCATACTAAGTACTTTTCAGGTCATACAGTTTCCTTTTACAGGTTCTACCGAGTATTGGTGAGTGTGTCTCAGGTCATACAAGTCTTCTATGCAGGTTCTATTTGGTTTGCAAGGTCATACCGAATTCATTCCTGAGGTCATACAAGGCAATTCAAAAGTATATTACCCGAGGCATTTTTATTAGAGAAGGAGCAGACAGAAAAGACATCAAGAACAAAAGAAGCATTTACTCAAGAACTACCAAAGCTTTAAATCTCATTTCTTCTCAAGCAATTAATTCTAGTTTGTATTGTTAAATCCAAACCACTAGAATTTGATTACTTGTATTGCTTTGACTATCTAGCGGATTTTTATCCCTAGAACGAATCTTAAATTATCAAATATTGTTATATCATTTTATTACAAATATAGATAAATTCATGTCGAATTTATTCTAGATTTGTTTTAATTTATTTAAGATTCAATCTTGTACTAAGTATCATTTGTAACACCCTTCAAGTTTAATATAAGTTATATTTAACTTGAATCTTGTTTCATTTTTTATTCCGCATCAATTTGTTCCTAAACAGTTAAATCATTTAAAGAACAAATTCGAGAAAACGGTATAGTTTGTATTCAACCCCCCTTCTACAAACTTATCAGGACCTAACAATGTCCTTTCTTATTTTTTACGAAATTCTAAATCCCATGGATTTGGAGATGGACGATATCAGTCTCCCAAGACAGGTTACACATTCCAATTCTCCAGAGGAATTTCTTCTACAAATGGTGGAATAATATAGAAATCGAAGATATTCAGAATCTAGTGGTAAATATTAATACTACCATTGAAACAGAAAAACGCAAAGTTTCTAAAGAGGAGCTTTCTCAACAGCCATCTATAGCCAGTATGAAGGAATATTTCCAAAAGAAATATCCTACCGAATCAGAAGAACAAATTATGGTTCGAGTTCTAGATTATATGAAGGAGCAATTCTTCAGTTCATTTCCAACTCAATCAGCAAAAGATGAAGATGAATCAATGAAAACCACTTCGTCACAAGGATCAACGGATTCTAATTCTTTTAATTGTCTAGCAGGCGAATCTCAAGCTGCAGAAGATCCTACAACAGAAGATGTGTGGAATGCCTTAATATAGACATTGGCTTAGCAATCTAGAAATTCTAGCACAGGAAAAGCTCCAGCACTATAATTAATGTCTCCAACCACCTTCAGCAGATTAAAGAAGAAGGAAAAGAAGCTGATAAGCCTCAATAATCAGATAAATGAATGTTTCTTAAAATATAGGCAAGCCACTTTAATTGAGAGAAATAATCGGACAACTCTCGAAATCAAAAATGATTTTGAAATTCTTCAAAGCCTCCTTCGGCGGCGAGGGGTTACGAGATTTAAAAGAGATATGTTAAGATTAATCCTCCTCGAAGGGTCCAATCTGACGGGCTAACTCAGATCATCAACATCACGGGGTCTACTGAACAATAATGTTTTCTATTTACTTTTATAAAGTTTTTGTTTGCTTTTTACTTTTATAAAGTTTTTGTTTGCTTTTTACTTTTATAAAGTTTTTGTTTGTATTGTAAAGTTTCATTGTTGATAGTGACGATGGGGCCCAATGAGCACCCGACTTCAATAATGTTTGCTTTTCTTTTTTAAAGTTTGCTTTAGTTAAAGTTGTTTGTCTCCACATGTTTGGACAAGCATCTTCCCTCTCTGTTTAAAGAGAGTTCAGTTGTAAAGCAGACTCATTTTGAATAAATATTGTGTTACATTATATATATATATCTCTGCCTTCTTGCTCATGTGCTGAGCTTTTTCTTTATAATTATCACCTTATTAGTGTTTAACATACCATTGGTATATATATATATATATAATCTATCTAAAAAAATATTAAAAGTTTGGTCGATCAGTTGGTATTTCATGATTTTACTTAATTATCGTTACTTATTTTAAAAAATATATTATTAAATAATAATAATATTACTTATTTATAACCAATTACATTTTACACAAAATCCCTTATTTTTCCAAAAATATCACAAACAATTTTCTTTTTCAACTGAAACATGTTATCTTTTCTATTTTTCTTACTAAAACCCCTCATTTTCCAAAAATATCACGGTCAAACCATATTTATTTATTTTAAAACATATTTAATACTTTTATTATTTAAAAAAGTTCATCTATTTTAACATGTACACTTATTTTTTTAATAAATACAATTAATAAAATATTAAAACATAAATAATAAAATAACAACTATTAAAAATAATTCGTGCATCGCACGGAATTTAAGCTAGGCTTCTTCTTCTTATTAACTCCTTATATATAATTAACTCCTTATATATAATAAGCGTAAGGGAGATCTTATCCAAAACTTTGGTTGGTCACTGTACTACCAAAAGTATACGATCCGTTGGATTATAAAACTATAAATATTCAAATCGATGAGGACCGTCAGATATAATATTAAAAATTGTATTTGATTAATAATAGGATAGTATTTAAATACTAAAATATGTATTTTGATAATTTAAACCTATTATAAATGGGTTTTCTATATTGAATAGAAATCTTTATGTAAAAATTCGTAATTATCTTTTCTCTTTATTTTATGGATAGTTCCAGTTCGATAATTATTATTAAACCATCTTTAAATTAAAGATAATTTTGTAAGCTTCGCGTGGACTGTAAAATCGTTAAAATCTGTTGTCTAAAACTCAAGATAGAGCCCAATAGCCCAAACAGTAAAGTTATTATCTAAATTTTAATAAATATTTTTTTTATTATTGTAGCACCAATTTAATTTTTTTAAATTTATAAATTCTTTGTTTATTTCAATAAAATATTAAAATCAATTTAAGAAAAAATTAAAATCGATCTGGTCCGTGTATGATCAGTATACGACCAAATTAATAATTATAGTTAGATCTTAAATAGATCGATGAGAATTGTTAGATTTAATATTAAAAAGTGTATCTGATTAATAATAGAATTATATTTAAATACTAAAAAGTGTATTTTGATAATTTAAAATTTTTCTATGTAAAAATTCTTAAATATCTTTTCTCTTGAATTTATGTATAGTTCCGGTTAGATAATAATTGTTAAACCAAATATCAAGATAACAATTCATATCGATTACAATGATACCCTAAGTCGGAGAACTCATGTACATGAATAAATTTAAACACTTTTTTTTTGAAGGAACATAACAATTCGATTAATCCAAATTATAATTATATTATTTTACATATAACAAACATAAAAGGATAATATCAAAATATTATTAAAATGTTGAGGGTTTATATTCATAAACGATAATTTTGAATATAATACTTATATTAAAATGTGTATTTGATTAAATGTAGGATTATATTTAAATACTAAGAAGTGTGCATATTTTATTAAGTTTTATATCATAACTAATCAAATATTATTTATTATTAAATAATAAATTATACGTAAATGGTGATTTTGTTTTATAAGAACTCACAGAGACCTAATTTCATTGTTAGCAGAACTATATTCATATTAAAAAAAACCTTATTTTGAAATTTTAGACTCAGCTATAGAAGAGGCCAGACTTTTTAAACCTATATACATTGTAAATTATTAAATTCGAAACTTTAAAAGTTTGCTAATCAATTATTATAGTACTTTTCTGAAAAATCGTACTTTACAAAAAATATTATCAAATAACATATGTCTGCAAGAAAAAATGAAAAAATTCTTATTTTTCAAAAAAACCTATAAATTTTAATATGTTGTTGGTAGATTCAAACCTTAGATCATTCTACATGATAATTTTAGTGTTATATCTAACGTTTTTCAACAATTTAATTTGAAAGATTCAACGATTATGGATTGAGTGATCAAACAAAGCAACCAAACTTAACTTATAAGAAAGCTTTCATTATTTAGTCTTTAATATAATAACATAGATATTTACTGGATATACTATAAAAAAATAAAATTTATACAGAATTTTGATCACGGTGTACTACTTTAAAAGAAGAACTATTACAATAAAAATTATATTTTAATTGATAATTTATTTTCTCAAAAGTTCAAAATTCCCGCATCTTTAACATATTACAAAAAAGAGTATATTATATTTTAGCAATAAATATTTAAAAAAATTATAAATTAAAAAAATTATAAATATTAAGAAAAATTAATGATGTTATCATGGTAGTTTGGTCCTAAATACCGCCAAAACATTCTCAACTGTTAGATCCAATACTTTTAAAAATACATGATCAAGATTATATCATATAAAAAGAAGTTATTATCTAAAAATGATATAAGTTAAAAGATATTATATTAGGATTGGATTTTCTAAAAAGTCAAAACATAAAAATAGTTGTAATTAAATAAGGAAACTCATTTAATACCAAAATAATAAAAATCGTTTAATGTTAAATAGATAGGTGAAAACCGTTAGATTTAACATTAAAAATTGTATTTGGTTAATAAAGGGTATTCTAATAATCTAAATTACATATAAGTAGATTTCCTAAATCGAATAGAATTCTCAACATTAAATTTCGTCACTTTATTCTCTTTTTAGTTTTAGAATAGTTTTTAATTGAAAAAGAACTATTAAACCACACCTAAATTAAAAATTATTTTGTGAATTTCATGTGGACTATAAAATTGGCAAAATCTAATTTTTATAACTCAATATAAATAAATATTAAATTGAGCGTGTACAATATAATAAATATCAAATTTTTAACTATAATTTTTTTGGCTAAATCTTTTTTAACAATAATTTAAACATGTAAACTAATAACTTTTAAATATTAAAATATTCATAAATAAATATAATTATAAATATTAAAAAAACAATCGTGTGTTGCATGAGTAATAAAACTATAATTATAAACAAACTAATTATAAATAAAATTTAAGTAACCGTGCATCGCACGGGCTATAAGCTAGTTATAATAGACGAGACATTAAAAGTTTGGTTGGTTGGTACAATTTTTTAGTACTTCGTGTTTTTACTTAATTACCTTTAATTATTTATAAAAAAAATATAATTAAATAATAACATTACCTATTTATGACCAATTACTTTTTTCAGAAAATAAATTATTATTTTTTATTTTTTCTAAAACAATCCCCTCCTTTTTCTAAAAATATCACGGAATTATCTTTTTCAACTTAATCATTTTACTTTTTTTATTTTTCCTTACTAAAACCCTTTATTTTTCAAAAATATCACATACACTTATTTATTTTAAAACTTATTTTAATGTTTTTTCTTATTTATTTTTTTTTACCTATTTTAACATGCCTACTTATTTTTTTAACAAATGAAATTACTAAAATATTTAAAATATAAATAATAAAATAATAACTATTAAAAATAATCCGCGCATCGCATAAATGTTAAGGTAGTACAGTAGAACCTCTATATAATAATACTCTATATAGGAATAACCTCTTTATTGTAATAAAAAATTACAGTCCCAGTTTGGGCTAGTTATAATTAAGAACAACCTCTACAATGTAATATTTTATACTTTTTTTAAGTACATTCTTTATTAATTTTCCTCTATATAAAAAAAATGCTTAAAATTTATGTATATATATATATCCAATAATATATAATCTTGTTACATAAACATTCATGATGACTTAAAATAATTTTCTAAAGTTGTCTGTGATAGTGTCTTCAACGTTTGGGTTAACGCTGCATGTTTAGCTTGCGCGTACATAATATAACTTATCAACACGATTACATTGTTGTATCCAATATATTTTCATATTATCGAGCATCTATGAATTAAAACCTTTTCGGTTTCAATACTACCATTCTCTGTATTTAAGATACATAATAAATATTTTTAATTAATTTTTAAAATTATAAATTTATATGTTAACCTTTACTAAAGAATAATCTCTCTATAATAATATTTTTTTGCGGTACCAAGGATATTAATGTATAAAAGTTTTACTGTATATATAGAGAGTTGGTTAAAAAAAAGTACTATATATATATCTGTTGGAACCAGATTTCTGTCGGGTCGGACTCCGAATATCCCTTGGGGTTCACCTGCAAAGAGAGACGAATGCGAGGGGTTTTTGGCCCCGATTCACCTCCGGTGTGAGAGTAAGTTAAAGGTTCCGGTGAGTCAAGTGCTTGTGTGTATTAAAAAAGTATTAACCTCTCAACGAAAACCTGACGTGAGCTTTTGTAAGCACGGTTTGTTACGATCGCCCGGAATCCTCGAGGCCACTCGTCCACACGCGTTGTCCGGTTCACTCGCCTAGAAAGTCGGGAGACTCAGTCATTGTGCAACTGCTAGGTGCATCTGACCGAACCGAAGTAATGGACCTGACTTATCAGTCAATCCATTCGGCCCAGTTACTATTCGGCTCAATTTATACTTGGACCTCCAACAATATCATATATGAGATTATATAACACAATGAAATCTCACGTTAAAAATTGGAAGTATGAACAAAGAAAGTATATTGTTATCAAATTTAGTATTGTCAATTTGTCGGGATTATTTATCATGAAAAATGTAGATATGAATAGTACAAAGTACTAGAATATCCGGTCTTCAAAAAACAGCACACGAATATCCATTAGGAGTGACTTACTCTAATAAGATAATTATCACACATCAACATCTTATTATCACGAGGACTCGTAAATATTGAATTTAATTATCATCCAACAGTAGTATAGGTATTCTTTAGCATATTAGAAGTAGAATAGGTATTTGAATGTATAAAAAGAGTTCGAATTTATAGAGAACACGTATACATAAAAGTTTTATTTGAATTAAAATAGGTGTTCCAATATTCTTTAGCATATTAGAAGTAGAATAAGTGTTTGAATTTATAGAGGAGAAAAGTTCGAATTTATAGAGAACACATATAAATAAAAGTTTTATTTAAAGTAGAATAGGTGTTTTGTGTTCAAATTTATAGAATAGAGAAGAGTTCGAATTTATAAAAAGTACATATATTCAAAAGTTTTATTAGAAGTAAAATAGGTGTTTGTATTAGAAATAAAATAGGTATTTGCAATACATAATTAAAAAATTTATTAAAAGTAGAATAAGTATGCGAATTTGAATTTACAGAGTAGAAGAGTTCTAATTATAGAAAAAACATATAACTAAAGTTCTATTGGAAGTAAAATAGCAGTGTGAATTTATTAAAAGTTTTTTCAACGAGAGAGCGGCTAATTAGAAAAGAATATGTTAGCATAAAAATTAATACATAAAACAAGTATTCAATATATTAAATTTGGAATTTCGGTCTTAACAAGAAAAACGTGTTTTACGGGAGGACGGTTTATTAGAGAGGAACGAGTAATTGTTATGACTTAATTGATAGAGTTTAAAAAATAATTATAACACCGCCTTTTTCAACTAGTACTATTATATATTATGATAATTAATAATAATAATATTAATAAATCCGGACAGGTAAGATATGATATATATATATAAAGGAGGATACGCGGGAGGTTAGGTTAGATACTAATAAATTAAAAAATATCCTTTAACATATTAGAATTAGAATAAGTATTCGAATTTATTGAGGAGAAGAGCTCGAATTTATAGCGAATACATATAATTAAAAATTCTATTTGAAGTAGAATATGTGTTTGAATTTGTAGAGACTAGAGAGGAAGAGTTCAAATATAAAAGAAGTACTTGCAAAGTTCTATTTAAAGTAGAATAGGTGTTTTAATTTATATAGGTGAAGAGTTCGAATATAAAAGAAGTACTTGCAATTAAAAGTTCTATTGGAAGTAGAATAAACGTTTGTAATACATAACTAAAAGTTCTATTTGAAGTAGAATATGTAAAGTTATATATGTGTTTTTTCAACGAAAGAGTGGTTATGATAACATAAAAATTAATATATAAGACAAGTATATATTCATAATATTAAATTTGAGGTTTTGATATTAAAAAGGAAAGAAGTTTTATTTGAAGTAGAATATGTAAAGTTAACGAAAGTGTGACTTATTAGAAAGGAGTATGGTAACATAAAAATTAATATATAAGACAAGTATATATTCAATATATTAAATTCTAGATTTTGATATTAAAAAGAAAAACATGTTTCATGGGAGCACGGCTTATTAGCGAGGACCGAATAATTTTCGTAATTTAATTGATAAAGTTTTTTTAAAAAATTATTACACCGCCACCGCGAAGCGCGGCTTTTTTAACTAGTAAATAAATAAAAATGGTCTACAAACGGCAGATAACCAGTACAACACACAAGTACATCCTATGTGGTCCGTATTACCAAACCTTTAAAAAAAACTCGCTTTTTCAATTTTCTCTCTTCATTCTCTAATTTCCCAGATTTTAATTCTTCTTTTCTTGACCCTTAAAAATATCAAAATCATATAAAACCCCTACTTTTTAATTGTTTATATCCTCGGTTGCTTTTAATTTGTTGATTATAATGGAAGTTGATGTTGAAAATTGAAGCTTTAGGGTTTTGTTTCATTAGATCTATTTGTATCTATAGATGGCTTGCAACATAGAAAATAGGAAAATCATTTCTTTTCATCTATTAAAATAATACTCAACGTTCAAGCGCTTTTTAGTTCCTCTCATTTCTTTATAGCTTTTTTACAATGTTTGACATGCATTTTAAGGTTTCTATAAAATATAGCTCTACAACTTATTTTTAAAACTTTCATTTTCTAAATAAAAATTTATACATTATATATTTTTATTCAGAAGAAGAAAAAAATTAAAATAATTTATCGAAGTATATATTAAAGGAACCTTAAAATACGTGCTGAGCCCCCGTCCTCAATATAAAGAATTGAAGGGGACGGAGGGAGTTGTAACGATAATCTAGTAAAACAGATAAAACCAGAAATATGTTGTTTATTGTTCCACATTCTTGGTAGAAAGTGGGGGAAAACACGGATCGGATCGGTTCAGTTTTAGGATAAAACCGAAACCGAAACCGAAGATCCTCGATTTTTAAAATTAAAAACCGAAAGCGCAATCGAAACTGAATCGGTTTCAAAAACCTCGGCTCAGTTGTAATTTGATTGGTTTCGGTTTCAAAACTGCAAAAAATAAAACAATTATAATTTAAATAAAAAAATTAGCAAAAAAAAATAGATAAAAAAGATTGCTTAACCAAAAAAATAGTTCTATTTATGTCTAGTAACTACTATCATCTTTTGCTAAATGTGGGTAAACTTGTGTTTCAGCACTATAACTACTGTAAACCTAGAAATTATAACTGAACAATCTTAAACGACTAAACAGTTTAACGAAAAAGACAAGTTGTTGCTTCGTACTTTATGTGATATGCAAATGGTAAAGCATGAAGTCCCAATTTTAGTAACCCAATAGCCGATTTCTAATTTTTACTAATTATATTTATAAAATATATGTTTTTATTAATTTTAAAAATATATATTTATTAATCGGTTCGGTTTGAACTTGAAACCGAAACCGAAATCTCATGAACGGTTCAGTTTTTTAATTTGCCATTTCAACTCGATTTTCAAATATTCGTTTTTTATCGATTTCGATTCAGTTTTGATTTTAATTCAGTTTTTTGTTCATCCCTAATAGAAAGAAGACTAGCCCATAAATGAGCAAAAAGTGATTGCAATATTTTCAGTCCATTGAATAGTCTCACTTAGCTGTCACTCCAACTTGGACTTAAAACTAAAAAGAGAAATTACCAATAATATAATTTTTTCTAATTTTTTTTGTAATTTTACCATTTTCTAAAAATACTTGCAAAAATACAGTGTGCAACTAGATACAATCTAAAAATATTTGTAAAGCAACCAGATGCAACTTTAAAAAAAATAATTAAAATCAACTGAAAATTCAAAAAAATTGTTAGTAAGAGAGGGTTAATGAAGATAAAAATGAATAAAACTTGTGATTGCGGGTTACATCCCGCATTTCGTCTATACATACATATCTATATATACATATATAAATATATGTGTAATTGAGAGTTTACAAGTAGTTTCATATCAAATATATAGATATTATATTTATTCAAAAATATTAATATTTTTGCAAAAAATATATTCTAAGATTGAGTATTTATGAAAAAAACCGAACTAAAAATCCATGTCGTTATCCATTTTTTAAACTAAATGAACTTTGATGTAGATATTATATTTATTTCCTTACCAGTTACTAGAGATAATTAATTACAAAAAGTATTTCTTGCGTTGACCTTAACCTACTTTGTACCATAAATAATCAAGTTATATTTATGGTTATGAGATTACATGACACAATGAAATTTCACGTTAAAAAATAGAATGAGGGCCGATTTTGGGTAAATTGCCTAACAAACATTTAGAGCATCACAATCTTAAAGATCATCAGAAAATTATATTTCATAAATATTTTATAAGATAAATTTATGCATTTGTATAATTGTATACAATAAAATATGTATTTAAATTTTACAAATATATTTTTTAATTCTAATATTGTATATAACTACTATTGAATTGTATATTAAATTTTTATTTGCATATCGTGAGAAATAGGGGAACCATTTCAAAAAATTGTCTAAGACACCCAAACAAAGTTTATTATGATCAAATTTAGTATTGTCAATTTGTCGTAGATATGAATACTACCAAGTACTAGAAAATCCTGTCTTCAAAAACTGCAAACGAATATCCATTAGGAGTGAATTACTCTAAAAAATAATTATCACACATCCACATCTTATTATTACGAGGACTCCTAAATATTGAATTTAATTATAATCCAATATTTTTCAGTGCAATTGAATTTCTTTATCTTTATCAATCAATATTATTTGTTCTTGAATTACGAAAATATTAAATATAATCACAATACGTCAATTTTGAATAAAAATTTGGAGTTTTATTTAAACATATCTAAAATCAACTTCTTTTCTAAAAATATTTGCAAACCCCAAATTAACCACAAATACAATTTTAAAAATTTACTAATTGAAATCATATATTTTTTATATTTAGTTGTATTGTAGATTGGTTAACAAATTGCATTGTTTAAATTAAATTCAACCTCAAATGCAACCAAAATAATTTCAGATTCAACAAAAAATAACTTTAATTATTTTTTTAGAAAAAATTAAAATTAAGTTATATTTGGTTACAAATCGTATTTTTTCAAATATTTTCAAAATTTAAAAAGATTGCAAAAAAGTTAAGAAAAAGTAATCTTTATATAATTTTTGTAAAAAGTTTAGGTTTACATAAGAAAAATGTCAACTAAATTAACATTTTATTGTTACATAAAAGTTATCCACAAGTTATTAACATTTAAATTAACATTTATTGATAAGTTATTAAAAGAATAAGAACAAACACAAAAAGAAATACCACTCATCTTCAAGATTTTAATATATTGTATAAATTTAAGTTCATATTTTTCAAGAAGAGATGGGAGAGCGGTAAAAATACACTCTTGGCCACTTATTTATTTGTTGCACATAAATTCAAATTTAAATAAGTTGAAAAAGCCGCGCTTCGCGGCGGCGTAATAAATTTTTTAAAAAACTCTATCAAATAAATTACGAAAATTACTCGGTCCTCGCTAATAAGCCGTCCTCCCGTGAAACACGCTGTCCTTTTTAATATCAAAATCTCAAATTTAATATATTGAATATATATTTGTCTTATATATTAATTTTTATGTAATCATACTCCTTTCTAATGAGACACTCTTTCGTCGAAAAAACACCTATATAACTTTACATATTCTAGTTCAAATAGAATATTTGCAAGAACTTCTTTTATATTTGAACTCTTCCCCTCTACAAATTCAAACACATATTCTACTTCAAATAGAACTTTTAATTATATGTCTTCGCTATAAATTCGAATTCTTCTCCTCTATAACTTCGAACACCTATTCTACTTCTAATATGCTAAAGAATATTTTTTGATTTATTAGTATTTAAAATTGTAAGCCTCTAAAAAAATTAATAAAATAGATTGAGACGATCTTAGGGGTGCCACCTCACCTCCTGCGTATCCTCCTTTATATATATATATATTGATGATTCATAGCTTATTAGAGAATAAGGAAAACGATAATTAGTATTTTTAATAATTAATTACATTTTTTCACGAATATTACACCTTTTAACCTAAAAGGAGGAAGAAATAACATCCAATTATGATATAATAAAATCGTTCTAAATTAATCTTATTTAAAGTGATAAGATCCATAAAAAGTCTCGATTTTACTCGATAATCGGTAGTTATAATTTTATTCCTATAATCTGTCTAAAGTGATTATTTTTTCTGGTACCAATAATATCAATTTAAATGAATTTTAATATAATTAATATAATTAATAATAATAATAAAAATAATAAATCCGAATAAGTAAGATATGAAATAAATAAATAAAAATGGTATACAAACGGCAGATAACCATTACAACTCACCTAGTATTTCGTTTGTATGTAGACACCTAATGTCTATCTAATTTCTAATACACAACACACAAGTACGTCCTATGTGGTCCGTATTACCAAACATATAAAAAATTTAAAAAAAATTCTTGCCTTTTCAATTTTCTCTCTTCATTCTCTAATTTCCCAGATTTTAATTCTTCTTTTCTTGGCCCTTAAAAATATCAAAATCATATAAAACCCCTACTTTTTAATTGTTTATATCATGGGTTGTTTTTAATTTTTGATTATAATGGAAGTTGATGTTGAAAACTGAAGCTTTAGGGTTTTGTTTCATTATATCTATTTGTATCTATAGATGGCTTGTTTTTGGGTGTTGATTTTATGTTTTTCCTCTTTGATTTCAACTGGGGTTTTTGGTAATGTGGTTTTGATGACAAATAATGCTACCTTATCTTTTCAAGACATTGAGGCCAATTTTTGTAAGTATATATATTTTTATGTATGTATGTTTTGTGTATGTATGTATGTATGTATGCAATTTGGGTGGATGGTTTTGTGTTCTTGATTTTTTTGGGTTGTTTTGAAGTTGATTAGCTTTGTTTGATGTTATTAGGGGTTGGAATTGATGGGGTTTGATTGAAATGGTGAAAAGTTTAAAACTTTATTGTTTCTTGATGACTTGAACATTTGCTAATTTAGGATTTTGATGTTCTTGGATTGGTTTTGTTGTGGTTGTGGATTTATGATGTTGAAAAAGGTTTGTTTTAGGGTTAGGATTGTTAAAAATGGAAACTTTATGTACATTTATGTGGTATTTTGTAAAGAAGTTTGCTTTATGAAGGTCATTGGTGTTGTATCGAACCTTAGTCAGTGATTTGATTCTAGTTTGTATGTTGGTTGTCGGGATTTGCTTTTTTATTTGTTGTGTTGGCTATAAGTTTATCATAATGTTTTGGGAATCTGGTCATTAATCATAATTTTGTCGATTTGTTCGTAATTTTGTTTTGGAAGTTAATAATGTTGCTATGTCATGATAGTTGAATTTACGATGATCATTTATTGATTGCTGTATATACGTAAATATCTATTTATGAATTGTACGTAGTCGGCTTGCATTGGTAGACATACTCATTGTCCTGGTTTGTGACATTACGTAATATGTTTCAAGTCGAGTGAAATTATTGCTCTTATTTTAGTTTTTTCAAATACTTTTATTGTGGTGCTCTCTTCTCACTTTAGTTGGTTTGTTATTTCAGCTCCATCAATAAAAGGAGGTGGAGAATGTGGCACTCTGTACAAGGCAGATCCCCTGGATGCTTGCTCACCCCTAAAAAACATAGTTCCCAAGATCAAAGAAGGTGGGCTCTCTCTATTTGCATTAATCGTTAGAGGTGGATGCAGCTTTGAGGATAAAGTTAGAAGGGCACAAATTGCAGGTTTCAAAGCAGCTATTGTGTATGACAATGAAGATGGTGATTTGGTTGCAAGTAAGTATCTTCTCTCAGTACTTCAATAGTTGGCCTCTTATTTCCTTTTAATATATACATACATTCTGTATATGCTTACGCTTTTTAAATAAAGAACCCCTTTCTTTAGAAGTCAGATGATCGATGTTGTTACAGTTACAGTTAACAGTACATACATGCACAAGAGAGTCCAATTTAATGCAGGCAGATAACATCTGTTTGAATAACGCACAAACTTCTTGTATGGTGTATAAGACCATCTCCAATGCATAACACTAAAATGGTGTAGCTTTTACACTATTTTAGTGTGAAAATAACACCATCCACAAAAACAACTCCAATCCATCTACACTATATCTTACACTAAAAGTCTAAAAGAGGACATGTTGTCTTTTACTTTTTCAAAATAAGTATCTTGTTTGGCATATAATAGGATATAAATAGGGTATGAAGGGAATGCATTTGTTTTTGTTAACTAGTACGAGGGTATAATAGGCAATATTAAAGACGCCAAATTGGTGTAAAAATTACACCAAATTTGGTGTCACACTATTCATTTGGTGTAATTTCTACACTATTATAGTGTTGCATTGGAGTGAGTTTTACACCAAAAATTACACCATTTTGGTGTTATAGTGTTGCATTGGAGTTGCTCTAAAGAGTGGAAGGCAAATTATGCTGCTTTACGTTGTTCCCTAGTTATCGGCGGGCTAAAAGATGGATTAATATTTAGAACAGTCTTTTTGTTAGATTCTAAACAAAGGGAGAGATACGAGTCTTCTTGAATCTAGGTGTTTTGTATAGCTGAGGTGACACTACTTTTTACTTTTTCTGTCAGATATAAAGAGTCTCAATGCAATAGTTGGTAGTCTATTTGTAGTTTCATCGTGCTTTATTTCTTTAGACACATATTTCCATACACTGTTATTTGATTTAATTACATGTGCATATATATAGACTGATTTGGTTTTAGCTTTTATAATAGATACTGGAAATAGATAGGTTGAAATAGCTATGTAGCTCTTATTAATAAACATATTGATGTTGATATTCTTTTAGTAAAAAAATAATGACATTCTTTTAAGCTAGATTTAGAATATTTTTTTGCTGGAGTATTACAATAAGTTATGCAAGTCCCAACATGCGGTTCTCTAGGTTTTTAAGAGTAATTGGTATATCTAAATCATTCTTAATCTACTCTTTACCTTTTCTTTCTTTTGATTTTCCTCACTGTAATATGTCACATATTTATATGGCTGTCCTATGAGTTTATATGGATAAATATATATGGCACATGAGTGAAAATCTTTGAACTAATATTGGTGGCTGTATCTTTAAGCTTTGACATCATATACATGAAAATAGATGCAGTTAGGACTTAGGAGATGCTGTAAAGAAATTATATACAGCCAAAATGAAATAAATTTAATGACAGTGAGAACTTCTGTTTTTTTTATGTTTTGAAATGCAAGCGGGGTTGTTAAAGAGGGCTTCTACCCTATATTAGGATTCGAATACGTGACTTTGTCATAGGGTAAGGGGAAGAAGACAGACTGCGACTACAATGCAATATTTGAATCCTCATCATTAAAAATATAGATGCGAAGCTTTAATATTAGAATTAAATTGCCTTTAAGCTTTAGTATTAAAATTCAATTTCGGATACGGTATCTGTTGGGGTTCAGAATTGACAAATAATCCTTTTTTTTTTTTTGGTTTAGATGCAATCCAGCCTATTATATGCATAAAGCAACTCTTACTTATTCAGAATTAAATTCTACCTTCCATTTAATTATGTTGCACGTGCATGTGAATTCGTTTCGAATACTTTTTGCTATAGGCAAGTTAATGAATATGCTATCAACAATTAATTATAATAATAATCTAGGGAACTACCACGAAGTTAGGACGAGTTGAAGTGGACTAACCCGTGGGTCAGTAGGTCGCATATCTTTGTGCTTGGGCTCTGGGTACAAGCACAGAATCCTTGGTTCTACCAGCGCTGACTCTTCCAATAGTTACCTCGCTTTTATTTATCACGATTTTTGTAGCAGTCACAGGCCTTTGTGGAATTCTCTCTGCAAAATGATCAAATATATCTTGGTCTTTTATCATTTAATTAGTCATCATATTTGGTGTTGATCTTTCATCATTTGGTTATTCATAGCAGTCAAAGTCCTTTATGTCGTAATATACCTTGTTATTCAATGAAAAGGATTTTTGGTCATATATACGATATATACATGTGACCTGAAGAGTTGCTTGAGATCTTATTCCTTTCAGGAGTAAGAGTGGTCTATGATGGCTTTTGAGGAAGTTGAATTTGTTTGTTAACTTCACTTTGTAGTTCTGGTTCTCCCTTTTCTTTTATGTTAAGATCACAAAATTAGTCTTATCAAACTCTTTTAGTGAGAAATAAAACTTCAGTGGATCCAATTTTTTTTTCTTTTGTTAACATTTACAATCATCAAAAGTTGCTCTCTGCATTAGAAGTTGTTAATTTGAATATACTAGCTACAGTTGACATCCATATTAAAGTATAATACATCCTCTTAGGCTGAACTTTTCACTGCATTACTGCAAGATAGTTTAGAAAATAGAAAGTTTGATGACAGTCCTTTGACTCCTTTGTAGAAAGTTCTCTTCATATTTCTTAAGATTTGCAGATCTTATCTTTCCCTAAATATAATTCCAAGTATTATTCTGCTTTTGTAAATGTTAAATTTATTGACTTCTGATCTTTCAACAGTTTCTTACCTGAGGATTTAAATTTTGCAGTGGCAGGAAATTCAGCTGGTATAAGAATTCATGCCGTCTTTATCTCCAAAGCTTCTGGCCAGTTACTCACCAAATACGTTGGTGCAACTAAAATGGAACTGTGGATTATCCCTAGTTTTGAAAACTCGGCATGGTCAATCATGGCTATATCTTTCATATCACTACTTGCCATGTCTGCAGGACTGGCTACGTGTTTCTTTGTTCGGAGACATAGAATAAGAAGAGAACGGCCCCGAGCACCACGTACTCGTGAATTTCATGGGATGAGTAGTCAGTTAGTGAAAGCAATGCCGTGCCTAATATTTACAGCAGTCGTGGATGATAATTGTACATCGTCAACATGTGCGATTTGTATTGAGGATTACACTGTTGGTGAGAAGCTTAGAGTTTTGCCATGCCGCCATAGTAAGTATATAATATCATATCAGAATTCAGTGATAATATATTTCTACTGTGTGTGTGTGGTGTGGTGATTATAGCGGTGGGGATTGGCAGTTTTTCTAGTAATCTTCACACACTATACACACACAAGTATATATATATTAAACTCCTTTTTTTTTAAAAATAATTGAAAATTAGTCAAATAGTCCAAAGTGATTCTACAGCGGAATCAAATCTATCCAAAATGATTCTGCAGCAGAATCAAATTTAAAATCAATGTTTTTATTCAAATTTTAAATGTTAAATTTTTTATAAAGTTTGTATATGCTAATATTCTACGTTAGAATCAGATTATATATTTTATGTAAAAAAATTTAAAATTATTTATGAGATTTTATAATAGAATATATGGTTCTCCCCGATTCTCTATATAAGATGGTTCTCTATGGAACAATGACCTATATATATATATATATGATAGGTATATGTATGTTTTCACTAACTTACCTCTTGTTTAAACTTGACAGAATTTCATGCCACTTGTGTCGATGCTTGGCTTACCTCCTGGAGAACATTTTGCCCTGTTTGCAAACGTGATGCACGAACAAGTACAGGCGAACCACCAGCATCAGAACGCACGCCATTGCTTGCATCTGCAGCATCTTCTATATTATCATCGTTCAGATCATCACTGGCATCATCACCAGCCATGCAAATAGGGTCCTCGAGGTCAAACCGGTTTGCATCTATTTCTCGTGTTGGGTCATATGGAAGTTCTTACTATCAACAATCTCTTCCGTCCTATCAGCAGTCCCCACATCTAAGTGCGAGCCAAAGTTCATTAGACCTTAGAAATGCATCTTCACATAGATCTATTGCTCCCTATTTGGCTTCATCTAACTCACTGGGTTACCCATCTTTATCACCTCTTAATGCCAGATACATGTCCCCGTATATTCCTAGTCCTGGAAATGCATCAAGTTATATAGGGTCTTCTAATCAGCAGCCACACCCATTGCATTTAAGCGAGTCAGCTGCAAGTTTTTCTCCATATGCTTCAGCTCAATCTCTCCCAGGGTGCTGATAGTAATATATTCACCGCAGAGTCTCTGACGATATAGTGCCAAAGCTTATAAGATGTTTCCCTGAAAATTCCGATTGAATTCTTCCAACTCATGCCAGAAGACCGTGCTGTTGACGCGAGTACACCTGCTGATTTCTAATACTTAGATTGTAAAAGCAGGAATGTTATGTATTGTGCAGAGTTTGTATATTGTAGCAAAAGGTTTTTTTTTCTTTTATTTGACCGTTAGTTGTGCATTTAAAGTTTGTTATGAGGCGTCTTTAAAGTCTTTACTTTGATATGGTGTTCAAGATGCTTCATGCTAATGGTTTATCACCTTTGCTGGTACATTTTTTTTTGCGCTACTTACCGAGTATTTTACGCTTTGCTCCTGAGTTTTAAAAGGGGTGGAAAATAAGTAGAGGGTAAGTAAAATAGTTTTACTTTTACTCATATTTGTGCTCGTGAGTTTTTAAACAACTATATATGAGTGTTTAGATTTAAAATTATTTTTTTAAGAAATAAATATAAATATAAAAATAGAATATTAAACTCGTGCATGATGCATGTTATGAGTTGGTACTTGTATATGTAATAAAAATACTCATCGTGTATACATGTTATCAATACTAGCTTATAGCATAGCCCGTGCGATACACGGTTACTTAAATTTTATTTATAATTATTTTGTTTATAATTATATTTTAATTACCCATGGAACACACGATTGTTTTTTTAATATTTATAATTATATTTATTTATGAATATTTTAATATTTAAAAGTTATTAGTTTACATGATTAAATTATTGTTAAAAAAGATTTAACCAAAAAAAATCATAGTTAAAAATTTGATATTTATTAAATTTTACACGCTCGATTTAATATTTGTTTATATTGAGTTATAAAAGTTAGATTTGGTGAATTTTACGGTCCACATAAAATTCACAAAATAATCTTTAATTTAGTTGTGTTTTAATAGTTCTTTTTCAATTAAAAACTATTCTAAAACTAAAAAGAGAATAAAGTGACAAAATTTAATATTGAGAATTCTATAAGATTTAGGAAATCTACTTATATGTAGTTTAGATTTTTAGAATACCCTTTATTAACCAAATACAGTTTTTAATGTTAAATCTAACGGTTTTCACCTATCTATTTAAGATTAAACGATTTTTATTATTTTGATATTAAATGGGTTTCCTTATTTAATTACAACTATTTTTATGTTTTAACTTTTTGGAAAATCCAATCCTAATATAATATCTTCTAACTTATATCATTTTTAGATAACGTTTCCTTATTTAATTACAACTATCTTGATCGTCTATTTTTAAAAGTATTAGATCTAACAGTTGAGAATGTTTTGGCGGTATTTAGGACCAAACTACCAGGATAACATCATTAATTGTTTTAATATTATTTTTTTTTAATTTTTACTTTTTTTAAAATATTTATTGCTAAAATATAATATACTCTTTTTTGTAATATGTTAATGATGCGGGAACTTTGAACTTTTGAGAAAATAAATTATCAATTAAACTATAATTTTTTTTGTAATAGTTCTTCTTTTAAAGTAGTACACCGTGACGATCAAAATTCTGTATAAAATTCATTTTTTTTATAGTATATCCCGTAAATATCTATGTTATTATATTAAAGACTAAAAAATGAAATCTTTCTTATAAGTATGGTCGCTTGATCACTCAATTCATAATCGTTGGATCTTTCAAATTAAATTGTTGAGAAACGTTACATATAACAGTAAAATTATCATTATCACGTAGAATGATCTAAGGTTTGAATCTACCAACAACATATCGAATTTAATAATTTACAATGTATATAGGTTAAAAAAGTTAGGTCTCTTCTGTAGCTGAGTCTAAAATTTCAAAATAAGGTTTTTTTAAATATGAATATAGTCTTGTTAACAATGAAATTAGGTCTCTATGAGTTCTTATAAAACAAAATCACCATTTGCGTATAATTTATTATTTAATAATAAATAATATTTAATTAGTTATGATATAAAATTTAATAAAATAAGATAAAAAATATGCACAATTTTATAAAATTTTATCCTCGTATTATTATATTCTTTATGTTGATTTGAATTTTTCTTAGATTTGTTAGAAATGAATACTACTAGAAACTAGACAGAGGGGGGGTGAATGGATAGTTTGATATATTTTTCGATTCTTGAAACTAAGTTTAAGCTGTATATGATTATGATATGTAATATGCGGAATGTAAATAACACACACAATCACTTTAATCTACTTTGTATAAGCAAATTAAATACTACAGCTTTCCAAGAAATTCACAATCGAATTTCTGGCTTCTAAACAAGAACAGTTTGAACTTGCTTGCTTACAGAGAAAAGAGCTTAGCAAATAACTATGTGTATCTCTCTTACAGCTTACAGTTGTGTGTGCACAATATATATATTCACCTATACAAACTAGACACACACAATATTACACAGCTACCCCTTCTGAAAGTCCAACTTGTCCTGCCATAAGAAGTTCACTGTGTCAGGAAGGACCACCTGCTTTTCGGAGTCTTTCCCGTTTCTGTAGCTGCTTGTCTCTTATCTTTCTCTCCAAGTTTAGCTGTAGATTTGCCATCTGTTCTTTGGACCACCTTTCCAGAACAAATGCTTCAGTATTTGTCTCCTTTGATTCTTGGTTCTGTACCTTGATTTGTCTTGTTATAAACGGCTAAGTGTTGATATCGTGAACTCCACTTTATCCCTGACTTCGCGATCTCCCTTGTGAGGACTACGCGATATAGCCTTTGAAGACTTTGCGACATAGGTCATTTGATGACTATGCGACATAGGTCATTTGATGACTATGCGACATAGGTCATTTGATGACTATGCGACATAGGTCATTTGATGACTATGCGACATAGGGCTTCTGAGGACTTCACGATCTAGGCTCTTTTGACTTTGCTGACTTCAACACTTCACGACATGTGTCTTGAGGACTTCTCGACATAGTACAAAATGGACTATGCGATATAGTACTTCACGACATGGATATTGGTGACTTCACGACATAGCTTTCTTTTGACTTTGCTATATAATGCCTTAGACAAATTCCTGCAACTTATTTCTTCATAGCCTTATTCAACTCTATCCTGCTGCATGAACACTTCTGAACTTCTACCAGGATAATTATTCAATGGCCTATATACAATCTAGATGCAAGAAACTTTACTAAGCTCATTATAAATTTGAGCATACATGATCAAGCTAATGTTCATGAGACCAAGACAAGTACATTTAGAGACCTATACTATATCCCAGTGATAGAAATCACTAGGTCATGTAATGTGACATAGTCACATAGTGTAGGCTTGTTAATAGTGGTATTCAGACATGTCTTGAGCCTAACAATCTCCCCCAAATTGTGAGTAAGACCCTTAGGCACAATTTCATGTCTGATAACAAGCCTAACTAACATAAAATGAACAGATATAAGGAAGATACAGTTAAGCACAGAATTTGATAACAACTTGGAAATTTAAGCTTACAGAATTCTTCCTTGAGCTACATAGCTTCTGTTTCCAATTGTTTCTCTAAGAAGTCATCATAGATCTTCTTCTTCCTCATTTCTTCATTCTTCTTTATCTCAGAGATGGCCATTAGAATATCATCTCTAGCAGTCATTTCTTCAATGAGAGGAGAGTCCTTTAGATCTTCAGCTGCTGTTCTGAGGGCACTCTCCACATATGAGTGTATAAACTCCATCCTTATCTTGCTTTTTCCTCCATAATGATTTTTGTACTCCACAGTATAAGGATTTTGTTTTACCCTGCACAGCCCTTTCTTTCTTAGCTCCCTTGCTCTTTCTTCTATCTCGGCCAACTCCTTCTCTTTCTTACATCTCCTTTCTTCATTCTCTCTCCTCAGGTCTTCTTCATGATCAGCATGCATTTTCAAGAACCTGGCAATATCTATCTTCCATGTCCTTTCTTCCTTTTCTTCAAAGTTCAGCAAGGCATTTATCCTTTCAAGCTCATATATATAGAAATGTTGCCAGCCTCCTTGCTTCATTATCTTCTCTCTTCCATCAGTGTACTTAATCTCTAGATGATCTAGCTTCAGTTTGACTTCAAAGATCCTTTGAGCTCTCAAAAATGCTAGGGCATCTTCATCATAGTCTTCATCAAGTGGAAACACATGAATGCCAACAACATTTGTGAGTTTTCCAGTTTTCTTTGTTATCCTTATTCTTTTGGGTACACTCTTGATCTTCATATGCCTCACAAGAGGTACCTTTCTGGAACACGGTAACTTTGTCTTTACTGCCATATCATTTGGAAGAAGCTTCATTCCTTTGCCCTTAATCCACTGCAACACTCCACTGGCTGTGACCTTGTGGAGGTGTTTTCTTGATTTTTCTTTTGTGGCTTCACCCTTCTTCTGTGGCAACTCAGGTTCAGAAGTCTTAGATACTGATTTTGGAGGATCATTACTAACAGTACTCACCCTAGACTCAGAGTCTTGTGTTTTGGTTAAAGTACTGCCAGCAATGTCCTTGACTTGCTGAGTTCCACTCCTAGATCTCTTCACTGTCTCCTTTGCCCCCTTTGTGTCATGAGATCTCCTCCTGTGGGTTTTCTCCTCATCATCATCCTCCCCATCCTTCTTCTTGTTCTTTTCTTTGACAGATTCTGGCAAAACACCATGAATCAGAAAAGATTGTAGAATGTTAATCATCTCTAATTCCTCTGCTGTCTTGACTCCTTTCTTTGCTCTCAGCATTTGCAACACCTGATTGATCTTTGTATTATTCTTCATTTGCAGATCTTTGGGAATGACTAGTTGGTCAATACTTCTGACTTTGGATAGACTTTGAAAAATTACTGTCCTTGGCTTGGGTATGACCTCAGGCAGTCTTTGATTTTGATCCATCTCCAAGTCATTATAAAGACTTTCATTGTTAGCCCCACTCTTTTCAATCAACTCCAGAATTATTGACACTTCAGTAAACCTCAGTTTCTCTAGAGTTTGAAATGCTAAGTGCCACAAGCAGTTGTCCTTGCACACCATGATTATTTCTCTCAGATAAACATCCCTGATTTTCTTTACTGCAACTGTGAAGTACTTGATACTTTCCCTGAGCTTCTTTCTGTACACTTGTGCATCTCCTTGAGCATTCTTGTAGGTGGCTTTCAGAAACTCCAGGAATGCCTCATCATGATAGATGTTAGAGTTGGCAACTTCCTGTAGCTTGGCCTCAGTGATAAGTGTAGCTTGGGTAGGTTTAGCAATTGGAGTAGGTATAGCAGGTTGAGGGGTTGAGATGTCTTTAGGCATTGTGGATGGATAGAATGTTGTGGTGACTGTGCTTTTCTGACCTTGTGCATTGATGACCTCTACAGGGGGAAGATTGATTGGCTTTATTGTCTCTTCAATGAGCTTGCCCTTAAGTTTTGACTGCTTGGCAGGTGCTCCCCCTTTCTGTTTCACATTGACCTCCTTTCCTTTCTCCCCCTTAGGCTTGGGATCAGACAAAATGTCTTGAGCTTCCCCAGGAATAGGCAGGTTCATGGATCTCATCATTGAAGTCATCATTTGTTGTTGCACCAGCAAAATGTTTGTTGTGTTGGTGCCTTGATCATCTAGTTTGTCATTGAGTTGGCTTAGAGATGTAGATAGCATTCTGTTTTCATCCTTGAGAGAGGCCACTTCTCTTTCTAAGCCATCCACCTTGGAGAATAGTTGTTGAGACCTAAAGGAGTTGAGGGATTGATCTTTGACCCTGGCAAAGTCATATTTGGAGATGTCTGACAGAGGAACTTCATCCACCAGCTTATCACCATACTGATTTTTCCACATGACATTCAACATAGCATTGGTGGTGATGGTAGTTTTTGCTTGATTTTCCAGTGTAGAAGCCAGTTTCTTGATGTTGTCTGTGACCATGGCAAGAGTCACATCCATCATGGACACATTTGTGGAGGTTTTCTGGACTTCTTTGAGGATACCATCCACCTTGGGAAAATCAGAGAGATAAGAGTTTCTGAGCTTTGTGAGGGATCTGTCTGTCTCCTCCTGAACTGAAGAAATCTCTGATTGAAGCCCTTTCCCAAGATAATGCAGAGCCTTCAACTGGTTCTTGTACACATCATTTACAGCCTCATAGATGGCAACAGGAGAAAGATCCTTAGCATTGGAGCCCAGAGAAGTGAGGTATTCTTCTCTCACAAAAGCTAGGGCATCCTTGAGATTTACAGTCCTCTTAGAATCCAACCAGGCATCCACATTTCCCTCTGGTTCAGCTGCATTCACAATCTTCTCCTGTTGAGCTTCAACATCCTCCTTATGACATAGCAGGATAGCTTCATAATCAGCATTTGGAAGGTTGGAGGTGAGGAGATGTTGAGCTATCTTTGAGAACTCATCAATCTGTGCCACATTAAGATTTTGAATGGCTTCCTCTGTCATTTGGGAAGGCACAGATGATGATCCTGAAGGCCTGTCATGGTGCACAGGCTTCAGCCATTCTGACATTGTGGCCTGAGCCAAGTGAGAGCTAGTGCTAGGCACTTCATGAGATGTGTGAGTTTGAGTCTCCTCCAGCCTTGGAATGGCTGTAGGGTCTGATGTTGTCTCCATTGAAATGGGATGTGTTACAACATCAGCCCTATTTGTCTGTGAAGACATTTCCACATCCCTAAGGATGGGAGAATTTGGCACAGAGTCTCCAGTGAAAACTGGTGAATCCTCCATGTTTGTGTTGGTGTCATTAGGATATGCCTCAGCATGCATTCCCTGACCAACTGAATGTGGGTCCTGAGTGGTGAGCACAGTGTCAAGCACCATGTCACTTGAAGTTGGCTCAATCACAGGGCTGGATTGTGATTGATCAAGGGCAAGATTGTCATGAGAATGACTCTCTTGTTCAGAAGAAATTTTAGTGGAAGAATCTGAGAGAGAAGTGGGGTTCAGATTAGATTTTGGCAACTCCCCCTGAGAAATAGGAGGAGTTTCAACATTGATGTGCTCTCCACTTAGTGTTTGATCACCCTTATCACTCCTAGGGTCAAGAGTGAGGTCTTGACCCTGTGCAGACTCGTTACAACTTGCAGTGGGGAGGCTGCTCTTTTCAATGCCCATGACCTGTTGAGAGGCCATAGACAGTAGCAGGTGTACCCCTTTTTCCACATCTGAATCCTGTTGAGAGGATGCAGTGGTGGCTACAGATTTTGATTTCTTCTTTGGTCTGGTGAGAGGTGACTCAGGAACCTCACTTGCTAACTCTACAGATTCATGGATAATAGCTAGTGTTCTCTTCTTCTTCTTTTTAGTGACATCAACCTTTTGAGAGATTGATGCACTTGGCTGACTAACCTCTACAGTGGTGTTTACAGTGGGGTTGCTGGATGGGATAGGGAGGCTTGGGTTAGACTGTGATGCTCCTTCAGTCTCAGCCTCCCCTGTCCAGGAAAGAGCATGGTATATGGGCTTATCAAGTGGATAAGATGCGAATGTGTCCTGCATATGCGGGGTCACACTCAAGATCACATCCACTTGATTCCTTGTGTCCAATGAACCAAACAGAATCTTGGACATGGACTTGGAATAAGCCATCTTTGATTTATCAATACCCTCCAAGTCATGGACATTAGCATCAAGATAATTTAAAATAACTTGAAGAAAGCGAGGGTAAAAGATGTCATTACCTCTTCCACGGACTGTCCTCCCTAGCCTTTGAGCCAATTCCTTGAGGATTATTGCTCCAACATTGATTTCCTGATTGTAGGCTAGGGAATAGGCCAGCTTCACAGCAATGTGACTGATATGGTCCCATCCTGTCTTTCTGCAAAGGAACACCTTCTGGAGTGCATCAAATAGAAATGACCACTCCCTCCTGACAAACTTCTTATTCAGCTTTCCAGTATCTATCTCATCAGCATACTGAATGAAGGTCATGAAGTCTACTATTTGAGCATCAGTAGCTTCTTGGTCATGACCCTCCACCTTGAACCCTAATGCTTCATTTATCTCCTTCTCTCCAAACTGGAAGTGTTTGTCTCCAATTGAACAAGCTATCTCCTGGAACGAAGTTCCATCTTCCCTGGCCATTGTAGAAACCAACGCCGTTCGCCAAAATCCTTCCAATACATCAACATACAACGTGGGGTTCAAGGTTAGGGCTTGGCTGAGGTAGGAATCGTTCAGGAACCGTACAAAACACTTGTACCTGGGTTTAGCCTCAGCCTCAGAGGGAATGGTGAGAAGATTTGTTTCTTTGGGGATGGTTAAAGGAATAGAGGATGATACTGTTTGAGATTTGGGTGCCATTTCAAGAGAGAGAGAGTAAGAAAGAGAGTAGAGAATTTGTGCTTAGGTTAGAAAGTTTGAGAGCAATAGACAAGATGAAAAGTTACAAACGGTTAGAAAAAGGTATTTATATGATAGAGACACTGCGATATGGAGTTATGAATGTGTACAGTCTATCTGTATGTCGCGAAGTCAAAAGTGGCCTGTACCGCAAAGTCTTGCAAAGTATATCGCATAGTCTCAACAATGAACTATGTCGCAAAGTCTTCAAAATGAAAGGATCGGGGAGACTTTGCGATATAGTAGAAATACCCTGTCTAAAGCTCTCTTTTAGGAATTTTAAGCAATTTGTCAGACTTTTATCAAATTTTGAAATAAAATTAATTTAAATCAAAATTCTGTCAAATGTGGAGACTTGTCGATATAGTTATTCTAAGTCGCGAAGTCATAAAATTAACTATGTCGCAAACTCATGAAATGAACTATGTCGCGAAGTCTCACAATCTCAACAGTTTGCGATATAAGTCTGTTTGATTTGAACTATGTCGTGAACTCTTAAAATCATCTATATCGAGATGTCTCAAAAGCTCACAACTCCACCAACAAATATGATTTTGAAAAATATGCAGTAAAATACTGAAATATTTATAAATCATATCTCAGCCAATTTTCACTCCAAACAAATAGATCATTTAAATACAGTGAAAATTTACTGCTGCAACAATTACCTAGCATACTTACTTGGAACAACTAAATGAAGGATTGAGCATTCCAATTTCACTCACAAGTCTGTTGAAGACTGCTTCATTCAGAGGTTTAGTAAATATGTCAGCTAATTGTTTCTCAGTTGGAACATAAGAGACTTCTATGGTACCATTTGCAGCATGTTCCCTAATGAAATGGTACCTGATCTCAATGTGCTTTGTAGTAGAATGATTAACAGGATTTGCAACTATGGATATTGCACTAGTATTATCACACATTAGAGGAATGTGTTCTAACACTAGCCCATAATCCATGAGTTGATTTCTAATCCAAAGCAATTGAGCACAGCAACTTCCAGCAGCAATATATTCAGCCTCAGTTGTGGATGTTGCTGTGGACTGTTGTTTCTTACTAAACCAGGACACTAACCTTTGACCTAGGAATTGACAGCTTCCAGAGGTGCTCTTCCTGTCAATCCTGCATCCAGCATAATCAGAATCTGTGTAACCAACCAGGTTGAACCCAGTGCCCTTTGGATACCATAGCCCAAGATTAGGAGTCCCCTTCAGATATTTGAAAATTCTTTTGATGGCCATCATGTGAGATTCCTTGGGATCAGACTGGAACCTTGCACAAAGGCATGTGGCAAACATGATGTCTGGCCTGCTAGCTGTGAGATAGAGTAGGGATCCAACCATTCCTCTATAGACCTTGATATTAACTCTCTTGCCTTTCTTGTCTTCATCCAGCTTGATTGCAGTAGACATAGGAGTTTTAGCTGGGGATGACTCTTCTAAACCATATTTCTTTAAAAGATCCTTGACATACTTAGATTGGTTTATAAAGATGCCATCCTCCCTTTGATGTACTTGCAGGCCTAGGAAGTAGGTTAACTCTCCCATCATACTCATCTCATATTTACTTTGCATCAACTTAGAGAACCTTTCACAGAGTTTTTCATTTGAAGAGCCAAAGATGATATCATCCACATAGATTTGAACAAGAATGATATCATTTCCATGCTTCTTGAAGAATAGGGTTTTGTCTATTGTACCCCTAGTGAATTGATGCTCAAGAAGGAATTGAGATAGAGTTTCATACCAGGCTCTTGGTGCCTGTTTGAGTCCATAGAGTGCCTTGAGCAGTCTATACACAAAGTTTGGGAAGTCTTCACTTTCAAAGCCAGGTGGTTGAGACACATAAACTTCCTCAGCAAGATCACCATTGAGAAATGCACTTTTCACATCCATTTGATACACCTTAAAATCTGAGTGAGCTGCAAAAGCCAGGAAGATTCTTATGGCTTCCAGTCTAGCTACAGGTGCAAATGTCTCATCATAGTCAATGCCTTCTTGCTGACAATATCCTTTGGCAACCAGCCTTGCTTTGTTTCTAACTACCACTCCTTCTTCATCCATCTTGTTCCTGAACACCCATTTGGTGTCAATAACATTCTTTCCTTTTGGAGGTGGCACTAGTTCCCATACTTTGTTTTTCTCAAATTGATTCAACTCTTCTTGCATGGCAACAATCCAATCAGAATTCTTCAAAGCTTCTTCAATAAGTTTAGGTTCCTCTTGTGACAGAAAGCAGCTATACAGACATGTATTCATTGTTGCCCTTCTTGTTCTAACTCCCTCACTAGGATCTCCAATGATTTGATCCCTAGTGTGGGCTCTGTCCCATTTCCTTGTGTGCCCCTGTTCATTTCCTTGATCTGTTCCAATCTCATTTTGGTTGACAGTTGCATTCTCTTCTTCTCCCCCTGTGTTTGTGAATCCTTGCACAGGTGTTTGAAGGAGATTGTCAACTTCAAGACTTTCATTTTCTAGAACAGTTTGAACAGGTGGTTCATCTTCACTTTCAGAATCCTCAAGATAACCCTGATTTTCAAATCTTAATGGCACACTGTCTTGATCACTTGTTTTAAGTCTAGGAGTCTTCTTGTCATCAAAGGTAACATCCATGCTTTCCATGACTTTGTGTTGCTCAGGTACAAACACTCTGTATGCTGTCCTTTCCAGAGAGTATCCAATGAAGATACCTTCAAATGCTTTTGCATCAAACTTTCCAACATGCTCAGAGGTATCTTTCATCACAAAACACTTGCTTCCAAACACATGCAGATGCTTGAAGGATGCTCTTTTTCCAGTCATTAATGAGTAAGGAGTTTTGCCAGACTTCTTATTGATCAATGTTCTATTCTGCACATAGCATGCTGTGTTAACAGCATCAGCCCAAAAGCTAGTAGGTAGCTTTGCATCCAACAGCATTGTCCTTGCAGCTTCAATGAGAGTTCTATTCTTTCTCTCAACTACTCCATTTTGTTGAGGTGTCCTAGGAGCTGAGAATTGTTGAGAAATTCCTTTATCTTTGCAAAACTCATACAATGTTGAATTCCTGAACTCAGTCCCATTATCACTTCTCAAGGCAACTACAGAGGTACCAGTGCTTTGTGCTTCTCTATCAACTCTCTTGATATGCTCTATTATGACTTGAGGTGCTTCATCCTTGGAGAATAGGAATTCCACCCAAGTATATCTTGAAAAATCATCAACCATCACTAGAGCATATTTCTTTTTGGAGAGGGACATTACATTCACAGGGCCAAATAAGTCCATGTGAATTAGCTGCAGAGGTTTTGAGTTTGTATTGAGCACTTTGTTCTTGTGACTGGATCTTTTAATCTTCCCTTTCTGACAAGCTTCACATGCTCCATCTTGCACAAACTCCAAGGCAGGCAAATCCCTGATGAGTTCTCTCTTGGTTAGAGAGTTCATTGCCTGAACATTCAAGTGAGACAGTTTCTTGTGCCATAGCCAGAATTCCTCATTTGTGGCTTTTGTGTAGAAACAACAAATTTCTCCCTTATCTGCAGCCTTAAGATTAGCTACAAACAAGCTTCCTTTCTTCACACCAGTTAGAACAACTTCACCACTTTCCCTTTTTGAGATTGAACAAAGGTCTTCATCAAATTCCACTTTGAAGCCTCTGTTGGTAAACTGTCCAATACTCAAGAGATTATGCTTCAGTCCTTCAACAAATGCTACATCTTCAATAATGACATTTCCAGATTTAACACTGCCATATCCCATTGTATAACCAATGTTGTCATTTCCAAAGGTTACTGATGGGCCAGCCTTTTCCTCAAAATGTGATAGCAGGGCCATATCACCAGTCATGTGACTTGAGCATCCACTGTCCAAGATCCATATGACTCTTTTATTCCTGTTGCCCTGCATTCACAAAGTGACTAAGTTGTTTTTGGTACCCACACTTGGTAGGGTCCAGATGATTTAGGAACATTTTGATTAATAATTCTTCTGTCATAAATTGCATTTCTCATAGTAGGAGACTTCACTTTTTCTGTGGCTTTGGAGTTTACACTCTTAGGCTCACATGAAGTTTTCACCCTCTCAACCCTGATTGGGGACCCTGTCCTATGAGAATGTATGTGTGTGTGTGATTCACCAGATTGTGCAGAGTCAAGTTTATGTTTAAGAGATAAACAGTTAGCAATCACAGTCACATAGCATGTCATGCAGTTTGGCTTACCACAGAAAGAATCATGACTAAAATTTATGCTTGCAGAAAGGTTACTTAGGTTGTCAACTTCAACAATTTCAGGCTTACTACACTTATGAGTCAAATGATTAACAGATAGGCATTTTTGACATTGTTTCCTGGGAGCATTTGGCACATAAGCATAGTTGTTTCCTTTGTTAACACCAACTTTACCATTTCTGTTTTGTTTCCTTTTCTTAACAACTTCTTTCTTTGCTTTAGGACTCTTGACAAGATTATCTTTGGTCTCTTTCTGATTGACAAGTTCAGGAAAGGAAGAAGTGTTCTTAGCAGCCTCATCTTCTTCAAGTAGTTGTTGCTTGATGACCAGTAGTTCCTCATCAAACTCAACAACACTCTTTCTGAAGATGGGCAGTTCAACACTTGACAGTATGGTTGGGGCATTTTTGTTTGTAAAAGTTTCCTTTCCTTTGCCCTTGACCTTCTTCCTTCCCTTGTCATTATCATAGTCAAAACCAACTCCAACCTTGCAGTCTTCAGTGTGTTCCTTGTGGTAGGTTTGAATAAGTTCAGAGGAGTTTTTGAAGCTTCTTAGTTTCAGTTCAGTTTCAGCAATTTGTTCTCTAAGGGCTTTCTCTATCTGCTCAGCACAAATCACTTTGTTTTTAAGATATTCAACCTCCTTTTTCAAACTATCCAGGTTCACAACCATTAACTCAAGTTGCTCATTCTTTTCTGTAAGCTCAACATTCTTAGCAGTTAGTCTGTCAATTTCTTCATTAGCTACTAACATGCTAGTATGAATATTAAACATCTCAGTGCTCATATCTTCAACAGTTTGCTTATATTGAAGGGGAGTCATATCAAGAGACGTAAGAATAGGTACCTGACTTGAATCACCTTCATCAGAAAATGCCATCAAGGCATAGTTTGAATACTCTTGTTCTTCTTCTTCATTAGAGTCATCCCAGCATTTTCCCTCAGCAATAAAAGCCTTACCCTGTTGTTTCTTGAGTAGAGCCTCATACTTTGCCTCAAGCTCTAAGTATGCTTTATCCTTCTTGATCTGTTTGGGCTTCTTGCACTCTGTTGCAAAGTGCCCAAGTTCATTGCAGTTATAGCATCTTATTTTGGACCTATCCACACTCCCAGATTTGTATCCTCCTTTAACTGCACCAGCAATCCCTTTTCCCTTGTTGAAGGAGTTTGAGCTACCTAAACCACCAGCATTCCCACCATTGAACCTGGACTTGAATGGCTGCTTCCTCTTGAACCTAATGTTAGGATATCTCCTAGCCATGTAAGCAAAAGATTTATTTTCCATCTTGTCCAGCTCATCTATGCTGTAGAACTCATCCTCCTCAGGCAAATCATAAACAACCTGAGCTTCATCACCAGCATCATCATTATCTTCTAGTTCCTCAATCTTGACTTGGCTGATTTTCAGAGATTCCATTCTTTGACCTAGATTATCAGCAATAAGGGCACAGGAGGTATTGGCCATTAATCCTTGCTTTGCTTGAATAGATCTTTTCTGAAACAGCTCTAGCTCATATGTTTTCAATACACCATACAGCACATCAAAACCAATTTTTGTTAGATCTCTTTCTTTGAGGGAAGAGATTCTTGGTTCCAAATGATCTGGAAGAGTTAGTAAGAATTTCATGTTAAGCTCTTCTGTCTCATAGTGTTTGTCATAGAGTTTGAGCTCATTTATCAGCTTGTTGAACCTCTCAAATACTTCTGTGATTCCCTCCTTTGGTTGAGCCATGAATGCTTCATACTGAGAGACTAAAATCTGCTTTTTGTTCTTCCTTACCTCAGGAGTTCCTTCACATAGCACTTCTATGAGATCCCACATCTTCTTTGCACTACTGCAGTGAGCAACAGTGCCATACATGTTGAAATCCATAGATTCACAGATGATAAGTTGAAGATGTCCATCCAGTGCTACTTTCTCCTTTTCAGGATCAGTGTATTTTGAAGGGTCTTTAGGAACGTGCCTTGCTGGTACTATCTCAGTGCCTACTGTAGTTTCACCAATCTCAATCAATGGAACAAAGGGACCATGCTTTAGAATGTCTAAATACATGGGGTTTGAAGCTTTGATGAAAAGCAACATCTTCTTCTTCCATAGACTGTAGTGCTCCTTGTTAAAGGGAGGAATCTTGATACTGCTTAGTTTCTGTGAGCTCATTCTTGATCTTTTACTGTTTGTATGTTAACAGCCCTCTCTGATACCACTTGTTAGAAATGAATACTACTAGAAACTAGACAGAGGGGGGGTGAATGGATAGTTTGATATATTTTTCGATTCTTGAAACTAAGTTTAAGCTGTATATGATTATGATATGTAATATGCGGAATGTAAATAACACACACAATCACTTTAATCTACTTTGTATAAGCAAATTAAATACTACAGCTTTCCAAGAAATTCACAATCGAATTTCTGGCTTCTAAACAAGAACAGTTTGAACTTGCTTGCTTACAGAGAAAAGAGCTTAGCAAATAACTATGTGTATCTCTCTTACAGCTTACAGTTGTGTGTGCACAATATATATATTCACCTATACAAACTAGACACACACAATATTACACAGCTACCCCTTCTGAAAGTCCAACTTGTCCTGCCATAAGAAGTTCACTGTGTCAGGAAGGACCACCTGCTTTTCGGAGTCTTTCCCGTTTCTGTAGCTGCTTGTCTCTTATCTTTCTCTCCAAGTTTAGCTGTAGATTTGCCATCTGTTCTTTGGACCACCTTTCCAGAACAAATGCTTCAGTATTTGTCTCCTTTGATTCTTGGTTCTGTACCTTGATTTGTCTTGTTATAAACGGCTAAGTGTTGATATCGTGAACTCCACTTTATCCCTGACTTCGCGATCTCCCTTGTGAGGACTACGCGATATAGCCTTTGAAGACTTTGCGACATAGGTCATTTGATGACTATGCGACATAGGTCATTTGATGACTATGCGACATAGGTCATTTGATGACTATGCGACATAGGTCATTTGATGACTATGCGACATAGGGCTTCTGAGGACTTCACGATCTAGGCTTTTTTGACTTTGCTGACTTCAACACTTCACGACATGTGTCTTGAGGACTTCTCGACATAGTACAAAATGGACTATGCGATATAGTACTTCACGACATGGATATTGGTGACTTCACGACATAGCTTTCTTTTGACTTTGCTATATAATGCCTTAGACAAATTCCTGCAACTTATTTCTTCATAGCCTTATTCAACTCTATCCTGCTGCATGAACACTTCTGAACTTCTACCAGGATAATTATTCAATGGCCTATATACAATCTAGATGCAAGAAACTTTACTAAGCTCATTATAAATTTGAGCATACATGATCAAGCTAATGTTCATGAGACCAAGACAAGTACATTTAGAGACCTATACTATATCCCAGTGATAGAAATCACTAGGTCATGTAATGTGACATAGTCACATAGTGTAGGCTTGTTAATAGTGGTATTCAGACATGTCTTGAGCCTAACAAGATTGATTTGAATTTTGAACATAGATTTCTAAATTTAAAATAGTTAGAAAAAATTAATTAAATTGACATTAAAATAATGATAACGTAATAATTATTATTAGAATTTAAATACCCACTTTACTAATTTGGGCTTTATCTTGTGTTTTAAAAATTAGATTTTGACGATTTTACACCCCACATGAAGATAACTAAATTATCTTTAATTAAAAGATGACTTAACAATTTTTATCTAACTGGAATTGTCCATGAAAGACAAAAGAAAGTCACGAATTTTTTACATGGAGAATTCTATTCAATATAGAAAACTTATTTATATTTGGTATATTTGGTTTAAATTATCAAAATACACTTTTTAGAATTTAAATATAATCTTATTATTAATAAAATACACTTTTTTAATATTTGATTTAACGATTTTCATTTATCTAGTTAAGATCTAAAGGGCCTTATTAGTTTGGCTGTTCCATCAAAATTTTGGATAAGATCCCTATTATGCTTATTATATATAATGGTTTAATATAATAAGGATATCAAGTATATACTGATATGAGTATCTTACTAACTGCTTTTACTTTTAATGTTTCGGTTTTATTTACGGTGTATATAAAATTTTAAAATACATTATTACTTAAAAATTATTAAATAGAATACAAATTATGTTATGATTATATAAAATTTTATTCTCATATTATTATATTCTTTATCGATTTGAATTTGTTCTTAATTAATTTTAATACTTTATTGAAAAAAACATAAAATTTCTATGTTTAAAACAATTAGTGGAAAAATAAATAAATTGGTGCTACAAAAATAAAAAATATTTATTAAAATTTAGATACTCACTTTACTATTTGGGTTCTATCCTGAGTTTTAGAATTGAATTTTGACGATTTTACAACCCATGTGAAAGTAACGAAATTATCTTTAATTTAATGATGGTTTAATAATTATTATCTAACTTGACCTGTTGACCTACCCATAAACCGAAAAGAAAATATGGCTAAGAATTTTTACATAAAAAATTCAATTCAATATAGAAAATCAATTTATAATTGGTTTAAATTATCAAAACACACTTCTTAGTATTTAAATATAATCCTACCTTTAATCAAATACACATTTTAATATAAGTATTATATTCAAAATTATCGTTTATGAATATGAAACCCTCAATATTTTAATAATATTTTGATATTATCCTTTTATGTTTGTTATATGTAAAATAATATAATTATAATTTGGATTAATCAAATTGTTATGTTGCTTCAGAAAAAAAGTGTTTAAATTTATTTATGTACAGGAGTTCTCATAAATCTCTGTAGGTTCACGTGTATCATTGTTAGTGTGATATACATCAGCATTATATTGATAATTTTTAATATTGTAATCAATATAAATTGTTATTTTGATATTTGGTTTAATAATTATTATCTAATTGGAACTATACATAAATTCAATAGAAAAGATATTTAAGAATTTTTACATAGAAAACTTTTAAATTATCAAAATACACTTTTTAGTATTTAAATATAATTCTACTATTAATCAGATACAATTTTTAATATTAGATCTAACAATTCTCATCGATCTATTTAAGATCTAACTATAATTATTAATTTGGTCGTATAGTGATCGTACACGGACCAGATCGATTTTAATTTTTTCTTAAATTGATTTTAATATTTTATTGAAATAAAAATAGAATTTATAAATTTAAAAGAATTAGGAAAAAAATTAAATTGGTGCTACAATAAATTTTTTTTTTATTATTAAAATTTAGATAATCAATTTACTGTTTGGGCTCTATCTTGAGTTTTAGACAACAGATTTTAACGATTTTACAACTCATGCGAAGCTAACAAAATTATCTTTAATTTAATGTTGGTTTAATAATTTTTATCTAACTGGAACTATCCATAAACTAAAGAGAAAAGATAATTACGAATTTTTACATAAATATTTCTATTCAATGTAGAAAACCCATTTATAATTGGTTTAAATTATCAAAATACATCTTTTAGTATTTAAATACTATCCTATTATTAATCAAATACAATTTTTAATATTATATCTAACGGTCCTCATCTATTTGAATATTTATAGTTTTATAATCCAACGGATCATATACTTTTGGTAGTACAGTAACCGACCAAAATTTTGGATAAGATCTCCCTTACGCTTATTATATATAAGGAGTTAATGTGCTATATACCAGTGATTGTTGTCTAATTTTTAAATATTTTGACCCTAATTTTTATTAATTAAAAAATAAATAATTAAATAATATATAAATAAATTACTTGTAATATGTTACTTATGTTATATCTATGTTAAATATTACGTTTAATATATGAAATATATGAATAATTCAAATAAATGTAGTATAAGAAAGATATACCGTTGTGCAAAAATAAAAATTCTTTTATAGTTAACATTATATATATTAAATGTTTTTTTAACTTTGAAAACTTTGTTTAACTTTGAAAACAAAAAAAAATATAATTTAATATATCTTATGAATCACTTTCATTTTTTGCTCAAAAATTAATATAATAATAAATATAGGATAAAGAAGGTTCATGATAGGATTTTTAACTCATTAACAAAAGATACAAATAGCACTATGATTGTAAGGATGAATATCTTACCGGATGACTTTCGATACAGGAAGATTAAATCATTAAAATGACAGTACTATTTAACTTCATTTTGTATATTACTAATCTGCCGAAGATGTACACTTCATCTATATACTATACTATAGTTTACAAAATCGAAAGTGTTACAATTGACTTTGCTGGAAAATTTATCTGAGGTACTATTAAAAATTATCTTACTTTATACATTTATATATGTATTTTTAATTAATATGTACTTTCCTTCACATATATATATATAGAGTTGCACTCTAGGAAGAATACTTAATATGAAAAACAATAAATAACATCAATCATAACCGTTCAACTAAATAAAAACAATCAACGGTCAAGATTAAAAAATAAATAATAATGGGCATTAAATTAAATTTAACTGTAATAACAAAAAAATAACAAACACGCACAAAACCCAACGATAGCATCATTGTTGCAACTACACACATGCATTATACACACATGCGACAAGATTCTAACGGAAACAATACGCCATAGATGACCTTTTACAACATCTGGGTATGGGTGTTACCTTCTTGCATCTTACCTTAGCTATGAAATTTTGGACCTATTACAACATCATAGTTTTGGTGTTACCATATCCATAAACCCATGTTACTCTAGCTGTAAAAAGGTGTTGTAACGTGAGGGCGTTACCTTAGAGTATTAATTTTGAATTTTTTTATTTAAAATTAATAATTCAATAATTATTTCACTTTAAAAGTAATTAATTTTTAAAAAATCTTTTATATTAGAAAAGGTTTTTTTAAAAAAAGTAATATTCTGTGAATTTTAAAAGTAATATTTTTATTAAAGTAATATTCTGTGAAATAATTGAATTATTTATATTTTATAAAATGTTTTTAATCAATTTATATTAGAAAAGATTTTTAAAAAAAAATCAAAATCATTAAATTTTGATTAAAACCAATAAAAAATTTATTAGAAAAAGTAACAGCTTGCAAAACTAATTTTAACAATAGATTGTAAGAGTGAAATAATTAAAATAATAAAACAATAAATAACATCAATCATAACCGTTCAACTAAATAAAAACAATCAACGGTCAAGATTAAAAAATAAATAATAATGGGCATTAAATTAAATTTAACTGTAATAACAAAAAAATAACAAACACGCACAAAACCCAACGACAGCATCATTGTTGCAACTACACACATGCATTATACACACATGCGACAAGATTCTAACGGAAACAATACGCCATAGATGACCTTTTACAACATCTGGGTATGGGTGTTACCTTCTTGCATCTTACCTTAGCTATGAAATTTTGGACCTATTACAACATCATAGTTTTGGTGTTACCATATCCATAAACCCATGTTACTCTAGCTGTAAAAAGGTGTTGTAACGTGAGGGCGTTACCTTAGAGTATTAATTTTGAATTTTTTTATTTAAAATTAATAATTCAATAATTATTTCACTTTAAAAGTAATTAATTTTTAAAAAATCTTTTATATTAGAAAAGGTTTTTTTAAAAAAAGTAATATTCTGTGAATTTTAAAAGTAATATTTTTATTAAAGTAATATTCTGTGAAATATTTGAATTATTTATATTTTATAAAATGTTTTTAATCAATTTATATTAGAAAAGGTTTTTAAAAAAAAATCAAAATCATTAAATTTTGATTAAAACCAATAAAAAATTTATTAGAAAAAGTAACAGCTTGCAAAACTAATTTTAACAATAGATTGTAAGAGTGAAATAATTAAAATAATAAATTTAATAATTATACTTTAATACCTAACATATTAGAATAAATTTGTATATTAAAATATCTATCTCTCTATTACTATATATAATAGGCCAACACAAGGGCAAAAGTTGCCAATTAAATGGCCGCGAAATTACCGTTTTACCCTTTTCTTTTGAAAAATAACAAAAATGCCACTTGTATATTATTATACAAAAACTTTTAATATACGTGTTATCACAGAGATTCGAACCTCCAACCTCCTTCCAAGATATCTATGGGCTTAACCACTATCCTACATGTCTTTTTGAGTTTATTTCAAAAAACTTATTAGATAACCCACGTCTTTTATCTCTTATATTTTTTTTTTACTTTGATGTTTGAATAAATAAAATGTTGGTTTGAATTATTTATATAAATTTGTTTTTCTTTTTTCCTTTTCAGCAAAATTACCGTTTTACCCTTTTTTTTGAAAAATAACAAAAATGTCACTTATATATTATTATACAAATTTTTTTAATAGATGTGTTACTACAGAGATTCGAACCTCCAACCTCCTTCCAAGATATCCATGGGCTTAACCACTATGCTACATGCCTTTTTGAGTTTATTTCAAAAAACTTATTAGATAACCCACGTCTTTTATCTCTTATATATATTTTTTTACTTTGATGTTTGAATAAATAAAATATTGGTTTGAATTATTTATATAAATTTGTTTTTCTTTTTTCCCTTTCATGTCACTCGTATATTTTAATACAAATATTTTTTAATAGATGTGTTACTACAAAGATTCGAACCTCCAACCTCCTTCCAAGATATCCATGGGCTTAACCACTATGCTACATGCCTTTTTGAGTTTATTTCAAAAAACTTATTAGATAACCCACGTCTTTTATCTCTTATATTTTTTTTTGCTTTGATGTTTGAATAAATAAAATGTTGGTTTGAATTATTTATATAAATTTGTTTTTCTTTTTTCCTTTTCGTAATTTTATATATCTATATATTCAATCACTATATATTATTGAAGTTGTATGTTTTCGATTTAATATATATTAATTATGTTGATTATAATTCATAATTTATATTATACTTTATTTGAATTAAATTAATTATTCATGCATAAAATATACTATTAAAATTCGATCTAATATAAGAAATATTATACACATTATATCTCTCATTATTAGTTATTTTATAATTTTTGAATTAAGAACATTATCATTCTTTGACAAAAAAAAAAAGAACATTAGCATTCAAATTATAAAAAAAAAATTCGTCTACCTACTCTGTTCGTCGCATCCATTTCTTAACAATTTTCTTTTCCATAATGTATTGTTCATTTGTTAACATTTTCTAAAGTAACATGTCATTCTTTATTAACTTATCTATAGTTTTTTTCACCTTTCTAACCCCCTCCCATTCAACCCCAGTGACGTTCGTGTCAAAAATCGGGGTGAGTTTTTAAAATATATGATATTACATAGTATATAATTACATAATGATCAGTCAGACTGTTAGTAGACGATAAAGTTTGGGAAAATTGAAAGTTACAAGTTTTGAAAATAGAATTTCAAATTGTATTCCAAAAATTATTGTACGATGTTAAAAAAAGTATAATCTTTCATAATAATAATAGAACTTTATAGAATACATTAAATTGATTCGTAATGTCATATAATCATTTTGATAAAATGAAATTCTAAATAGGGTTTGTGGGTCCTTGACGACATCCTCTACAACATATACAATATTTCTTATATTAGGTCGAATTTCAATAGTATATTTTATGTATGAATAATTAATTTAATTCAAATAAAGTATAATAAAGATATATAATATAAAAGTATGAATTTTAAACAACATAATTAATATATATTTAATCGAAAACATACAACTGTAATAAAATTCAGTGATTGAATATATAGGTATATAAAATTACAAAAAGAAGCCTCCGGGTCTGTAGATGAGTTAGTGAAAGCACTGGTTATTGACCAAAGCATTCAAGGTTTGATTCATGGGAGCGTGGGGAATTCTTTCTGCACTCTAGGGTCTGGCGTGATACCGGTTGGGGTGTCCGGAAAATAAAATTTTTGACCAAAATTACGAAAAGATGAAAAGAAAAACTGATTTATATAAATAATACAAACCAATATTTTATTTATTTAAACATCAAAGTAAAAATAATATAAGAGAAGAGAAGAAAGACGTGGATTATCTAATAAATTTTTTGAAGTAAACTCAAACAAGCATGTAGAATAGTGGTTAACATCTTAGAAGGAGGTTGGAGGTTTGTTTCTTTGTACTAACAACTATTAATATATTTTTGCATAATAATATATGAGTAACATTTTTGTGACGACCATTCAATTGGAAATTTTTGCCCTTGTGTTGAGGTTTGATATATAGTAATAAATTTAATTAAAATGTGTAACTGTAAAACGATATTCCAAACACATTCTTAATGCATTTACTAAGTGTGTTAATATAATTTAATATAAAGATGAACACATGAGAGGAGTGCAGAATCAGTTCCCAAGTAAAAAACCAAAAACAAATAGGTGACATGAATACTCCAAACTGTAATAGGTGTTCATCTCCCAAGGTGTTTATCACAAACTTGGGTGATGTGAGGGTGTGCAAAGATGCGTCGACCTTCAGTTTCTTTTTAAAATCCTCTATCTCATTCATGCATGTTCGATTATATTACAACAACATTGCATGCATATAACCTATTCATAACCTAGATTGCAAAAAAAAAAAAAAAACCAATCAATTCCTGAAAAACATATAACAACCGCTCTCTAACGCAAATTACCAATCTACAAACTATCCTTTCTCTGACACACAAAACACAGGTAAACATGCTTATAATCACAAGAAGAACAATAGTACATTCGTGTTTCAAATTCTACATTATTTCAATCTGGTCTCAAAATCAATAATAGTCACTATAAACAAGTCTTGGAGCCTTGGCATAGTTACGTTTGTGATTCAAAATAATTACACTATTCGCCAAAAAAATTCTTTACTCCTCACTATGCATGAACCATACTTCTCATTGTACCCTCTCAAACTTAAGACTACACAATCCTTAATCTAATAAATCGATCACGACCAACTTTTTAACGATAAAAATTATTAACATCTCTATGCAGGCCCGTGCCTTGCACGGGCTGTTACACTAGTTAGTTGTAAAAACTATGACTTATTATAAAATGAAAATAATAAATGTGTAATATTTTCTATTAAAAAAGAAAAAAAGAATACACTCAATATTGACATGTGGTGAGCGGCAAACAAAACCAGAGCGGCAAATGAAAAATTCAGAATTAGGGTCAAATACAAGCCAAGGTAGAAAATTGGGGGCAAATACACTTTTCTCGCCTCTCTCACTTCTCTGGCCTCTCTCGCTGATTAGGGTTATTAGGGTTCAAAGCTTGGTTCAATCCATTTGTATTTCTACTCCATTGTTCAATCTAGTACATCTCTGCTAATCGATTTGATTTGTGTTTCGTCTATGCTGTTGAAGACAATTGCAAATGGGTAATATTATTCTTAATCTTTGTTAATCGTTTAGGGTTTGTTTTCTTCTCAAAGTGCTGCTAATCTCTATTTGTATTTGGGTATTTCTAACTTCACCTCCGTTAAATTTCTTTAATATGATTTTGGGATTTTGATTCTATTTCTTTAATGTGCTAATTTTGGTAGTCTTTAATTTTAAGGTATTATAATTTCATCTCTCTTGAAATTGAAGCTATACAAACTGAAGGTGTTAATTTCACTTTCTTTCGTCTTTTTTAATGTGCTTAATGTTTATAATGTCTGGACTTCCATGTATCACTATTATAATGTTGATAACGGACCTCTTAACATGTTATGCACTTTTAGATTAAAGATATTTGAATGCCTGATACAATATAGTATATACACTGATATGTTGTGCTATGCTGGTAATGGAAAGTATACCTTATCTGTGTGTAGGCCCTTCAGCTGAACCTGTTTGGAAATTTAGTGCAAAACAGAGTAACAAAGGGTGTGGGTTCAAGTAAGAAGGGTGTGTGTACGCCCTTCAGCTAAACCTGTTTGGAAATTTGGTCGACTTGTATCACTTGAGATGGGAAAGATTCTTCCTGAGGGAATAGGGGAGGTTCAAGTAAGTGAAACTAAAATGCAATATTGATTTGTGGCCAAAACAAATATGCAATATTGATTTCTCCAGATTTTTTGATCATTTCATTGGTATTCTTCTATTACATGCTCATAACTGTAGAAGAGCCATGCTGCAGGAAATTATTGATATGTGTGACTTTGTTGTGGGTTTGAGCCGACAATTAAATGGATCAATCATTCCATCAGAACGTAAGTCACTTGGCTATTTCTGTTTATATTGTTACAAACATGATATACAAATGTGAGGTTATACATGTAACTATTTACACCGTACAATTGTGACCATTTAGCAAGAATGGAAGATTATATATGGACTGAGAAACAATGGTTCTCCTCCTACCCCAAGTCGTGATTTTTTTTTTTTACTATAACTGAGACAAAATGGTCTCTGATGTATTCTCTCCTACCTATTAAAAGGATGGAATTAAATATCTCTTCTTTAGTCTGAACTTATTTTTATAAGATTCCCCTAACAACTCTGGTTACTTGGTTGACAGGTCCAAATCATATGATGCTAGAGCTGCGCAGAAACCTTAACCTTTAACTATGAAAAATCGCTTATGTGCCTATTCTTTTTTGTTGATTTTTTAACATTATTTGGTTCCAGATGTGGAATCCCCTTGGAATAGTTGGTGTAATCACAGCTTTCAACTTTCCATGTGCTGTTCTTGGTAAGCACTTACTAAAGTTTACAGTACGAATTTTAATTTAGGTCTGGAAGCTTCCTTGTTTGTTTTGTGTTTCACATGGGAAGCCTCAGAGTTATTTTTCATAAAATCTAGTAACAAGTTACTCAATGTAACCTGTCATGCACACTGTATTGTAAACTATAACATATGAATTTATAAGGAGGTTAATATTCATTGTATATGGTTAAAATTTCTTTACCAATTTAATTCTTCCATTTCATGACTTTGTCCTATTATCTGGTTCTTCAGGATGGAATGCATGTCTTGCACTAGTCTGTGGAAATTGTGTTGTGTGGTAAGTCCAACATCTCAAGTCTCTGCTGAAATAACATTATAGTTTTGGTTATCACAAATGGGCATCATTTGTCGTCTCAACTGGAAGCTTTTTGCCTCGGATTGGGTCTTTACTTTCCATTTGGTTGTGTTGGTCGGGCAATTTGCTTTTCCTTGCTTTGTATGGACTTTAGTGTGAATTGGGTCTCTACTGAACTATATAATGTCTTCATTAAAATACTAATAGTCTATTGCAGATGAATTAAATAATTTTGACAAATCTGGCATCATGTAAGGCATTTTCTCCATCTTAATACAATTTTTTCCTTATATATATTAGTTGCAAGAGAACAACAGTGTTAAATTAGTACATGTTGTTTTACTTAAGGCAGCATATTAAATGGAATTTTGGGTGACGTATACCATGTAAACTATTGTTATGATCCTCTATCTTTGTTTTGCATTGCAACGTGAAAGGAGGAAGCACTTCCCTTTTGAGTTTTGACTAAGGGTACTAAACTCTGGAGCCTTCATGTGAACTTTTATTATGTATTTGTCAGTGTGTGTACTTGAAAGTTATGAATGATTTTGAGAATACTAATTTGTTAAAAAGCAGGACGAGATTGCTTATGTCTAAATTTAGCTGTTAGATCGCATATAATATGGATTATAAGAATGAACTTGTTAAACAGCATAAATATTAGCAACTTTAATTAACGCACATTAAGCATATGCGCTTCTGTCATAGGAAGTTGTTTTGCTTGTTTTAACAAACCAAATTTGCAGAATCAGAAGCTGTATAATTATGCAAATCCAAGTGCACCTCCAATTTCTGATCCTGGAGAGGAGATCAAGAAAGATGAAGAGCTCAGCTCGGCCTCCATGCCGTCTGCACCAGATGTGTATTTGTTTGAAAGAAAACCTAAAACTTTTAATTTACAGAATGATATCCGAAAGGAGTTACCTGGAATGTATGTTCTGTTGGTATTCTTTTTTCTGTAAGCTAAAATGAATATATGCACAAATAAAATCTTCTTTTTATGTATTTACAGGACTGAAAAAACTGTAACAAATGTGTGTGTGGATGTTGCTTGAAACAGTTGCACATTGATACGAGGGGCACAAGATGTATTTTCCCCCAGAGGTGTAGTGTCTTAAATTCATCTTTGTTGAACCTTGGGTGTACTATTATCAGTTTTCTCAAGGTATTGCCATATTGCATCTGGGATCAGTGAATATGTATATGTATCTGTTTGATCATGATATTTAGCTGTCATCATTGTCTGATTGCTCATCAGTTCCTATAGATCAGATGCTACAGGTATCCATGAGTTTGGACCAGGTATATGACATTTTATAGTGAAATAAATGCTTTTAGGAGAACTACGCTGACAACTATTTTGGAAGTAGATATAGAAATTTCCACAGCCAAATAGTAATACTCTCTTGTTCTTTGAATAGAAAGTTGGCTGATCTGGTTATTATATTTATTTTGTTTGCAGGAAAGGTGTTCCCACAACACCTTTGATCACTATTCCAAATAAAAAAATCAATTAGTTCTAAGATTAATTTATTTAAGAAAAGTTCCTTTCATTAAATATATGTCTTGTCTTCCAGCGTCCGCTTAGAGCTCGATGAAAAGGGTCACATCATCAACTGCAATCTCCTTTATATGCAAGAAGCTCCCAGCAGGACCAACACACTTGCATAGACTGATGGCATGACCTTGTTGGCGACATGGAAGCGAAGCTAGAAAGGAAGGTCAATGAAGTTGGCGACATGGCAGGACCTTGTTGGTGTTTGTTATTTCTTCTAGTACACTTTAACGTTGTAATTACTTATGTTCTTAACTTGGTGTTGGCGGATTTGATGAGATTATGAAGTTGGGTTTGTGATTAGAGGTCGTAGTTGGTTGTTTATGATGGGATTATGTAGTTGGATGATGATGTACTTGGTTTGTGCAAATTAGTTGTTTTTCTAATGGGAAATGCTATATTTAAACTTTACATTTTTATTTAGTTAAACTATAGGTGTTACCTTAGGTACTATATTGATGTTACTAAATGTCTTCATTGGCAACACCTAGTGTGTTGCAATAGGTGTTACAACAGGTGTTACCCTAGACTGAAACATGCTGCTGCACATTTTGTGGGCCCCACGTGTGGGACCCACACGTGGGGCCCACTGATTTCAAAAAATTCTAATATCTAAGGTAACATAGATTTGGTGTTGCAATAGAGTGGTTACTATGTTGCTGTAGGCTATCTTTGGTAACATAAAAGGCTATGTTAGCCTAGGGTAGGCGACATGTTGCCTTTGACGCCAAAGGCAACTGGGAGAGAAACTAACCCAGCCCTGATGTTACCTTAGCCCTTTTTGGGCCTGTAGTAACGTTATATTGGGTCTAAGGTGACATAGTTCAGTAGTTACTATAGGCCATCTATGGCGTAGTGAAAGCACACAATAACAACACTCTGTTTTTGAAGAGCTACAGAATCGAAAGGAGAAAGTGAAGTTTCGTTATTATTTTGAAAATCGCCTTCGAATCGCTGGATTTATCGAGGTAATCGGTGATATTTAATCATTATTTTAGTGAAATTACATAAATTAGGGTTTGTAGATGAAGAATTTCGATTCTATACAAAATGCGTGTTAAGATAATGTTTTAATCTTTTATTTTATGTAAAATCTAGCAGTGATCGAAGAAGCGAGGAACCGAACTTGAAATATGTTATCTCGAACAGGTAAAATGTTTAAAAGTTATTTTGTATGATTTTATGTGTAAATAAATTTTGTGATTCTGTGTTAGATTGTATGTTTCTTTGATTGTAGGTACATTATGTGTTTGTGTTTGCTTTGATTGTAGGTACATTATGTGTTTGTTTTCTGTGAGATGCTGTGCGAGATGTAGATGTATATGAGATGCTGTGTAAGATGCTTTGATTGTCTATTTTGGAGATATATATTTCTGTTTTGTATGGTTTTATGATTTTATGTGTAAATAAATTTTGTAATTCTATGTTAGATTGTATGTTTCTTTGATTGTAGGTACATTATGTGTTTGTGTTTGCTTTGATTGTAGGTACATTATGTGTTTGTTTTCTGTGAGATGTTGTGCGAGATGTAGATGTATATGAGATGCTGTGTAAGATGATTTGATTGTCTATTTTGGAGATATGTATTTCTATTTTGTATGGTTTTATGATTTTATGTGTAAATAAATTTTGTGATTCTGAGTTAGATTGTATGTTTCTTTGATTGTAGATACATTATGTGTTTGTTTTCTGTGAGATGTTGTGCGAGATGTAGATGTATATGAGATGCTTTGATTGTCTATTTTGGAGATATATATTTCTATTTCTGTTAAATTCACTATCAAGTTATTATTGTGCATTGTAAGTTGTGTTTGTGTCATATATTGTAGATATTTTGTACATATTTGTGATTCTATGGTTGATTATGATTGAGAATGATTCTGTGTAGATTTTTTTAAAGATTTTTTGAATTCTAAATGTTTAAAACTTATATTTGTGTGAGATTGTATGATAGACCTGCTTTCCTGTTGTGAAATATTTTGGCAGTATGAATGATATGTTTAATTTTGATATATTTTGAATAATATAAAATAGACTGACTTTGTTCTGTTTTGTTTTGTTATCTTTGGTTTTAAGTTTAGGATATAATTCATAAAGCTACCAAAAAATATGTTAGGTTCTTGGATTCAAGTTCTGTACATTTGTGTGCTACTTTAGATTCTATTTAGGGGATCACTGAGTGACGCTCCTTAAAACTAATTTTCCCCTATCACTTTGTTTTCTTGTATATATATATATTAATTGATGATTTGTACTTGAAGATCCGTGCAAAGAAGCTGATGGGAGAAATTTATTTTCAATATGCACGCAAGCTGTTATGTGTGGCCACATCTATGTTCACTTAATATAGATTAATTATGTTTGTCACATTGTTCTGTTCTGTTCTGTATATGTGAATGTTACGTCTGTGTTGCTGTAGGCTTTCTGCAATAATTGATCTTAGTACTTTTAGATCACAAATTATGGCTTCAAGTTCTTTTTGAATCGTAATTGTGTTATCACCTAATCTTTTTGCGACTTACCCTGATATTTTCTTTGTGGGGAACCACTTTAGTTTATATTTTAACCTTCCAGAAATTACTTCATCTCCAGATACACAATAAGACTGCTTTTATAATTAAGATCTCGTGATAGGAATTGAATTTATCATGTTGTAGGTTAGAATCATTTAAATGATCAATTTAATATAAAGTGCAAATTAATTAATATAATTAATTGTAATCTATAAAAGATTTGCACATTCGCAGGTGCCCTTTGTCCATCCTTAGCTCCTTCCCCAAGCAGCCTCAAACATACATAGCACATAACTGTACCAAACATAGTATTTGGACCCTCAATGTGCAAACCCCACCTGTCAATAGAAATCACTCTTCACATATAAATATTTTGAATGTAACACAGAATTCGAATACGCCTAAGTCTGTAAGTTGTGTTTGTGTGAATCAGAATTGGAATTTCACTATCACATACATATTCTGATTTATATTTTGCCAAGCCAAAGTCTGTAAATTGTGATTCTATTATCTGTGATTCTGTAAAAGTCTGTAGATTGCATTATTCTGTGTAGATTTGTTTTAGATTTTTTGAATTTTAAATGTTTAAAACTTATATTTGTGTGAGATTCCGTGTGAAATTCCGTGATTTTCTACTAAGTTTTCTTTTCTAAATTTTTTAAAACTTACTAGCCTATAAAACCTATAAGATTCCAAAACTTTGTGCTTGCTAATTATTAACTGTTAGGTTGCTAATTTTTAAAACTTACTAGCCTATAAAACCTATAAAATTTTTAAAAAAAATTTCTAATGCAGAAGCAAACGCTCGCAAATTCACAAATCCTTACTAAAATTGAAACTACATGTAGAATAGCTGCTAGAATACACAGTACGGAATCTGACATAGAATCAAACGCTAAGAACTTTACAGAATGATAAAAACATAGAGAAACTAAAATAAAAATATGAAAAACAGAGAAAGTAGAATTTAATGTAGAAGCAAACTCTCGCAAATTCATAAATCCTCACTAAAATTGAAACTACACAGAGCTGCTAGAATACATAGTACAGAATCTAACATAGAATCAAACACTTAGAACTTTACAGAATGATAAAAACACAGAGAACTAAAACAAAAAGCTTACAAACAAAGAAAGTAGAATCTAATGCAGAACCGAAAATTCAGAAATAGTCGGAAATTCAAAATCACATTGAACAAAGTTTTTAGTATATGTTAAAGACACAACTATAAACAAAAGATAAATTTAAGTGTGACAGAGCAAAAGCCAAAACTTTATTTGAACAGTCAAAATGCGAACCTGATAAACATTCAACCAAATCAGAATCATTCAATCCGCAATGTGGTAGCACGTCATGACTTGAAGAAGAGGCCATAACAAAGACGACGATTATATGTACAAGTACGAACGAGAGAGAGAGAGAGAGAGAGAGAGAGAGAGAGAGAGAGAGAGAGAGAGAGAGAGAGAGAGAGAGAGAGAGAGAGAGAGAGAGTTGTTATATCCATAAAAATATAGATACACTTTATTTAATTATGTAATATTTACATGTTTAGTTATAATTAAATCGCAGCCATTAGATTAGATGAAAGATGGATGGTTCAGATTATTTCTAGGTGTTCTTTATTGTTATTTATATAAAACTGTTCTTTATGGAGTAATGGCCTATATATATATATATATATATATGAGACATGTGTCATATTATTATTAAATTTTATTCTATTAACTCATGTAAGTTTTGTGAAATAATCTCATAAATTTTATTATCTTTAAATTTTGACATGTTTAATCTTCTTCCCGTTACACTAAAATTGGCCATTATAACTTTTACACGCATTTTTTGGTGCAAATAAAATATGTCTTTATAATTTTAATTTTTTTTTTCTGAATTAAAGCTTAAAGAGTAAATTTTAATTCTGAAAAAGAAATTTTTAGAAAAAGGTAACAGAACCTTATTTTATTTGCACTGAAAACAATGTGATAAAATAAATATGGACAATATTAATGAGACCTGGGGAGTTTTAACTATAAAAAACCAACATATTTATGGAATATATAGATCTTGAAGCAGGGGGAATTAAAAGAAGAGCAAAATTTGATGTAGATGTAGGTTAAAATTAAGTGCAGATACTTTATAGTATTATTTTTACCAACATATATAGTGTGATGTGGGTTAAAATAAGTCTTATAAATATAATTAATACTGTATTAATTAAATCTAATTTGGTCTAAAAATGAAGTCCATTAATAAGGCTTGAAATTTTAGTTAAATATTAAATTCGTAATTAATATTTGGGCTAGAAATATAACTTGTACTAGGATACGTCAAGTACATGTATGTTCTTATACTAGTCCGTTTTAAACACCGAAATCAACATGAAAACAAATTCCATAAGAAAGGATCTAGAATCGATCATCGAGGCCTATTTTAAATTAAAGGCTCCTAAAGTCTATATAAAGACCATGAACCTTCATCTCACAATTACGTTTTTTTACTTTATTCTGAGTACTTGTTGAGATACGTAGACATCTTAATCATGAAACACAAGACCAGTCATAAAAGCTCAAAGCTCGGCCCTAGCATTAAATTCAAGAAAACCATCTCAAATCTAATTTTTATTTCACAACATACAGTTTTACCTTTGTCTTTATTCTCTTTATTCAAGTAATTTTTTTCAATTATTGCATCTTATATTTTCATGTTTTTCTTTTTAATTTATTCTCCTATTATTCTACTTTTATAATATATAGAATTTTGATTGTACTATTTTTTCCTAATTACTTAAACTACATGAAAGTGTGAAAAATTGCATTAGTGGCTCTTTATATTTTTGAATTTTAGAAAAGCTTGGGAACTTGTAATATATTTTTAGTTACTAAATCTTCAAAAAATATTAAAAAAAATTCTTACGATTTAATTTTTCATAAAGTTAAATTTATCTACCGGCTACATATTAGATAGATTTCTACATTTTAATTACTTGTGCCAGGAATGTTGCTATGTAAGAAAATTGATACATTTACGTTCAGATTCTAAATTTGTTTCAGCCCAAGGAACTTACAAATCCTGAGTCGGCCCCTGATTCTCATGTATATCAGGTTCAGCCCACCAACTCTTGATCCATTTATTTTGAAGGCTTAGTCCATTTTATGATCTTAAATTGGGTAACCCGGGTTCATATCTTTTGTGGCTTCGCAATCGCATGTAATCCCTTTTTGTTTTTTTTTATAATATTTTTTTGTATATAATATGTTAACTAAAATCGCTTAAATTAACAAGCCAATCGTTTTTGCCAAACCTTTAATATAACTGAGGTGGTCATGCTTTCAAAAAAAAAAAAAAAACTGAGGTGGTCATTATATGTCAATCTGTCAGGATTTAACGAGTAACCAAATTTGTTTGATTAAATGCCTCAGAGAACTAACAGAAATGAGGAAGAATAATAGAACTAAACACAATAGAGGAAGAACAGAATGAAATACTTCATTAATAAAAATCAGATAACATCCACAATTTTCAGAACAAACTATTTATAGAGCTCCACAAGCTCTAGCTGTCATTCTAACTAATTATACTAATTTCCCGCTAAAACACAATTTCGAAAAATATTATTTATACAAAAGAAATCATAGAAATCATGACACAATCACCCACTGCAACTATGAACGCGACGTGGGCTAAAAAAAATGTAAGCCCATCACACCAGTCAATCTAGCCCAATTTACATTCAAGCTATCTATTTCTATATATTAAATGGGGTCAGGGGCAAATTGAGCCAATAAAATGGCTGTGAAATTACAGTTTTACCCTTTTTTTTTGAAAAATCACAAAAATGCCATCTTTTACAATTTATGCAATAAAATAAATGAGTTTGAGTTGCTTTGAGGAATTGAACATCTCACCTCGTCTAAGGGAGTTTATGTTATAACCACTTGTGCTACACTAATGATTGAGCTTCAATTAAAAATCTTATTAGATTAATGTATACTTCTATATAGTATAATATATCTTATCATACGTAATCATATATGGTGACGATTTTCAAAATATTCAAACAACATGTGAACTACTAATCTATAATTTAACAAAATCAAGTCATTCAATTCGATTTTAGTCGATTCAGATTAGCATATTTTGACAATTCGCAATGTATCTATATATCTACTTTTTATGTTAAAAGTCAACCAAAGGCAAAATATGCCAAAAATGGTAGTGAATTTACAATTTTATCCTTGTATTTATAAAAATTACAGAAACGACCTCATCAGTGTTTAATTAAAAGAGGTTGAATTTGTGTAGCCATTGAAAATCGAACTAATATCTCCTTATATAAATTTCTTTTCATTATCAACAGTGCTACATTGAATTTTGAGTTTACTCTAAAAAAAATTATTAGATAAAGCGTATAATTCTCTCTTCCTATTTTCTTTTAATACTTTAACTTTTGAGTGACCAATATGTTATTTTATATTATTTATATAACATGTTTATACAATTACTTTTTTAAATTTTAACTTTTCCAAATGAAATGTTAGTTCATATTATTTATACAACTTCGTATTTTTTAGTTTTCGTGTTTTTATGTATACAGTAATGTATTCAATTATCTTTAAAAAAAATTACTTCAATTATATTTTTTCGATTAAATATCAATTAGGTTATTAATTGTTATAAGATTTATATTTTTCTATAATAATATGTTACTTATTATATTTTATATGAAATATTCAGGTTCTAATACATAAATATAATATTAAAATCTATAAGTAACATATTGTCGGTTACTTCTATTATTTAAAAATAAATTTTAAGTTGCACACATCATTGTAAAAATTGGGAATCGGTGTGAGGAGTTGTTTATAAGTTGGAAGAATTTTTGTAACTCGACCCAGTTATATCATTTTGAATTTTTTTTATCCAACCTGCAAAACTTAAATTTGCAACCCAACCCTAACCCTGCTTATAATACATTAGTTTGGGTCGGTTGCATCAGTTTGAATGGTTTAAATAATTTTATTAAAAAATTAATATTATACAACACCTCTCATTTAGAAAATCTAAGTAAACTAAAATACACGTAACTTGCGATTTAGTGTTAATATTTTATTTTTGAATAATTATAATTTTAATAATATAATTATATACACATATATCTATAAATGTCAGTATGATGTATTATCTAATGTATGGTTGTATGTACAATATATATTTAAATATCAAACAAAAATTAATTGTAAGTTAAATCTGGTTGGCCGAAAAATATACATTTCATATCCAATCCATTTAAATCAGTTTGAAATGTTTTTAACTCAATTAAGTATCGAGTTTTCTTCTATTGGCTTGGTCGGCCAAAAATAGTGTTGGGTTGGTTTGGTAATCAAGTTGGTAAACCATGAACACCCATGATCGGAGTATTCAATTGAGTTACCGTTCAAAGATTAATAGGATAATCTGAGATTTTATGATGTGATCACGGTATAGTATTACACATGTGACCAACTTTATATTTTATTTACAAGTATAATGTTATTTTATTAAATATACATAAGTTTATAATAGCTTATATCCCGTGCGATGCACGGTTTTCTTTAATATTTTCTTATTTTTTATTTAGATTTTAGTTATTATATATAATTTGATAAAATTTTAATATATATATATATTGGATGTATAAATCTAACAATATAATATTTAAATTTAATATATTATTGACGTAATCAATAGTAGTATTTTAGATATTAAAATATAAAATATTTTAAAATAACATATCTAATGATTCGTATTTTTTTACTCTTAAAAATCTAAAAAGGGACTCAAGTGCAAATATCAAAATATGTGCTTGTTCAATATACCGAGTTTATTTGAATATACTGTTACTTTTATTTTCATTAATTATCTCGTTTAAATTGAATGTTAAAAAAATTATAATAAACATGAATTTTATAAGTTTAATATAACAATATTACCAATATATCTATCTTTTGCCCGTGTTATTTTTAATTTGAACATTAGTTGTTTCAGTTAAAAAATATAAACATGTAATATCCTTAAAAATACAATTAGTTACTTATTAAAAATTATATAAAATTATATTAATTTTTTTATATATACGCCTGCATTACTTTTAGAAAATTAGTTGTTTAAGTTAGAAAATATAAAAGAGGTAATTTGTTTTAGCTGAAAAGAATAACTTGTTATTTATTAATATTTATATAAAACAATATTACCATTGTATATTTATTTTGCATGTATTATATTTAGAAGATAAGTTGTTTTAGTTAGAAAATATAAAACACATAATGTGTTTTAGCTGTCGGTTATAAATATATAATAATATTACCATTTTATATATATACTGCCCGTCTTATTTTTAGAATATGATTTGTTTTAGTTAAATAGATATATGAAATAGGTAATATGTTTTAGCTAAAAAAGGTAATTGGTTATCAATAACTTGGTTTCCATATATGTGTCATATTTATAAGATGAGTTGTTTTAGGTAAAAAATATAAAAATAATGTGTTTTAGCTGAAAAAGGTAATCGGTTATAATATTACCATATTATATATATGTTGTCCGTTTTATTTTTAGAAAATGAGTTGTTTGGTTTTAAAAAAAATATAAAATAGGTAATGTAGTGAAAAAAGGTAATTGGTTATTAATAAATTGATTATAGATAGGCCCGTGAATCGGCCCAAATACCGACCGACCGACCGACAGACCGACCAAAACTTTTAATGTTTCACGGTCTTCTTTAATATTTTCTTATTTTTTATTTAGATTTTAGTTATTATATATAATTTGATAAAATTTTAATATATATATATATTGGATTTATAAATCTAACAATATAATATTTAAATTTAATATATTATTGACGTAATCAATAGTAGTATTTTAGATAGTAAAATATAAAATATTTTAAAATAACATATCTAATGATTCGTATTTTTTTACTCTTAAAAATCTAAAAAGGGACTCAAGTGCAAATATCACAATATGTGCTTGTTCAACCGAGTTTATTTGAATATACTATTACTTTTATTTTAATTAATTATCTCGTTTAAATTGAATGTTAAAAAAAATATAATAAACATGAATTTCATAAGTTTAATATAATAATATTACCAATATATCTATCTTTTGCCCGTGTTATTTTTAATTTGAACATGAGTTGTTTCAGTTAAAAAATATAAACAGGTAATATCTTTAAAAAGACAATTAGTTACTTATTAACAACTATATAAAATTATATTAATTTTTTTATATATACGTCTGCATTATTTTTAGAAAATTAGTTGTTTAAGTTAGAAAATATAAAAGAGGTAATTTGTTTTAGCTAAAAAGAATAACTTGTTATTTATTAATATTTATATAAAATAATATTACCATTGTATATTTATTTTGCATGTATTATATTTAGAAGATAAGTTGTTTTAGTTAGAAAATATAAAACACATAATGTGTTTTAGCTGTCGGTTATAAATATATAATAATATTATCATTTTATAAATATATTGCCCGTCTTTTTTTTAGAAAATGATTTGTTTTAGTTAAATAGATATATGAAATAGGTAATATAATTTAGCTGAAAAAGGTAATTGGTTATCAATAACTTGGTTTCCATATATGTGTCATATTTATAAGATGAGTTGTTTTAGGTAAAAAATATAAAAATAATGTGTTTTAGCTGAAAAAGGTAATCAGTTATAAATATATAATAATATTACCATATTATATATATGTTGTCCGTTTTATTTTTAGAAGATGAGTTGGTTTGGTTTAAAAAATAAATATAAAATATGTAATGTAGTGAAAAAAGGTAATTGGTTATTAATAAATTGATTATAGATAGGCCCGTGAATCGGTCCAAATACCGACCGACCGACCGACCGACCGACGACCGACCAAAACTTTTAATGTTTCGTCTTTAATAATATAGTATAGATACGTCCATATTATATACGGACAACTATACTTAAATTATCATTTATATTATAATTAATTATTAAATTTGATAAAATGCATTTCATATCATTTAAAACTAAATAAAATTCTGGCAAAAAAAACAATAATTCGATCTTTATCATATCGAAATTCATTCAAATTTTGTAAAATTTTATTAAATTAAAAAAAAGTTAAAAGAATTTTCATACAAATAAAAGATAAATTCAAAATAATATTATTTTCCATATTTTTAATTACAAAATTATTCCGATTTCAATACATGTTCGTTCGAGAAATTATTTCAGTCTATAATCAGGTCTGTGCCTCGGGCTTTTACGCTAGTTTATTATTACAATAGATCATTCTCTTTTTATTTTTTTGAAAAATAATAGATCATTCTCTTTCTTTTATTAACTTATTAATAGTAATAAAATCTTTTAAAACAAATGACTCCCTTTGATAATGCTAAGCAGTACCCAAGGCATTTAAATTTCTCGAATATACAACAAATTATTTATTTATAGTTCATAATAACATTCGGATATAACAAACAAACAGTGATAAATAACACTTCCCGCTCACAGACTCAGCCATCGTGCGGATAAACGCAGCTGCCATGACCTAAAAAAGAAAAACTAATCAGTAAACTTAACCTTTTACAGTATTATCTTTACTGAAACAGGATTATTATTAAAAACTTAATTATTTACTTACTTGGATCCTCGTGGACAACAACGCCGGATCCACTGAAATCGCAGTCCCAGTCATTTCTGCCCGCCTTTTGATAGTACATGTTCATTGCGACGGAGGCATAACTGGTTTTATCCACGGGAAGGTAACAGCTACCCCCGACTTGGATTAAGCTACAGTTGATAAAGTTAAACTCACACACATAATTGATATTTTCTACTAGTGCGTCTTCAGAGGTGCCAGGCTTAGCAACACACCATGAAAGCACCTGGCAATGTTCCTTGTGTGTTTTGTTGTATGCCCTAGAAATCAAATATCCACCTGGAAAGAAAGTAAAACAGAAACAATTATGAGAGTAATATTACAAAAACTTGATATTTTTCTGAACTAAAAAACTTACAATAAACTGAGAAGATTATTAGCAGGCACAAGGTTGTGACTGCAATTAATCTTCTGACAAAAAGCCTGGTGCTGATAACACCACCGTTAATGTCCATGCTTCTGTTATCATCCATGGTTCTGTTGTGCTGATATCAACCGAAATCAGCAGTGCAGTAATAAGAAGAGGAAGAAGCTCAGTGTTTATTATGTTTACCCAGTGCTGATATCAACCGAAATCAGCAGTGCAGTAATAAGAAGAGGAAGAAGCTCAGTGTTTGTTATGTTTACCCAGTGCTTAATTAAGTTGTTTACGTTATTGTTTTATTTTACTGTGGCTTATTTTTGATTGTAAGCATGAATTTGCTCCTTTTGGAGATGGGCTTTTGTTAGCCGGTAAGAAACTTACATTCTAGGCAACATGACAGGTAAAAAGTAGTGCTACACACCTTTAATATTTTGTTTTCTCAGAGGTCTCTACGAAATTATTTAAATAAAAAGTTATTGTTACGATATAATAATAAATCACGTACACATTTATAAATTATGACCCAAGCACAAACAATGAATTTTTTTTAACGAAATTGTAGTTGATGAGAAAAATGAAAGCTTAAGCAGCATCACGATCAGAAAATAGCGTAAGTTTAATTTTAAAAATTCCTGTCGGACTATTCTAGATACTAGACCAGGTTATTCGATCACTTTTGTTAAAAGACAAGCGAACAAGGTCGCTCATTTAGTAGCTAAATTACCTTGTTCTCTAGATTGTCAAAACGTATTTACGTCTCCTTCAAATGTGTTGTTGGAGGCTCTTTTGTATGATGTTTATCATTAATGAAATTTGTCTTTTATTCAAAAAAAAAAAAAAAAATCCCAAAACTATCCTTCGAATTCACATGTTAAATAATTGGACCATTTTTTTTTATATACATATGACATTTAGTAATTTACAATGCCATAAGGATCTTTTTTTTTCTGACTGCAACTATATGAAAATATTCATAAAATTATATATTTATTTGTTCAGAATTTAAGGCATATAGTTAAATATATATTTTATGAAAATATTCTGAACAAATATATAATTTTATGTTATATAATTTGCACAATTAAGGCAGATATTTTAATGGCTTTGCAAACACCACAATTAAGGCAGATTACATATCCGTAAACATCACAATTAAGGTTACCTAAAAACACATCACAATTTAAAAAAGATTTGATATATGAAATACATATTTCCACCATTTATTTCACTAGTGATGATCATACGTGTTGACAGTCAAAACACCAGGCCATTTGCAATCACATTGGTGATTAAGCAAATTACAAAAATATAATTTCCAATCAGCTTTGCAAAAACCCTCTAAATATTTGCAATCTGAGTCCTTCTGGCAGGCTTCTGTTGTAGGAACAGCCGAGAGCCCCATACCTACACATACAATCGAGTCGATTGCGGAATTAAATTTTCAAATAAGTCAAAACTAAAATAGATCAATAATGAAAATTCTATACATTTCATTTAGAGAAGAGATCGAAAAATAAATTTAACGGAGATGAAAAAACTTACACAACGCTACAAGTACAATGACTGCCAAGACTTTCTTACTAAACAAAATTTTCTCCATAATGTAAATTGTGTTGTACTAATGTAAATTTTCTCTATTTATACTACTCCCTCTGTCCCAATCAATTATATACATTGGAGAACGGGGTTCGGCACGCATTTTAAGGCTCCTATAAAGTATACTTTCATAATTTTTTTTAAAATTTTTTTTCTTCTGAATTAAAATTTAACGTTGAAATTTTTATTCAGAGAAAAAATAATTTAAAAATAAGTTGTTAAGTATACTTTATAGGAGCCTTAAAATGCGTGCCAAGTATTGAAAAAGAAATGTATATAAATGAGTGGGACGTAGGGAATATCAAAGTTGCAGGATAAAATTCTCGCAATAAATTTCGATACTGTCGTTTATCCCAAAATAGTCCTTACTTTCCACCTACTATTATCTATAATTTTTTTTACTTTTAAGACGCATTTTTATATTTTGGTGCATGTACAAGGGAGTAGCCGGAGTGTACTAAAATTATAATTTAGTTTGCTTTGGAATTAAATTTTATTTTTGATCCCACAAAAAAATATTTTTAGTATTATATTTCAATTTTGACCCCAATAATTTTAAAGTTTAATTTATAAATTAATTAATAAATTAATAAAATTTCATGTTATCATAGCCTCCGATTATGTCCGGAATTTAGCATCTTACATGTATCAGTAAACTCTAGTTCCTAAATTTATACTTTCGATTTATCAACCCTAGTTTCTAAATTTGTACTCATTTTTCCTCATCATATCCCAATCGAAAATTGTGTGATTTTCTTTTTCTCATTTGATTTATATTAGTTTCACTCCACTGATAAACAAAATAAAATCACACAACCATTTTGTTTTACAAATCACCTTGAAGCTCATTGAAGCTCAGTGAATGTATAAATCTGGAGGCATCGACTTTTTTACAAAAATCAAGCACGACCCTTGTGGCTCCTGATTTTGTTCTTTATGGGGGAGTTTTGTTGTTGGATGATGCAGTGAAGGTGTTTGATACATTGCCTGAACTAAAGTTTCAACTGGTGAGATTATTTAAAAATCCTTGGTTTTCTTGCGTTGCTCCTGGAAGTTTTATTGAAGATATGTTTGTGATTGTTGGGTTTTCAGCGAAACTTAAGTTTATAACAAAACTTGATAAGCTTGGCGAAATGCCCCAATTTTGTAGTCCAAAAGTGTTTAACTTAGTGTATGTTATGGATGTTGTTACATGGAATTCATGTTTGGTTATGCTAGGTAGCTTAGAACAGTTACTGAGGCCCAGTTAGATGATACAATTCCTTATAATAATTGGATTTCCGCGGAGTGAAGTGCTAACGAAACCTGTCGGTTTTTTGCAAAAATGTAGTGTGTCATTGAAATATAGAGTATACTCAATCCATTAAAATATTTTTTTGGAATATATAATATGCAACATTCTATAAATAATATAAACCAACGTTTTTTTTGGAGAAAATGTGATTTATCTAAAAATTAAAGAAAACTCAAAATAACGGTATAATGGTTATGATATGAGTTTGATTGGAAAAGGTTAATGGTTCGATTTTCAACACTAACATAATTTCATATACTCTTTGAAAGTAAACTCAAAATAAATTATAGCACAATGGTTGTGGTGCAAGTTTGAGTGTAGAAGGTCATAGGTTCAATTCTCAAGACTAACATATTTAATTTAATTTTTGCATAAACATTAAAGGAGTGGCATTTTTGTAATTTTTCAAAAAATATGGGTAAAATTGTAACTTAACACACATTAAAGTGACAATTTTTGCCTTGTGATTTAATATATAGTAATAGAAGTAATAGATGTTATACCTTAACCTTTAATTGTGAGATGAGACAGTTCGTGATTGTGAAGATAAAGATTTTGTGTTATATTTAAATTGTTAAAAGTTTAATTGCGTCAAAATTTATGAGAAGTATTTAATTCATATGTGTTAACGGAGGAATTTGGTGATAACCAATTCGGGGAGGGTTGCTGGAATTGTGGTAATAACCGAGGACTATATGTAACGTAGGTTGTGGGGATTAGGGTTTATGATTTGGGGATGGCTTAGATTGTATGTGAGAATAGGTCGCAATTAAGATTGAATACTGAATTCTCTCTTTGTTTGCAAGTTTTCATCGTACCATACAATGTGCCTACGTACCCTATTTATAGGGATCAAGCCATACGTAGTTCTTGGGGAGCAAGTAACCCATGGGCCGAGTTTCCTTTTTTTAAAAGCGAAAAGACCGGGGTCACCGCCTTTGATACGTCATTATGAGCTGTCATGGTCTTACAATCTTATCGAATCTCATAGGATAAGTCATTGACTCGGATTTATCGGAGTCAAATCTTATCCTGATCCATAGAGAATAAGGAAAGACAGGCTCTCATGAATCTCAAAAGGGCGAGGCTTCCCGATAAAATATAAATTGTTTATTTCTCTTGGGCGAGGTTACCTTCCAGGCTTCCAGGTGAAGTAATATTCTAACCTACAAGGTGAAGTTATCTTCTAACCCGTTAAGCGAGGTTACCTACTAAGTACATGGGCGAGGTTGACCAGTAGCCGCCTCAAGGCGAGGTTGGCTAACAGATATTAGGGCGAGGTTGACCAACAACCACCCAATGAAGATGTTACCTGATTCAAGGACGAGAATGTATATTAAGTAAGTGTAATTGGACTAAGCCCAAATTATCTCTGATCATCCCCCTATATAAGGGCGAGGTTTTCGAATAATCGAATTAAGCCCACTAGGGATTCTTTTCCATCTCACAAACCTACCAATCTAGTCTTCCTCTTCTTGACCCAATAAGAGGGCGAGATTACTGTAAAAGGCGAGGTTGCTATTTTGGTAATAACAACTACCCCCCAATTTCTTGTAACGAAAATTCGTAAAAGAAAATTTTTTAGACGAGCCCTTTATAGGTTTCGCCCTCATCTGAAGTATTTTCTTCGTAAGGTGCGAAATTAATTTATAACCTCGTCCTACGTTATTATACGCCCGTAAATACGTACAAATTGTTTTTCTTGGAAAATTACAGTTTACCCCTCCAACGGTAACAGAAGTCCAAACCCAATTAGAAACAGCCACGTGATACTTTTTCGGGTTGCCTATAAAAACCCAAAAATTTCCTTCATTTTTCCAAACTTACTGAAAAGTTATCAAAGTGCTGCAAAAATTTTCTCTGAACAAAAAAGGCGAGGCTCTATTTCTGGAAGGCGGGCTTTACAATTCACAAGGCTACTCCTTCTTTTAACAAAGCGACTTCTTCAAACTTCACTAAGGTACATCCTCTCGCCCTCCTTTAATTTGATTATTGTATTATTTATATCGCAAAATAGGCGAGATTCCTTTAGATCGAACCTAGGATAGGATGTGAATAGTTTTATGACGCCTTCTTCATCTGATAGGGCGAGGACACTAAAACCCCTTTCTTTTACCCATTTCGTAACCTTCCTTCTAAATCTCCCTTCTGACCTCTTTCTAACTATGTCCTCGCCCTTTATTTCAGATGTCGAATGAAGACTCGCTTGCCGGAAATCAACTATCATCGCCTTCAAAAACTTCATCTTTGAACCAAGAAGATGCTGATCTCCAAAAATATCTAAACCCCCAATGGTTGCGAGCCCATCAAAGAAACAAAAATTCAACACCTATGTCACTCTGAGCCCCCGAGATTATCGAGCTGTCCGAGGACCTAAATGCGGGTGAGGGCATCGAAGACCTCTCGAGCACATTCCACGCGGAGGAAATGGAGGAGGACAACGATGACGACCTTCAAGATCTATTCGCAGATCTCGACCACCCACAAGTGGAACGTAAAGCAAGATTAGGGAAAGGGCGAGGAAAAGATTTGGCAAAATACGAGGCAATTATCCGCGATCAACTTGACCCAGAAGGCGAGGAAGATCTTAATGAAAGTGAAGAATACGAGTCATCAGAAGGTGAGGTCGGGGACGAGGACGAGGTTCTTTCTATCTCGCCAATTCGGTATGCCATGGAACTTCCCTCTCCGCAACATAATCCTTATAAAGCTCCTATATTTGAAAATGAGATAGATTTAGACTTCGGTGAAGAATTCTCGGAAAAAGAAAAGGCTGATGCTCGGTATGATCGAAGAATTATTTCCTGTGCGGGCCTTAGATCAAGAATCTCGTCTGAGGAGATTATGTATCTAATTGAATATTACAATTTAGTAGGAAAATGGCTAAGACCTCGCTCATTTATGAGAATGCACATATTTGACACGGTGGGACTTCCCACTCCGAGAATGGTTCTGACAAACAAATTGGTCGAACTAGGACTAGGATGGCCCATGCATCCCTTCCTCCGAGAGTTAATTGATTACTACAACATCGCCCCAGTTCAACTGTCGCCTAACAGCTATAGAGCAGCCATTGGTTTATATATGATGTATAAAAATAAAGGATACAAGGCTCCGTCAATGGGCGAGGTTAGCCACTTTCTATCCTTGAGGAATAGTGGCAAAGACCTCGGCTTCTACTATCTCGCCTTATGGGCAAAACATAATAAGAAGGGTTTCGCCACTGGGAATCCAAGCAACATGAAGGTCTGGAAAGACGGATTCTTCTATTTATATGACGTTCCAAGGATGAGAACTCAATTTAATTTAGAATCTTGTAAGTATCTTCCGATCCTCGCCCTTATTTCAGAACTTCGCCTTCTTTTCTTATTTGTCATTTATTTACTATCTTTTTGCCAATCTTTCCACCTTCTAGTTAAACCTTCCCAAGTAGAACTCGAAGGTGAGGCTTTCAAAAGAGCCCAGGAAATAGGAAACCTTCCGCGAGACGAGAAGGACCTGAACCCGCTAGTTACGCCTGAGAATCTTCTCGCCCACGGTTTCTATAATGCGGGGTTTGGACAACTCGCGCCAATAAAATTTGTAAGGAATTCATCAAAAAGGATTCACAAAAAACAAACTGAAAATCTAACTGGCAAAGGTAATTTAGACAACGTCGCCCTTCTGTTATCATTCATTTACTTCGTCTTCATTACTTAAATTTACAGCAACTTATTCATTCTACATTGCATATTGCCTTAACATATTTTTTGTCTTTATTTTCAGGACTAATGGCCGCCCTTCCCTTTGGAACGAACCCTTTTGCAAAGCCGACTGCTATTCCAGCGACGACGACTTCAAACCAATCTCGCCCTTCTGTCTCGACCTTGGGAAATTTTTCACCTCCTCCTCATGTCCAAAATGCTGAGAAACATAAGAAACGAGGAGGGACAGAGATTGTCCAGAATCCCCAGAAAAAACACAAAACCATTGCTGCGGAGGACGCGCCTATCGATTCAGTTGCCTCGCTCTTCGGTTCTATTGCATCAGACAACTATTCTAATCAAGATGCACAGGCATGGCTCGCCCGTAAGGAGGAGGACGAGGAGCTAAGCTTTAAAGTAGGCTTGGGCGACGCATTCGTTCATGGGCTATTTGTTCTTGCCCAGAAGAATGCTCGCCTAAAAGAGCAAGACAAGGCTCTAAAAAAGCTAAGAGGCGAGGCCTCCTCTTTCAATACAAAACTATCTGAAGCGCAAAAGAAATTCAGCGACGAGGCCAGAGCTAGAAAAGACGAGGTTGAGAAACTCCAGACTTCTCTGAATCAGATATCTTCAGAGGCTAAGGCCATGGGCGAGGCTTTGGAGAAGGAGAATGCCGCCCTGAAGGAGGAGCTGACCAACGTAAAACTAAGCAAGGATAAGGAGCTTAGCGATGCCTATAGCTTAGGGTTCCTCGGTTATCTCCAGAATTTCCTGGCGGCCGACCCCGAATATGACTGGTCTGCACACTTTGCTCCTTTGACTCCTGCTTATATGACTAAGTTCAAAGTAGATAACGCTGCAGCTATCAAAGAGGCCGAGGAGAATCTCCAAAAGAAGATAAGGGCAGAATTGACTGCTGCCGAGGAGAAGGACAAGGCTGCAGTCGAGGTTGATCAGGAGAACAGGACTATGGCGTCGCCCTCCGAAACTGTCGGCTCCTGACTATATGATTTACTTATTATTGCACGAACAATTGGAGTACAAATGCTCCCTTAACATTTCTTAACAGTTGGGGTAGCGCGCCCTCCTTTTAATGGCATCGCCCTTGTAAAAACTTGGTCCTTTATTTATATCTGCTATTGTTTTTATTTGCTCGGAGTCCATAACAATATAGAACCTCAATCACTTAATAACCTCGCCCATCTTAATAAAAGCAAGTTCAAAGCATAACTCAATAATCTCGCCTACTATCATACTCAATACAAAAGTAGAGTTTAAAAAGGAAATGATTACCTCTATGCAAAGCAGAGTTTAAGAAAAGGGAAGAGCAGCCTCGCCTTCTTGTATACTCTATGCTAAACAGAGTTTTAGGGGGAAAGAGGGGGACCTCGCCCACCTATTTACTCTATGCCAGGGCAGAGTTTTAGGGGGAAAGAGGGGGACCTCGCCCACCTATTTACTCTATGCCTAAGCAGAGTTTTAGGGGGAAGAAGGTAATCTCGCCCACCTATTTACTCTATGCCTTAGCAGAGTTTTAGGGTGAAGAAAGTAATCTCGCCCACCTATTTACTCTATGCCTTAGCAGAGTTTTAGGGGGAAAGAGGGGGACCTCGCCCACCTATTTACTCTATGCCAGGGCAGAGTTTTAGGGGGAAAGAGGGGAACCTTGTTAGGCCGAATACACAATATATATAATCAAGTATGTATGAGAATAACAATTAATAACACAGGTTTGTAAATCAACAAACTGAATTATATTAAATAATTCTCTCTTAGTGATGTTAATGAATCACAAAGAGCTTCTAGGTTACAAGAATAAAATATTCAATTATCGCATCCCTTCTAGGGATAACTTATCTGTGTTTATATAGTACACAGTTACACAATCCTTATCTAATTGATATTCCTACAAATTAGCTATACAATTGATATCAATTAAGGATTGCTTCTTATCTTCTATTCCGTTTCCTTAGCTGTATCAATATATTCTGCTTCTTTCCATCTTCAGAATATATTGCTTCTAGAATCTTCAATTCAGCACCGACAGCTAATTCAACTATCACCTTGTCAGACTTTAAATAAACTCTGACCGGCTTCCATTAAACTCTTCACCCTGTCAGAGTTTAATTAAACTCTGACCGGCTTCTGATAAACTCTGGTCAGTACCTGTTGCTTAAACACTGATAAACAAACGTCAGCAATTATATCTAACAATCTCCCCCAACTTGTTCATAATAAAATGTACAAGTTAAACATATAATTGATGATGTCAAAAACATTTAACAAATGCAGTGTTTAACATATAACAGAGTTTAATTTAAAACAGAGTTTAAATTTGACTTAGAATAGAAAATATATTAAAAACTTACAGTCAGACTTTACTTGATTTCTTGAATATCAGGCACAGTCCTGATATAATCTAACAGTAGTTTCTTCTCAGCTCTATTCAATTCAGCAATCATAATCTTCTTTAGCTCCTTCATTTCTGGTTCATCTTCACCAATTTGATAAATGGCAGCCCTCAAAGAATATATGCTGTTTTTGTTCATTTCATTGCCAAGTCTGATATAAAAAGGTTTATCAGACTCTAGATTGAACTCAAGAACCTTTTTATTTAGTGCAGTTCTGAACCTAGCACTATTCCTTTTCATTTCTACCAACTTTCCATGTGCATCTCTGTATTTAGGAATGTATGCACTTGATACACCAGCTCCACTCAAAACTTTGGATTTCATCATCCTTTCCTTCAAAACTCGAGCAGCATCATAAGTACTTCTATTCTTTACTTCAAGTAGATATAGAACATACTCTAGCTCTTCCCAAAGTTTTAACTGGATATCAAATTCACCAAATCTATACACTCTGCCATCAGCCATAAAATATAACAAGAATTCCTTTTTGATTCCTTTGTGAAAAATCATCTGTACAGATTCTAGTTTGTCAAGACTTTCTTGAGTAATTCCAACTCCAAATTCTGCCAATGAAAACTTGTCTTGAGATCTGTTATTAGTTCTTCTCTCTCTGTGTGAACCCAGTCCAGATTTGTCAAAGGCTTCTTTTCCCAATACTGTTCTGGTTTCTGAGAAATTCACAGCTTCAAGCTTTAAGTCTTCAAGAATTTTTGGTTTGCTGAATCCTGGAAGTAGTGTAGATTTCTGTACAACTTGAGCAACGTCAGAGGTTGTCATGTCTTCAATAGGAACATCAACTTGAGCAGCGTCAGAGGTTGATTTAGCTAATCTTGTTTCAACTTGAGCAATGTCAGAGGTTGAAATATCTTTCTTTTTCAGGTTAGGCTCTTCAATCATTATGCCTTTACCCTTATCAGTGTTTCCAATCACAGGTCTCCTTGTATATTGTATACTCTGTTGTGTATTCTCTTTGATAGAAATACCAACTTCTTTCTTTCTAGGAGCCTTGATTTCCTTTTTCTTGTAGATTCCAGCTTCAAGATTTTTCTTGTGTTCCTCAGCAAGCATCTGCTCTTCAGCCTGGATATCTTCAATAGTTACATTCTGTCCATGCTCTTTTATGAATATCTTAGCAGCAATCTCTTCATCAGTAGATGGATTAGTTGAAACAACTAAACGCTTGAGATTTGAAGTAGATTGGCCACAAGAAGTAGATTGGCCACCAGAGTTTATCTTTTCAGAGTTTACTCTTGTCCTGCTTTGCCTTGGAGCAAAAATCTTTCTTTTATTTCCTTTGCTTCCCCCATCAGTAGAATCATCCCTCTGTCTCAGAGCTTGAATGTCTTTGCATTTGTCTTTAGGTACATTCTCCCCCTTTTTGACATCATCAGAAAGTAATACTGAAGTCAGCAATTCTAGAGCATTAGAAATAGAATTCAATTGAGTAGACATTTCAGCCTGATTCTCCTCAACTTTTCCAAGCCTTTTCTTGATTTCCTCAGAATCCTTGGCTTGCTGCTTGAATTGTGTAGAATAAAATGATCTGTCAAGCTTCAAAGTTGTATCCCTGAGAGAAAATTCATTCCTAAGATTTGTAAACATCTGTTGATTCTCATCAAATCTATTATTAAGAGATTTGACTTGAACAACAGTTGCCTGTAAACTTGTAAGTACATCAGTATTGGATATCTTCTTGACATAATCAGATAGCAAATCCGCAGCCCTTTGTGCTGAGAAAACACAATCTGCATCAGCCCAATTTTTGTAGTACATATTCTGGAAATGCTCATTGGTCTGTCTATTAACTTCCATTCTGTCATCACTATTGACAGCATCAGCCAATGAAACTTGAATGCTAGGATGTGAATGAGAACCCTCAGCATCATTTCCAGCTTCTTCATTAGTGTCTGCTGCATTTTCAGAAAGAATATTTTCAGCAGTAAACTGTGCAGCTTCATCAATTTTCTCTTCTGCGACAGCCTCAGGAATATCAGAGTTTACCTTAACAAAAACCTCTGCTTCTCTTTGAATCTGATTAACCTCCTCACCTTTGTCAAGATCACAAGAAATAACTTCAGTATGAGTGGCTAGAGATTCTTCTACCTGATCAGTGACTTGATCAGCTTCCACACCCTCTGTATAATGATCAGAATGGATAGAGGTGTGTGCTTCATGATCAAAAATTCTGCTATCAGAATGAGTAGCAGCTTCCTCAACTACATCATGAACCTTTAATGTAGGAGCATCGAAATCCATATCAGTATTTAATCTGTCTAGATGGACAGCTTCAGTAGTTGCAGCATCCTCCTGAACAAAAACTTCAGGAGTTTCAGTGTTTACACACACTCTGTCCTCATCAGCATTTAAAATATCCTCCTCAACAACAATTTCAGGAGTATTTTGAGGAACAGCTTCAGCCACAATCTCCTCATTCTCTGATGCAGGAGCTTCAGAGTCCTTAGAGACTCTGTCCATGGTTATATTTACAGCACCAAAAAGATGTGCAGCCACTAGTCTTCTCTTTCTCTGATGAAGAGTTTCTTCATCAGTTTCAGTCTCTGAGGTTGCAACAATAGACTTTGCCCTATTGGCTCTTCTTTTCTTTATCCTTGTCTTCTGAGGCAGCTCTTCAGGTGTTGATGCCTCAGCTTCAGTGTTTATGCTGACAGACTTAACAACCCTTACCTTAGATTTCTTTGACCTTTGTGGTTGAGACACAGAAGGCCCAGCTTCAGCATTTGATGGTGATTGTAGTTGTTGTGAATTGATCAAGAATTGTTGCACAGTCTCAGGCAACATCAAAACACCAACATCTCCTTTCTTGTTATCTTTATTGGTTAGATCAGAGAATATTCGTTTATGTAATTTAAAACATGGAATCACATCATTCTCAGCTATCTCTACTTCAGAAACACATTCAGAGAATATTAATTGACAAAATCTTGCAAAATAGACTACACCTCTGTTTTCAGTCATTTTCTCACCTATATTATTTAGAACTAGTCTAGCAACATCAAAATTACCTCCGTAAAGAAGAGAATACCCGATTTGCAGACTATCAGTGGGAATTGCATCCCAATTCGTGCACTTCTTCCCGAACGCCCTTGTTATGCAGTCGAAAAAGAAACTCCATTCCTTTCTCAAGAGCGGTCGCTTCAACTGACCAAGCTTTGTCAGTGGTCCAGAATAGCCTATTTCTCTCATCATACGAACTAACTCAGAATCTCCAACAGAGACTGTGAAAGCATTAAAGTCCTCAAGGCCCAGGGCATCACGAACAGTAGTTGGAGTAACTACAAACTCTTCTCCTTGAAATTCAAAAATTATGGACGGAGACCCAGACTCTCCTCCATTATCATAAGTGCCTGTCTGCCAAAAAGTCCTTATTTGAGATGCAGACAGCTTCAAAGGGGCGATTAGAGCAGTTCCAACATCAGAGTTTGACAAGAAATCCTGAATCAAATGAAACGCCTCCGGTGCGTTCTCATTTGCCAAAGGAGCAGCATAGTTGTTAGGGACGAACTCTAACCCAGACGAAACGAAAGCTGTGGTTGTCATTAGAAGATTTTGAAGAAAGAACAAGTAATCGATGTGAAAGCTTAACAGAGTTTGTGTGTAGAAAGGTGTTTGTGAATATGTGTGTGATAATAGATGTGTATGAGTAAGATATGAAAAGTTTAGCTGAAGATGTGTGTATTGTATTTATCAGAAAATTAAAGATTAAAACTGAAGAGTTTTTAATCATTAATACACAACTGTCTTACTCCTATAATCATGTGAGTGGGACACATGTCAAACGTACAGACGCTGACAGCTGTATTGAACAACTTCCAATACAGACGTGCAAACGAGAAGACACCTTGCATCACATATCCGCTTATTAAAAAAAACATCAATAATAATAAAATTATCGATTTGAATATCTCAGAAACATAATAATAAAGTACGAAGGAGCTCAACAGTCAGAATAATAAGGACTGTCTTGGAACTCCGCACTTTCATGTTCCCAAGCTTCGAATCATGCATAACCCTTCAGTTGCCCTGTTGGTTGCTATAAAAGCTGGAGCATTGTAACAACAGGCAATACACATATCTTAAAACAAATACCATATATCAAATGGCAGGAACCTTTGAATTCATGGATGTAGAGGCTTTCTTGAATCTAAACTGGCGTCAACAAGCAAACTATATCATAGATGAGTTTCTTGTTTTATCATTCTTGAATGATGAAGGTCTCATCGCTGATGATGAGATAGCCGAAGGACCTATCTCCAATCCATATGTGCACATCATTCGTCCTGGGCCATATGATGTGCCCATCCTTGCAGACGATGATGCTGTGGAGATTTGTATGATGCTCTTTTATCAGAGCTACTTGAAGGGTTCGAAGAAGACAGTCGTCTTGGAATCCTGCAAGCTGCAAACCAGAAAGAGATTTCGAGAAGATGATGATGATGATTCAACATCAGGGGGTTGTCAAGCCTTGAAAATCCCAGATGCTATAATAACCTGTTAATCGAACAAGTAGCTAGACGAGAATATGAACTTGTCTGACTGTAAACAAAGTTTGAATCGATTAATGAGAAAGATCCATTTTTTTTGTTTTACATATCAGAATCGCAAATAATCGTAAAGTGAAAGAAATGATATCACTTTAAACAATAAACTAACATACTCATCAGCGCTACTAATCACCATCAGGACTTATCAAACACACTCTTTCTTTTCTCTGTTTAATGCAAAATTACAGCACAAATCATACTCTTTCGAAAAACAAATTTCTAATCTCAAACTTATAATATGTCTGAAACAAAGAAATTATTTTAACCATCAGAGATTAAAACAAAGTTACCTCGGCATATGTCACACAATACATCAGTGTTTACCATTTGTCCTTCTTTGTCAATAAACTCTTTTCTCAATCTGTACAGGTGTGAAAATATGTGTGTGCAATAGCAGAGTTTACTGTAATCAATATTTAGATCATCTCAAAGTGCATAAAATCCACAAACGAAAGTAGTAAAAACTGGTTGCCTAAACTCTCATGTATAACATAACATCTGATTTTATATCTAAACTCTGTTTTCTGATATCCTTTCATTTGGATATATCTTTTAATTTTTCACCCCCTTTCTTTATTTTTTATTTTTTTTTTATGTTATATTTTTTTTTTTTTTTTTCTTTATTTTTCCAGTAATTAGTGGTTGGCACTAGTCACCAAAAATCAACGATTTTAGCCCTTATTTCATACAATAAGTTCCTGGATCTTCCTAGGCACAACATGATCTCAAAGGAATTTGTGCTCTTTTTGGCATCTTTTGATTTGAGGGTGAATTCTTTTTAATTAAGAATCAGAGTTTAGACTTTTCATCAGTAAATATAATTAACTTATGAGAGAAAATGCAAACAGCTAATACAGACTCAGTGTTTAGGATCAATAAACTAAGAGATGGTATAAATACAGAGACAATATCATGCTGTGTTAACTTACTGCACATAATCGAGATCAGAATCTATACAACTCTGAAGGATTCACAGTTACTTACTGAAAATTATGCTTCATACAAATTTCTTCATTGGTCCAAATGTTTCAGACAAAATTACAATCAGAGTATGACATTAAACTGGAACTATCAGAGTATGACCAACAGAGTTTAGCATCAGAGATTACTTTCAGAGTATGACTGACACTTCACAGAGTTTATCATCAGAGTTTAACATGCTGGTTCACATAACAGTTAACATATGTAAGAAATCATGAACATAAAAAGTGAGTCTAACCCGTATCTCTAGTCAGAACCAGAGATCATTCCAAGTTCATTTACCAATCTTGTAAAAGTAGCTTCACTCAAAGGTTTGGTGAAGATATCTGCAAGTTGTTGGTCTGTAGACACAAAATGAAGTTCTATGTTTCCTTCTTCCACATGTTCTCTGATAAAATGATACCTTATGCTGATGTGCTTGGTCATGGAATGCTGTACTGGATTACCTGTCATAGCAATAGCACTTTGGTTATCACAGAAAATAGGTATTCTAGAGTACCTTAACCCATAATCCAGCAATTGATTCTTCATCCATAAAATCTGTGCACAACAGCTACCAGCTGCTATATACTCTGCTTCTGCAGTGGATGTAGAAATTGATTTCTGTTTCTTACTGTACCAAGAAACCAATCTGTCACCTAAAAATTGACAGCTTCCACTTGTACTTTTTCTGTCTATCTTACAGCCTGCAAAATCTGCATCAGAGTAACCAATTAACTTAAACTCTGATTCTCTAGGATACCACAAACCCAGGGTTATGGTTCCTTTGAGATATTTGAAGATCCTTTTTACAGCTGTTAGATGAGGCTCTCTGGGATCTGCTTGAAATCTTGCACAAAGACATGTTGCATACATGATATCAGGTCTACTTGCAGTAAGATACAGTAGAGACCCTATCATTCCTCTGTAGTTAGTCATATCTACTGAGGCTCCTGTGTCTTTGTCAAGCTTCGTTGCTGTAGCCATGGGAGTTGTAGCAGATGAACTATCAAGCATACCAAATTTCTTTAGAAGATTTCTGGTATACTTTGCTTGATTGATAAAAATCCCATCATCTGTTTGCTTGACCTGTAAGCCTAGAAAATAACTAAGCTCTCCCATCATGCTCATTTGGTACCTGGATTGCATAAGCTTTGCAAACTTCTTACAGAGTTTGTCATTAGTAGATCCAAAAATAATATCATCTACATAAATTTGAACTAAAAGCAAATCATCACCAGAATTGAAATAAAACAAGGTTTTATCAATTGTACCTCTTGTGAACCCACTTTCTAAAAGAAATTGAGCAAGAGTTTCATACCATGCTCTTGGTGCTTGCTTTAGTCCATATAATGCTTTGTCAAGCCTGTAGACATAATCTGGATGCTTGGAATCTACAAATCCTGGTGGTTGTTCAACAAACACTTCTTCTTCAAGCTTCCCATTGAGAAAAGCACTCTTTACATCCATCTGAAAGACTTTAAACTTCTTGTGTGCAGCATAGGCCAGAAAAATTCTTATGGCCTCCAATCTTGCAACTGGAGCAAAGGTTTCATCATAGTCAATTCCTTCCTGTTGTGAATAACCTTTTGCCACAAGTCTAGCCTTGTTTCTTGTAATCACACCTTCACTGTCAGTCTTGTTTCTGAAAACCCACTTTGTACCTACTATTGATCTATTCTTTGGTCTAGGTACAAGTGTCCAGACTTCATTTCTTTCAAACTCATTTAACTCTTCTTGCATTGCTGTAATCCAATTTGCATCTTGAAGAGCTTCTTCCACTTTCTTTGGTTCTGTTTGAGACAAGAAAGCATGATACAGACACTCATTATTTGTTGCACTTCTAGTTCTCACACTAGCATCAGGATCTCCAATTATGAGATCAGGTGTGTGTGCCTGTGTCCACCTTCTTGCTGTTGGTAAGTGGTTTCTTGCATCATTATTGAATCCTCCCCCTTGATCCATGCTCTCCTGATTCATATGTTGACTTTCTGCAGCATCTGAGGCTCCCCCTGAATTGGATGGTTCAGAGTTTGAACTGTCAGAGTTTGAATCAGTTTCCTCAACTGACTCACTTGTTGTGTCTTGTTGAGCTTCTTCACGCTCCCCCTCAACTGGTTCTCTATTTTGTTCAATTTGAGAATTTCCAGTTTCTCCAGTATTTACCAGTAGAGGTTCAGAGTATGCTTCGTCAGAGTTTGTCAAACCTGCTTCATCAGAGTTTACAACATCAGAGAATAGATCTTCATTTTCAAAACGTAGTTGATCATATCCATCCTTGTCTTCAAGTCCAATTATTTTCTTGTCATCAAATGACACATGTATGGATTCCATGATCACCTTAGTTCTCAGATTGTAAACTCTGAATGCTTTTGTTGACAATGGATAGCCAACAAACATTCCTTCATCAGCTTTTAACTCGAACTTTGTCAACTGTTCAGGATGAGTCTTCAACACAAAGCATTTGCATCCAAATATATGAAAATATTTCAAATTTGGCTTCATATTTTTCACCATCTCATATGGTGTTTTCCCATGCTTGTTGATCAATGTTGCATTTTGAGTAAAACAAGCAGTTTGAACAGCTTCTGCCCAGAAGTATGTTGGTAATTTTGCTTCATCAAGCATAGTTCTGGCTGCTTCAATTAAAGTTCTGTTCTTTCTTTCAACTACACCATTTTGCTGTGGAGTTCCAGGTGCAGAAAATTCTTGTTTCACTCCTCTTTCCTTGCAGAAAGCTTCTATAATTGAGTTTCTGAATTCAGTTCCATTATCACTCCTTATAATTTTGACTCTGTGCTGTGATCCTTTGTCCAGTAGATTTACATGATCCATCAGAGTTTGAGCAGTTTCATCCTTCTTTGACAAGAAATACACCCATGTATATCTAGTATATTCATCAACAATTACTAGAGCATATTTCTTTCTGCCCATGGACATCACATTCACTGGTCCAAAGAGATCAACATGAAGAAGATGATAAGGTTCCACTACTGAAAATTCAGATTTACTCTTGAAAGATGACTTCCTTTGCTTGGCTTTTTGACAAGAATCACACAAGCCATCTAGACTGAGTATAGATTTTGGAAGTCCCCTTACAAGATCCTTTCTTATTAGCTCATTGATGTTGTTCAAATTGAGATGAGAGAGCTTCTTGTGCCAGTTCCAACTCTCTTCATTTGACATTCTGGCTGTCAGACACACTGTTTTTCCATCAGAGTTTGTTACCAAACTTGCTTCATAAATGTTGTTGCGCCTGTGTCCAACTAGAACAACTTTTCCAGTAGATTTACTGATAACTTCACAGTATTCACTATGAAAATCTACATGGTTTCCTCTGTCACAGATTTGACTCACAGAAAGCAGATTATGCTTGAGTCCTGAGACTAGAGCTACATTTGTAATGATGACACTTCCAAGATTGATATTGCCATATCCCAGAGTGTGTCCTATGTTGCCATCTCCATAGGAAACCTTTGGGCCAGCCTTCTCCTTAAAGTCTGATAGCAGGGCTTTATTTCCAGTCATATGTCCTGAGCATCCACTGTCCAAGATAAGTGTGCTCTCTATTATACCCTGCAATCACAAACAAATACTAAGTATTAGTTTTAAGGACCCAGACTTGCTTGGATCCTTTGTCTTTCTTAACAGTGTTAGCTTTTGCAGCGGAATTACTATCAATAGAGTTTAAGCTCACATTGTCAGACTTTACACTTGCAGAGTTTGCTTTAACCCACTTCAAATTGGGTTTTAGCTCATAATAGTTATGATAAATAGCATGATAACTCTTGCAAGTATAAATGGAATGCCAAGTGCTCCCACAGTGTGTGCATAAAGTTTGTGGTTTAACCCTTACATAATCATTCTTTACTCCTGATGTAGAAGACAAAGAATTAATATGTTTGTTCTTAGTGCAAAATCTAGCAAGATGATTAGAACTACCACAATTATAACATGTTTTCCTTGGAGCAGCACCAGTAGGCAAATGATTATTTCTATTATTTATGCCTATCTTTCCATTCCTATTCTTCTTGGACCCTTTTGGTTTCATGACAGATTTTATCTCTTTCAGCTTATGATTAAACTGTTTCCCTGTCATCAAACCAACATTAACCTGTTTTTCACAAGTTTTTACTGGCTTTCTAACAGTTTCTCTTTCCTTAAGTTTTTCTGTTTTAATATTTTCCTGTCTTTCACAGGCTTCACCTGATTCCATATCAGCTTCTCTTATTACAACAGATTTTAACTTATTGGTTTCTGGAACAAATTTCACAGGTTTAAGTTGTGGTTTTACCTTAACCTTGTCTTTAAACCTAAGTTCATCATTTTCACAATAACCTAAACCTACAGAATCAGTCTGAAACACTTGATGAGTGTCTCTTCCAGAGTCTGTCCAAGTCTTGATTATTTTTCTTTCTTTTTCTAAATCAGATTCTAGTTGCCTATACCTTTTAAGCAACTCCTGTTCTACATAAACAGCATCATCTCTTTCTTTTCGAATCTGCTTCATACTTTCAAGTTCTCCTTCAAGAAACTTGTTTCTATTTTTAAGACTAAGATTCTCAGTTTTAATTCTTTCATTTTCTAAAGTCTGATCCCTATAGCTAACATGAACACTTTTCAGATATACTCTTAACTCAGATATATTATCAGTATCATAAGCATAAGTAGTTAGGGGTACCTTATTTTCAGACGATTCAGTCTCATCTCTGACAGTTGCCATAAGAGCATAGTTTTCTCCATCATCAGAGTCTGAAGTATCTGCCCAGTCTTTGCCTTTAGAGATGAGTGTTTTCTCAGATTTGCCTTTCTTGCACTCTGGAGCATAGTGACCCATCTCTTTGCACTTGTAGCACTGGATCTCAGATTTGTCCTTCTTTCCAGACTTGGTATCCCTTCCATCAGACTTTCTGAAATTCTTCTTCTCAGAATTTGAATCTTTCCTTGAGAATCTCTTTCCCTTCTTGAAGTTCTTGAATCCCATCTTCTTGAAGGTCTTCACCATCAATGCAGCCATTTGCATCATCTGTTCTTCATCATCATCAGAGTCAGAAGCTTCACCAGAGTTTGAATCATCATCAGAGTTTGATGACTCACTCTCAGATTTAATGACTAAAGCCTTTCCCTTGGCTTTCTTCCTTGATGATTCCTTCTTAATGGGCTTCTCCTCGACTTTGAGAGCAACAGATTTTGTCTTCTTGCTGGATCTCCTGTTTCTTTGTTCTATCTCAAGTTCATGAGTCTTTAACAATCCATAGATCTCATCAAGATCTGTATCAGCAAGATCATAATTATCTCTGATTGTTGTTGCCTTTAAATCCCACTTTTCAGGTAGAGATAACAGAAACTTGAGATTAGACTCTTCAAGTTCATATTCTTTATCAACCAGAGACAGATCGTTCAACAGTTTGCAAAATCTGTCATAAGTCTCAGTCAAGGTTTCATTAGTTCTTGAATCAAAGTGCTCATACTCCTGTGTGAGTATTGTTTTTCTGTTCTTCTTAATAGCACCTGTTCCCTGGCATCTGACTTCTAAAGCATCCCATATCTCTTTGGCAGTTTTGCAGCCAATTACTCTGTTAGACATAACATTATCTAAAGCACTGTGGAGAAGATGTCTAACCTTTGCATCCTTTGCAATTGATGAGATATCCTCAGGAGTCATATCTTTCTTTTCCTTTGGAACAGTCTTTTGTTCTTGACCATCAACAACAGGGGACAATTTAGTTGGCATATGAGGACCATCATAGATTCTGTCAAGATATTCTGGATCTGTAGCCTCCAGAAACATGGTCATCTTAACCTTCCAAATCGGATACTCTACTGGCCTGAGAATTGGAACCCTGATTGTTTCATATCGACTCACAGAATTGGGCTTAACCTGTTCAGCCTTAGGAGCAGTTTGATTTTCTTCAGACATGATTAATACTGTGTTTGAATCGTAAAACTGTATATATTAAACAGCCTTGGCTCTGATACCAATTGTTAGGCCGAATACACAATATATATAATCAAGTATGTATGAGAATAACAATTAATAACACAGGTTTGTAAATCAACAAACTGAATTATATTAAATAATTCTCTCTTAGTGATGTTAATGAATCACAAAGAGCTTCTAGGTTACAAGAATAAAATATTCAATTATCGCATCCCTTCTAGGGATAACCTATCTGTGTTTATATAGTACACAGTTACACAATCCTTATCTAATTGATATTCCTACAAATTAGCTATACAATTGATATCAATTAAGGATTGCTTCTTATCTTCTATTCCATTTCCTTAGCTGTATCAATATATTCTGCTTCTTTCCATCTTCAGAATATATTGCTTCTAGAATCTTCAATTCAGCACCGACAGCTAATTCAACTATCACCTTGTCAGACTTTAAATAAACTCTGACCGGCTTCCATTAAACTCTTCACCCTATCAGAGTTTAATTAAACTCTGACCGGCTTCTGATAAACTCTGGTCAGTACCTGTTGCTTAAACACTGATAAACAAATGTCAGCAATTATATCTAACAAACCTCGCCCACCTATTTACTCTATGCCTAAGCAGAGTTTTAGGGGGAAGAAGGTAATCTCGCCCACCTATTTACTCTATGCCTTAGCAGAGTTTTAGGGGGAAGAAAGTAATCTCGCCCACCTATTTACTCTATGCCTTAGCAGAGTTTTAGGGGGAAGAAGGTCTCTTCTTGGTGAGCTTTCCGGAAGTACGGATAAGCACCCCAGAAGTACGGGTTTACCAAGGTTTTTTATAAGACATAACAAGTAGGTTTCTTCAAGAATCACAAACCAAGAAAAGAATTATGTGAAAGACAAATGCATGTTTTATTCATAAATATAAGATAAATTCTGTCAAAGGAGAAGTACATGCACTACCCCCCTAGACTTTATTGCCATTTTAATTAAGAAAAAGTCTATATAATATGGTTAGAATAGCGTACGCTACTGATAATACTTCTTGAGATGTTCCATATTCCAGGCACGAGGGATATCCTTTCCATTCAGATCAGCAAGATAATAAGTTCCACTCCATAACACAGCCCGAACTCGGTAAGGTCCTTCCCAGTTTGCTCCAAAGACCCCATGATTGTGAACTTTGGTGTTAGGCATAACCCGTCGCAGAACATAATCACCAATCTTAAGAGGCCTCGCCTTTACTTTGGTATTATAATGCCTAGCCACCCTTCGATGATAGGCAGCCAACCTAGTTTGAGAGGTAGTTCTGAGCTCTTCCACCATATCTAGATAGAGACGATGATTTACCTCATTGACTTCTGGCTAAAAATGATCCCTTCTAAACGATCCTGCTCCAAGCTCGACTGGTACCATAGCCTCACACCCACAGGTCAAAACGAAAGGAGTTTCTCTTGTTGTGGATCTGGGGGTGGTATTATAACTCCAAAGTACATTGGGTAATTCCTCAGGCCAACTACCCTTGCTATCTTCCAACTTCGCCTTCAGAGTATGTTTGATGATCTTGTTGACTGCTTCTGTTTGACCATTAGTCTGAGGATGACTAACAGCAGAGAAACTCTTCACAATGCCAAGGTTATCACATAGTTCACGCATCTCTTTACTATCAAATTGCTTTCCATTGTCAGATATGAGCTTATAGGGGATTCCAAACCGGCAAACAATTGAATGATACACAAAATCTACTATCTTCTTAGCAGTAATTGTAGCCAAAGGTTTAGCCTCTGCCCACTTGGTAAAGTAATCCACGGCAACCACATCATACTTAACACCTCCATTCCCTTTAGGTAACTCTCCAATCAAGTCAATCCCCCACATAGAGAAAGGCCAAGGACTGGTGATAGAAGTAAGTGGAGCAGCAGGGTTATGAATTTAATTAGCGTATCTTTGGCACTTGTCACAAGCCTGGACAAACTAAGACGCATCCTCCTTTAATGTAGGCCAGAAGTACCCTTGCCGCAATACCTTCTGAGCTAAGGATCCACCCTCCGAGTGATTGCCACAAATACCTTCATGAACCTCTCAAAGAACGTAGGTACATTCATCACCATCCAGACACTTAAGAAGAGGTTGATTGAAGCCTCGCCTATAAAGAACCCCTTCATAGTTAACATATCGGGTTGCTTTGTAACGTAACCTTCGAGCCTCTCCCTTGTCTTCAGGAAGAGTCCCCTTCGTTACATACTCCCAAATCGGAGTTTTCCAGGTGAGGAGGACAGGTTCCTCCACTTGCATCAAATCAGCTTCTGGCACACTAGGTTGCCTTCTTATTTCCAAAGGAATGACCCCCAAGAGCGCAGCACCTTTTTGAGATCCTAACTTGGCCAAAGCGTCCGCCTCTGCATTAGCATCTCTAGGAAGTTGTTCCAACCTAGCCTCCTTAAACAAGTTCATCAACCGCTGAGTGCATCTCATATATAAGTCTGTACGTGGTCCTCTTGCCTGAAACCCCCCGTTAACTTGGTGTACAACCAGCATAGAATCACTCAAGATATTTATATTCTCCACTTTCATCTCAAGAGCAAGTTTCAAGCCAGAAATTAAAGCTTCATACTCTGCATCATTGTTTGTGGCATAGAAGGTGAAATGGATGGCGCTTTGTAGATGATGCCCTTCAGGACTAACCAAGACTATTCCTCCTCCAGCTCCTTCATTATTGACATCACCATCAACGTACAAAGTCCACCATGGGGACGAGTTATCCTGCTCAACCTCGGCCTCAGGGAAAGGAATTGAGACCATCGCGAGGTTGTCACCTTCTCGTTCAAGAGAGAACTCTAGAATGAAATCAGCCAAGGCCTGGCCCTTGATAGAATTCCGAGGTTTATATTCCACATCAAACTGCCCCAACTCAATAGCCCACCGGAGCATACGTCCAGAAGTCTCCGGCTTATGCAACACCTGCCTCAAAGGATACGCTGTTCGGACCTCTACCTTGTGTGCCTGGAAGTAAGGCCTCAATTTTATGGAAGCTAAGATCAAAGCATAAACTAGCTTCTCCATATTGTTATATCTAGTCTCCGCATCCAATAGTCTTTTACTAACATAATAGACTGGGAACTGAACCTCGCCTTCCTCTCTAACCAGGACTCCGCTTACCGAATATTCTGAGACAGCCAGATACAAAATAAGGATCTCACCTTCCAAAGGTTTAGATAAGAGAGGAGGAGACCCCATGTGGTCTTTCAGTTGTTGAAAAGCCTCCTCACATTCAACTGTCCATTCGAACCTTTTTCCTGCACCCTTGATAACCTTGAAGAATTCCCGACACTTATCAGAAGATTTGGAAACAAAGCGATTCAAAACTGCGACCCTACCAGTCAAACTCTGTACTTCCTTCACCGTTCTGGGCGACTTCATATCAAGAAGAGCTTGTGTCTTGGCTGGGTTTGCTTCTATTCCTCGATAATTCACCATAAATCCCAAAAATTTCCAGACTCCACCCCGAACACACATTTTTTAGGGTTGAGCTTCATTCTGTATTTTCTTAATATCTGAAACGTCTCATCCAAATGAACTATATGATCTTCTGCTCGTTTAGATTTTACAAGCATATCATCTACATAAACCTCCATTGTCTTTCCAATCTGCTCTTTAAACATCATGTTGACCAACCTTTGGTACGTAGCTCCTGCATTGATCAAGCCGAAGGGCATTCCTATGTAACAGTACAACCCCCTATCTGTGATGAATGAGGTATCCTCCTGATCTGGTTCATACATGGGAATCTGATTGTACCCCGAATAAGCATCCATAAAACTGAGAAGAGCATGCCCAGCCGTGGCATCTACCATTTGATCTATTCTGGGCAAGGGGAAGTTATCCTTTGGGCATGCTTTTTTTAGATCTGTGAAATCTATGCAAACTCTCCACTTTCCATTAGGTTTCTTTACCAAAACTGGGTTGGCAAGCCAATTAGGATAGAAAGACTCCTTAACCAGGCCGACTTGCATAAGTCGATCAACCTCTTCTTTCAAAGCTATTGCTCTTTCTCCACTGATCGGACGTCTCTTTTGCCTGAAGCCTTTCTTCCGTAGGGGGTCAATGTTAAGATGATGACACATAACGTCTGGATCAATTCCTACCATGTCAGCATGACTCCAAGCGAAAACATCCAAATTTTTCTTCAGGAACTCAATCAACCTCGCCCTCAAGCCAGGTTCGAGCCTAGCCCCTATCTGAAGCACCTTGGGAGAGTCTGTTTCCTCTATCAAAATCGAGAGGGTATCTTCTGTTGGTGCTAGCTTTTTGTCATTCTCAGGCAGACGCGGATCTAGATCAACCTCGACATCTGTTGTGCTACTTGATTCTCCTATTTCTTGCACGGACACTACCTTACCCTGCGTAGGTACCTTGAAGGGTGATGCTCCTGAAAACTATGCAGGAAATTCTTCCTCCATGATCATTTTGCCTTTCTTTGCCCGTAAATTACGCTGATCTGCTTCATCCTCACTAGCCTCTTCCACAATTCCTTCGTAGAAAGGATTTGGTGGGGGAGCTTCAATCATCAGCACCCCATGCTTCTGGTCCAAAGGAGTCTTATCTTCATGAGGAACCTCTTCTGCCTTTATCATGTCAACAGTTCTACCCACAGATGGTGGGGCTTCCAAAAAGAAAATTGGAGTTCCATTTCTGGCCAAAACTTCATATTTCTGGAGTCTTTCTTCCTCTGGGAACTCGATTGTATAAACCATATTAGTGCTAGCATTCGGGGGTTTGAAAGATGCTTGAGTTTCCTGCGTATTTTCTTGATCGAAGTCAGGCATATCGGAGTCCTCCCCTACACCTTTACTTCCTTTGCGAGATGACCTGATCATTCTGCTATAACAGTCGCGAGAATCATATTGACATCCCTTAATGCAACCTACGCCATTTGGGGTTGGGAACTTCATGGATTGATGATAAATTGAGGTAACAATCCGCATTTCTTTTAGAACTGGTCGTCCTAGCAAGGCATTATAGTGTGTAGGTTGATCGACTACCAAAAAATCGAAGACTTGTGTGGCAGAGAGAGAACCTTCCCCTAGGGTAAGTGGTAGCCTAATTGTCCCTTTCACTCAGACCAAGTCTCCTGTAAAACCATAAATATGGGTCGTTCCTTGAGTTAACTCTTTATCCAGCAAGCCCATCTTCTTAAACGTCCCATAGTATAGGATATTCACTGAACTCCCCGTATCGACAAACACACGATGGACATTCCTAGGCCCAATCCGAACATTGACTACCAGAGCGTCACTGTGAGGATGATGTACCCATCTAGCATCTTCTTCAGAGAAAATTATCTGGATGTCTTCCCCTTTAAATAACTTAGGAGGTCTTTCTGACATATGGTTAACATTGGTCAGAGGTGGATGTTGAGCTTCCCGAACGTATCTCTCCATTGCATTCCTCCCATCTCCCCCAATATGAGGTCCTCCAAAGATCGTATGTATGCTTTCCTCTCTTACGAACACAGGTTTCTCAAGTTCTTTTTCTTCCGTGGAGCCTTCAACAACCTCGGTCACCTTAATTGGAACCTCTTCTTTATATTTCTTCACTTTCTTGACTACCCAGTCAGTAAGCTTTCCTTCCTTTATTAATTTTTCAATTTCCTCTTTCAGCTATCTGCAAGCATAAGTGTGATGCCCATGAGACTCATGATATGCGCAATACCTGCCTTTATCTTTCGTAGCGGATCTCGACAATGGTGCGGGTTTCTTGTATAGGCCTTGACTCTTGGTAATCTCATAGATGTAATTAATAGATGTTGTGAGAGGAGTGTAATACTTGCGGGGCACAGCCTGATTTTCTCGTCGATTCGGAGGCGGAGGTGGACAACTTGGAGGGCTAGGTGATCGAGATCTGATGAATCTATCTCTTCCTTTGTTCCCCTTCGGACTAAGGGACTTCAAACGAGTTGGCTCGCCATCCTCAACTAAATTCACATCTCCTCTACCGTTCTTTTTTTCTGTTTTGGGGCTAGGTGATCTCTCTTTCCGTTTATTCCGCCGAGGTGCATCTCCATAGTCACTCCTCTTCAAAGCCTCTTCCTCTCATTTGAAAGGCTCAGCCTGTAGGTACAAGGCTGCCAACGTTGAGGGTTCCTCTCTTTGCAGATTTTTCCAAAAATCAGTTCCCACGCGAACCCCAGCAATCAAAAAGTTCTTAATGGTTTCCTCGGATGCCCCTCGAACAGTAGGAACCTCTGTATTGAAACGTTTGAAATATTCTTGGAGAGTCTCCCCATCTCGTTGTTTGATGTTAGACAGAGTTGTAACAGGTGGAGCATAATGAATTTAAGATTGAAACTGAATTAAAAACATCTTACGCATTAGTTCCCAAGAGGTGATTGATGCAGGTTCTAGCTTTTGAAACCATTGGTGAGCATTTCCTCTCAGTGTTGAAGCAAGGAGTCTACACTTCGTTAAGTCTTCCACTTGATAGAGTTCCATCTCTGTATTAAACCTATCTATATATTCCGCAGGGTCTGTGCTTCCGTTAAAACGGAGGTCTCCTGTACCTCTGAATGTTGGTGGTAGAGGAGCCTCTCGTACAGCAGCCAAAAATGGGGAAGGTGCTGCATCAGGTATCGCCCCTCCCTGACCTTCTGACTGAGCAATGAGCCTTCGTAAGGCATTCACATTGATGCCCTCTAAACCTGGGATTGTCTGAGTTCCACCTTGTTGCTCTGTATGAGGTATAAGTTCCTGTTGAAGAAGGCTTGGCATTTCTAGGTAAGGGTTCTGTCTTTGCTGAGGCGTAGAGACCCTTTGCTGATAAGGGAATCCTTGCTGGGGTATAGGCTCTGTTTGTTGTCGCACAGGTTCTCTTCGAGGATAAGTTGATCTTTGAGGAGTAGGCTCCCTGTTTTGATAGGTTGATTCTTGTGGCGTAGATTCCCTTGGCCGAATAAACTGGTATGGCTCTCTATTACGGCTGGCGCGGTATCCACCTTGACTATTTTGGAGCAAAACTAGGTCTCTGTTAGTATCTTCTTCCATTCTTTCATAAGAGGCCCTGTGTTCATCTACCCTATGCTGATTCAAAGCTTGTTCTTCTTGTGGGCGAGGTCTCCTGGAGGCCTGAGTTCCTGGGTTTAATATCACAACATCATCGTCTGATTGAGAATTCCTGCGACGTTCACCTTCTTGATTTCCATACCTCGCCCCTGGTGGGGAGCGTCGCCCACCTCTTGATCTAAATTGACATGTTCCTTGATAGATCTCCATCCTCCTATGTAGATCTTCAGGTGATGAGGGTCTAGGGTGTCGTTCATGCTGATTGTAAGGTTCGATTCTTAGATCGCCTGGGGTTTGATTTCTCGGGGTAGGGGGTCTTGAAGGTCGGTTTGGACGATCAGGAGGAAACTCCACATATAGTATGACATTATCACCATAGGTTAGCACCCTAGGGGTTACAGCTTGGAATCTTCGATTCTGACAGTTTTCATCAACCGTACGAATCACTCTCTCAGGGGGGAGTCTCTTCTTGAGGGTCTTCTACGACCTATGACAGGTTCTTTCCCTGGACGGTGAAGTCTCTCGGTTGCAGAGTGACGTCGGCTACTAGTGAGCGGGGGACGCCTGTTCCTGGTAGAGGTACGTCGCCTATCTGGGCTACGGCGAGTACGTTCCGGTAACCTTCTCTCTCTCTCAAGCGACTGCATGCGTTCCGCCATTCTATTTACCGTGTTTCCCATGTGAGCAATTTGACTTAACAGTTCGGTGTTGCTCATCAAGACAGGAGGATCTCCTCCAAGGCGAGGAACCGATCTCGTCGGGTTTGGTATGGTAGCCTCTCTCAGATCCGATGGCCGTGGTGGTGGTGGAGGTAGATCTGTTGTGTGGATTTCGACCACTCTTGCGTTGTTGCCTACATTAACTGGTTCTTCGGTATGAAGCGACATCCTTCCTCCAGAGATGTCAAAAGCCCCTCCTTCTAGCGCCAATTGTTAACGGAGGAATTTGGTGATAACCAATTCGGGGAGGGTTGCTGGAATTGTGGTAATAACCGAGGATTATATGTAACGTAGGTTGTGGGGATTAGGGTTTATGATTTGGGGATGGCTTAGATTGTATGTGAGAATAGGTCGCAATTAAGATTGAATACTGAATTCTCTCTTTGTTTGCAAGTTTTCATCGTACTATACAATGTGCCTACGTACCCTATTTATAGGGATCAAGCCATACGTAGTTCTTGGGGAGCAAGTAACCCATGGGCCGAGTTTCCTTTTTTTAAAAGCGAAAAGACCGGGGTCACCGCCTTTGATACGTCATTATGAGCTGTCATGGTCTTACAATCTTATCGAATCTCATAGGATAAGTCATTGACTCGGATTTATCGGAGTCATTGACTCGGATTTATCGGAGTCAAATCTTATCCTGATCCATAGAGAATAAGGAAAGACAGGCTCTCATGAATCTCAAAAGGGCGAGACTTCCCGATAAAATATAAATTGTTTATTTCTCTTGGGCGAGGTTACCTTCCAGGCTTCCAGGTGAAGTTATCTTCTAACCTACAAGGTGAAGTTATCTTCTAACCCGTTAAGCGAGGTTACCTACTAAGTACATGGGCGAGGTTGACCAGTAGCCGCCTCAAGGCGAGGTTGGCTAACAGATATTAGGGCGAGGTTGACCAACAACCACCCAATGAAGATGTTACCTGATTCAAGGACGAGAATGTATATTAAGTAAGTGTAATTGGACTAAGCCCAAATTATCTCTGATCCTCCCCCTATATAAGGGCGAGGTTTTCGAATAATCGAGTTAAGCCCACTAGGGATTCTTTTCCATCTCACAAACCTACCAATCTAGTCTTCCTCTTCTTGACCCAATAAGAGGGCGAGATTACCGTAAAAGGCGAGGTTGCTATTTTGGTAATAACAATATGTATCTTCAATTGTATATTTGATGTAGATGTAGGTTAAAATTAAGTGCAGATACTTTATAGTATTATTTTTACCAACATATATATTGATGTGGGTTAAAATAAGTCCTAGAATTATAATTAATACTATATTAATTAAATGTAGTTTGGTTTAGAAATGAAGTCCATTAATAAGACCCGAAATTCTAATTAAATATTAAATTCGTAATTAATATTTGACTAGAAATATAATTTGTACTAGGACACGTCAAGTACAGGTATGTTCTTATACTAGTCTGTTTTAAACACTGAAATCAATGTGGAAACAAATTCTATAAGGAATGATCTAGAATCGATCCTTGAGCAGACTTGATCTATTCTAAATTAAAGACTCATGACGTCTATATAAAGAGCATAACCCCTCATCTCAGAATTACGTTTTTTACTTCATTTTCAGTACTTTTTGAGATACGTAGACATCTTATCATGATCGATTTAGTCATGAAAAACAAGGAAACCACCTCAAATCTAATTTTTATTTCACAACATACAGTTTTACCTTTGTCTTTATTCTCTTTATTCAAGTAATTTTTTTCAATTATCGCATCTTATATTTTCATGTGTTTCTTTTTAATTTATTCTCCTATTATTCTACTTTTCTAATATATAGAATTTTGATTTTACTATTTTTTCCTAATTACTTAAATTACATGAAAGTGTGAAAATTTGCATTAGTGGCTCTTTATATTTTTGAATTTTAGAAAAGCTTGGGAACTGTAATATATTTTTAGTTACTAAATCTTCAAAAATTATTAAAAAAAGTTCTTACGATTTAATTTTTCATAAAATTAAATTTATCTACCGGCTACATATTAGATAGATTTCTACATTTTAATTACTTGTACCAGGAATGTTGCTATGTAAGAAAATTTATACATTTACGTTCAAATTCTAAATTTGTTTCAGCCCAGGGAACTTGCAAATCCTGAGTCGGCTCTTGATTCTCATGTATATCAGGTTCAGCCCACCAACTCTTGATCCATTTATTATTAAATGTCCCGAAAGAAGATTATTATTAAAAACTTAATTATTTAGTTACTTGCACTACTAGAAAAATCTTAATAGACATGGGCTAAAAACCGATCATTTCTGCCAGCCTTTTGATAGTACATGTTCATTGCGACGGAGGCATAACTGGTTTTATCCACGGGAAGGTAACAGCTACCCCCGACTTGGATTAAGCTACAGTTCATAGAGTTAAACTCACACACATAATTGATATTTTCTACTGGTGCGTCTTCAGAGGTGCCAGGCTTAGCCACACACCATGAAAGCACCTGGCAGTGCAAAATCATATTACTACGTTAGAATTAAATGTGTAGTTCAGTAATTCTACATGATTGCCCTCCCCCAAAGGATGTTTCGTGTCGTCTAATCAACCAAAGCTTAAGATGTACACATATATACTACGCTGGAAAACCGACGCTAAATGTATATTCTAAAAAGCAAATTTGTACTTGGTGTATAATAGAAATGGGCTTATCAATACAACTAAAATAAAAGCAGGACATGTAAAACAATTTATGTAATAAAACAAAAGAGTCGATTAGCCTAAATGAAATTTAAAAAAGAATATTAATAACATTTTTACACTAATCAATTTTTTGTTTATACAATTAATCAGGATTATCTTCATAACTTCATTTGATCAACAAAAAAGTCTTCTTCTCTTACTAAAATGGTAGCAACATATATAACAGTTAATAAGAAATTTAATATCTTATTAGATTAATGCCCGAGCGGTTAATGGGGACGTAATCACTTAAATTTCAGTTATGATATTTATTTTTTAGCTAATTTTCAAAAATGTAGTGCAGAAGCCTTCGTTGGAAGGCACAGTCCTACTGTCCTACCCTATGCAACACCCAATTTGATAACTTTTGCTAATAGCTCATAACTGTAGTTTGAACCCGGTTAGCAATGCCTATCTCTAAACGAGCCCATCTCTTGCTAAAATGACCCATTTACAGTATTTTGAATACAGTTAATAGTAGGGATCTTCAAATTAGGCCGTATAACTTGAATTAGTTGCAAACAAAATTTCTTAAGAGCATGGGTATCATTAATTCATGCAATGAGTCTATACAATTTCCAACATACCTGTTAGAGGTGGTCAAATGGGCGGTCCGTGCGAGCTGGGCCGGGCTTGACACGGATCGGGCTCGTCTTAGGCGATCACGGAACCGGCACGTAGGGTTGTACGGACTCATGCGGGTTGGCGGGCTCCAGCTATAATTTTGTTAAAAATGATATGAAATTGAATGTAGTAACGCTTGTAGAGAAGGAAATAACATTGAATTAGATGAATGATACGTTGTTATTTGACTGGCGTGTTGCTGGTGATGTAGCTCTGGTGAGTTGGTCAAGCACGTTAGCAACCTACGGAAAATATGTTTGAGCAAATTAACATGCATAATTTACTTTTCTGTTAGGGGGTTTCACTGTAAATCGGACTTTTTTATTTTAAAAAATGTATAATAACTTGGTGGTTACATGTGTAGTTAATTAATTGTATGTCATGTACTATTTTAATCAGTAGTTTACATTTTTTGTATCCAGAAAAGATCGACTAGCGCTGCGGATGTTCAGTTGCGGGTTGCGGGCTTCGTGCCGGGTTACGGGCTATGCGGGCTTCGTGCTAGGTTGGTGCGGTTTTTTCCACCGAATCGGATCGGTCCGATATCGGTTTTACAATCTCTGACTCGTAATCGGCACTTAGCATTTACCGAATTATGCGGGTCAAAACCCGGCTCGTCTCGGGAAGGCTGTGCCAACCCGCACAAGTGGCCACATCTAATACATGTCCAGGTCCAGCTGCCTGGCAATGTTCCTTGTGTGTTTTGTTGTATGCCCTAAAAATCAAATATCCACCTGGAAAGAAAGTAAAACAGAAACAATTATCAGAAAGTAATATTACAAAAACTTCATATTTTTCTGAACTAAAAAACTTACAAAAAACTGAGAAAATTATTACCAGGCACAAGGTTGTGACTGCAATTAATCTTCTAACAAAAATCTTGGTGACAAAAATCTTGGTGCTGATAACACCACCATTGTCCATGGTTCTGTCAACAATGAAACATAAATCATAGATATATAGCCTAGCCACAATATAAAAAGAAACGAGTAATCAAATTTTTACAGGGACTTACTACACAATATTACTAGGGACACTACACAAACTAAGAAATGCACGAGTATTTCTTCGTTAAAAAGTATATCTTATACTTGTTGATAAAATTATCAAAGATATTTGAGTGTGCTCAAATATTTTATCAATCGAACATTGTTAATAGCAACGCATTTAAAGAATCTTAAGTTAAATTTCTAAGTTAATGTCATACTTTGTGCAAAATATATTCATCAATTATACAAAATATGTGCGAGTGTAAATATTGTGTAAAATAAGTTCAGTAACGGTACAAAATAAGTTCATCAATATTACAAAATTTGTGCAACCATGCAAAATATGTACGAAGTATAAATTAATTCATGACATAAACTCTCTTCGACTGTAATACTATCTTTATTTACAAACTGCACTAGAGATTTTGTCATCGCAATTAAAACACTTGAAATCATAATTGAATGATAGAAATTTTGTCATCAGGGAGGTTCGAATTGGGGTTAAAGTCTCGTTTTCTGTTTTTTAACACTTAGAAAATTGTCGTTGTATTAATATACAAAATTATAGATTATACACATGGGCTGAGTTTCTATTTGGGCTGTGTTGACAGAATTTTAGTTTGGTGGGTTCTTACTTGTAAGTTGGCCTGTTATTTTGGGTTTTTGCTCCCAACAGAACTTTTGGGCCTATATACCTGGTGTGAACCTTAATTTTAATGTTATGGTTTTTGCTTGCTTTTCAAAAACGAAAAATGATTAGAATAGATAGATGTTATTAGTGTTTTTAAAGTAAGCAAAAATAAATGTAGATTATTTGTTTATGTTTTTATTTTATGAATGTGTAAATACTTATGATACTTAAGTTTAAAGTAAGAAATATTTAGCAAAAAATAATATTTAGCAAAAAAAGTAAGAAATAAAATCATTGAAATTATTGAATAATACACAACAATATTTTAATAATGCAGTTAAATTATCCTCTTGTTGTACAAAAATTATTTGATCTAAGCAACAAGTTTGCCGTATATCATGGGGTGTACAAAAGCAAGGGCAATTTAGATAAATCAATATGGAGGGTGCACAAAAATAAATTTGAGATGGTTACCAAAAAAAAATAAATTTGAGATGGTCAAGACAAGTTGTTCACACTCCTATGGAAAAATTTGTAGTGTTGATTGCAAGATGTACACTACACGCATTCCGTCTATTTGTGTATTGTCTTTGGATATGCATCTTAATGATGCGTACACATTAAAAACAAAATAATGAAAATATAATTTAAATAGGACACGCATAATTCAAATGCGAAATTACATTACGCATATTTCACATGCGTGTTTGGTGGGTATTTAGAGTTAACCTTTCCGCTAGTAGGTATTTTAGCTCATTTTTCTCCGGAAAAGGGTATTTAGGACTATCACCCTATCTTATATTCCGAACATTTAACAAGGTACACAAGTCTCATTGTTCGCCCAACACAGCCCGTTGAACAGCCTATTGGACTGGAATAAACGGCATAACTCTTACTCTATTTTTTTTATCATACTTCTTTGAATTTCTTTTTGGTCGGGGTCATAAAAGATTCATATTTTACTTGCCTAATTAAATACTAGTAACAAAATTCAATAATATATTTTTAATAGGAGCATTGTTCCATGCATTTTTTAATTACAAATGCTTAATGATGCCATCAAACAAAATATAAATTACATACGTAGTTAAATATATTGTAATTTTATCTAAGGAGGGAGGTGTTGTTACCTCCCAAAAGACGAATATAATTATAAAGTAATAGTTATGAACTTATACTTCCAAGATCAAGAGGAGAAATAGTTGGAATTGTGATTTCAACAGTACTAATATTATTGTGTACGATGATCCTAATAAGTATTTTTTTTCCTATTTTTTAAAAAAACAACATTGATTTAACACAAGTGATCCACATAATATTTTCTTAGCTGTTTGATTTTAATTTTTTTTTTTGAGTTTTGCAGGTTTCGAAGGGTAGCATGATTTTGATATTTTCTTAATCAAGGTTTTAAAGTTTTTTTCAAATTTATATTTGTATGTTTTAGAATTTCGAAATTTATGCTTTAGGCTTCATTTTACTTGAAAATGGGTTGAGTGAATAAATATCGAGAATGCTATCATATCGAATTTTAGAAAATTTTAAAACTTTGAAATCCCACTTTAAATATTACGTATTGAATCATTAACATTTGAATTATAACTTCGAAATGAACCTTTAATACTAAAAGAGCACTATTTTGAAGATTGCAATTGTATCATGAAACTGTGATACATTGGGTTTGCTGTATGCACTATCTATTCAAATGTTACTTGGTCCAAATATTTGTTCGTGATTAGATTAGTTTTAGGTCTCACAACTCATCGTTTTAATACATTGTCTTTGCTGGTGGATCGAAAAAAGATGTGTATTTACTCTGCCTCTTACAATACCTCGTGTATTTATCTATTATTGTATAAAAATTTGAATAATTGTTTAATTATTAGTTTAAAATGTAGGAGCTGGGCCTCCAATATACGTATTACAATTTGATGTGTTCAAACTTGTGGAATGTATTGTTTTTTGGTCAATACTAACTTTTTCATTGATGAAAAAGTAATGATTTATAAAGATATTTTTTATTAAATAATTACATATGCAGTTTCATTTTACTTTTGAATTATAACACTGAACATATAGAATTATTATTAGCTAATTAGTTGAGTTTCATATTAGTTTAACTTTATTATTATAATAATTGGTTAATAATTTGAGTTTATCAAATTTAAGTATATATAATTTGTCGTGATTTATTCAAAAAAATAATATGTATTTAAATGCATGAGTATTTCTTCGTTAAAAAGTATATCTTATACTTGTTGATAAAACTATCAAAGATATTTGAGTGTGCTCAAATATTTTATCAATCGAACATTGTTAATAACATGTTAATAGCCACGCATATAAAGAATATTAAGTTAAATTTCTAAGTTAATGTCATAATTTGTGCAAAATATATTCATCAATTATACAAAATATGTGCGAGTATAAAGATTGTGTAAAATAAGTTGTACAAAATAAGTTCATCAATATTACAAAATATGTGCAGCCATGCAAAATATGTACGAAGTACAAATTAATTCACGACATAAACTCTCTTCGACCGTAATACTATCTTTATTTACAAACTGCACTAGAGATTTTGTCATCGCAATTAAAACACCTGAAATCATAATTGAATGATACAAATTTTGTCATCAAGCTCGTTTTGTTTTTTTAAACTTAGAAAATTGTTTTTGTATTAATATACAAAATTATAGATTAAACACATGGGCTGAGTTTCTAACAATAACAAAATTCCTTAAAAAGAACTAAATAAAATCAACACATGTAATAGAAACTAACATTTTGTTTCTATAATTTTCCTCGATGAGTGTTTCTTTTTTTTTTCTTTGTGAATTTTAGAAGCCCCTCACTATAGATTACTTAATTTAAACTTGTTTTTTCTAAACAAAAATCGTACTTTTATAAATGTTAAGGAGTCATATATACAAAAAACTCCAACATATTAGATAAAGTGGATTGGAAAATGAATATTAATAGAAAATTCAAATTGTTACAACTTAAGTGAAGAATCGCAGAAGCAAGATGATGATGTACAACTGGAATGATATGATGCGTAAAAAAATTGTTATGAGTGTTCAAGTTGTCTGTTAGTAGTATAAGTATTAGCCACTGTGAAATGTTTTCAGTACTTTTACTTGTTGTGTGATTGTAGTGTGGTTAAGTAACAATGTAAATATGTTCTTCAATATGGTTTTTGTTGATTATAATCTAGAGTAAACAAGAGCAAGATTCATCTTTGTCACAATTTTCATTCTTCTTCTTGATGCCATGCACGTTCGACATTGTTGTTTACTCACTCTTTCTGAATTTTTTTTTACTATGTTGTTTTTCAGCAGATGGAGAATGGTGGCATGATTCCCAGGAAGCTTTTTGCTAGGAGGCTGATTGCTGTCACTATATTTTCGCTGTTGCTAATGCTTGCCGTCATCTGTAAGTGTCTGTTACGCATTCCAAATCACAGAATATCATGACATAGTAACTCGGTAAAATTGTCAAAATTTACAAAGTTGATGGTCTTCACAGTAATGTATATATCTGTTCTGTGTACGTATCTATCAGCTACTACACTACTTGACTCTTTCTCTGTGGTCTTCGAACCAGAGATTTTCATCTCGTTTGGTGTCGAAGAGTCACTTATCAGACTTGCCAAGTTGAACTCAATTACATGGGAAATTTTGTAATGGAAGTCCTGCAAAATGCCCCTAGATCAGTATAAGTTTGTCACAGTGCTACATGCGCAGACTACACATTAGAGATATATATATGAATGCGATCGTTATTGTAGTTTTGGTATACTTTCGACGTGCATAAACTTTCTTGCAGCATATAACTACGACAACTTGCACAAAGTTTAAGAAGCTATTTCTGCTGTAGAGAGTATTCCAGTAGGCTTGTCATTGCATGTGCATATTATGGGACAAACTGGTAGCGTCCTTTTTAGCCCTTCAATGATGCTTTGGTACTATCTTTTCAATTTTCCAAACTTTCCACGCAGCTTAATGTCCGTTCTCTAATTTAATTTTCGACAATCTGCAAAGACGTTCTCCCAGGGAGTCAGTTATCAAGTAAAATCTTGTTAGTGGACCACCTTCTCCATGTTGTACTAGTGTTTTCTCGCAGTGAAGATGTGCTGAAAACCAGTAAGAAGGTTTCAGTTTTCTGCATTAATTCTGCAGCATGTCTTCTTCCTAGATTGCTATCCTGTAACAAGTTTTTCTTGAATTAAAATGAGTTGTCATATATCATATGCCAGCGTTTTTGGTCCTTGATGTATCGAAGTAATGATGCTCCTGTCAATTCATATGCAACCTCGTCCACATACACCACATTTCATTCTCTTTTTCTTTCAGCTGAATTTGTTGAATCAGGGGAGGGGATTGATGGTCTGCACATGTTTTTCATTTTCCAAAATTGATCACCAATGCCTCTTATTGTGACACAGCATCTCCGATTATTTGCTTTCTCATGTGTTCTTAGCCGTGTAATTCTGGACTTTGGAAAGTTAACACAGGACTGTTAGTCCTTAGCACAAATCTGAATTCGGCCAAGTTTTTCCTTTGTTAACGTAGACCTGAAGCCATGATATCTAATAGCTGATGTTGAAGACTCAGTGATGGTTGCTCAAAGACGGGTGGTTCCAACAAATAAGCCTTCATGAAACTGCCAGCTTCTTAGATCATGATATTCAGATTAATCGCTGTCAATTTACGACATGGAGGACCCCAAACCTATTTTAAATGTAACAATAGATCGGGATTTTCGATTCTCTGATTTGTCAAGTAAACAGAATTCTGGTGAGGTTACCATGCTGGTTGGCCAGGGAATTTCTACACAGAACTCTTGTAGATTCTTTTATGTTGGTTCTAACTGATGATCCAGGGAACTGTTTGTACATGAACTTCTTAGTCTTTTTCCTCTTTTGTTTTCTTTTTCCAGATTTTTGCTCCTTCAGTTGAGTTTTTTTTTTTACTTTGTCAACATCCTTCTTGTCTTTAACAAGATTCGAACCCACGATATCCCGTAAAGGGAGCGAGTTTGATTATATCTTTCTGTTCGGAGTCATATAATTGATTCATATTTCACTTAACCAATTAAATACTAGTAAACAACTTTAGTAATACATTTTTGATAGGAGGATCGTTCCTGGTGCATTCTCAAACCAGGAATGCTTGATGATACTATCCAAAAGAATATAAATTATGCATGTGGTTACATAGACTGTAACATTATCAAGAAGAGAGGTAACTGTTACCTTCCGAAAGACGATCATAACTATGCGTCTGTAGTTATGAATATATACTACCAAGATCGAGGAGGAAATAGAAGCGAGTCATACTTTGTGCAAAATATATTCATCAATTATACAAAATATGTGCGAGTGTAAAGATTGCGTAAAATAAGTTCAGGTACAAAATAAGTTCATTAATATTACAAAATTTGTGCAGCCATGCAAAATAAGTACAAAGTATAAATTAATTCATGACATAAACTCTCTTCGACTGTAATACTATCTTTATTTACAAACTGCACTAGAGATTTTGTCATCGCAATTAAAACACCTGAAATCATAATTGAATGATAGAAATTTTGTCATCAGGGGAGGTTCGAATTGGGGTTAAAGTCTCGTTTTCTGTTTTTTAACACTTAGAAAATTGTCTTTGTATTAATATAGAAAATTTAGAATAACAAGATTTATACGGTTTTAAAAGTATTCTAAAACCTAGTTCAAAATTAGAAAACAATGTTTTCTAGTTTTCATTGAAAATTTTCACAAAATAACTAACTTAAACACGTTCTTATTTTCTTCTATTTTTATGAAATTTTTTCCTAAAAACACATGAACTAACTCCCTTTGTTTTCATTTCTCCATTCATACGAAGCAACACAATATAAAACTAACCAAAGGGAGTCCTTTTGGTTAGATTCCTAATTTTATAAAATGTGAAAAATATGAGCATATTAGTACTATTATATAATAGACGAAACATTAAAAGTTTGGTTGATCGGTATTGTATGTTATGATTTTATTTAATTGCCCTTAATTAACTGTACATCGTGTTTTTACTTAATTAACCTTACTTATTTATAGAAATATATTATTAAATAATAATATTACCTATTTATAACCACTTACCTTTTTCACCTAAAATACATTATTTTTTCTAACAAATTCCCCTACTTTTTAAAATATATCACGGGCAATTACCTTTTTAAATTAAGAGATTTTAGTTTTTCTATTTTTCTTTACTAAAACCCCTCATTTTCCAAAAATATCATGAACAAACCTTTAGTTATTTATTTTTAAACCTATTTTAATATTATAATTATTTTTTAAAATTTTACCTATTTTAACGTGTCTATTTATTTTTCTTAATAAATGCAATTACTAAAAATATTAAAATATAAATAATCAAATACCTATTTATAAGTTATAACCAATTACCTTTTCTGCTAAAACACATTATATATTTTTTCTAACAAAGTCCCTCCTTTTCTAAATATATCACGGGAAATTGACTTACAATTTACTTTTTATATTTTTCTTGCTAAAATCCATTCTTTTTCCAAAAATATCACAGGATACCCTTTACTTATTTATTTTAAAACGTATTTAAATACTTTTAATTATTAAATTTTAAAACCTCATTTTCCAAAAATATCGCGGACATTTACCTTTTTAAACTAAATATATGTTACATTTTTTATTTTTTATTACTAAAACCACTCATTTTCCAAAAATATAACGGGCAAACCCATACTTATTTATTTTAAAATATATTTTAATATTTTTAATTAATTAAAAGTGTTTAGCTATTTTAACATGCTTACTTATTTTTTGCACAATTACAATTAATAAAATATTAAAATAATAATAATAAAATAACAATTAACAATCCGTGCATCGCACAGGTTTTAAGCTAGTATATATATATATATATATATATATATATAACTTAAGTTCACTAATTACATTTGAAACATAAAAAACATTAAAATATAATTAAAATATAATTAAAACATAAGTCATAATAAATAGAGAAATTGTCAAAAATACTACTTTTTCTAAGTTTTTTTTCAATTTTACTATCTTCTGAAATTATTTTCAAAAATACGGTCTGCAACTAGATGCAACCAAAAAATATTTTCAAAAAATACGGTCTGCAACCAACGCAACCAGATGCAAACAAAACAACCAGATGCAACTAGATGCAACTTTTTAAAAAATAATTGAAAAAACAGCTAAGAATTCAAAAAAAAATTATTAATAAAAGGGGTAAACTTGTGGTCTTGGTTTACCTGGGGTTCAATAGTTAACTTTTGGGGTTCAATGCTTCTATTTTGGATTTTAGAAATATTAAGAATGACGAATAATTCGTATACGGACTTAGGGTTTAGGCTAGACTTTAAACCGTAACCTACTTAAAATCAGGACGCCGGAAAAACATCATTACTAACAAGTTGCATCTGGTTGATTCTGATTGCAAAAGTTGCAGATGGTTGCATCTGATTCTGATTGCAAAAGTTGCACATGGTTGCATCTAGTTGCATACCGTATTTTTGAAAATAATTTCAAAACGATAGTATTTTTGCAAAAAGTTCAAAAAACCATAGTATTTTTGAAAAAAAACATTTAGAGATGGGTATTTATGAAAAAAACTCTAATAAATATTAATAATATAATCTAATATTAAATTCAAAAATCATATAAGGAATAAACCACCAATATGGCACAATTACCTCTTGTGACCTCTTAAAAGTCAACAAAACCATCAATTACAGCCACTATACATCGTACAAAATATTAGCATGATTCAAATTTCAAATAAAAAGCAATTATTTTTTTGAATAAAAAATAAATAAATATGCAAATAAAACAATAACAAAATTCCTTATAAAGAACTAAATAAAATCAACACATTTAATGAATATTAAATGCATGTAAATTAAGAGTATTTGATTGCATTGGGATTTAAGTTTTTTATTAAGAGTTTTTGGAAAATTATTTTGAATTTTAATTTCTTTATTGAATTATCTTCGAAAAATTGTGGGCTGAAATTAATGTTTGACTGGGTTGAAATTGATTTAGTTTGCATATACAGTGGTGAACAAAATGAAACTGGATAACCATCAAATTCAAAAAGTTCACTTGTGGCCAACTTACAGTTCTTAAAGAAATATATTATACGAGTTCTGTGCATCTTATATGAAATGCCTACTTAAATCTACGCAAATAGGTCTGACCAAAGTTTACATGTCTAGCAAAACTTGAGTTTAATCTTCCTTGTCGGCTGATGAATGTAATTCTCTGCGTTCAGTCTCGGAGACGGCGCTGAGCTGCTCTCTAGTACCAACCCTCAGAGGTTCTTCTTTACCGATGGTTAGGATGAGAAATATCATTGCAATCACAAAAACGAGAATGTACATAGATCTTATACCAATCAATGACTTAATAAAACCCATTAGTGATGGACCACTAATTCGTTTTTGTATCACACTTCCAGATCTATATCCTTCGAGAAATTGAGTAACTTGTGACCTCTGGTCCTCGTCACTGATGCTATCTGAGCCAATTACCTATCAGAAAAACAAATGTTACAAAACAGAACATGAATAACTTCAAGGACAAAAAAGGTGCTTCACAGAGAACAAGGCTATTTTGGAAGTTACAGTTTTTTCCAAATTACGAGTAAAAAGTGAAGGTACAGGGAGCAAGGGATGAAGGGGCTAGCTAGCTAGCTCATGCAGGTAATATATTTATTTGAAACCCAGTAAAATTCAAGCAAACAAGTTTGGTTTGCAAGTTATCTTTGCATATTCAAGTCCACAACAATATGAGTCTATACTCTATAGTATGTCATTGTAACTTATGTCTATAATTTCCTTTTGGTGAATAACGAAGAGGAACTAATAAACTTACTCAGAGGTAGAGGTTTGCAGCTTAGTCTAGTAAAGACACCCGTTAAGTCCTCCCCCATGATAAAGGTCATGTATTCAATTTGTCACTCTCCCCTCCCCTATACTTATGAAAAATATGCAACTTATCAACAAAGAAACTTACTGAGAAGTATTGCTCATCTCCATCCCAAACAATCATCTTTGGTAGAACAGTTTTCTTGTAAACCTCAAATGATTCGGTGAAATCCTCCCATTGCTTTACACCAACATAACCAAATACCAAATCTCGGTTTGCAGACGCAGCAGCCTTCAGTACCTTGACAAGTTCCTTTGATTTGTCTGTCGTTTCATCCTCCACAATTGTCATAACAATCTTCCTCTCATCATCTCTTAATGTCTTCAAAGAATCTTGACTTATTGGAAGAACCAAAGGGAACAAACTCTGTTTAATAAAATCTTCCAAAAACTTGTCTGCATATTCAGTAAAATAACATTAGAATATTTCTGCCTCTCACTTCTGGCAATCAGCAATAATTTTTCTAACGACTTCTGGAAATCGGTTTCATGTAGATTGGCAAGGAAAATTTGAGTCATTGGTACATGACCCTTTACATTTAAGGCCTATATTTCCTTATGCAAACACGAACTGGTGAGTAATGAAAATATGTACGAACATATCTCAAATCCATTACTTCAACAAACACCATGATATACAAATAATGAAACATCAAGCAAGATGTAACTCTAAAAAAACTTCAAAAGAATAACCTCCACTTATTTCTTACTATATGAACAAGATGGAGTACAATGAGACAGTTAAAGAAACCTTTGGAAAACTAATATGAAGTATTAAGAAGACAACATGACAACAGTGCTCGGTAGACTGGACCACCCATCTAATGGAAAGCTTGTAGCGGGTCACATATATGAGTTTATACGAGTAGATAAAATACTAATAATGTTTGCATCATTAGTCCAGAAGTACAAGTCAGTGTATTGCGTTGCTGGTGTAAATAAGCTTACATAAATAGACAACAACCAGCTTAATGATTATTGCTAAAAATTGATGGGGACAATGAGTAAGAAGCATAAATAACATCATGTGAGCTTGAGTGTGACAAGTGGTGAAACTAGTCTCGCCTTCACTAAAAAAAATCATATTTCGCAAATGATATAAGTACATTACTGTTTAGTACTTCAGTCAGTCCATTAACAGTGTAACAATAATGTTGTGGTTGGAAAGCTAAATTTTCCTTGCAAACAAACTTGACACTGGGTAATAGCATAAGGCACAAACTAATTTTAAACATCCCTTTGGTTTCAAGGACTCCTAATATATGTCAAAGCACTCGCAAACAAGCAAAATATTGCAATAAAATTAAACTGCACATAGATAAATGAGAATTAATATATACCTTCAAATGGACCATAGAATATGGCCTGTTCATTATAGTTGGGATGAAGAACAACCAGAGCAGGTGTTTTATCAAAATCATACAATACCATCATGTCCTCAGAGAAATCTTTTGCCACAGAAAACCATGCCTTCTTCTTGTACTTAATTGCCAAATCTGATATCACTGATTCATTTACACCAAAGCCTATAAATATAGGAAAGGGGGTGCCCGAGGCTTCAACAAATCGACTAATAGAAGAGTCGGAATCGAGGACGGATACATCAGGAGCAACAAACTTCTTCAAGTATTGAACAATTAAGTTCGCTTGTCTTGGTCCACGATATTCAGTTGGGATTCCATGCATAAATATCTTCAGGGTTGGAAACCCACTGCATCATCAGAGCAAGTATGCTTGCATAAGATATTGTAACATCTGTGGAAACTTCTTCATAAAAAGAACATTTTTTTTCTTCACTGTCTTATAAAAGATAGCTGACTTTTCTTCTTTTTAATTTAGCACAAAGATTCATTCTGTCTTAATTAGGTTGAAAGAAAATACTAAACACCTACATTGGGTTACTTTTGGTGTATAACAAGAATATGAAGCCAAGGAAGCATACTCGATTTCGTATTTAGAAGCCAGGCGTGTATATTTGTCTGCATTTACTTTCGCAATCACAATGGAATCCTTCGATTCAAAAAGGGCAGAAGCAGCTTTGTCCAACTGCAGGCAACAATTACAATTGTCAGTATCTTGCTTATCATGGAACCCAGAATAGTCAGGAGCTCAAGTACTTCTCAGTTTTTAAAGCCTAGATAGATCAGAGGATTTTTTGAGCTTTTAAAGATCTTTATTGTCTTTTTTCACTTTCTGGTAGATCTTGACTTGTACATTATTTTATAGATAAATATTTAACAAGGTTAAGTTATAGCGATAAATCAGATATGTTCAAGGATTTTGATGCATTGTAACTATATCAGAACATGGTTCTCATCACCTTAGTATATTGGTACTAGAGCTTGTGGAAGAGAAGGAAAGAAAGAAAAAAAGAAAAAAAAAGCTTTATCTGTTCTTCAGGGAAACACAAAGAAGTAAATAAATACAAGGACAAAAGTTGTGACCTTTTAGAGGCCCGATTACTGTTGGAAAATTATCCATTTCTATTTTTGTAATAATTCCAAATCCATAGGCTGACGGGGAGTACATATCTAAAAATGTACCATATATAAATACTACAGACCTGAATGGCGGGAACATATTCTGATTTTTATTTAACAAAGATTTACTAAAACTTGAAACTTTCCTGGAAAGTATAAATATCCAGTTACATTTTCCTATACAAGCAACCAAATTATTCAGCTAATATATTAAGACACCAGGTGAAAAGGGGGGAATAACTTATTTGTGTAAGCTGAAAAAATTTGTTCCATCTGCAAAAGTAAGCTGCCTCCTCACGTATCCTAAATTCTCCCAAGCACCAACTTCTTTTACATATTTACTATATTAGTTTATTTGCAAAACATTAGCAAAACCAGGAAGAGCAATGAAATTGTTCTTTAGTTTGTGGTAACATGAAATTAACATCTTCTGCTACGTACTCTCCAGCTTAACTAGGCATCTCCGGTACTAATATTCCTACTAGTCTAATACTATAAGCTCCCAATGTATCAGTTCTGTACAACACTGACCAAAATTAGAGAAACAAATATGTGTAATTCTCTTAATCTGAAGATTTTCTGACACACAAACACCAAATGTACCAAATGTACGTTCTTAGTTCACCAGCTCTTCAGTTCAAACTTTCTAAATTTTGAGAACGATCTTGAAAAAGGAAAATAGACATACTGACACACAAACACCAAATGTACGATGTCTGTATCCTCTATCATATACGTGAAAGCAAGAAAAGGCAAAACCCTCAATGCAATCTATTAAAAGAGTAGCTAATAAAATGGCAATCAAAGTTTCAATTAAACAAGAATCCTTACGAGATTTGTTCACAACTACTATATATAGTGTCTCCATATAAATACTCTTAAAACAGAACCACTAAATAATTTTAACATCGGCATAGCTCCCGAAAGGTTCACCGATCCCAACCGATGCCATACCCGCCTTCATATCATAATTCACAACACAAGTTGAATCTCAACACAATATATTTGGGTTATCATCTCTCCTTAAAGTTTTTACCTAATCCAACCCTAACATATATATACACGAACTTCTATTCAATCACAACCCATGTCTTACAATCCAATTAAATTTACTATACTAATTTTCAAAATCTGGGTTCATCAAGATTTATAGCTAAAAGTAATTTAAAGCACAACACAATTCAATATATGCATACAAAGTAGAAACTGTAGGGGGAGAGAGGGAGAGAGAGAGAGAGATGAAGGGAGAGAGGGGGAGAGAGAGAGAGAGATGAGATATAGAGAGAGAGAGCGAGGGAGAGAGCGAGAGAGAGAGAGAGAGAGAGAGAGAGAGAGAGAGAGAGAGAGAGAGAGAGAGAGAGAGAGAGAGAGAGAGAGAGAGACCAAACCTGGGGAGCAAGATGCTTGCAGTGACCACACCAAGGAGCATAAAAATCAACAAAGATGTAATCAAAAGTAGAAATGGCTTTATCAAAATTGGATTCATCAAGCTCTAAAACTTTCCCATCTCTTACAAACTCATCAGCAACAACCCATGATGATGATAAGATCGATGATATAGATAGTATGTATATTAATGATATTAAACACACACGAATCATTATTAGTAGTACTAGATTATACAACAAATCTCTCTCTCTCTCTCTCTCTGAGGGTTTGTGTATGTGTGTAGATGTACTAGGTTGAAGAGGAGACTAGTCTTTTGTTCAGTTTAGTTCCTGGGATTGACCGAGAAATTTATACCATGTACTTTACAGAATTACATATGAAGCGGCTAATTAAATTTGAGTTTAATTTGGGCCTTTTATTTCTTTTTGTTATTAATGATTTTAAGTGTGTACATGAGTTTGTAGAGTAAACTGTGTATACATGGAATCTGAATTTGTTCAAAAAAATTATGAATAAACAATATTTGTAAAATCCATAAATGACTGCTCGATTTTCTTCCAGAAAAAGCATAATATTTCAACCAATAAAATATAAGAATATTTGTAAAAGAGAAAAATGCCCTAAATGCCTAAATATATATTTAGGGATCTAAGTGAGTACATTAAACATTTTAATAAGATAATTATAAATATTTGATAAAATTTTATAATTACCAAAATACCAAAATAATTGTAAATATTTGATAAAATTCTGTAATTATCAAAATACCTCGTATTCATTTGAAAAATTCTTTTGTGAGCAAGCGTCAAGCTCTTTGTAAAATTCAGGAATGATCAATCCATATTTTCCCAAAAAAATGTACTCCCTCCTTTCCATTCAATTATATACATTAGAGGTAGGTACGGAGATCAATAAAAAATATAAAAAATGAATAAAGTTAGATAAAAAGGAATAAAATAGTGGGAGTTATCAATATTTAATAATAGATTTAACATAGTGAAAGAAAATATTGGGTGTAATAATATTTTATATTATTAAAACTTTTTTATTTTTGAATTGTACAGAAATGAGAGGGATATTCCAAAATAGTAACGGTATAGAAATGAATGGACTGGAGGAGTATAATATTTCAACAAATCTATGAAAAAGTGAGAGCGAGCTATTTTGTTTGTCTAAGAGCAAGTCCAACAATGTCATAGTGGGTTACTTATAAATATAATAAAATAAAGAGTCTTAGTGATTTAGGACAAGTTTTTGAATGTCAACTCCAACAATAATCCCTATACTCATTCATTATTATTATTATAATAATAAATTTGAAAAGAGATTGGACAACAAGTAGAAAAAGCGAGAGAAAAGAAGTTAAGAAAAGGAGGGAAATAAATTTTTTATTGATAGAAATGAAATAGGTAATGGCTAGTGGTTACCTAAAGATAAGTAAGGAGAGTAATGTCCTAGTGTTTTAAGTAACCACTATGACACTATTGGAGCACTTTTTTGTGCCATATTACCTAAATTTTGATTTAGGACATTAAATAGGTAAGCTGTTGGACTTGCTCTAAGCTTCAAATCCGTAGGCCAACAACCCAGATCAATTTGACTTACGATAAATATTACTCAATCCGTCCCTCTCATTTTTTTACGGCTTGACATATATTTTAAGGCTCGTATAAAGTATAGGTCCATAACTTATTTTTAAATTTTTCTTTTTTAGAATAAAAAATCAAACATTAATTTTTTATTCAAAAGAAATATATATATATATATATATATATATATATATATATATATATATAGAGTAAGGTTCAAGAGAGAACCCTCTTAAAAAGGGAACCAAGGAACTTTTTAAAAAAATCATTTTAGCATAGAAAGAAAAATAGAATTAGTTATATATCATCCTAATAGTCCCAAAAAGTTAATTACTTACAAACAAAGATTCATTTTTAAATTTTAAAAAATATATGAAAAAATTATGAATCTGCTTATGAATCTCTTATATATATAAGAGAGATTCAAAAAGAGATTCATAATTTTTTCATATATTTTTTTAAATTTAAAAATGAATCTTTGTTTGTAAGTAATTAACTTTTTGGGACTATTAGGATGATATACAACTATTTATATTTTAATTTTAATTTAAAACTAATTTTTAAAAAAAGTTCTCTCGGTTCTCTTTTTAAGAGGGTTCTCTCTAGAGCCCTGGCCTATATATATATATATATAACTATATTTTATAAGAGTCTTAAAATGTGTGTCAAACCCCTGTCCTCCAATGTAAAGAACCCAGAGGAACATAGGGAGTAAAAATTACTACTATATGAAAACTAGTTGAAATATTACTCGGTGCTCTCTAATAAGTCGTCCTCCCGTTGAAACACACTTTCCTTTTTAAGATCAAAATCTCAAAATTTAATATATTGAATATTTGTCTTATATATTAATTTTCATGTTAACATACTCCTTTTTAATAAGCTACTATTTTGTTAAAAAAATACATATATAAATTCACAATCTTTTTTGACTTCCAATATAACTTTTAACTATATCTTTCCTATAATTCAAACTCTTCTCCTCTATAAATTCGCACATCTATTCTACTTCGAATACAACTTTTAATTATTTCTATAAACACCTATTTTACTTCTAATAAAACTTTTAATTGTATGTATTTTTTATAAATTCAAACTCTTCTCCTCTATAAATTCGAACATTTATTCTAATTTCAGTAGAACTCTCAATTCTATGGCTTACCTATAAATTCGAACTATTCTCTTTTTTAAATTCGAACACCTACTCTTAGACCTGACAATTCGTTCGTGTCGTGTACTTTCATGTTTGGTGTACCTAAATGTTAAACTCAAAACCACCCATTCAAAGTTAGTGTAATTTCGTGTTCGTGTACTTTCGTTTCATGTACTTTTCATGTCGTGTTTTCGTGTAATTCTAATTAATAATAAAAATAAATAAGTAAATGTATTAAAATTTTAAATTTTTCGGTAATATTTTTACAAATATGTATTAAAAAAATATATTTACATAATATTTACAAATAATATTATAAATTTATGTATAATCACAAAAATAAATGTTAAATATCTAATAAAAATATAAAAATATCTAATATAAATATTAATTTTTATTTATTTATTTCGTGTATTTTGTGTTGTGTCGTGTACTTGAAGGGTAAACACAAACCCGACACTAAATTTCGATCATGTAGTTTCGTGTTCGTGTACTTACGTTTCGTATACTAAAAATGCAAACTCAAACACTAAATTTTCGTGTCGTTTCGTGTCGTGTTTTCGTGTCGTGTCAAAAATTGTCGGATCTTCAAATAAAACTTTATTTACATGTCTTCTCTATAAATTCAAACTCTTGTCCTCTTTAAATTCCTACATCTATTCTACTTCTAAAATGCTAAAGAATATATTTTAATTTATTAGTATTTAAAATTGTAAAGCTCCAGAAAAATAGATTGAGATTAAAATTGTAAAGCTCTAGAAAAATTAGAAAAATAGATTTAGACGATTGTAGAGACGCCCCTCATCTCACGCGTATCTTCCTTTATATATATATACTAGTTTAGTAAGTCGCGCTTCGCATCAACTTTGTAATAATTTGCCTAAGTTTTTTTTTAATATATTATTAGATAAAATGATATTTTTAACATAAAATTAATGTTTAATTTGAATTTTTCATTTCATCTTAGTCATTTATCGAAAATTTGAATAAAAACAGAAAATGGCAATTGTTTAATATTTTCCATTATTTAATATTATATCAAATATTAGCATATTTATCATCATTTTAATTTTCGTGAAAATTCATATAACAAATTTCTAGTTTAAAATACATAATATAACATCAATATTAAATTCTAGCATATAATTTGTTCTTTCTAATAAATCACTCTCTCTCTAAACATGTTTCTCTCAACTACCCACTTTCTCGTTGTTACCAAATTTAAACAGATAACAAGTTAATTTACTAAATAAACTATATCAACTGTTAATCAATTTTATTATCATAAAATTTAATTTTAATATTTTTAAAAATTCTAATTTTTATTGTTTAAAATATATGTACTGAAGAAAATAAATGAAAAAGAAGTAAGACTTGTAAATTTTATTTTATTTTATAAAAAATTGTATTTTTTGTAAGTACTATCTTCTCTATAAATTAAAAGGTATACTTAGTTTCCTGCATTATAAGATAGTAAGATAATATATACTATGTTAGTAAGTATATTCATGAATAAAAAATTTAGGAGAATATAAGAATTGTATATTTAGTTTTATTCATTAAAAAATATTCTGAAGTAAAGAATGTTAAAATTGTATAATTAGTTTACTTAAAGATTTAAAAAACAATTGAGATTTTTTCTAATAAAAAATTTAGAAGAATACTAAAATTGAATATTTAGTTTTCTCAATTAGTAGAAAGTTTAAAGGCAATAATATTAAAATTGTATATTTAGTTTATTCTATTAGTAAAATATTTAAAGACAATGGAGACATTTTCGAATCTTTAATATTAATAATTCAAAATTTTGAGAAAACTAGAAAAATAGATAGAAATGATTTGAGAACCACCACCTCACCAATATTAGTAAGTATATTCATGAATAAAAAATTTAGGAGAATATAAGAATTGTATATTTAGTTTTTTTCATTAAGAAAGATTTTAAAGTAAAAAATATTAAAATTGTATAATTAGTTTACTTAAAGATTTAAAAGACAATTAAAATATTTTCTAATAAAAAATTTAGGAGAATATTAAAATTGTATGTGTAGTTTCCTCCATTAGTAAAGAGTTTAAAGACAATAATATTAAAATTGTATATTTAGTTTTTTTCATTAGTAAAAATTTTAAAGGCAATTGAGACATTTTCGAATCTTTAATAATTCAAAATTTTGAGAAAATTAGAAAAATAGTTTGAAACGATTTGAGTAGGGCGGTAAACGAACAGAGTCGAGCCGAGTTTTGTCCGAATCGAGTCGAGTTTGATTTTTTTTTAAAACGAACCGATTCGAGCCAAGCTTTCTAATCGAAAGAAAAGTGATGTTCAAGATCGGTTCGTTAATAAACAAGCCGAATACGAGTTTGTTCACGAACATTTCGAATCGAGTCGAACACAAACTCAACTCGAGTCGAGTCAAGTTGTTCACTTATAGTTCGTACTTTTATACTCAACCAAATCCATTTTTTAAAATTACTTACTCGATTTACAATCTCACGCCTAAAATCACATCTTAAGAATACACGATTATGTTTGAATTTCAATACTAAAAGTTAATTTATTTTCTTCTAATAATCATATTAGGTTAATTTTTGTATTTATGAGTAATCAAACCTTACTCACTTCACCTAATAAGAATAGTTAAAATAAAATAATTTTATCACTAACTTAGAGCCTCTGTAAGAGCCTTTTTATCTTGGCTCTTAACTTGAAATTTGAGGAGGTTTACAACTTTTTTTTCTCCAAGATACTTTTATTAACCTTAAATTTACTAAAAGTCTCATCTTTCTCCTCAATTTTAAGAGGTACGAGCCACTTATAAATAATATTATATAATAAATTAATAAGACAAATTCTCTTTCTTTTGTAATTTTATGAATGCAACTTATAAATTTTAATAATGAAAAACTAATTTGGATTGGATATAAAGAGTTTAACTTTTGGTACTACGTTGATGTTATATATTTTAGATATAACAAATGCAATTCCCTATTCAACAACAAAACAACTAAAATAGATCGCAATTAAGTTTTATTTAACATATTCAAATTGTTAAGAATATTATGAAATTCACAAATTTATAATTAGTTAAATGAATCGAGCTGAGTTTAACGAGTTCGAGCCGAGCTCGAGCCGATCCTGAGCAAAACGAGCCGAGTTCGAGTCGAACAGGTGTAAAACTCGGCTCGAGCTCATTTACTAACCGAACATATTTTCATGTTCAAGCTCGTGTTCATTTAGTAAACAAACTGAGCCGAGTCCATCTAAAACGAGCCGAACTCGAGTTTTGTTCACGAACGGCTCAGTTTACTTACAGCCCTAGATTTGAGAGCCACCACCCTCGTCTTCTCCTTTATATAAGTATACTAGTTGACAAAGCCGTACTTCACAGCGGCGTTATAATTTTTATTTTATAAAAAAAGTTTATCTATTAAATTACAACAATCACTCATTTTCCCTAATAAACCGTCCTTCCGTTAAACACGTTTTCCTTGTTAAGATCGAAATCGCAAATTTTACACATTGAATACTTGTTTTATATTAATTTTATTGTTAACATACTCTTTTACTCTCTCGTTGAAAAAACACATATATAAATTCGCACTCCTATTTTAATTCCAATAAAACTTTTAATTATATATTTTTACAAACACCTATTCTACTTCCAATAGAACTTTTTTTTTTTGAATATTACTTCTTACAAATTCGAACGATTTTACTCTATAAATTGAAAAACATATTCTACTTCCCATAAAACTTTTAATTATATGTCTAATCTTTAAAGTCATTAGGAATTCGAACTCTTCTCCTCCATAAATTCGAACACATATTCTACTTTCAATAAAAAAATTAATTATGTCTTACAAACATCTATTATACTTCCGATAGAACTTTTAATTGCAAGTATTTCTTATATATCCAAACTCTTCTCCTGTATAAATTCGAACATCCATTCTACTTTAAATAGAATTTTAATTCTATGTCTTACCTACAATTTCGAACTCTTATTCTCAATAAATTCGAACACATATTATACTCAAAGGATATTTTTTTGATTTATTAGTATTTAAAATTCAAAAATTCTAGAAAATTAGAAAAATAGACTGAGACGATCTTAGAGGCGCCACCTAACCTCCCGCATATAACTCTTTATATATATATATATAGAGTAAGGTTCAAGAGAGAACCCTCTTAAAAAGAGAACCAAGGAACTTTTTTAAAAAATCATTTTAGCATAGAAAGAAAAATAGAACTAGTTATATATCATCCTAATAGTCCCGAAAAGTTAATTACTTACAAACAAAGATTCATATTTAAATTTAAAAAAATATATGAAAAAATTATGAATCTGCTTATGAATCTCTTATATATATATATCCGATTCATAAGCAGATTCATAATTTTTTCATATATTTTTTTAAATTTAAAAATGAATCTTTGTTTGTAAGTAATTAACTTTTTGGGACTATTAGGATGATATACAACTATTTATATTTTTATTTTAATTTAAAACTAATTTTTAAAAAAAGTTCTCTCGGTTCTCTTTTTAAGAGGGTTCTCTCTAGAGCCCTGGCCTATATAATTATATATATATATATATGAGTAAGGTTCAAGAGAGAACCCTCTTAAAAAGGGAACCAAGGAACTTTTTAAAAAAATCATTTTAGCATAGAAAGAAAAATAGAATTAGTTATATATCATCCTAATAGTCCCAAAAAGTTAATTACTTACAAACAAATATTCATTTTTAAATTTAAAAAAATATATGAAAAAATTATGAATCTGCTTATGAATCTCTTATATATATATAAAAGATTCAAAAAGAGATTCATAATTTTTTCATATATTTTTTTAAATTTAAAAATGAATCTTTGTTTGTAAGTAATTAACTTTTTGTGACTATTAGGATGATATACAACTATTTATACTTTTATTTTAATTTAAAACTAATTTTTAAAAAAAGTTCCTTGGTTCTCTTTTTAAGAGGGTTCTCTCTAGAGCCCTGGCCTATATATATATATATATATATATATATATATATATATATATATATATATATATATAATCTTACTCTAATAGAAACCCCACTTAAACTATAAACTAGAAACTAAATATTTTTTAAAAAAAAATTGCGACAAAATATATCACATATGGTATGCAAATTGATTGTTGAGAGATGGAGAAAAATACAGTCAAGTCAAATTTCAAAAAAGCTCATTGATTGACGATAAAAATCAAATTAAAAACGAAGAAATTAGGCCGGATTGTGGATGAAAGGGTTTATTTTAATTGTGCATTGTGCATCTAGGATAAACTACTTTAATGCAATAATTTAAAATTAGAAAAAGAGCACTTCAAAACATAAAATATACTGATAAAATATCATTGCAATTGTATTTAAAAAAATTGACTATATAATAGCAACTCCGTATTTATCAATTTTTAAGATAGCATCTATGATTCCAATTATCAGCAATGGACAAACCCCTCTTAACCAAATCCAAGTATCCAACAAACCAGTAGGTTGACAACAAAATTTGCTATACTTGGATCTACATTTTATCCAACAAAACCATCTACTATACACTACTCTTTACTTGCCCTTTGACATGAAGTTGGTAACATACTAAAGTGGTGAGTGGTTCTAAAGGTAACTACAGAGAGTATATAGAACTGCAAAGACAGCTTATTCCGTCTTTGCACGCTTTGACTGAGCTTGTCTCATCCACTCAATGCACTCCTCAGCAGATCCAGAAGGGTGAGCAAGTTGCCATTCAAGCAGCTTTTCTACCTGCAATTTGAAAGAATAATAAGCATATGTAGTTGCTTAAATAGAGTAGTTGGAATACAGGTATTAAGTGATTCCGCAACAATGGTTATTCTAGCATTAGTGTCCATTACAAGATGATGGCTTACCCATTCCCTCACAAGTGGCCCTCCTGTCTTTAGCTGCAAAATGCTCATGATTTCCTTTCCATTAACCAATGGTTTCACTTCCCATATTTTGTCAAGACCTGCATTTCAGTAGGTAACTGTTAGATAAGGATTAGGTATTTACCTTAGTTACCTTTATAAAAACAACTTACAACTCAAAAAGTGATGAAACTTTAAATGTACATAAATGTTGAAGAATGAACTTATCAGCAGCTATTATCAGCTTACTAGTAAAAAAGACCCTACACTTATAGTCATGCCCGTACCTTGTGTAGTAACTGCATCCTCAACCTGGTTGAATAAGAGTATTCTCTTGTCCAATTTAGAGTGCTCAAACGAAGAATTTGTACTGTCAATATCATCGTAAAACAGCAATGTTGAGAGCAACAATGCAGGACGCCAAAAATCTTTGATTTCTCGAAGAAATAATCCTAAAATAAAGCAAGGATCAGACACCGAAGCAAAACCAAACCAATCTACAAGTTTAAACCAATAAGCTAATAATAGTCAGGGAAATATTTCTTAAAGTTGCCCCAAAAGTTAACAGATTGTCTATACCCAGCGGTCAGAACATAAGCTTTTGCAGGTATCTCAACCAAATGAGTAATAAAGGGGAACTTAATAAAAATGCTTACAAGTAAAAAAACCCTGTGTGCATTGCTACCATTTAGATACAAGGTTTTCCAGGCATGTATGATTAATTTCACCACAACCAGTCTCAATAACAAGATGGAGAACCTACTTTCCACCATCTATAAATTGTGAAGCCAATGAGATGGACAAAATAAAGTGCTACATCCTCTCAAGATAGGGTGGCGAACATGAAGGATTCATATAGTATTTTTAATAATGAAAAAACCATTGTGCAAGTTAGAAGCCTACCAACAGGAGAAATTCAAGAACTATAAATCCACTTTTGTAGTTAGTTACTACTATGCTTGATTTGGATGAAACGGTAGGTCAAAAAAGTTAATCTATGTTCCTCTCACAAAATCCTAATCTCGAACTATTTTTTTGAATTTTCTATTCTGAGTATCTGTTCTCAGAATCTTGGGGTAAGCGAGAATCGAACCCAGAACCTGGGACGACAAGAGATAAGTTCTTACCACTTGAGCTATCTCATCTTGCTTTAGGAGTGTCGAACTATTTTCATGGAATTAGCTGCCAATCATTTCTGCTTCAGTTTTTGCTCTAATATGTCTCGTCTAAACAAATTCCAGTGTTCTAGGACTTTACAAAAAAAAAACCATCTTCAAAACTAGCTATTTCTAAGGGAGTGCCAAGTCATATAACCCACACGAGGACAGAGCAAGAGCATCCATTGCGAGACTTAAACTTAAATCACTGCAGCACAATTCTATAAACCTATCTTGGAAGTAAGAAATGCCAAAGACAGTCTTTCAAAGAGAGATTTTAGTTGTAGTTGCTTTCAGCATGACTCCTACAAAGTCATTTATACCATATAGAACAAACCCCTAGATATATCTTTGACTGCCTAGCATTGGCAGACTGTTCTCCAAGCACAAACTTTCAAGTCATACAAAGAAAAAATAAATTTCAAAACATATGATCCAACTGTTTGAGAGTATTTAGCAAATGAAATAATTAAAATTAATGGGGCATATTTCAAGATGATAGTTTATTCTGGATAAGATTCCATTAACACACATTTTTACTTGTGTAGGACTTATTATGAAAAAAACACATGTCTATTTGATCAGATACCATAAGCTGCCCAATTAAAACCAATACCTAATAATATTCGTAACTTTGAAGCAGCAGGAACATCAATAATTTCTCTTTTCCAAGATACTTCAGCAATTTTTTCGTCGTTGGAAATGATTAAAGGAAATAGCGTCATGAATTTCGCTGCTGCTTCATGTAGACGCACAACCTGCAACAAAGCATACACTTTAATTAATCCTACTCATATTCTGATAATATTTGATTTTCTCACATAAATAATCACATAACACTGTTATAATTTGGTAAATAAGAGAATGCCACACTGATATAAGAAGAATATAAAACAGACCATTTCAGCATCACTTGATTTCAGCTTGAGTGAAGTTCGGAAGATGTAGCTGACAACTGGAATCTGTAGAGCAGATGATGGTAAGCATACATTACATTTTACATCAAGTATGAAGTCTTAACTTCAATTTAAAGAACTACAAATACACAGCATTACAACTTACAAGCTAATATACGCGTGAAAATATAACTTTAATAAGAAATTTAGAAGGCATTAAAAATTGTTAAAAAACAGCCCTAAACATTAAATTAGCTCCAAAACATGGCAGAACTTACGATAATAGTATATATTAAAACAAATCACAGATGTTTATTACTATATAGTATATACTTCATATAAATTCTGTTATTAGGCTGGCATAAAATCCCATCTGCATAACCAATTAACCATGGTGACAACTGGCAAGGTGCAGAAATATATCACTGCATATTTATCCTGGACAAATAACATGATGGTATCCAAATTGCAGCGTAGAAAAATTTACATGCACACCTTAGCTCATGGTGCATATTATCGCCCATGCACGAGCTATTAGCTCAGTGCATATTATCAGCCATACATGAGCCTAAAAATTATGATGGTCACACAAGTAAAATAATTGGCACTTGGCAGCACATGCTGCATGAAAAGAACAAACAAGTTGGGAGTGCTAACAAGTGGCAACTAAAACTACTGTATACTTGTTTTGTTTAATTGAGGGATGGGGGGAGGGAGAAGACAGAGGGAAAGGAAAGTAACTGAATTAACCAAGTAAAGTTAGGCATCTGTACGCGCATGTGGGATTCATATTACACATTTTATAAAAAAGAGATAAGCTCACACCAAAATATCTATCATCAAACAAACCACACAGATAGAGGGATTAAAAAAATACATAGATGAGAGGGACAAGTCAAATAGAATGATACCTTCTTGGATTTGTGATCAATGTAAACAGTCTGCCTCAATGGTAGGAATAATGCAGCATATAAGGAGAGCCTCTTCTGATCATCCTACAGCTCCGGAGAGAAACAAATAAAATAAAATATTTTGAGCAGCAACTGATTGTGTGGAGTACCTGAGGCACTCCAGCATCCATGAAGAAATTATAAAGGAATCTTGTGTGTCTATTCCGCTACTTTTTGGGTTCCATAGGGATCATCTATAACCTCAATTCCTCGTCCTCTTGTGTGTTGAAGTTTAAGTATTTAACTAAAAGCAAACACATTGCAGAAGCCAAATACCATTATTTAGCTTGATTCCAGACTCTACCACCAAAACCCATCGCTGTCATGCTCATGCTGACATATATTCAGCTGAACATATGTCACGATATTAAGGTTTACAGGACCTTAATTTTAATCCATATCATTTCTAACATGAATTTGGTAACTTAAAACAGTTTTACTATTATAACTGATGTCATCACAAAATAAAAACTTGGGCATGCATTCATCATTGTTATCACGAAGACAACTAGTCAACGCGAAGGTACTCAGGCGCCGAGAGTTTCAAAGCCCGACTTGTTGTCGACTAGCCGACACAAAGATTCGCCAGAGAGTCTCGAAGGACTTGGGGCCTTGAAAAACAGGATTGTGGTCATGTGGTGTACCATCACCTGATCAAACCAATGACCCTATCCTACCAAATGACAATACACAAGAAAGAGATGGAGATGAAAACGAAGTTGGATGAATTTGCTTGATATTCATCATACTTATGTTTTCATTTGCTTGGATATGTTTGATATTTGGAATATGGATGTTAGCATGTATGATTATTTTGAACTTATTATTTTAGTACTTTTGAATTAAATTATGGAACTGATGTCTTCAGTTATATAATATATTAAATCGAGTAAGCATGTGTATAATGAACATTTTGTCGACTTTTAACGACTAGTCGGGCGACTTGTCGACTAGTCTTCTCTAAGGAACTCGGGCATCGAGGCTCGACTTGGCGCCGTGCCGTGATAACCTTGGTATACATTTCATTATATTATACATCTTACAAAGTATTTCAAGTCAAAACAACCTAAACAGTTTCATTCATTATGTAGAATACTCACATTAAAGGATCCACCAATGGATTGCAAAACCTTCCATGCAGCATCCATGTAAGCAACACAAAGCCTAATAACATGTTCGAAGTTGGTAAGGTGGACGAACAGAATATGTTGAAATAGAGAAGACGAAAAAAACCTAATTTGCTTCAAAAAAACGTCAAACATCACGAAAGAGAGTCATTGTGAAACTTATGTTCTGCAGTTTATCCATATAACACATTTTCCTGTTATAAGTGGAATTTTATCGGGGCAGAAACTGAAAAGCCTAAATATACTTGCATTAAAAGGACTAAAGATATAGACAAGTAAACTCCTTCCTCTGTGCCTTGCAGAGTCACAAACGAAATCTATTGCCAGGGATTTTTAAAAAGCATAACTGGCTTGCAAAAACCAAAAAAAAAGTTCTAATTTCTAACAAGGGGGAACACAGAAACAGAAAGTACCATTTATGAAAAAATATAATATACTTAGTCAAGGTCTATATGGCCAGTGTTAGTGAAGGCGAGAGGCGAACATTAGCACAAAAGTTATTCAAAGCCTAGGCACGCTCCTCATCAGGCACAACAATTACATTACTACATTAGAAAAAAATATAATTATAGACTTCAACTCAATAAGTATCACATGAAGCACATTAACAAGTTTAAAAATGAGGAAAAAAAGAAGCTAATATAATTGAACATATGATATTAAGATATTTTTTATCTTCAATCATAACACTAATTCTTTCAAAATTATCAGCAAAACTTTTGATAGTTACTTTAAGATGCATGCTTCAGAAGATTTTAAAAACACATGTTGCATATTTTGTTTATGTTAATTTTTCTTATAAATAGCTTAAATGTACCTGTCATGTCCTTCTGGGATCAGAGGATCAACATTTGGAGGAGGGCTGAAGACAACCCAAAATAATAGCAGATTAGACACATATGACATTGCTTTGACAGGTTGATTACCAGCTACCATAAGATCTATCTGTAGAATGAAAGGAAAATATAAAAAGAGATGGAAATTACAAGTGTAGGAGAAAACGTCACAATTTAAATTAATTATATAAATGTGTGTGTGCGCAAAAGCGAGATAGTCTATGTCTCTATAAAACCATGCAAATCAGTCAAAGAATGAAGTATCACATACTTCATGACCAACACGTTCCCTGCTAATTTTATCCGCTAAAGCATCTCTCACATCATCAGCAGAAGCAGCCTGTTTTAGGCCTTCATCTAGCACAAATTCAAATCTTGCACCTGAAACAAAGTTCAGTTACAAATAAAATAGTTAAGTATCGCAAAATTACATTAGCAGTCACAGAGGATATTGTAAACTGAGGCATTACGAAAGACTTGCAAAAATATCAGAAAAGGAATCATTAGATAAACTGATAAACCTACTGAAGCCCAACTATGAGAGATACTATGAGAGATAAGTTGAAAAATCACAAAACTCAAAATTCATTTGATAAACGCATATTAGAAAAACTTAAACAAATACCCAAACTATCTATCATTATTAATATAAAAGCACCACAACAGTTGTCATTAATTACTAATATAAATTATTATCTTAATTATATAACAGAAGCAAACTTTAACAAATATCTACTACCACCACACAATAATATCTCCAAATACTAAAGCAAAATAATCACACAAAAAAAAACCATCAATTATTTGCTCATTAAATGTGTAAATAGCAGTTCAAAGAATAATTCAAACTATATAATAAATGTGATACCAAAACGTATGGCTCGAAGAACTCGTAAGGGATCATCCAAAAAAGTTTCCCTTGGAGGTAGAGGTGTTACTATTTTCCCAGACCTAAGATCTTCAATGCCTGTATTCGATGATACCAAAGCACAATCAGCAGTGAGAGAGATGATAAAGCTATTATAGTCACTTATAAAATCAAAACATAAAAAAAGGCTTTTGCCAACCTTTTCCAGTAAAATCTTCAACAGCACTACTGTTAATGTTGTAAAACAAGCTGTCAAAAAGAACAATAAAGATCAACTCCGATTTGACCAAAATATTTATACAAAGAGATAGACTACCAAATGAGTTAAATTCCTAGAATATATAGGGCAATACCTATTAATTGTCAAATCTCTTCGATAAGCATCTTCTTCAGCTGTACCAAATCTCTGCAACATAACAATTCCACATTAAATACAAATCAAGTTATTATAGTAGTATATAAGTGTGGGTGCAAAGATCTAACTAAAGGAAAACTTTTAACATAGAATTCCCTCTAGATGTGTTTGTCAGAATGTAATAAAATTTAAACTCTGTTCCGTTGATTTGTTACTACTGTAGGATCCACATAAATTATTGATTTGTTACTAATGTAGGATCCACATAAATTAAATTCACAAATTGGCAAAAGATGACAAGCAATTGCACTACGGAAGCCAAAAAATTTATCGCTTCTAAAGATATGTGTCTACCATTGTAGGAATGCGGCTATTCTCACAGTAATCTTCAGATCTTAAGTTGACAAAATCAATCCACACATCATAAAGGCGCATTGTGGCAGTTTCCAAGTGTTTCGACTGGTCAGGATTGCTGCAACATTAATATTGTGAGTCCGGAATCTAGTACCACATAAAATATCACACACAAAAAGAGTAGAGCAGTATTTTAAGGGACCAAGCAAGTAGGGAAAAAAATTAATATGCCAAAAAATATCATGCCTAACCTCCTAAAAGACAACCTAAACTTCAAAATGATAAATGCACGGACTCTCTAATGCTGGGGGGAGATCGTTACTCTTTAGTACTTATGATTGTTAATTAAATGGTAGATCCTTGTGGTTTTGTTATGAAATCTATGACAGGTGATAACACATAATCTGTGAGTTAATATCAGGCAAGTACAGGTATAATAAAGGAATTTGAATACTTCAAACAGAAAGTTGGGCCCAAATTGTTAACTTAAGCTTTGAGGTTTAGTTTAGTTTAATGAGGGCTACTGCCCCCTTTGTTTAAAATAACCATCCAGCCAAAATAGGCACAAAAGAAGAGATGATAAATACAATAGGTGAATCGAAGTAAAGAGGAGAATGGTACCTAGATGACATGTCCACAACTAACTTTAGCTACGGTCCAAAGGATCCAATCATCCGAACTATATATGTACAGAAATTTTGTTTTTCTAATATATGTTTATAGATTGTCATTAAAAAGAAATCAAATTCCACACTAATCTCACAAGTTTTGCTTTGAGGTAGTAGACAGGTGATATTCCTGTTAGTAGACATCAAAGTCCTTACCATACTAGCAAGTCTGAAAATATTCGACCCCTAATGTAGTGAATCTTGATTTTTAAATTTTAATATTTTCCATATATACATAAAATATATAACATACAGGATATCATGTTACAGTAGGAAGTCACCTTTGAATGACACCAACCCCATGGGTTTCTTCCCCTGAAGATAGTAAGTACTCGTTAACTTTTTCACAGAATTCTCTACCCAACATGTTGTCGAGAGCAATATCAATGTCGTAACATTCTTTGCCTAGAAGCTGCAAGAAAAAACGATAAAGATAAGCTAACACTGAAACAACAAAACTTGCAAGAAAATTATATCACCTCTAGAACTGTACTGCAAAAATTAGAAAAAAACAGATTCCTTGGGTATATTATCATTACTCGTCAAACAAAACACAATCATTTCCTAAAATCTCTGTCCAAAATAGCAAAGACAATTTAAAAAAACTGGCAGAAAATTAACAAAACCCGGACATGTTTACATCCTAAAAACTAATATATTCACCAATTTATATGAGGCTAAAGCTATACTCCTATCATCCACAATCACTCCCTAGGTTGCAATTATCGGAAAAAAACTAATGAACCTTATGACTACTAGCTACAAATCTGTTTTATTTTATCCCTCCATTTGTTTTCAATTAAAAAATTATTCATATTCCACCTAAACGATTCAAAATCCGAAACAACACAAATAGAACTTCTACAAACTAATTAGTTAAAATACGAAACTTCAACTATACAAACAATTTATAGAATACTTTTCACATGGACATTTTATCAAACAGTTAAAGAACAATAGCAATCTCTCTCTCCCTCTCTTCTCTCTCACTCTTTCTCTCTCTCCCTCTCTCTTCTCTCTCTCTCTCTCTTTCACTCTTCCTCTCTCTCTCTCTCTCTCTCTCTCTCTCCCTCTCTCTTCTCTCTCTCTCTCTCTTCTCTCTCTCTCTCTCTCTCTCTCTCTCTCTCTCTCTCTCTCTCTCTCTCTCTCTCTCTCTCTCTCTCTCTCTCTCTTCTCTCTCTCTCTCACACACACGCACAATAAAAATTATACCTTATCCCGAACCCAACCACCAGCAACACGAAGCTGCGTATCAAGCCCAAAATGCGTCAACACATCTCGCAACCTATTAAATATCTTCACCTCCTTATCATTCAATTCAATTCTCTCCCTAACTTCAACCACCCGCGACATAATCGACAATTTAGTCGCTGCAGAGACTGATGAGTTACAGCAAAACCCTAGAGTTTGAGTCTGAAGGGCTAGAGTTGATTTAATTAGTAAGGGTTTAATAAAAGGAGAGGAGAGGTTTAAGAAAGTGTTAGAGTTAATTTTACAAGGGAAAGATGGGAATAAGAAGCGAGTTGCTCTCATCTCTCGAATTGCCCAATTGAGCTGCGTTTGGAGTGTAATTATATTTATTTATTTAGATTTATTTTATTTAAATTTAAAGTACAAAAAATTGAATCTTCATTTTAATTTCAGGGTTTTTGAAAAATAGGATTTTTTTTAATACTTTTGTCAAATTAGTTTTTTATATATTATTTTTTCAAAATTATGATATTCTAAATTTTTTAACAAAAAGATAACTTTACAACTAAATGCAATCTTAAATGAAACCAGAATCAACTTCAATTGGTTTTCAGAAAAATGCAAATGATAAGTTTTATTTTGTGCAAATCGCATTTTGCAGGAAAAAAAATCAGAATATAATAAAATCATCAAAAAAAATAATTAATCTTCTTTGATGGCTCCACGGGTTATAGGCTAGTACTATATTATTAAAGCTGAAACATTGAAAGTTTTGGTTTTCGGTCATTTATTCTATTTAATAAGTGATAAAATAATATAAAAATAGTAACTAGTTGATTCCTTTTTATAATTAAAACACTTTTTCTAACAAAATTTATTCTTTTTCCAAAAATATCACCTGAACTTACTTTTAAATTAAAACATATTACCTTTTATATTTATTCTCACTAAAATCTCTCTTTCAAAAAGTATCAAGCACAACCATTACTTATTTATTTTAAAATCTATTTTAAGGTTTTTAATTATTTAAAAAAGCTTAAAACCAATTTTAACATGCAAACGTATTTCTTAACAAATACAGTTAATATAATTAAAATACTTCTAAAAATATCACGGTCAATTAATTATTTTTAATTGAAACATGTTAGTTTTTTTTATTTGTTCTTATTACTAATATTATTTTAATCTATACTATCTATACTATATTATAAAATACGAAACATTTAAAGTTTGGTCGGTACTGTACCTGTTTTTTGGTACTTCGTGATTTTACTTAATTACCCTTACTTATTTATAAAAATTAGTATTAAATAATAAGTCATATTTATAATCGATTAACTTTTTCAGCCAAGACACATTATGCTTTCTATTTTTTCTAACAAAATCTCCTGATTTTCAAAAATATCACAGATAATTACCTTTTTTAACTGAGACATGTTAGATTTTCTATTTTTACTTACTAAAACTCCTAATTTTACAAAAATATCACAGGTTTACCTTAATTTTTTATTTTAAAACATATTTAATTCTATTTTTACTTATTAAAACCCTTACTTTTCAAAAAATATCACAGTTAAATTCTTAATTATTTATTTTAAAACCTATTTTAATAATGTCATTAATTTTTTAAAAAGTTTACCTATTTTAACATGTTTACTAATTTTTTTTAACAAACGCAATTAATCTATACTATATTATTAAAGCCGAAACATTGAAAGTTTTGATTTTCAGTTTTCGGTTTTCGGTCCTTTATTCTATTTAATAAATAATATAAAAATATAAAAATAGTAACTAGATGATTGTCTTTTATAATTAAAATATTTTTTCTAACAAAATCTACTCATTTTCCAAAAATATCACGACAATTATCTTTAAATTAAAACATATTACCTTTTATATTTGTTATTACTAAAATCTCTATTTTCCAAAAATATGATGTGCAATCCTTACTTATTTATTTTAAATCTATTTTAATAGTCCATTCAATAAATAATAAAATAATATAAAAATAGTAACTAGCTGATTGCCTTTTATAATAAAAAAAATTCTAACAAAATCTACTCCTTTTCCAAAAATATCAGGACAATTACCTTTAAATTAAAACATATTATCTTTTATATTTGTTATCACTAAAATTTCTATTTTCTAAAAATATGAGGTGCAATCCTTACTTATTTATTTTAAAACTCATTTTAATACTCTATTTAATAAATAATATAAAAATAGTAACTAGCTGATTGCTTTTTATAATTAAATTTTTTTTTAACAAAATCTACTTTTTTTTCAAAAAATATCACAGGCAATTACCTTTAAATTAAAATATATTACCTTTTTTATTTTTTATCACTAAAACCTCTCTTTTCCAAAAATATCAAGTGCAACCCTTACTTATATATTTTAAAACCTATTTTAATACTTTTAATTATTTAAAAAAACTTACCTATTTTAACAAGTCAACATATTTTTTTTAGCAAAAGTGAGGTTGTCGAAAAGCGTCACTCTCGGCGAGTTTGAGACGAACAAGAGAACTATTACCCACCAGAGGAAGAGAAGAGAGATGTGTATAACAGAAGATGTGTTTTCGAATGAATAATCTTAAGGCTATACACGAGTTTATATAGGCTAAGAAAACTTGTACGTTATACAATTGCCTTAAATAATTAACCGCGTTAGTTAATTAAGTCGGTGACAATTTTCTTAATTAATTAGTCATGCTAATTAATTGTGGCGGTGACAAAAAATATCCGAAGTTAAAACATGCATCGGAAAGCTCTCGCGGAAGACAACACAATCCAAACATAACTTGAACACGCATACAAGGCTTACTCAAATCGGAGCTCAAAATGACTCGATAATATTGTGGGGCTAAAAGTCTAAAACCCACATTTTCCAACATTCTTTTCGTAACAGACCCCATTATATCTCTCTCCCATCAAAAACTTATTACCAAATAACATGGCATGGTTGATGTGACGGTATGGTGTTTTTTGATTGGTGTTATTGATGTGATTGCATGAGCCCCATTTATTATTATAACAAATTAAAATCTGGCACATGTATTTTGTAACTTTTTTTGTATATATTTTGGGCCTCTAGCATTATTATATTTCTTTATAAACTGCCAGGTCTTAATTTCAGGATGTTCTCGTCTATCGGTCTTCAACACGCTGTCATCTTCACAGAAACCAGCTTGCGTTTAGTCTACTCAAGTTGCTGCCTCATCACTCATTTGGCAAGTGCTTGAACAATGTTGGTGGAGAAAATGTGGCACTCTCTATGTATCCAAAATGTGTAATGAATCCCAAACAACCCCCTATATGGTATTATTGGAATCAGATTTTTGATGGGTCGGACTCCGAATATCTCTTTGGGTTCACCTGCAAAATGAGAAGAATGCGAGAAGAATACGAGGGGTTTGACCCCCGATTCACCTCCGGTGTGAGAATAAATTAAAAGGTTCCGGTGAGTTTGAACTGAACGTGCAAGTGCTTGTGTGTATTATGAATTAAGTATTAACCGCATATGAAACCTGATATGAGCTTTTATAAGCACAGTTTGTTACCGTTCGCCCGAAATCCTCGGGGCCACTCGTCCTCACGCCGCTTCACTCGACTGAAGAATCGGGAGACTTGGTCTTTCCCACAACGGTAGAGCGTTGGTGGACTGGATCAATGTAATGAGCCTGACTTATCCAACGAACCCATTCAGTTTTATCATTCGCCCCAATTGCTATTCGGCCCAATTACTTTTGGGCCTCCAACAGGTATGATCACTTGCACTGTGCCATGTCTCACTACAAGTTTGTCCTTTCAACTGAAAACACCAAAACCGAGAGTTATGTTACAGAAAAATTGTTTTATGCATTAGACTCTGGAGCAGTTCCATTATATTTTGGAGCTCCAAATGTTTGGGACTTTGTACCTCCACACTCAATAATAGATGGAACTAAATTTGGATCAATGGAAGAATTGGCTTCCTATATTAAAGCTCTCGCAAATGATCCAGTCGCCTATGCAGAATACCATGCATGGAGAAGGTGTGGCGCTCTGGGTAATTATCAGCTCGGGCAGCTAGCTTAGATACATTATCAGGTAGGTTGTGTGAAGCTGTTAGTAAAAGGGGTGGGAGAAATGCAAAGGCCTCCCAATTGTTTCTTCGCTACAAATTCGATAAATTTTTTTACCAAATGACACATGTTAGAATCTAAAAGGCTCTATTTCAATGAACTCACTTGCCTTCACACAAATATCACCAATTAAAACATCTCTCAATGCCACAACACCATTACCAGTCATTTTGTAATCATTTTTGATACCCAATTTAATATCTCTAATATTAATAGCGATTGATTTTGATTATGTATTCCGAGATATATGCAAAGTATTTGTAAATGGATTTCTAAAAATCTATTTGATAATTTATCAAATACCAAAATTCCATTATCTATGTCTAAAATTATACAATTCACACAATTTTTTTTGTCCCAATAAGAACGGTCCACCCATCTTCTGATAACATAGATTTGGTTTACTTCTGTTCTGTGGACTTCCCTGTCTCGCTCTTTTTTCTTCCTTTCCACTTCCAAATGAAATTCCATTTGTAACTTTGTATTGCATGATATTGAATTTGATACCTTGAAAGATCATCATCACAGAAACTACAATTTATACTCACAAGTCACAAGTTTCACCTGCATGCATGCAGCATCAATTGCCCTGGTAATCCCCTGAAATGAGACAGAGGTAATATCTCTCTCACTCTTCATCAGGAGAGAGAGAGGGTAACTACCTACCTTGTTCTCAATTTTATATCTCATAAAATGCAGCTATTAAGATTCATATCCATCAATTCTTTGGCAATCACAATGCTGTTGGGTTTTGCATGCTTGACTCTCTTTTTTTCGGGTTTTCTTGATTTCCCATCTGCATTTTCTTCGATATCATTGCTCTCAAAATCCGGGTCTAATTCGTTGGGTGCATACGGAAAGTGGGATTCTCAAGTGGGTTGCTATCAGTTTAGACAAAAACATGCAGCGTTGATGAAAAATAATGGGTCAGTTTCTGTGCAAGATGTGTTTGGTGAAGTGAAATGTAGTGTAATGAGAATGAAACATGTGAGTATTTTGGTTAAAGGGAAGACTTGGTTACCTGATAATTTGGATAACTTGTATTCTTGTCGATGCGGATTGAGTTGTTTGTGGACAAAGTCTCCTGTTCTTGTTGATAAACCTGATGCTTTGTTGTTTGAAACCACCACGCCACCACTTCGGGTACATGTTCTTGCCATTTTAGTTATATTGAACTTTTATAGTTGTGTTATGTGGAGTTATATGGAGCAGTCTACCTGAAATGTTAGTCTTTCGCCTTTTATAAGTTGTTCTTATATCTGTAGCTTTGTGAAATTAGGGGTCTTATTGAAAACAGCCTCTTTAATTACCAGTTAAGGACTTAAGGTAGTACATAGTTTTCAGTAGTTTATGTTCTAGAGGTGCTACTATTTCTATCTGCAGGAACTCAATGGCGATTTTCATAGTTAGACTGTGAGAATTTATTAAATGCAAATGCTGGTGATCTGAGCATTTCTTTTGGCAATTAGCAGGGTTGTGTGTTTGTAACTATACTATCTTTGTATTAAAAAGATGGTTGGCAACATTTTTTGATGTGTCATCTTGCTGCATGGCACATTGGCAATCGCACGGTTACATTATTAAAATTTGAACGTTTAATTTCTCTTTATCACTGCTTTGGCTTGCCCTTCATGTTAAAGTTACACTTTATAACAATGATCTGGAATAACATATTAGTGGCAGCAACTGTAACACCCCAGTCCCACATCGAGGAGATTTGGTTGTCACAGCAACTGCATGCTTTCCAAAGTTATTGATCTTGCAATGCTCATTCCTTTCCCGTACAATCACTTACTATTTGTCTATTTGATGTGCATTAGAGAAAATATGGGGATCCACTTCGTGTGTACTTGGATCTTGAACCTGGCAGAAGGCGGTCAGGCGTAGAGGATATTTTCATCAGCTATCATGCCAAAGATGATGTCCAGGCAACTTATGCTGGTGGTCTTTTTCATAACAATAGAAATTATCAATTGTCTTCTTCCAAGAACGATGTACGTTGAAACAGACCCAATTCTATCTCTCTGTTCCACCAAACACACATATCCTCTATTTTCATGTTGCTCGTTATTAAGCTGTTATAAACTGTTAAGTCTTGTGAATATGAACTTAAGCATTAACCTGGAGGCGAAGGTTTAGATATCTCTTTAGGACAACAGAATAATTAATCATTCAATACAGTATTATGATAAGAAAATAATATAAAACAATAGCAAGAAGGTGTGTAAATTGATTGTTTCTTGATTTCCAAATGTATCAGGATATTCTTGTCTATTGGTCTTCATCACGCTGTCTTCCTAGAAGAAACAAGATTGCGAAAAGGTTACTCAGTTTGCTGCCTCATCACTCATTTGGCAAGTGCTTGAACAATGTTGGTGGACGAAACAAGGCACTCTCTCTGTATCCAGAATGTGTGAAATTCAACCCCCCTAAATGGTGGGATCATCTACATTGTGCAATGTCTCACTACAAGTTTGTCCTTTCAATTGAAAACACAGAAACTGAGAGTTATGTAACAGAAAAGTTGTTTTATGCATTGGACTCTGGAGCAGTTCCAATATATTTTGGCGCTCCAAATGTTTGGGACTTTGTACCTCCTCATTCGATAATAGATGGAACTAAATACAGGTCGATGGAAGAACTGGCTTCTTATGTGAAGGCTCTAGCTAATGATCCCATCGCCTATGCAGAATATCATGCATGGAGAAGGTGTGGGGTTCTGGGTAACTATCAGAAGACACGTGCAGCTAGCTTAGATACGTTACCATGCAGGCTGTGTGAAGCTGTTAGTAAAAGGGACGGAACCAATGGAACACCATTTTAAATACTTCACCAACCTTGGATTACATTTTACATCCTAATGCTGCTTCTGGATGATTTCTAGTAGCTGCTGGTACACTGGTGAAGCTCTTCTCTCTATTTTTGTCTCAGCCTCTCATACTTTTTCTGTTTTCTCTTATTTGTTAGCTATGGTATGTAGTGTTTAAATGCATAGGAGACTTTACTTGTAGAATACATTCTTTACATCGAGTTTTAGAGCTCCATGGATGCCTAGTCTTTTACTTTTGCAGCTGATAGCACAGTTATGCTGGCTCCCCGATGCTCCAATGTGATAAAGAAAGAAATACGATAGATAGAAAACAAGGGTACTATTCAAAATTTTATTAAATTTGTGTGACAAAATTCTGATTAAGGACCAGATAAAAAGATTATTAGCCAGATATGAAGATGTGTTAATATGTTTTTGTTGAGAAATAACTAATTAAAAACTATAATGCTTACACACTAAGTTCTATTATAACTTAACTTCTGCACATTTTATAACAAGATAAGAGTACAAAACAGGGTAAGAGAGATATAGTGAAAATCAGATCATGCATCACCATACATTTTTATTCATCTTCAGAGTTGAGATTCTTCTGCTACGTACTTGAGCATTACATATATTATTACAGATATAGTAACTAGTCGGCCTAATAGTACTTAAGCAACTATATTAGTTGCCATCTCCTTGAAACATCCACACCGTGCCCCTTGTGTTGTTGGCTGCAGAACTTTTAGCATTTCCTCCTCTTTTCCTCGTCTGCAATAGAACAAATCTGAACCTAAATTATAATAATACTAGGAAAATATATAGACTTACCTTCAAGTGTAAACCAGAAAACTGTGAGAGCTAATAACTTCGCAGAGCAAAATATGTTGGTTCAGAACCATTTATTTTTCATGGTTTTACATGATTCTTCACCGAATCTGACTACATGATAAAATGTCATAAAATACGTTTGGAAAAAAAAAATTCTTTACTCTTTTGCTTGGTTCACACTTTTCCAAGTTCTTAGCCTTCAAATGATCAGGCCTGTTACCCAAGTAACACTTCATTTCTTCATTGTCTATGTCTCTCATCATAGCAATCTGCAAATCAATTTCAAGTTCATGATACTGTCAGCTATAGATTAATTTACATCTACATGGTGAATCTTAATGTTAATGTGTATGCTTATTCCATTCTACAATGTTACAATTAATTATTTCATTTAAAAAGACTCTTGATTAATATAATAAGATACCCATTCTTTTTGTTCTTCAAGCTCTTGTTCTATGGCATCTTCTTCCCTGTCAATCACTGCTTTCTTTTCTTGCCATGTTGGAGCAACCTTCTTCTCCTTTCCCTTCTGATCACCTTTGCATTTCCCTCCCATTTCTCGATATAATATATGTTATATTCACCTTGATTGCGAAGATGCATCACTGCTATTTATGCATGTCTGTGATAAAATGTAACCGAAAGAAGCAGAGAAACGGCCTTTTTTTATGGGGGAGGATCTGAGCTTTAACGGACATCCAGCTCGAGTCAATGTAACTATAAAAAAAATACAATGTACTTCTCCGCTAATTCGCATAAGATCCAAAAGATCGAATTTGAAATTGGTTACAGTACTTGATTGATGATTGCTGATTGTGTTTGATACATCAGATTTTTATATTATATTTAGAAGTTTATTCGTAGTGGGATTCCCTCGTTGAGAAACGTTATGTGAAAAACTGAAAAATTAAAATGAATTAAACGTTTTAGGATTTCCTCGTTGAGAACTGTTACGTCAAAAACTGAAAAATTATAAATTACAAAAAATGAAAGATGACCAAAATTTTAGTTGAAATGACTACATGCTGATTTTACTAGGATAAAATTCATGAATAGCAGAAGAATGGTTTCCATGAGGTAGGCAGTCACTAAGAAGCACACTATGTTCTAGTGAGAACTGAATACCCTCTTCTCTTCAAAAAAAAGGCGAGTGCCTAAATGTTAGTAAAAGTGTTAATCTGTGATCTTATTTCGAAGGTAGCATGAGAGCTAACAAAAATTAGAGTAATTTATCATTTCTCTATCATATGGCACTTTCAAGAGAAAAGGGGACATTTGTAACGGACTATTTGCATAGAAATCTGATTGCCCTCCGCGCTAAGTTGAGACGAAAAGAACAGTACTCTGTCTCAACTAACCCATGGAATGTATCTGAGAAGATGAAGATTATTTCATCTTTGATCATTGAAAGAAGAGAAAACCACTGTATTCCCAAAACCGTAACTTTACAAAATGAAGTTCTTAGACTATATACAAGAAACTATCCTCTTAGAATAACAAATTTTCCCGCTCTTGTAACTAACTCATATTGACCAACCATTGACTAAATCTATTTACAAATATTTACAATCAAATTATATTATATCTCTATATCCCTCCTTCAAGATGAACTTGGTGGTTGAACAACAAGACCAAGCTTGCAAGCCAAAAACTGTAATTTGCTGGAAGGAAGAGATTTAGTAAATAGATCAGCCAGCTGCAAGTAAGATTGGACATGAAATATTTTGATGAAGTTGGCTGTAACATAGTCTCGAATAAAATGACAATCCACACGAAGATGCTTTGTCCGTTCCTGAAACACCTGATTTTCTGTTATATACTGAGCATCAGTATTATCACAATAAAGATCAACAGGCAAAGGAACAGTAACATGAAGATCAACAAGCAATCCATGAAGCCAGATTATCTCACTAGTAGTATAACTCATGCTACGATATTCAGCCTCACAAGTACTTTTAGAAGTAGTCTTTTGCTTCTTCGTTTTCCATGAAATTAAAGAATTTTCAAGAAACACAGCATAACCGAACAAAGACTTTGCAGTGAAAGCACAAGTTCCCCAATCAGAATCACAGTAAGCTTTTAACACCAGATCATTCTGAGAAGGATAAAATAGTCCCATATTGATAGTAGCTTTGAGATATTTGAGAACATGTAGTGCAACCTGGTAATGAATATCAGCCGGAGAAGAGAGAAACTGACTCAACTGCTGCACTCAATGAGAAATATCAGGTCTGGTCATGTTAAGATATAGCAATTTACCCACAATTCTTCTGTAAGACTCAGGATCACTCAAAAGAGAACCATCTGTAGTGTTGAGATGCAAATTGTTAGGGAAATGTGTAAGAACAGAATTGCAAGACTCCAGACCTGTATCCTTCAGTAAATCCAAGATATATTTTCTCTGGTTAAGAAGTATACCAGAAGAAGTTCTAGAAACTTCAATACCTAGAGAATAAGATAAAGGACCTAAATCCTTTATGGTAAAAGCCTTATGTAAAGAATCCTTAAGAGCTTGAATATTGGACAATAGATTCCCAGTTAACACTAAATCATCCACATAAGCTACAACAGCAGTAAAATTACCATTGTCCCCAGTTTTAACAAATAAAGAGTAATCCTGTTTTGATTGAGTAAAACCAATGTCCAATAGATGTTTACTTAATTCAACATTCCACTGTCTGGAAGCCTGTTTTAGACCATAAATTGACCTTCTAAGTCTACAACCCATGCCAGGAGGAGCACCATAACCTGGTGGAGGATGCATATATAATTCTTCATCAATAAAACCATGCGAAAAAGCATTATTTATGTCCAACTGATGCAATGGCCAATTTTTAGCAGCAGCAAGAGCAATCAATACTCTAACAGTTATAAATCTTGCAACAGGACTAAAAGTGTATTTGTAATCTTTTCCTTTAATCTACTTATCTCCCTTTGCAACCAATTTGGCTTTACATTTATTCAAGGAACCATCAGGATGAAACTTTGTTTTATATACCCATTTACAACCAATAGTAGTTTTACCAGGAGGTAATGACACCAAATCCCAAGTTTTATTAACATCAAGAGCTGCTAACTCAGCTTTCATAGCATCAACCCATTTTGAATCATGCTGAGCTTGAGAATATGATGTAGGTTCATGTATAGACAAAACCTTATCCAGAGTAGCTAAATAAGCTGTACTATAAGTAGAAGATTGAGAACAAGGAAAAACATTAAAAGTTTGAGCACAAAGTGCCTGAGAATGTTTTGGAACAATTAATGTAATCAGAAAATTTCTTAGGAACAGTAACAACCCTTGATGATTTCCTTAAAGGAATAACATCAGAAGAATTATTAAGATGAGATGAATCAACATAATCATTTGAAGAAGAGACATCAAGATTTTCACTATGTGAAGAAACAGTAGATTCAATAACAGGAATAGATGTTTGATCAATAGAAAATAAAGGAATATCTGAAGAAGCAGTGGAAAAATCCAATTGCACAAGAGGGAAAGATGAAGTTGAAGAAGACTGAGATGTAAGTTTAAAAGGAAAAATATTTTCCTAAAAAGTGACATCTCTATTGATCACTATTTTTTGATTATCTAGGTCATACAATTTGTAAGCCTTTTGAGCATAAGGATACTCCAAAAACACATATCTAAGAGCTCTGGGAGAGAGTTTATCAGAAGTTTTAATGGCTGAATAACAGAGACAACCAATTACTTTCAATCTGGAAAAATCAGGAAGTTTATTTAGGAGAACTTGATAAGGTGATTTCCAAGAAAGAACTGAACTAGGCATAATATTGATGAGATAAGTAGAAGCCAAGACACAATCTCCGTAAAATTTGACAGGTAAATTGACATGAAGTCTAAGAGCCCTAGAAGTTTCTAACAAATGTCTGTGTTTTCTTTCAATACTTCCATTTTGTTGAGGATTTCCAGCCACATATTTTTGATGAATAATACCTTTTGAAGCAAATAATTTCTGACAAAAATCTTGGACAATTTCCGTCCCATTATCACTTCTTATCACCTTTATGGCAGTAGAAAATTGGTTCTCAACATAGGACAAAAAAGCAGCAATAATATGTGGAACTTGAGTTTTAGTATGCAACAAATGAGTCCATGTTGTTCTAGAATGCTCATCCAAGATAGTAAGTAAATAAGAAGCTCCAGATATAGAAGGAGTTCTATAAGGCCCCCACAAATCTATATGCACTAACGCAAAACATGTGGAAGCTAGGGAAAGTGATACATCAAATGGCAACTTATGAAATTTAGCTAAAACACAAGCTTTGTTGGATAATGTTGATTTAATGAGTGCATCAGGATCGGGTAGCATCAGTACATATATCATCAGAAGCCGACGATTGATGATGTCATCATCAGTAGCTGGTCAAGTCAGGAGTTATGGTGATTGATAATGTTCCATGATTTCATGAAAGGATTGATTTGCCGAGATATGTATCACCGCAGCTGTTACAGAAGATAAGCGACAAGGAAATCAATCTAATTAAATAGAGATTATCTTTTGTTAGATATAATTGCTGACGTTTGTTTATCAGTGTTTAAGCAACAGGTACTGACCAGAGTTTATCAGAAGCCGGTCAGAGTTTAATTAAACTCTGACAGGGTGAAGAGTTTAAAGGAAGCCGGTCAGAGTTTATTTAAAGTCTGACAGGGTGATAATTGAATTAGCTGTCGGTGCTGAATTGAAGATTCTAGAAGCAATATATTCTGAAGATGGAAAGAAGCAGAATATATTGATACAGCTAAGGAAACAGAATAGAAGATAAGAAGCAATCCTTAATTGATATAACTTGTATAGCTAATTTGTAGGAATATCAATTAGATAAGGATTGTGTAACTGTGTACTATATAAACACAGATAGGTTATCCCTAGAAGGGATGTGATCATTGAATATATTATTCTTGTAACCTAGAAGCTCTTTGTGATTCATTAACATCACTAAGAGAGAATTATTTAATATAATTCAGTTTGTTGATTTACAAACTTGTGTTCTTGATTGTTATTCTCATACATACTTGATTATATATTGTGTATTCGGCCTAACAATTGGTATCAGAGCCAAAGCTGTTTAATATATACAGTTTTACGATTCAAACACAGTAATAATCATGTCTGAAGAAAATCAAACTGCTCCCAAGGCTGAACAAGTTAAGCTTAATTCTGTGAGTCGATATGAAACAATCAGGGTTCTAATTCTCAGGCCTGTAGAGTATCCAATTTGGAAGGTGAAGATGACCATGTTTCTGGAGGCTACAGATCCAGAATATCTTGACAGAATTTATGATGGTCCTCATAATCCAACCAAACTAGCCCCTGTTGTTGATGGTCAAGAACAAAAGACTGTTCCAAAGGAAAAGAAAGATATGACTCCTGAGGACATCTCATCAATTGCAAAGGATGCAAAGGTTAGACATCTTCTCCACAGTGCTTTAGATAATGTTATGTCTAACAGAGTAATTGGCTGCAAAACTGCCAAAGAGATATGGGATGCTTTAGAAGTCAGATGCCAGGGAACAGGTGCTATTAAGAAGAACAGAAGGACAATACTCACACAGGAGTATGAGCACTTTGATTCAAGACCTAATGAAACCTTGACTGAGACTCATGACAGATTTTGCAAACTATTGAATGATCTGTCTCTGGTTGATAAAGAATATGAGCTTGAAGAGTCTAATCTCAAGTTTCTGTTATCTCTACCTGAAAAGTGGGATCTAAAGACAACCACAATAAGAGATAATTATGAGCTTGCTGATACAGATCTTGATGAAATCTATGGGTTATTGAAAACTCATGAACTGGAGATAGAACAAAGGAATAGAAGATTGAGTAAAAAGACAAAATCTGTTGCTCTCAAAGTCGAGGAGAAGCCCATTAAGAAGGAATCATCAAGGAAGAAAGCCAAGGGAAAGGCTTTAGTCATTAAATCTGAAAGTGAGTCATCAAACTCTGATGATGACTCAAACTCTGATGAAGCTTCTGACTCTGAGGATGATGAAGAACAGATGATGAAAATGGCTGCATTGATGGTGAAGACCTTTAAGAAGATGGGATTCAAGAACTTCAAGAAAGGAAAGAGATTCTCAAGGAAAGATTCAAACTCTGATAAGAGAAGTTTTAGAAAGTCTGATGGAAGGGAGACCAAGTCTGGCAAGAAGGATAAATCTGAAATCCAGTGCTACAAGTGTAAGGAGATGGGTCACTATGCTCCAGAGTGCAAGAAAGGCAAAACTGAGAAAGCACTCATCTCTAAAGGCAAAGACTGGGCAGATACTTCAGATTCTGATGATGGAGTAAATTATGCTCTTATGGCAACTGTCAAAGATGAGACTGAATCATCAGAAAATAAGGTACCCCTAACTACTTATGCTTATGATACTGATAATATTTCTGAATTAAGAATTTATCTTAAGAACATACATGTTAGTTATAGGGATCAGACTTTAGAGAATGAGAGGATTAAAGCTGAGAATCTTAGTCTTAAAGATAGAAACAAGTTTCTTGAAGGAGAACTTGAAAATATGAAGCAGATTCAAAAAGAAAGAGATGATGCTGTTTATGTAGAACAGGAGTTGCTGAAAAGATATAAGCAATTAGAATCTGATCTAGAAAAAGAAAGAAAAATAATCAAGACTTGGACAGATTCTGGAAGAGACACTCATCAAGTGTTTCAGACTGATTCTGTAGGTTTAGGTTATTGTGAAAATGATGAACTTAGGTTTAAAGAAAAGGTTAAGGTAAAACCACAACTTAAACCTGTGAAATTTGTTCCAGAAGCCAATAAGTTAAAATCTGTTGTAATAAGAGAAGCTGATATGGAATCAGATGAAGCCTGTGAAAGACAGGAAAATATTATAACAGAAAAACTTATGGAAAGAGAAGCTGTTAGAAAGCCAGTAAAAACTTGTGAAAAACAGGTTAATGTTGGTTTGATGACAGGGAAACAGTTCAATCATAAGCTGAAAGAGGTAAAATCTGCCATGAAACCAAAAGGATCCAAGAAAAATAGGAATGGAAAGATAGGCATAGATAATAGAAATAATCATTTGCCTACTGCTGGTGCTCCAAGGAAAACATGTTATAATTGTGGTAGTTCTAATCATCTTGCTAGATTTTGCACTAAGAACAAACATATTAATTCTTTATCTTCTACATCAGGAGTAAAGAATGATTATGTAAGGGTTAAACCACAAACTTTATGCACACACTGTGGGAGCACTTGGCATTCTATTTATACTTGTAAGAGTTATCATGCTATTTATCATAATTATTATGAGCTAAAACCCAACTTGAAATGGGTTAGAGCAAACTCTGCTAGTGTAAAATCTGACAATGTTAGTTTAAACTCTGATAATACTGATTCCGCTGCAAAAGCTAACACTGTTAAGAAAGGCAAAGGATCCAAGCAAGTCTGGATCCTTAAAACTAACACTTAGTGTTGGTTTGTGATTGCAGGGCATAAGAGAGAGCACACTTATCTTGGACAGTGGATGCTCAGGACACATGACTGGAAATAAAGCCCTGCTATCAGACTTTGAGGAGAAGGCTGGCCCAAAAGTTTCCTATGGAGATGGCAACATAGGACACACTCTGGGATATGGCAATATTAATCTTGGAAGTGTCATCATCACAAATGTAGCTCTAGTCTCAGGACTCAAGCATAATCTGTTATCTGTGAGTCAAATCTGTGACAGAGGAAACCATGTAGATTTTCATAGTGAATACTGTGAAGTCATCAGTAAATCTACTGGAAAAGTTGTTCTAGTTGGACACAGGCATAACAACATTTATGAAGCAAGTTTGGTAACAAACTCTGATGGAAAAACAGTGTGTCTGACTGCAAGAATGTCAAATGAAGAGAGTTGGAATTGGCACAAGAAGCTCTCTCATCTCAATTTGAACAACATCAATGAGCTAATAAGAAAGGATCTTGTAAGAGGACTCCCAAAATCAATACTCAGTCTAGATGGCCTATGTGATTCTTGTCAAAAGGCCAAGCAAAGGAAGTCATCTTTCAAGAGCAAATCTGAATCTTCAGTAGTGGAACCTTATCATCTTCTACATGTTGATCTCTTTGGACCAGTGAATATAATGTCAATGGGCAGAAAGAAATATGCTCTAGTAATTGTTGATGAATATACTAGATATACATGGGTGTATTTCTTGTCAAAGAAGGATGAAACTGCTCAAACTCTGATGGATCATGTAAATCTACTGGACAAAGGATCACAGCACAAAGTCAAAATTATAAGGAGTGATAATGGAACTGAATTCAGAAACTCAATCATGGAAGCTTTTTGCAAGGAAAGAGGAGTGAAACAAGAATTTTCTGCACCTGGAACTCCACAGCAAAATGGTGTAGTTGAAAGAAAGAACAGAACCTTAATTGAAGCAGCCAGAACTATGCTTGAAGAAGCAAAATTACCAACTTATTTCTGGGCTGAAGCTGTTCAAACTGCTTGTTTTACTCAAAATGCTACACTGATCAACAAGCATGGGAAAACACCATATGAGATGGTGAAAAATAAGAAGCCAAATTTGAAATATTTTCATATATTTGGATGCAAATGCTTTGTGTTGAAGACTCATCCTGAACAGTTGACAAAGTTCGAGTTAAAAGCTGATGAAGGAATCTTTGTTGGCTATCCATTGTCAACAAAAGCATTCAGAGTTTACAATCTAAGAACTAAGGTGATCATGGAATCCATACATGTGTCATTTGATGACAAGAAAATAATTGGACTTGAAGACAGGGATGGATATGATCAACTACGTTTTGAAAATGAAGATCTATTCTCTGATGATATAAACTCTGATGAAGCAGGTTTGACAAACTCTGACGAAGCATACTCTGAACCTCTACTGGTAAATACTGGAGAAACTGGAAATTCTCAAATTGAACAAAATAGAGAACCTGTTGAGGGGGAGCGTGAAGAAGCTCAACAAGACACAGCAAGTGAGTCAGTTGAGGAAACTGATTCAAACTCTGACAGTTCAAACTCTGAGCCATCCAATTCAGGGGGAGCCTCAGATGCTACAGAGAGTCAACATATGAATCAGGAGAGCATGGATCAAGGGGGAGGATTCAATAATGATGCAAGAAACCACTTACCAACAGCAAGAAAGTGGACACAGGCACACACACCTGATCTCATAATTGGAGATCCTGATGCTAGTGTGAGAACTAGAAGTGCAACAAATAATGAGTGTCTGTATCATGCTTTCTTGTCTCAAACAGAACCAAAGAAAGTGGAGGAAGCTCTTCAAGATGCTAATTGGATTACAGCAATGCAAGAAGAGTTAAATGAATTTGAAAGAAATGAAGTCTGGACACTTGTACCTAGACCAAAGAATAGATCAATTGTAGGTACAAAGTGGGTTTTCAGAAACAAGACTGACAGTGATGGTGTGATTACAAGAAACAAGGCTAGACTTGTGGCTAAAGGTTATTCACAACAGGAAGGAATTGACTATGATGAAACCTTTGCTCCAGTTGCAAGATTGGAGGCCATAAGAATTTTTCTGGCCTATGCTGCACACAAGAAGTTTAAAGTCTTTCAGATGGATGTAAAAAGTGCTTTTCTCAATGGGAAGCTTGAAGAAGAAGTGTTTGTTGAACAACCACCAGGATTTGTAGATCCCAAGCATCCAGATTATGTCTACAGGCTTGACAAGGCATTATATGGACTAAAGCAAGCACCAAGAGCATGGTATGAAACTCTTGCTCAATTTCTTTTAGAAAGTGGGTTCACAAGAGGTACAATTGATAAAACCTTGTTTTATTTCAATTCTGGTGATGATTTGCTTTTAGTTCAAATTTATGTAGATGATATTATTTTTGGATCTACTAATGACAAACTTTGTAAGAAGTTTGCAAAGCTTATGCAATCCAGGTACCAAATGAGCATGATGGGAGATCTTAGTTATTTTCTAGGCTTACAGGTCAAGCAAACAGATGATGGTATTTTTATCAATCAAGCAAAATATACCAGAAATCTTCTCAAGAAATTTGGTATGCTTGATAGCTCAACTGCTACAACTCCCATGGCTACAGCAACAAAGCTAGACAAAGACACAGGAGCCTCAGTAGATATGACAAACTACAGAGGAATGATAGGGTCTTTACTGTATCTTACTGCAAGTAGACCTGATATCATGTATGCAACATGTCTTTGTGCAAGATTTCAAGCAGATCCAAGAGAGCCTCATCTAACAGCTGTAAAAAGGATTTTCAAATATCTCAAAGGAACCATAACCTTGGGTTTGTGGTATCCTAGAGAATCAGAGTTTAAGCTAATTGGTTACTCTGATGCAGATTTTGCAGGCTGTAAGATAGACAGAAAAAGTACAAGTGGAAGCTGTCAATTTTTAGGTGACAGATTGGTTTCTTGGTATAGCAAGAAACAAAAGTCAATCTCCACATCCACAGCTGAAGCAGAGTATATAGCTGCTGGTAGCTGTTGTGCACAGATTTTATGGATGAAGAATCAATTGCTGGATTATGGTTTGAAGTACTCTAAAATACCTATTTTCTGTGATAACCAAAGTGCTATTGCTATGACAGGAAATCCAGTACAGCACTCCATGACCAAGCACATCAGCATAAGGTATCATTTTATTAGGGAACATGTGGAAGAAGGGAACATTGAGCTTCATTTTGTGTCTACAGACCAACAACTTGCAGATATCTTCACCAAACCTTTGAGTGAAGCTACTTTTACAAGATTGGTAAATGAACTTGGAATGATCTCTGGTTCTGACTAGAGATACGGGTTAGACTCAAAACCTATACATGTTTGATTTTTAATGCTCATGATTCCTTGCATGTATTCATTGTTATGAGTACCAGTGTCATAAACTCTGAAAGTAAACTCTGATGCTAAACTCTGTTAGTCATAAAGTGTTGATCATACTCTGATAGTTACAGTTTAATGCTATACTCTGATTGTAATTTTGTCTGAAACATATGGACCAATGAAGAAATTTGTATGAAGCATAATTCTCAGTAAGTAATTATGAATCCTTAAGAGTTATATAGATTCTGATCTCAAATATGTGCAGTAAGTTAACACAGCATGATACTGTCTTTGTATTTATACCATCTCTTAGTTTATTGATCCTATACACTGAGTCTGTATTAGCTGTTTGCATTTTCTCTCATAAATTAATTGTATTAACTGATGAAAAGTCTAAACTCTGATTATTAATTGCAAATAATTCACCCTCAAATCAAAAGATGCCAAACAGAGCACAAATTCCTTTGAGATCATGTTGTGCCTAGGAAGATCCAGGAACTTATTGTATGAAATAAGGGCTAAAATCTTTGATTTTTGGTGACTAGTGCCAACCACTGATTACTGGAAAAATAAAAAAAATAAAAACAAAAAAACAAAAACAAAATATATATAAATATATATAAAGGGGGTGAAAAATAAAAGACATATCCAAATGAAAGGATATCAGTATACAGAGTTTAGATATAAAATCAGACTTTATGTTATACATGAGAGTTTAGGCAACCAGTTTTTACTGCTTTAGTTTGTGGATTTTATGCACTTTGAGATGATCTAACTATTGATTTCGGTAAACTCTGCTATTGCACACACATATTTTCACACCTGTACAGATTGAGAAAAGAGTTTATTGACAAAGAAGGATAAATGGTAAACACTGATGTATTGTGTGACATATGCCGAGGTAACTTTGTTTTAATCTCTGATGGTTAAAATAATTTCTTTGTTTCAGACATTTTATAATTTTGAGATTAGACATTTGTTTTGAAAATTTAAAAAGAGTATGATTGGAAAGTTGTTCAAGAATGTTTTAAACAGAGGAGAGAGGTTAATTGCATAGAAAAGTGTAACAAGCGGTAATTATTACTGTTTTTACTGCGCATGCGTATTGGAAACTGTCAATTATTTGCTGTCAGTAACTGCATGTGTGACACGTGTCCCATTCACATGATTACAGGAGTAAGGCAGTTGTGTATTAATGATTAAAAACTCTTCAGTTTTTAATCTTTAATTTTCTTTTAAATACAATACACACATCTTCAGTTAAACTTTTCACATCTTACTCATACACATCTATTATCACACACACATAGTCACAAACACCTTTCTACACATAAACTCTGTTAAGCTTTCGCATCAATTACTTGTTCTTTCTTCAAAATCTTCTAATGGCAACCACAGCTTTCGTTTCGTCTGGGTTAGAGTTCGTTCCAAACAACTATACCGCACCACTAAACACTGCAAACGCACCAGAAGCATTTCATATGATTCAAAAGTTTCTTGCTCAGTCAGCGATTGGGCGTGCTTTAGTTGAACCAGCCAAACTTTCTGGTTTACAAATCAAGGCATTCTGGGAGTCAGGGGTTTATGATGATGGTGGTGAAACTGGGAACCCATCCATAATCTTTGAGTTTGAAGAAACAGAGTATGTTATTACTGCTGGTACTATTCGAGCTGCAATGGGGTTTCCTGAGTATCCTTCCTACACTGTTGGAATGGGTGATGAGGATTTAATACGAATGATGCGAGAGATTGGCTACTCTGGGCCATTGACAAAGATTGGGCAACTCAAAAGGCCGATTCTGCGCAAGGAATGGAGTTTCTTCTTCGATTGCATCACGAGGACATTTGGAAAGAAATGCACAAATTGGGATGCTATTCCCACAGACAGTCTGCAAATCGGGTATTCTTTATTATATGATAATCATTTTGATTTTGCACGACTTGTTTTGACTAACTTAGGGGAGAAGATGACAGAGAATAGAGGAGTTGTTTATTTTTCTAGATTCTGTCAGCTTTTGTTTTCTTATTGTGTTGAAGGAGTACATGTAATTGAAGCAGATGTTTCTTGTTTTAAATTACATAAGAGGGTATTTACTGATCTAGTAAATAAAGATGTTAAGAAAGGAGTTGTTGGAGACTTGTTGCTACCTGCCTCAATGCAACAGTTTTTAAATGCTCAAGTCAATTCCCCAACTCAAGAAGTACCTTCTTTAATTTCTGTTAATCTTGCAAGAGGTGGTAGAACTAAGCATATGGGTTCTAAGCCAGCTAGGATTTCTAAACCATCTTCTGAAGCTGAACCTTCTGTGTCTCCATCACAAAGGTTAAAGAAGTCCAAAACCAGAGCATTTAAAAGAAAAGTAAGGGCACAAAGACCTCGTTCTGAAGAAGCAAGAGTATCTGCTAGTGAAGATGAAGCAGAGGATTCTCAAACTCTGAGTAAAAGAAGGAAACTTGTAGCCACTTATCTTTTTGATGAGGAGGAAGAAGCTGAATTGCCTGTAAACTCTGCAGTGGTAATTCAGGAAGCTGTTCTAAGGGAAACTACTATGCTCTCAGAGGATAGAGCAAATCTTGATGAATCTGAAGCTCCTGCATCAGAGAATGAGGAGATTGTGACTGAAACTGTTCCTCAAGATACTCCTGCAATGGTTGTTGAGGAGGATATTCTAAATGCTAATAAGGACAGAGTGTTTGTAAACACTGAAGCTCATGAAGTATTTGTTCAGGAGGATGCTGCAAATACTGAAGCTGTCAATCTAGACAGGATAAATACTGATGCTAATATGATGGATTTGGATTTAGAAGCTCCTACATCAATGGCTAATGATGTAGTTGAGGAAGCTGCTACTCATTCTGATAGCAGAGTTTTTGATTTTGAAGCACACACCTCTATACATTCTGATCATTATACAGAGGGTGTGGAAGCTGATCAAGTAACTGATCAGATAAAAGATTCTCTGGCCACTCACACTGAAATTATTTCTTGTGATCTTGACAAAGGTGAGGAGGTTAATCAGATGATAAAAGTCACAGAGACAATTCTTGATGAAGCTGTGATAGAAAAGGAACAAGAGGCTGCTGATGAGCTAAACTCTGAGAATATTATTCTTGAAGCTTTGCAACAATCTGTTGTTGAGATTGTTCAAAGAGAAGCAGAGGTTTTTGCTCAGGTTAACTCTGATATTCCTGAAGCTGTAGAAGAGGAGAAAATTGATGAAGCTGCACAGTTTACTGCTGAAAATATTCTTACTGAAAATGAAGCAGACAATAATGAAGAAGCTGGAAATGAAGCTGAGGGTTCTCATTCACACCCTAGTATTCAAGTTTCATTGGCTGATGATGTCAATAGTGATGAAGCAAGGGAAGTCAATAGACAGACAAATGAGCATTTCCAGAATATGTACTACAACAAATGGGCTGATGCAGATTGTGTCTTCTCAGCACAAAGGGCTGCAGATTTTCTATCTGATTCTGTCAAGAAGATCTCAAATACTGATGTACTTACAAGCTTACAGGCAACTGTTGTTCAAGTCAAATCTCTTAATAATAGATTTGATGAGAATCAACAAATGCTTACAAATCTAAGGAATGAAGTCAGTATGAAGGATCTTACTTTCAAGTCTGACAGAACTTATTATTATTCTATGTTCAAGCAGCAAGCCAAGGATTCTGAGGAAATCAAGAAGAGGCTTGGGAAAGTTGAGGAAACTCAGAATGCAATGTCTACTCAACTGAATTCCATTTCTACTGCCATTGAATTGCTGACATCAGTACTACTTTCTGATGATGTCAAAAAGGGGGAGAGTGTACCTAAAGACAAATGCAAAGACACTCAAGCTCTGAGACGGAGGGATGATTCTACTGATGAGGGAAGCAAAGAAAATAAAAGAAAGATTTTTGCTCAAAGGCAAAGCAGGACAAGAGTAAACTCTGATAGACAAACAAACTCTGACAAGATAAACTCTGGTGGCCAATCTACTTCAAAACTCAAGAGTTTAGTTGTTTCAACTAATCCATCTACTGATGAAGAGATTGCTGCTAAAATATTCATGAAAGAGCATGGAAAGAATGTTACTATTGAAGATATCCAGGCTGAAGAGCAAATGCTTGCTGAGGAACACAAGAAAAATCTTGAAGCTGGAATCTACAAGAAAAAGGAAATCAAGGCTCCTAGAAAGAAAGAAGTTGGTATTTCTATCAAAGAGAATACACAACAGAGTATACAATATACAAGGAGACCTGTGATTGGAAATTCTGATAAGGGTAAAGGCATAATGATTGAAGAGCCTAACCTAGAGAAGAAAGATAATTCAACCTCTGACATTGCTCAAGTTGAAACAAGATTAACAAAATCAACCTCTGACGCTGCTCAAGTTGATGATACTACTAAAGTTATGACAACCTCTGACGTTGCTCAAGTTGTACAGAAATCTACACAACTTCCAGGATTCAGCAAACCAAAAATTCTTGAAGATTTAAAGCTTGAAGCTGTGAATTTCTCAGTAACCAGAACAGTATTGGGTAAGGAAGGAAAAGACAAATCTGGTCTAGGGTCACACAGAGAGAGAAGGATAAATACAAGTCCAATGGATCAATCATCACTAGCTGTATCTGGTATTATTACTCAAGAAAATCTTGATATGCTAGACTCTGTTCAAATGATCTTTCATAAGGTGTTGAAGAAGGAATTTTTGTTGTACTTTATGAATGATGGAAGAGTTTATAAGGTTGCAGAGTCTGATATAAATCTCAAATCTTATCAAGAATTGGAGTATGTTCTGTACTTGTTAAAAGTCAAAAATAGAAATACTCACAATGCTGCTTCAGTTATCAGAGAAAAGATGCTAAGATCGAAGATGATGCTTGGAGGAGGAGTATCAAGTGCATATATTCCCAAATACAGAGATGCACATGGGAAGATTGTTGAGATGAAAAGAAACAGTGCTAAGTTCAGAACAGCACTGGGTACAAAAGTTCTTGAATTTAATTTAGAATCTGATAAAGCTTATTATATTAAGCTAGGGAATGAGATGAGGAAGAATTCCATCTATTCTCTGAGAACTGCAATTTATCAGACTGGAGAATCTGATCCAGAGTTGAAAGAAGTGAAGAAGATCATGGTGGAAGAGCTAGAAAAAGCTGAAAAGAAATTGCTATCAGACTATATCAGGACAGTGCCTGATATTCAAGAAATCAAGTAAAGTCTGACTGTAAGTTTTTAATATATTTTCTATTCTAAGTCAAATTTAAACTCTGTTTTAAATTAAACTCTGTTATATGTTAAACACTGCATTTGTTAAATGTTTTTGACATCATCAATTATATGTTTAACTTGTACATTTTATTATGAACAAGTTGGGGGGGATTGTTAGATATAATTGCTGACGTTTGTTTATCAGTGTTTAAGCAACAGGTACTGACCAGAGTTTATCAGAAGCCGGTCAGAGTTTAATTAAACTCTGACAGGGTGAAGAGTTTAAAGGAAGCCGGTCAGAGTTTATTTAAAGTCTGACAGGGTGATAATTGAATTAGCTGTCGGTGCTGAATTGAAGATTCTAGAAGCAATATATTCTGAAGATGGAAAGAAGCAGAATATATTGATACAGCTAAGGAAACAGAATAGAAGATAAGAAGCAATCCTTAATTGATATAACTTGTATAGCTAATTTGTAGGAATATCAATTAGATAAGGATTGTGTAACTGTGTACTATATAAACACAGATAGGTTATCCCTAGAAGGGATGCGATCATTGAATATATTATTCTTGTAACCTAGAAGCTCTTTGTGATTCATTAACATCACTAAGAGAGAATTATTTAATATAATTCAGTTTGTTGATTTACAAACTTGTGTTCTTGATTGTTATTCTCATACATACTTGATTATATATTGTGTATTCGGCCTAACATCTTTTGTAACAGAATGTGTAGCTGTGTATGTATATAAACACAGAATATGTTTTACGATTGTAACAACTTACACGAGTATTTTGTAAACCTAGCAACTCTTAAGAACTCATAGTTTCTTGAGAGAGTTTGTATCAGTTTTTATAAAGATTAATAAAAGCTGGTATTGATTGTTTTACATATATGTTTAGTCGATTATTTAGTACGATTATATTCAACCCCCTTCTATAATTGATATCTACTGGGCAACAATTGGTATCAGAGCAGACTGATAATTCTACAAATCAGAAATGATCAAGATGTCAGGAAACAGGTATGAAACAATGAAGATTCCAATGTTGAAGAAATCTGAATTCTCAACATGGAAGGTCAAAATGACGATGTACCTAGAGGCTTCAGATCCTGATTATATAGACATGATAAATGATGGACCATTTGTTCCATCCAAGCCAGTTGTAGCAACTGAGACGACTCATGAAAGTGTTATTCTGAAAGAAAAGAAAAAGTGGACACCTGAGGACAAAGTAGCAATGATAAAGGATGCAAAGGTTAGAAATATTTTGCATAATAGTTTAGATACTGTTTTATCTAACAAAGTTATTGCTTGTAAGACTGCTAAGGAGATATGGGATGCATTGGAAGTTCAATGCCAAGGAACTGAGGAAATTAAGAAAAACAGGAGAGGTATTCTTATTCAAGAATATGAACAATTTGAAGCAAGGAATAATGAAGATATAACAGAAATCTATGATAGATTTATTACTCTGCTGAATGAACTATCGCTTGTGGGAAAGGTGTATGACGTTGAAGACTCAAATGTCAAGTTTCTAAGGTCTCTACCTATTGAATGGATAAGCCAACAGAATCTTAAAAGACACACTTATAAGATGAATTTGATGACACTTGATGAGATCTATGGAATGCTGAAGACGTATGTTCTGAAAATCAAGCAGAAGGAAAGTATAAAATCAAAGTCAAAGTCTGTGGCCTTAAAGATCGAATCAAGGGAAAAGCATGTGAGTCAAAACAAAATGAAGGCCAAGGCACAAGTAGCTGTGAAATCAGATACTAATACTGATACTGATACTGATGATAGTACTGATGAGGAGTCAGATGATGATTCTGACAAAGAACTGGTACTGATGACCATGCTGGTTAAAGGCTTCAGGAAAATGAAGTATGACAAATTCAGAAAAGATGGAAGGACTTCAAAAGGGAATCAGTATTCTGACAAGAAAGACAAGTTCAAGAAGAATGATCTTTCCAAGATCAAATGCTTCAACTGTGACAATATGGGATACTATGCGACAGATTGCAAGAAACCCAAAGCTGGAAAGACTTCTGGAAAGGCACTTGTTACTTCAAGCAAAGGATGGATGGATTCTTCTGATTCTGAAGAAGAAGAAGAAACTAACTATGCACTGATGGCTAAAGTTGAAGAAATTTCAAAAAAGGTACCAGGAACTACTTATGCTTTTGATACTGATATTATATGTGAATTGAAATCTTTTCTAAAAATCATGCATATGAGTTATAATAATCAGTCTAAAGAAAATATCAGAATCTTAAATGAAGTAACTGATATTAAGAAAATAAATGATTATTTAGAGGTTGAATTAGTAGTTTTAATAGATACTCAGAACTTATGTGAGAAACTCAAAAGGATAGAAATTGAGCAGATGCTAAGGATAGAGTCTCTAGAAAAAGAGTTGAAGAAAGAAAGAGAACAAATAAGAGAATGGACTCACTCTGGTAAACAGACTCATTTACTTATGCATGATAAAAATTGGAAAGAGTGTTTAGGATATAAAAAAAACAAGGAAAAAGAAAAAGAAAAGATCACTCTATCCACACATGTAAAGTTTGTTCCCGCAAGTGAAATGAAAGATAACTCTACCTTTGAAGAAGGATCGAGTTCCAGTACTAAGATAGTCTCTGAGGAAGAAGTGACAGATGAATTATTTTCTGACATAGAGATTGAATCAATCTCAAGCGAAGAAACTAAATCTCATGAAACATTTATCTCTAAAATTAACACTGAAAATCCTATTAAAATTCATGCTAAAGTCAGTACTGAGTCTGTCAAGAAAAGTGTCAAGAAGGAAAAGAACATAGGGCATCTCTCCTCTAGTAAGTTAAAGAAGAAAATCAATGTAGTTACTGGTATTAAAAACGGGAAAATTCCTAAAAGGCATAGGAATGGAAAACAGGGAATTGATAAGTCGAATAATTATAAATATATTCCTAATGCTCCAAGGAAGACATGTCATACCTGTGGAAATACTAATCATCTTACCATTGATTGCAGGAAGAATAAAAAGAGGAGAGTTGATATTCCTATATCTGATGTTAGGAATATAAAAGTCAGTTATAAACCACAGAATCCATGTTCTCACTGTGGTAGTAGTTGGCATTCAGTTTACACATGTACTAGTTATCATAATTTGTACCATGACAAATATGTTCATTTGCCTAAATTTAATAAAGGTGCAAATTTTGATAACAAATCGTATCTGTTATCTAGGCATGTGTATGTTAAGAAAAACTCTGTTAAATTAAGTTCAATAGAGTCAAAATCAGTTGAAAGTGATTGAAAGAAAAATTCAGCTGCAGTTCTTAACAAGAAATTTAAAAATAGAACCCAACAAGTGTGGGTTCTTAAAAATTCTAACTGATTGAATTACTGACTGTAGGGCAACATGAAAAATGTTCTAGTTCTGGATAGTGGATGTTCAGGACATATGACTGGAAACAAGACCCTGCTGTCAGACTTTGAGAAGAAAGCTGACCCGAAGGTTTCCTATGGAGATGGCAACATAGGACACACCTTGGGATATGACAATATTGTGATTGGAAATGTCATCATTCAGCACATAGCTCTGGTAGAGGGACTGAAGCACAATCTCTTGAGCATCAGTCAAATTACTGACAAAGGTTATCATGTCAACTTTCATGAAAGTCATTGTGAAATAACTAGCAAGAAGGATGGAAAAGTGGTCCTTACTGGTTATAGACGTGGTAACATATATGAAGCCAACTTACATTCTGCTACTGATGGGACAATGACATGTCTTTTATCAAAGGCATCAGTAGATGAAAGTTGGAACTGGCACAAGAAACTATCTCATTTGAATTTCAGCAAAATCAATGAGTTGGTAAGAAAAGATCTAGTGAGAGGTCTTCTTAAGGCAATGTATTCTCCTGATGGTCTATGCGACTCTTGTCAAAAATCCAAGCAAAAAAAGATCAGCTTCAAGAGTAAATCAGAATTCTCAATAGATATAGCTTATGAATGTTATGTCCATCAACAAGAAAAGATATACGCTGGTAATCGTTGATGAGTATACAAGATTCACCTGGGTATACTTCCTACACAAAAAGAGTGAAACTCCAGAAGTTCTGATAGACCATGTCAATTTGTTGGAGAATGGATCTAGCAATAAAGTCAAAGTTCTTAGAAGTGATAATGGAACTGAATTTAAGAACTTAACAATGGAAGAATTCTGTAAATCAAAAGGAATTGTGCAGCAATTCTCTGCTCCGGGAACTCCACAACAAAATGGGGTAGTTGAAAGGAAGAACAGAACTCTGATTGAAGCTGGAAGAACCATGTTGGAAGAAGCTAAACTGCCTACTTATTTCTGGGCAGAAGCTGTCAACACTGCATGCTACACTCAAAATTGCACTCTGATAACAAGGCAAGGAAAGACTATGTATCACATGGTTAAGGGGAAGAAACCAAGTTTAAAACATCTGCATGTGTTTGGATGCAAATGTTTTGTTTTGAGAACTCATCCTGAACAACTTGGAAAGTTTGAGACAAATGCAGATGAAGAAATTTTTGTTGGTTATCCAGACATGACAAAAGCATTCAAGGTATATAATCTGCAAACCAAGATTGTTAATGTTTCAGTAAATGTATCATTTGATGACAGGAAGATTACTGGAATTGCTGAAGACACTCATGAAGATCTAATATTTGGAGACGAACTAGAATGTGAATATGATAGTGGTAATGTTGAGGGGTAGTCTGATAATGTCAAAGATAATTCTGATACTGCTACTGGAGAACATTCCACCAATAGTTCTACTACAAGTACTGATGGTAGTACTGATGCGGATGGTGCATCAGGAGATAACAGTCAGGAAAATTCAAACTCAAGGGAAGCTACTCAGGCAACTGATTCAGGGGAAGCTTCTCAAACAACTCAAGAAAGCTCTTCTGAAGAAGGAACTGATGCAGAGGGAGCATCAAGTTCTAGAACTCAGTTACCATCAGTAAGAAGATGGACACAAGCTCACACTCCTGATCTAATAATTGGAGATCCTGATGCTGGTGTTCAGACTAGAAATGCTACCCAGAATGAGTGTCTATTTCATAACTTTCTATCTCAAGAAGAACCTAAGAAAGTTGAAGATGCTTTAAAGGATGCTGATTGGGTAACTGCCATGCAGGAAGAACTGAATGAGTTTGAAAGGAATGAAGTCTGAAAACTTGTTCCCAGACACAAAAATAGATCTATTATGGGTACTAAATGGGTCTTCAGAAACAAAACTGATTCTGATGGAGTTATCACAAGAAATAAGGCTAGACTTGTAGCAAAGGGTTACTCTCAGCAAGAAGGCATGGACTATGATGAAATTTTTGCTCCAGTTGCAAGACTTGAAGCCATCAGGATATTTCTAGCATATGCTGCACATATGAAGTTTAAAGTTTTTCAGATGGATGTGAAAAGTGCCTTCTTGAATGGAGAATTGGAGGAAGAAGTCTATGTCGAACAACCTCCAGGTTTTGTTGATCCCAAATATCCAGATCATGTGTATAGATTGGATAAAACACTGTATGGACTTAAGCAAGCACCAAGGGCCTGGTATGAAACACTTACTCAATTTCTTCTTGAAAGTGGGTTCACGAGAGGTACCATTGATAAAACCTTGTTATTCAAACAGGTAAAGACTTGCTCTTAGTCCAGATATATGTAGATGATATCATTTTCGGGTCTACTAATGACAAGATGTGTCAAAAGTTTGCTAAGTTGATGCAGTCGAGATATCAGATGAGCATGATGGGAGAAATGAGCTATTTTTTGAGGTTGCAAGTAAAACAGACTAAAGAAGGAATTTTTATCAATCAGTCCAAGTATAACAGGAACTTGCTTAAGAAGTTTAATATGCAAGATAGTACTCCTGCAAGTACTCCCATGGCTACTTCCACCAAACTTGATTCTAAAGAAGGAAATGAAGTAGATGTGACAAGCTATAGAGGAATGATTGGTTCTCTCATCTATCTCACTGCAAGCAGACCAGATATCATGTTCGCAACTTGTCTTTTTGCTAGGTTTCAGTCACAACCAAGGGAACCTCACTTAATAGCAGTCAAAAGGATATTTCGATATCTTAAAGGGACATCAAATTTGGGTTTGTGGTATCCCAGGGCATTAGACTTCACTCTGATAGGATATTCTAATACTGATTTTGTTGGCTGCAAGATTGACAGGAAAAGTACTTCTGGCAGTTGTCAATTCTTGGATGGAAGATTGGTTTCACGGTTCAGCAAAAAACAGAAGTCAATCTCGACTTCAACTGCTGAAGCTGAGTACATTGTTGCAGGAAGCTGTTGTGCTCAAATACTGTGGATGAAAAATCAGCTGTTGGACTATGGTTTGCACTTTACTAAAATTCCTATTTATTGTGATAATCAAAGTGCTATTGCAATGACAGGAAATCCAGTTCAACACTCGCTGACCAAGCATATCAGTATCAGGTATCACTTTATTCGTGAGCATGTGATGGAAGGAACAATTGAACTTCACTTTGTTCCTACTGATCAACAACTGGCTGATATTTTCACCAAGCCACTGGTAGAAGCAGTATTTACTAAGCTTTGAATGAACTTGGAATGATTACAAATGAATAAGTCCTGATGCCTGGTACTGATTTCTGGTACTGATGATTACTACTATTGATCAGTACTGTCGGTCAGTACTAAATATTCATTGTATGAAGTGATATTTTTTCTTTCACTTTGCAATATATGAGAGATATTGATAGTTGAGTCCTGATGATTTTTTGTGCTAAAATAATTTGGTTTTATCAGACATGCATGCATTCATTCAAAAACATAAAGTAAAATTTTTAAAAGAAAAATCGGATCTTTTCATTAATTGATTCAAATATTCTTTACATTTGTTTTATACAAGACAACTATCTCACATCTATGTCTAGCTAATCTCTCTCCTGAATCCTATCTATTGTGGTTATTATAGAGAGATGACTTACTAACCCCTACAGGTACTAGTAACCTATCCATCAGAGGGAACACATCTAGAGTCAGAAGCTATTGTGTGCTCTTCCCTCTGATGACAACTACTTGTACATTCAGTTGGACAGGATACCACATGATATGTCAATTGCTTTACATCCCCCTGACGTTGGATCTTCATCATCGTCTCGTTTCCTTTTTCCTGCTTGCAGCTTGCAGGAATCAAAGACAATCTCATCCTCGGTACCTTCCAAGTAGCTTCTGCGGAGAAGTAAAAGACGGGCTTCGGCAGCTACGTCCTCTGAAAGGACTGGAGCATCGAAAGGACCGGGTCGGATAATGTGGACATATGGGTTTGAAATAGGACCTTTAGCTATCTCATCATCAGTTATAAGTGCTTCTTCATCCAGAAAAGCTAATACAAGCAACTCATCTATGAGATAGTTTGCTTGCTGCTCCCAACCCATCTTCAGAAAATCTTCAAGAGGCATGAACTCAAATACTCCTTCCATATGGATTGAAATGTGTTTTTGTAAAGACGTGATTCGTGGGTATGAGAGTATTTTGAGAAAAGTGACAGGCTTTTATAGGCTAAGATTGGGAATATGACGGGTCTTATGTGTGATGACGGGTTTTAGGCTATGGGGAATATGTAGAGTGTGGAGTTCCAAGACAGTCTTTACTCGACTGTTGGACTTCTCCACCTTTCTGTATTCTCTTTATGCGTGAGATTTTTAAATCGATAATCTTTATTGATTTTATCTTTTTCTAATAGTTGATTGCAGGAAGTGTTTTATTTGTGACCGTTTGACAGGTGTCAACTCGCATATCCTTCACGCGTTGTTATATACAAACATTGTGTGTATAGGCTATAGCGCTATAATCATGCGTACCTCATAAATCGCGCATAGCCACTTTTACATGATATCTGTTCCAGTACCATCATTATTCTTGTTTTTCGGAGAAAATTTGCTACTAATTATACTCAAAAGATATTGTCCAATTCACAATTTATTATCTAATATTTTCTTATTATGTGACAATATTCTCTCTCGGAATTTGTTTTTCTCTCTACAATGGCAGCAACTCACTTTCCATCTTCAACAAACAAGAACCTCACAAATGATGGTATCCTATTTGTCACAAACAACTACTCTGCCATTTTGGACATGACGAAAGCTCCATCTGAGTTTCATCTCATTCAGGATTTTCTGGCCTTTAGTAAAATTGGGTATGCTCTGACTGAACCCAAAGCAATCTCTACACGGGCTGTGATGCATATTTGGAGTTCAGCTACCTACACTCCAGGTACTATTCATACCCAACCCCATCTCACTTTTTCCTACAGGAATGACTTGTTTGAGGTTACTCCTGCTATTGTTCAACAAGCTTTGCACTTGGGTAGTCCTACCTCGTTTACCCCATCCTTTTCTGAGAATGTTCTCCGAGAGTTCTTCACCAAGATTGGCTATAACGGTGATATGACTTGAATGGGGAAATTGGTAAGGACTAAGCTTCGTCATGAATGGAATTTTTTCTTTGATTCCATTGGTAAATGCTTCATGAATAAGAGCTCAAACTTTGATGCTCTAACTCAGGCCACACAAAATATCGGGTATTCTCTTATCTATGGATATGATTTTAATATTGCTAGTATGCTCATTGATTCCATAGGCAGTAGAATAAATGAAAATCGAGAAGTAGTCTATTTTGGTCGATTTATTCACTTGATTTTTCAATACTTGTGTCCTCATGTTGCATTTCAAAAAGATAGATTGTTACCTATATTTCAGAATACTCCTCGCTCATTTCAGGAGTATATGTTAAAAGGTAAACAAATGATTTTGGGTGATGTTGTGTATCCTGAACAGGTCAGGCAGCTTCTGAGACAGAGATTGCCTATTGTTTATGGACTTGTTCTTAGGGCTGTGCATTCGGTTAAAACCGAACCGAACCGAACCGAATTTTTTTTCGGTTAACCGAAACCAAAATTATGGGAAAAGTCCTACCGAAAACCGAACCGAACTATTTTCGGTTTTGAAACCGAACCGAAGTTATTATTTCGGTTTTTACCGAAAACCGAAATTAAAAACCAAAAATTGAAAAAAAATGCTAAAAATTAGAATTACATAAAAAACATACTGAAATTTTGAGTTCACCACAAATCATTTTGCAGCTAGTTTACCGTTACAAATTTAAAACATTTAGAATTCAAATTTAAGCTACTTGATAAGTTTACATTGAATAAAAAGAATAAAATGTGATCAGCTTCGAACTAGCTACTGGACAGAGCACTGCACAATTTGCACATAACAAGTGCTTGCTTACTCTATAAATTCTAACAAGAAAAATAAAAGTGCTTGTTTCATAGTATGCAATAACTATGAAAAATAAAAGGAAATTTGTAACACCCCCAGATCCGGGGTCAGGAATCTGGGTTGTCACACTCCATCAATGATATAATACCTGCATTACTTACAACATTCTCATAATACAACTCCGAAGACCCCAATCACTTACGCGCACACACACAAGTTATAGCCTTGGAAATGAGCAACAATAATCAACATTTGTTATTACAACCCAAATGTAATATCCGGGATCTCATCTATTATTTACAACCTCTACCTGAAGTTACAATAATAGACCTCACAATTCTATACAAGGTTTAGTAATACAAACCCACTCAAAATAATTCTCACTAATTCAAGCTGTAACTATTCCGCTCACACCGACAGTATCCATCCTGCATCAACTAACTCCATGGTGGTCTCTCCATTCCCTTGCTCTAATAACACGAGGTGGATTCGGCAATGTTTTCCTCATGCTGAAAGATTTAATAAAGCAAGAATGAGCTAATAGTGTTCAGCAAGAAATCTATCCCAGTTTAAATCTTTAAACCTTTTAGGGAGATAATCCATATGGGATCAAAGCTTTTATCACTACTAGGGTCTAACCCCAAAATAGTATACGTTTAAAATACCGTAGGACTTATAATCATACTCATATACTCTTCATAAATCCTTTGGAAATCCTGGGTGCCAATATGATAAACCAAGACTCAAAACATATCTTTTTGAAATAGATATCAAATATTGGAATCAAGGCTTAAAGCCTATTCATTAATTCAAAACACTATATAGTTCGAAAATATCTTTATAACCACAGGCTATGCATTAAACAGATAAGATACTAGTATAACATAAAAGATGAAGTTACAAGGAAATTCAATATAAAGTTTCCGTAACCCAAAATCCACTTATGCATATATAATATGAGTAAGGTTTTATCAAAGTCATAACTCATAAAATAAAAGATGAAGTTACAAGGATTTATTGTAACTTCATTTTTGAACACTTTTCAACCCCCAGCCAACATGATCGGTAAACCTATACCACGGTGTCATCCTTAGTCCTTTTCAATACATGTTGCAGAACCCCCTGCCAACATGATCGGTAAACCTGTACCAAGGATGTCATCCGTAGTCCCTTTCAATACATGTTGCAGAATTATCCAAAATGGATGATGAACTAATACCGGAGTTGCTACCGCGCCCGTTGTCCCAACCTTACTATGATCAGTAGCAGGTCGTACAACAAAATATGTTTTCTACATGTAGAAGGAAGAATCACGACAGCCTGACATTGTCTACCGCCTTTCCGGATCTCCCGACCCATTTGGGGCAATAAAATGGATGGGTCGGCGCAACTGGACCTCTTACACCACTCCTAGTTCGGATGAAATCCATGACTCTGAAACGTAAAGATCGTCCTCCTTTCCCCAAGTGTAATACTTGTTGATACGACTCCACTAAGTAGTTATATCTAGGTTGGAAAGGAAAATTTTCCAATATTTCCCAAGCTATTGCTTGTTAATGGATATCGACTTGTTCCATCAATTTACTCCTCGATCGTTGAGGTAGTAACACAACATTTGACTTGCAGTAATTAAATTGCTCAGAGAAAATATCTGTCCCCTGACAGTTTTGAGTTGAGAGTTTAAAATGAGTAGCAGTCACTTAAATCAGGTTTCCCATATTTTTGATAGTTGAGCGAGTATTTAAATCCTCTTAAAAGATAGATTTAAATGGAAAAACGGTGTTTTGGGAACCTCTTTTTGATTTAAAATAATTAATAATACAGCTTAGAGTATCCTTCGTAATTACTGAAGGTCGAGGATAAACTTTAAATAATATTACTCATTTTAAAACGTGTTAAAAGTATTTAATAAATAATCGAATAATATTTATTAAATAAACAAACTTTAAACGAATATTCAAAAATAATATTCATTAAATAAATAATGATTGAATGAATATTCAAAATAATATTCATTAAATAAATAAACCTCGAATGAATATTCAAAATAATATTCATTAAATAAATAAACCTCGAATTAATATTTAAAATAATATTCATTAAATAAATAGATTGAATGAATATTCAAAATAATATTCATTAATTAAATAATCATCAAATGAATATCGAATTAGTATTCATCTAATATTTCTCGACTGAGGTAATACTCAAAGAACATTCCTCGAAATAAACAATAATTTGTCACTGGAATCCCTCCGGGTTTCCACGACTATCTTTATATTTCAAAATACTGACTCCCGGTCTATATTTAAAGAATGAAGATCATATGCCCTTCACTAAGGGTCTTAGCAATATCCGGCTTATAACTAATATATCCCATATCTAGCTTATAAGCCAATATCAAGTCATAAAGCAAGTATCACAATATACTTTCGAAAACAGTTATGCCTTCCATTAGCATATATAACTGAAATAGTATTCAAATAGTATTTCTCGACTGAGATAATACTCAAGTAACATTCCTTGAAAGATATAGTAAGCAAATATCATTCCTCGAATGATATCATACCCAAATAACAATCCTCAAAATACATAGTATTCTGCCGATGAAATCCCTCCGGGTTTCCACGGCTATCTACATATCTCAAAATACCGACTCCCGATTTAGAGTCGAAAACAATGAATATGCTCTTATATTTAGAGCTACAAGGTAAACCGGTTCATAACTACTTAACTCAAAAGATTTTATATAATCCAAAGGTCAAATCTATTTCAACAAGAAATAAGATATATCACAAAACTATCAAATTTTATACATGGCAAAAGCAGTATTATATAGTCAATACTTCAAAGTATAGATTTAGAAACTTGCATCTATTATATGCATACATCAGAATATGGAACTTTAAAATACAGCATGGAATGAGAAACTTGCCTGGAAATCCCGAAGTAGCAATAAGTCTCAGGTTGGTCCAGTAATCTAGAATCAACACAAGGTTCAAGATTAATAATTTAAACGCTTTCACCATACTAAGTATATACTAACTCAAGTACAAGTCCATTTTCAAGTTAACTCCTTAAGATCCTCTACTCGAGCATGTTTGCTCACGCATTTTTGTAAAATTGAAATATAATCCTTTTAACACGAAATCTTTTCGAGGGTCTTCCTAAACGTACCTAGCATGTTAACACAAAGTCTCACATTCCAATAAGTCGCTTAAGGGGTTTGACCACTATCTCAAAGTTCATGCAATGAACTACTTAGTTACGCGAAACCGCTTTCACTAAAACGGACGTTTCTCCTAAACCGTAAATCGAAACGATACGATTATTTCGCTAAAACAAACTAGGAAACAGGGCCTACATGATCATGGTCAGAAACCTTATGTTTATGCCCTTTAAAGTATTCGGGATTTCTGTCCAAACTTCCTAAGTAAAATTTGACATGGTAACGACGCTTAAACGCGATTCCCGTGTTTAAAACACTCTAATCAATTCATCAATCCACAACCAACACTCACAACCCAAGGATCTCCTCCAAATCACTTTATTTCTGTCTAAACATACTCATAACACTAATCACTAGTTCAACCATCAATCAATCCATTAAACCTCATACATATCATGTAAATCATCTCTAAATCATACTATCACTAACAATCATCCATTTAAACACTAATATCAAATCATAAGTAAAAGTGTGAGAGGGTTTATACCTTCTTTGGTACTTAATATAGACTATAGATGGCTAGTATACCCTTCCTTGCTCCTTGATTATCCTTTACAAGCCTTAAACTTCAAGATCAAAACAAGAAACCACTTGAAGTTACTATTCATCCTCATCTTGTAAAATCCATAACAAATCGAAAAATAAGAGTTTGGTCCTAAAACGTTTTACCAGACCTTGTGCTCTTGATAAGATTTCTTTTGAGTTATAGATCATCAAATTTGAAGCTTCCTAGCTAGGGTTTTGAGCCCCATCTTTCCGCTGGACAGAAACTGGACAGATTGGGTTCTCCAACTTGGGGAAGAGATTTGGCTAGGCTACACTCCTTTGTTGACCATGAAATTTTGAACGAATGTTACCCATGGAGTGGAGAAGCTATGGTTAAAATTTGGTAATTAAGGATGGATATAAGTGGAGATATGAATTGTTCTTTGAGCTTGGTTTCTGCTGGGCAGAATTGTTGAAGAAATGGGGTTTCTCTTTCTTGCTTTTTGCCTTGGTTGCTTTTGATAAAAAGTGTGATATTTTGTAGTAATGTGGCGAGTCATAGCCTTTTTGCCTCATCATCAGGACACGTGTCAAGAAATGGGAGAGTTTGGAGATAAAGTAGCTTTACTGGTTTGTTCCCTTTCACATGGATGATACAATTGTTGCATTTCTTGGATTAATCTTGTTACATGTTACTTCCATGCCTATATTTAATCCACTAAGTGTCACGTTGTTCGGTTACGGCTTAATCTCGTTGAACGTTCGCAGGGATTTCTTAAGTGTTCTATCGAAGTAGTTTACCGTAAACGTTCTTGATATCACTAATTCTTTTATTAAATCCATATCCATGGAATTGATACTTTAAATCCTCCAATATTTTCAAATAATGATTAATCCGTCCGTTATTGGTGAAATTTCGGAGAAAACAGAAAATGCTATTTTTCTGATTCAGACAGCTTTTGCATTCCTTCATTTTCAAAGTAGATCACCAATACGACTTCTAAAGTTCATTATCCCGACTCGTACATAGGGTGGTCTGAAAATCTTTTTCGGTTCAGAAATTTACTATTCATCAGGATTTTACTATTCATCAAATAAAAATAAATAAATAAATTTTTAATTAAGTCCAAAATTTGGGGTTATTACAGTCTCCCCTCCTTAAAAGGATTCCGTCCCGGAATCTAAGAAAATAGCCGAGGTTACTCTTCCAATATAGCAATCACCAGTTCCAGGTTGACTCTTCAACTCTCTGGTTTCATTACAACACTTTCTCATCCCGGTCTGTGATATCTACTGGACGCTTTATATAAGCCAATTCTGGCTATGCACATATACACCCATTTTCTGTCAACATTCGATTATTCTTGCAATCGGTGGTACAACACTTACCGTAACTTCGGTTGTCTGAAATGTTTCTTTCGGTCGGTCCGTCGGTCTGCGGATCCTACGTAGTACTCGCACTCAATCTCGTTTCCAAACGTGTTTGGAAAACTCCTCCCGAATCGGGAGTTCAATCATTGATTCTTATCTGACACGATGGTGACTGGAACTCCATGTCACCCAACTATCTCTTTCATAACTCTTCGGTTAACGATCTCTTGCTGATAACAAAATATGAGTAGACTCATTTGATCCAACAATTATAGCTCAATTGACGTCATAGTCCGACTTGATTCTTGTTGATCCTGTCACAGAATCCATTATATTAAAATTACATTCCTAATCAGAAATCTCTATTAACTGTGATAGTCAACTAGGTCTTTGTTCTGCCTTCATTTTCTGAAATATCCAATATTTGTTTACCAATCGATAAATCCTTTTATTTATCCGACCACTTATAACATTTCCTTAACTTTCTTTACCTTTTTGTACTCTCAGTGTAGATGTCTCTTTATGACAGATCTTTATTCCTTAATTCGTTCTGGCTCATTCAGGACTTTTAAATAATCTTTTATGTTCTCGTGACTTCAAACTTCATCCTTTCAGTTCTTCTTATTAGTCATTCCGAAGGTTTAGCATCTTTCATTTCTTGAACATTTGGAATCCCAACTTGGTGAAATATACCTTATGATTCCTGGAAATTTTCTCACATTTCTCGATCCATTCAACTTTTTCAGTCTTTCGAGTAAGTCTGGTCAATGGGGCTGCTATCTTAGCAAAATCTTGTACACACCTTCGGTAATATCCGACTAAATCCACAAAATTACTCACCTCGGTTGGTGTGGTTGGTCTTTCCTAGTTTGAAACGTCTCCTATCATTGCAGGGTCAACCAGTACTCCTTAACTGTTGACCACATGTCCTAAAATTGTACTTCCTTTAGCCAAAACTCGCAATTTGAGAACTTGGCATATAACTTTTCTCTCCTCAGTGCTTCTAACACGATCCTCAAATGTTCTGCATGTTCTTCCTCGGTCTTTGAGGTAAACCTAAATATTGCCGATGTCACTATGACATACTTATCCAAATACTTCTTGAAAAGTCGATTCAGCACGTCCATGAAAGCTGCAAGGGCATTTGTCAGCCCAAACGACATTACATAAAACTCGTAGTGTCCATACTTGGTGCGAAACGCAGTCTTGGGTACGTCCTCAGGCTTAATATTCAATTGGTGGTATCCAGTTCTCAATCAATATTCGAGAATTTAACTGCATCATGCAGCCGATCGATCAAATCACCGATCCTTGGCAGGGGTATTCATTCTTGACAATTAGCCTATTTAGCTCTCGATACTCTATGCACAGCCTCATGCTGTCGTCCTTTTTCTTCACCAATAACACGGGTGCATCCCACGGTGACGCAGTTGGTCTTATCATTCCTTCCCCTAACAATTTCTTACCATTGAGCGGTTAATTCCTTCATCTTGACTGGAGCTAGTCGGTACGGGCCTTCGAAACTGGCACCGTTCTTGGAGCTAATTCTATAGCAAACTTTATTCCTCTATCGGGTGGTAACCCTGGGAGATCTTCTGGAAATACATCCTCGAATTCGTTGATAACAGGGATATTCCGCATACTAGGTGCTTCCCGTTTCGTATCTATCACGTAGGCCAAATGTGTTTCATATCCTTGGAGATCAAACGTTTGTTCGTCCGATAATCTGAATTCTTACTTCCTTTCTTTCTCAATCTATTCGCGTTTCATGCTCTATTTTCTTTATGCCCATTTCTTTTTCGTCCACTTTGCTTTCATTTCTATCATAGTCGTTTCATTAACCAAGGTAACATAATCAGTCGTTTCGAACACTTCGTTATTCTGAATTCGCATCATGCGAAACAAACCTTGGCAATTTCCGTAAAATTCGATTCATAGTTGTCGTACTCATTTATCTTGGCTCTCAGCTTCAACACTCTCCTTTTTCCAAATACTAAGGAAAATACTTGCATGGTACCAAGAATACTTCAAGCAACAGAATGCTTTATGTATATAAAAAAAAACTTTGTAAAAATTCTCGCTGAGGGGGCAACCTGATTAGGTCTCAATCAAATTATCGTTTGAAAATCTTCCCACCATACTTCACTGCATACAAATGCATCGTGAATTCACTTATATAAATTTGACCAAAGGTTGAACTTAGTGATACAATAACTAGTTCATTTCAATAAACATTAACAACTAGCTGAACAAAATTTGCTAGTTCGATTAGTTTGGGACGCAACATCTAGCTAGGATAATTAGCTAGATTTTCATCATATCATTAAAATTTCAACTAGTTAGAACAATTAACTAGTCACTCATTATGGCACATGCAATTAGCCATTTTCAATCTACTAGTACAAAATCTCGACATCATACTCGAAGAAAGAAGAAAACAAAATTTTGACTACTCGAATAATGAATTGAAAAGAAGAGTAAATAAGTTTAGGATGAACAAGGTAATTATAACCCTTGAATAAAATGTATGATATGAATAGGAAATTCTTGGTATCGGAACAATCGATAACCTCCCACCAAACATTTCTCATCAGTGAAACGGTCCACCCAAAGGTGTCTCCGTACATAAACTTTATCAAATTTTCCAATAGAATTGAATTCGGAATATCAATATCAAATTGATATCCTTTCTACGATTTCAACGTCTGATGTGCAAATCTCTCCTTAATAGAAGAAAAGAATTCACGAGTAGTCTCTGAAATATACATCATCTATGTTTTAGACACATAGCTAGATATTTATGAATTCGACTGAGGAGTCCAAGAAAAAGAAATCGAATATCAAAATAATCGTTAAAGAATATTCGTCAAATAATTAAGGAAGCATTAATTGAACATTCCTTAGATAATTGAAAGAATACGAAATAAATTATAGACCTGGAAGGATAGATGAATAATGGTTCCCTCTTCAGGTCGTCCTGGAACATGAACAAAACACTCCGGGGAGTAATGGTAACTTAATTCTGCGTATTTAACCCTTAAGGTAATGAGTGGAGGAAAGAAAATGAATAAACTGAATATAACAATTGTTGGTTGCATCCCAAGTTGAAGTAGGAAATTAAAGGGGTTACCTGACATGAACTATTCAAGGTAACATAGGCAGGAACAGTTTTAGATTGAGGAGTGTACCAGCAAGTAGATACCAAAAAGTCAATGGTCATCATAATTTCTAACATCACCCGTACGAGGATGATCTTATCTTTCTGCCTTTACGGCTTATGGTACTAACCAACGGTACCTCAAAATCGTACAAGTCCTTAAATAGGTCGGGAGTTCAAAACATATTCGCCATTCCCCGATAGTCGTTCAGAGATTGGGCCTCATACGGCCGCATCAACACATCCACGAAAGGTGAAGGTCCATTAACGTATATGTAATTTCTTAACACTAATCGTATCAAACGAATCCAACCCCAGGCCACCATAGGTCTCGTTCCTCGTAGGTCCTGAGATTGTCGCATTGCTCGTTGCAACCATACGTGTCTTTATCAGAATCACGCTATTCCTTCTTCATATCTTTGATTTCTGAGTTGAGCCACCATGGCCTATCGTACGAAATGTACTCGCGATGCGATTTAGCACGTTCGTCTCACGATAATGTTCTGGTACTACACGTACGCAACAGTCTCCTTTTTAGGTAACAAAATACCCATCGACGAAAAAGACACCAACCCTTGTGGAATCGTTGTTCTCAAGGCTTGGACCTCATACACAAGATAATGCCCTAACTAGTCCACGCAATTTAGTAATTCGGATCGCGTAAAGGACTGTAAACGTCTCAATCTTCACATGTGCTGCCTTCTCGTGGCAAACTACGATGAACTTCAAACACTTAGGTTCTTACTAAGTCAAGTTATCCATTGGTATTGGCCATTCCGACCTTACCCCAACTGCAACCGAGACTCTGCTTCGCGTCTTATCTTAATGTTTTTGATAATCCGTGTACAATTCTAAACGTCCTTCTCATCATTATGATGATCTTCAACGGTCCTATCGGTCCTCCGATAAGTCCTCAACTAAACTCTTTAATCTTAACATCCTCAGTGGCACTACTTCCAGTAGTCCACTTAATGAACTATATATGAGTCCTCTCGTCATTCTCTTACTTCGATATAACTCTTAACACTCTCATATCCAAGTTTATAACTTAACGCTCTGATACCATTTCTGTAACACCCCCAGATCCGGGGTCAGAAATCTGGGTTGTCACGCTCCATCAATGATACAATACCTGCATTACTTACAACATTCTCATAATACAACTCCGAAGACACCAATCACTTACGCGCACACACACAAGTTATAGCCTTGGAAATGAGCAACAATAATCAATATTTGTTATTACAACCCAAATGTACTATCCGGGATCTCATCTATTATTTACAACCTTTACCTGAAGTTACAATAATAGACCTCACAATTCTATACAAGGTTTAGTAATACAAACCCACTCAAAATAATTCTCACTAATTCAAGCTGCAACTATTCTGCTCACACCGACAGTATCCATCCTGCATCAACTAACTCCATGGTGGTCTCTCCATTCCCTTGCTCTCATAACACGAGGTGGATTCGGCAATGTTTTCCTCATGCTGAAAGATTTAATAAAGCAAGTTGAGCTAATAGTGCTCAGCAAGAAATCTATCCCAGTTTAAATCTTTAAACCTTTTAGGGAGATAATCCATATGGGATCAAAGCTTTTATCACTACTAGGGTCAAACCCATAAATAGTATACCGTTTAAAATACCGTATGACTTATAATCATACTCATATACTCTTCATAAATCCTTTGGAAATCCTGGGTGCCAATATGATAAACCAAGACTCAAAACATATCTTTTTGAAATAGATATCAAATATTGGAATCAAGGCTTAAAGCCTATTCATTGTTTCAAAACACTATATAGTTCGAAAATATCTTTATAACCACAGGCTATGCATTAAACGGATAAGATACTAGTATAACATAAAAGATGAAGTTACAAGGAAATTCAATATAAAGTTTCCGTAACCCAAAATCCACTTATGCATATATAATCTGAGTAAGGTTTTATCAAAGTCATAACTCATAAAATAAAAGATGAAGTTGCAAGGATTTATTGTAACTTCATTTTTGAACACTTTTCAACCCCCTGCCAACATGATCGGTAAACCTGTACCACGGTGTCATCCTTAGTCCCTTTCAATACATGTTGCAGAACCCCCTGCCAACATGATCGGTAAACTTGTACCAAGGATGTCATCCGTAGTCCCTTTCAATACATGTTGCAGAATTATCCAAAATGGATGATGAACTAATACCGGAGTTGCTACCGCGCCCGTTGTCCCAACCTTACTATGATCAGTAGCAGGTCGTACAACAAAATATGTTTTCTACATGTAGATGGAAGAATCACGACATCCTGACATTGTCTACCGCCTTTCCGGATCTCCCGGCCCATTTGGGGCAATAAAATGGATGGGTCGGCGCAACTGGACCTCTTACACCACTCCTAGTTCGGATGAAATCCATGACTCTGAAATGTAAAGATCGTCCTCCTTTCCCCAAGTGTAATACTTGTTGATACGACTCCACTAAGTAGTTATATCTAGGTTGGAAAGGAAGATTTTCCAATATTTCCCAAGCTATTGCTTGTTAATGGATATCGACTTGTTCCATCAATTTACTCCTCGATCGTTGAGGTAGTAACACAACATTTGACTTGCAGCAATTAAATTGCTCAGAGAAAATATCTGTCCCCTGACAGTTTTCAGTTGAGAGTTTAAAATGAGTAGCAGTCACTTAAATCAGGTTTCCCATCTTTTTGATAGTTGAACGAGTATTTAAATCCTCTTAAAAGATAGATTTAAATGGAAAAACGGTGTTTTGGGAACCTATTTTTGATTTAAAATAATTAATAATACAGCTTAGAGTATCCTTCGTAATTATTGAAGGTCGAGGATAAACTTTAAATAATATTACTCATTTTAAAACGTGTTAAAAGTATTTAATAAATAATCGAATAATATTTATTAAATAAACAAACTTTAAACGAATATTCAAAAATAATATTCATTAAATAAATAATGATTGAATGAATATTCAAAATAATATTCATTAAATAAATAAACCTCGAATGAATATTCAAAATGATATTCATTAATAAATAAACCTCGAAAGAATATTTAAAATAATATTCATTAAATAAATAGATTGAATGAATATTCAAAATAATATTCATTAATTAAATAATCATCAAATGAATATCGAATGAGTATTCATCTAATATTTCTCGACTGAGGTAATACTCAAAGAACATTCCTCGAAATAAATAATAATTTGTCGCTGGAATCCCTCCGGGTTTCCACGACTATCTTTATATTTCAAAATACTGACTCTCGGTCTATATTTAAAGAATGAAGATCATATGCCCTTCACTAAGGGTCTTAGCAATATCCGGCTTATAACTAATATATCCCATATCTAGCTTATAAGCCAATATCTAGTCATAAAGCAAATATCACAATATACTTTCGAAAACAGTTATGCCTTCCATTAGCATATATAACTGAAATAGTATTCAAATAGTATTTCTCGACTGAGATAATACTCAAGTAACATTCCTTGAAAGATATAGTAAGCAAATATCATTCCTCAAATGATATCATACCCAAATAACAATCCTCAAAATACATAATATTCTGCCGATGAAATCCCTCCGGGTTTCCACGGCTATCTACATATCTCAAAATACCGACTCCCGATTTAGAGTCGAAAACAATGAATATGCTCTTATATTTAGAGCTACAAGGTAAACCTGTTCATAACTACTTAACTCAAAAGATTTTATATAATCCAAAGGTCAAATCTATTTCAACAAGAAATAAGATATATCACAAAACTGTCAAATTTTATACATGGCAAAAGCAGTATTATATAGTCAATACTTCAAAGTATAGATTTAGAAACTTGCATCTATTATATGCATACATCAGAATATGGTACTTTAAAATACAGCAAGGAATGAGAAAACTTGCCTGGAAATCCCGAAGTAGCAATAAGTCTCAGGTTGGTCCAGTAATCTAGAATCAACACAAGGTTCAAGATTAATAATTTAAACGCTTTCACCATACTAAGTATATACTAACTCAAGTACAAGTCCATTTTCAAGTTAACTCCTTAAGATCCTCTACTCGAGCATGTTTGCTCACGCATTTTTGTAAAATTGAAATATAATCCTTTTAACACGAAATCTTTTCGAGGGTCTTCCTAAACGTACCTAGCATGTTAACACAAAGTCTCACATTCCAATAAGTCGCTTAAGGGGTTTGACCACTATCTCAAAGTTCATGCAATGAACTACTTAGTTACGCGAAACCGCTTTCACTAAAACGGACGTTTCTCCTAAACCGTAAATCGAAACGATACGATTCTTTCGCTAAAACAAACTAGGAAACAGGGCCTACATGATCATGGTCAGAAACCTTATGTTTATGCCCTTTAAAGTATTCGGGATTTCTGTCCAAACTTCCTAAGTAAAATTTGACATGGTAACGACGCTTAAACGCGATTCCCGTGTTTAAAATACTCTAATCAATTCATCAATCCACAACCAACACTCACAACCCAATGATCTCCTCCAAATCACTTTATTTCTGTCTAAACATACTCATAACACTAATCACTAGTTCAACCATCAATCAATCCATTAAACCTCATACATATCATGTAAATCATCTTTAAATCATACTATCACTAACAATCATCCATTTATACACTAATATCAAATCATAAGTAAAAGTGTGAGAGGGTTTATACCTTCTTTGGTACTTAATATAGACTATAGATGGCTAGTATACCCTTCCTTGCTCCTTGATTATCCTTTACAAGCCTTAAACTTCAAGATCAAAACAAGAAACCACTTGAAGTTACTATTCATCCTCATCTTGTAAAATCCATAACAAATCGAAAAATAAGAGTTTGGTGCTAAAAGTTTTACCAGACCTTGTGCTCTTGATAAGATTTCTTTTGAGTTATAGATCATCAAATTTGAAGCTTCCTAGCTAGGGTTTTGAGCCCCATCTTTCCGCTGGACAGAAACTGGACATATTGGGTTCTCCAACTTGGGGAAGAGATTTGGCTAGGCTACACTCCTGTGTTGACCATGAAATTTTGAACGAATGTTACCCATGGAGTGGAGAAGCTATGGTTAAAAGTTGGTGATTTAAGAATGGATAGAAGTGGAGATATGAATTTTTCTTTGAGCTTGGTTTCTGCTTGGCAGAATTGTTGAAGAAATGGGGTTTCTCTTTCTTGCTTTTTGCCTTGGTTGCTTTTGATAAAAAGTGTGATATTTTGTAGTAATGTGGTGAGTCATAGCCTTTTTGCCTCATCATCAGGACACGTGTCAAGCAATGGGAGAGTTTGGAGATAAAGTAGCTTTACTGGTTTGTTCCCTTTCACATGGATCATACAATTATTGCATTCCTTGGATTAATCTTGTTACATGTTACTTCCATGCCTATATTTAATTCACTAAGTGTCACGTTGTTCGGTTACGGCTTAATCTCGTTGAACGTTCGCAGGGATTTCTTAAGTGTTCTATCGAAGTAGTTTACCGTAAACGTTCTTGATATCACTAATTCTTTTATTAAATCCATATCCATGGAATTGATACTTTAAATCCTCCAATATTTTCAAATAATGATTAATCCTTCCGTTATTGGTGAAATTTCGGAGAAAACAGAAAATGCTATTTTTCTGATTCTGACAGCTTTTGCATTCCTTCATTTTCAAAGTAGATCACTAATACGACTTCGAAAGTTCATTATCCCGACTCGTACATAGGGTGGTCTGAAAATCTTTTTCGGTTCAGAAATTTACTATTCATCAGGATTTTACTATTCATCAAATAAAAATAAAAATAAAGAAAAAAATTTTAAACTAAGTCCAAAATTTGGGGTTATTACAAAATTGTTTAAATCACAGAGGACAAAACCAACAGACCTAACAAAATGACAGTAACAGGCATACGCAGAAACAAAATAGAGGTCATTATTATTATTAATATGTTTTATAAATTAATAAAAATTCGGTTATTTATTCGGTTTTTCGGTTAACCTCGGTTAAAAACCGAAATACCGAAAACCGAAATTATCAAAATTTCCTTACCGAAAACCGAACCGAATTTTGAATATTGGTTAACCGAGCCGAAATTATTTCGGTTATTCGGTTTGGTTATCGGTTAACCGAACCGAATGCACACCCTACTTATTCCTAGTACTATGATTCAGGGGTCTGATGCTGATACCCCCTCTGGATCTAACCCAAGTACACAACCTACACATTCTTCCAAACACTTAGTCCCCACCTCTGATAGCTCTCAACAGCAATCAGTTGTAAGACATACAAGGTTAGCCAAATCTGTGAGGCATTCTCAGCCGTCAGGATCAAGGACTTTGTTACCTCAACCATCTCATACTTCGGAGAAACAAGGTGTTCAGGCAGTTGGTATGGCATCGAAAGTATTGGCCTCACGGAGAAAATATACAACTGTCGTTGATTTTGATTCTGGTGCTGATGATGAGGATGATGATGATGATAATGTGTCTCTGTCTACTATATTCAAGATATCATCTGTTGATGTTGAAGAAGAAAGTCATCTATCCCCATCACCAAAACGACGCAGATTGAGGAAGTCCATCCTCAGTTCTTATTTTGCTGCTGTCAATGCATTACACAACACTCTTCATGAGAGTGATGCTCTTGCTGTTCCTATCAGTACTGATCCGGATGGCGCTTTCCCTCATGATGCAGTGGTTGATCCCGATGATACCACCTCTGATGTGCGGATGTCACCTGAGAAAACAGTAATTTCTGACTTCAGTCCACCTTTATCACCAAAGGGAAGTTCCGTTGACTTGTCATATGATCGTGTAAAGAGATTGGAAGAAGCAGCAAGGAAAGAAATTGTTGAGGCTGCTGGTCAGAAAAGGAAAATATGTTTTGCAAGAACAAAGAAAAGGAATGTCAAGGCACGGACATCTTCTGCTCCTGTTGTTGATCTGGATCCACAAGAACCTGGTTCACAAAGGGAACTAGTAGTCCAAGTTGATCAAGCCACACAAGAACCATCTACTCAAAGGGTCAATGAAGGCATGGAGCAGCAACAACAGACTACTCAAATAACTTCGGAGCTAATTCCTGACATTGCTCAAGGGACTCTCGAAGATGACATCATCGCTCACTTTGATGATCCAGTTACAAAGGGAAGCACACAAGAACCTACATGTGAATTTGATGTAGCAGCTTCTGAACCTCTGGTCACACAAGAACCATCTCCTGATGAAGACCAATTCCAAGGACAGGACACACAAGAACCTTCAGTAATCTCTACTGAAGCAGTCACCACTGTCCAGGCTCCACAAGAACCTTTCATTCAAAGTATGGAAGAATGCCTCAATGCTGAACGCCAAGCCCTTCTGATTCAACCATTATCCTCTCTTCCTTTGAAACTTGACGGATCAGGTAATAGCTTTAATCCTGATACTGCTATGGTTATTTATTCTCCTAGTGTCAGTATGACTACTGATAGACCCTTACTTGAGGGAACCCCTATCAGTACGACTGCACTCTACTCTTCTCTGCCATCTCTTATTTCTTCGTTTCTGAGTGCTCTGAGCCTTTTTCGTGAGAATGAGAGAAAAGATTTAGAGAAAAACAGAATTCTTGAGAGGCAGTCTCCTGAACTGGCAAAAGGAGAGGTAGAATTGAGTGTGGATGTTTTGCATTCAAGTGAGGAAAATCTGACTCTTAAAAGTTCAGATACTGTGTTGGTGAGCGGTGATGAGATCACTGAAAAAGAAAAGAGAGATTTATGAATCATTGATTTTTCTGCAGGAACCTCTTCTAATCCTTCAGGTTCTACTTCTAATCTTGATCAGAATCCTACTGACGGCTCAAGTTCAGGCTCTGATGATTCTGATCCTGATGAGCCTTCCACTGACATACTGACAAGTCATAGGCGTGCTCAGTGGAGTCACTCTTGGACTGATCCTGCATCTTCTGTTGGGATCAACAATGCTCATCATCATTTGGCATCTGCTTTCAAGCAGATTACGAATACAGATCTTCAAACTCATCTCAAAGGAACTTCTCTCATACTCAAAGCTATCTTTGAAGAGATTGTTGACGTCAAGAACTCGAATGCCAAGAGTGTTGCTGCTATCGTTGAGGATCATGCTAAGTCTGTGGCTCGTCAATCCAGAAACTTTGCTTTTGTTCACAAAGATCATGTCTCCCTTGAACAAAGGATTGCAGTCTTGGAGAAAAAGGCTGACCCTATGGATGCAAAGCTGGACTTACTTATCTCTGCTCTTGTTCCTGATGCTGGTACTGATGCCAAAAAGGGGGAGAAAGTAGTGTCAACCAAATGCTCTCCGGAGTTAGTGGTTCAGAGAAAAGATGATGCTCCTGATGGAGGCTCTAGTCAGAAAAAGGCAACCACGGATGCTGTTACTGGTTCACGAATCTTTATGACCAAACAAGGTCAGAAACATCAGTCAACTCAAGTCTCTGGGTCTGGGTTAAGAATGCATTCTCAAGATATTATAGTGACAACTGCTGAGCAGGCAAAGAAGTTTCATCAAACTGTGAATATTGATGGAACATAATATATTGTGCACTATAAAGATCCTAGACTTGAAGCATTTGATGAGCAACAAGCAAGGAGACTTCTTCATGAAATGTACCCTGATGAGGATGTAGAAGCAATGGTTGATGCTCAAAGGCTAGAGTATGAGATGTTAAAATCTCAGAAAGAATCTGTCATGAGTGGAAAGAGAGGGAACATGACTAAAGGTAAAGGCCATGGTAGAGGAAGAGGAAGAACTACCAAGTTGATCACAGAACCTCAAAAAGGTATTATGATTACAGAAGGGTCAAATCCTAGTGCAAAAATCTCATCTAAGCTACCCACCATTTCTGTGAATGAAAAGGGAAAGAAAGTTCTTGAAGGATCCTCTCAAATGATATCTACTAAACAAAGTTCTGCAGAACCACATGAGGAAGAAGAAAAGGAAGATGATATTTCGTTGGTTAAAAGAAGAAGTAGAAGAAAATAAGATTCAAAGACTGATAGGCATATATTCTTTGTAAAGACTTCGTTGAATGTAGAAGCAGCTAAGAAAGCAGAGAAAGATTATTTTAAATCTTTGCAACAACACAGTTTTACAAAATCTGGAGTTATGCTGCAAGAATATATGAGGAAGAAGGAAGATGCTGCTAGGAGCTCAAGGAGTGTCTATGGTTTCAAGAAGCATAAAGGTTACAAGGGAAAAGACTATAATGTCAGGGAAGATAAATCTAATCTTCACATCAATGAAATATTCAAGTCAAGTGGATATCTCAAAAATCTTTCTGACATTTCTAGTACTTGTGAACCTGGAAGATTCAAAAGATCTTATGCAGAATTTGCGAAAAAGAAGAATGAATGTCGAAGTACAGGAACTCATGGAGGGATCAGACATCCTGATGGAGAAATAACTCCTCAGGTAGCATCATATGATCAAGCATGTTTAACAAAAAATTTGAGTGACAAGTTGACTCAAAGGCATCTTGACAAACTGATATCTGTTCAAATGGTTTATGATGGAAATCTGCCTCAAGAAAAATTGGTGTATTTTCTCAAGGATGGAACTACATTTGTATTGACAGCTTTGGACATCTCAATGAAGAATCTGGAAGTGTTGAGATATGTGTTATATCTGTTTGTTCCTAAAGATGATCTATGTGTCAAGTGGAGAAAGAAGATCCAGTCCAGTATTGATTTACAATTGATAGCACTAAATTCTAAGAATACTGGATATATTCCTAAGTACATCGACATGGAAGGACGTGAAGTAGAGATGAAGAAGAGTAGTGCGTTCATTGAAACATCTCTAGGTATCACACATTTGACCTTTAGTCTTGACAGTGAGAGATTCAAATGTATATACCTGGATGAAAGGATGCTGAAAAGTTCTATTGAAGATTTGAGAGCAGCTATCTATCAGACAGACAAGGATAATGAAAATTTGAAGAAGCTGAGAAGAAAAATGATTGACTTGTTGTTGAAAGAAGAAGATGAGTTGATGAAAAAGTTTCTTCAGAGAAATCGAGGGTTCATAAAAGTGTCTGATTTTGAAAAATATCTAAGGCAAAATCCTCATATTTATCCTACGAGCATTTGATGGAAGTTTTGGCATCATTAAATCAAGAGAATTTATGCTTTATTTCAGAAAGTATAAATTGGGGGAGATTGTTGGATAATGTTGATTTAATGAGTGCTTCAGGATCGGGTAGCATCATTACCTACATCATCAAAAGCTGACGACTGATGATGTCATCATCAGTAGCTGGTCAAGTCAGGAGTTATGGTGATTGATATTGTTCCATGATTTCAGGAAATGATTGATTTGCCGAGATATGTATCACCGCAGCTGTTACAGAAGATAAGCGACAAGGAGATCAATCTAATTAAATAGAGATTATCTTTTGTAACAGAATGTGTAGCTGTGTATGTATATAAACACAGAATAGGTTTTACGATTGTAACAACTTACACGAGTATTTTGTAAACCTAGAAGCTCTTAAGAACTCATAGTTTCTTGAGAGAGTTTGTATCAGTTTTTATAAAGATTAATAAAAGCTGGTATTGATTGTTTTACATATCTGTTTAGTCGATTATTTAGTACGATTATATTCAACCCCCCTTTATAATCGATATCTACTGGGCAACAAGCTTCACATTTAAAATCAGAAATAGAAGCACTAGCATTATAACCAGATAAATGTTGAAATTTATTTACAGACATATGACCAATTCTAGCATGAAACACATCAAAAGGAACTGAATACTGTTTTATAGAACTATGAAAACAATTTAAAGAAACTAATGAAGCAGAAGAAACACAATGATTGACTGGAATATGAGAAGAAGGCACATCTGACAAGAGTTTGTATAAACCCCCATGCCTGATGCCAACAGCTTTGATATTAGAGAAAGGGTCCTGGAAAGAACATGAATTAGATTGGAAATTAGCCAACAATTGATGTTGATCAAGAAGTCTGGCAACATAAAGCAAGTTATGCTTGAACTCAGGAATATAAAACACATTGGACAATGTAAGATGAGAATTTAGAATTACTGATCCAGTAGTATGAACATATTTAAGACTACCATCGGGTAAAACAATCTGCAAAGGAGACTCAAGCTTATGAACTTCAAAAAAAACATCTAAAGTAGTTGCCATATGATCACTTGCCCCAGTATCAATTATCCATACATGTTTATCACTTGAAAATTGTGCATTAGATGCAGGAAAGGCAGAAATAGTACCTGCAAATTTGATTGCAGATGTTGACTCAGAAGAAGAACCTTGATACTGAGAAGAATTCATGAACTTAAGAAACTCTTTGCATAGATGAACATTATTATCATCTGTAGACATCTGACTTGTAGAATTGTCCTGCGTCATAGTAAGATCCAAAGGAGATTCCACTGGCAAGGATTCCTGGACATTAGTAACAAATCTAGAATTAGCAGATCTGGAAGAATTAGTTGAAGTCTTCCCTTTGTACCAGTCAGGATAACCAATCAGCTTAAAACATTGATCCTTCATATAACCTTTCATTTTGCAAAAATCATAAAACCTATCAAATTTATTCTTCATAGGATCCTTGTATAACTCTGTTGTGACCAATTCGGAACAGGCTTAGCACTAAAAGAAGTATTGTGAACACTCAGTAAAGCACTCATTTCTATAGCCTGAGAATTAACAATAGAATTATGTCTCTCTATTTGCTGAATCATATGATACACCTTATTAACAGTAGGAAGTGGATCCATACTGAGAATATTAATCTTTGCTTGATCATGTGACTTATTCAAGCCAGCAACAAATTGAATCAATTTCCTCAACTGATCTGCATCAGTAATCTTCTTAACAAAACCACAAGAACATTTGATCAATGTGCCACAAGAACAATCAGGTAATGGCTCAAGAATTTGCAACTGATCATAAACCGTCTTCAATTTGTTATAATACGCAACAACTGAATCATCATTCTGAACAATAGACATTAAAGACTTATGTATCTCATAAAGTTGTGGAGCATTCGAATGACCATACCTCTCTTGAATTTCAAGCCAGAGATCTCTTGCAGAAGGAGTAAAAATAAAACTCTCAGAAATAGCCTTATCAATCGAATACAATAACCATCCTGTAATCATATAATCATTTCGTATCCACTTTTGAAGATCAGGAGAATCATCAGCCAGTCGGGATAAAGTTCCATCAATGAACCCTTTCTTGTTCTTAGCTCCAAGAGCTAATTGAACACTACGACTCCAATTCACATAGTTATTTCCAGAAAAAATAATCTGACCTAACTACGCATTCGAATTATCACTCGAAGAGAGAAAATACGGATCATTATAGTTAATCACAACATTAGTGCCTAAATTCACATTCTGTGAATTTAAATTTTGTGAATTTGAAGCATTTGTAATATTATGAGCAGTATGATCCATAACTGTTTGATCAATTGCTTAAACAAAAACAGAGAAAAGCAAAACGAAATACACAGTTTCGTAGATATGAGAAGATTCGTAGATGAATCCGATATTGATGTAGATTCACAAAATAACAAGAAAAAAAACAAAGAAAACGAAGTTCAAACCAGTACTTTAATGGCGGAATCAAAGAACAAAAGCGAATCCTTGTCGCTCTTTGATGAAGATTATTTCATCTTTGATCATTGAAAGAAGAGAAAACCAATGTATTCCCAAAACCGTAACTTTACAAAATGAAGTTCTTAGACTATATACAAGAAACTATCCTCTTAGAATAACAAACTTTCCCGCTCTTGTAACTAACTCATATTGACCAACCATTGACTAAATCTATTTACAAATATTTACAATCAAACTATATTATATCTCCGTAGTATCTGATTCTGAAAACTGTGAATGCATAGTCTAGTTTCCGCAGAGTTGATATTACAATTATTGAGCTAGTTGGCAGTTATGTCAGTTATGTAGAATCCTATTTCTCTCCATACTGCAGAAGCCAAATATAAGCTTAAAACTCTCAGTTATCTGACAAATATTAATTAGTTCTGCGCAACTCATATAACGAAGAAGATTCGATGAATTTCTGCGTAAATAATGAAATTTGTACATATATGCATTTCTCTGCATGTGATGCATTGCATCATTGCATGGAGAATGATAGTTACAGAGCTATACAACTCCTGAGATGGTGTTGCAGGCTTTGCTCCATGTGCATTATATATGATGATCAAGAAACTACAACAACTCTCATAATTCTACATACACAAGACATATGTTCAAATCTCTCTTCCCTTATCTCTTGTTGATATGGAATGGGGCACACTTTTCGAAGCTCGATTTTGAACTCATGCATGATGCATTGCTGATAGACAGTATTTGGAAGCTACAGTCTAGAGTTAGATGAATCTACAGTTAGTTTAGTGTGTTTTGTTTTTATACATTGAAGGCTTCTAAAAATGAGGATATATGTCATTATTATTGTATCCCCACAACTATATTTGATTGGATTTCAGGAGTAGACGCTACGTAAATTAGTTGCGGCCTAGCTGGCTATAGCACTCACTGCACACTTAAGAACGAAAATGTTCTTCTTTGAGTTGCAACTCCAGAATACGATACCATACTATACAATACGATACAGTTAAATTACCGATTCTTCTAAAATCTCGAGTATTATGAGGAAGTTTTGTCCGATTAATAGTGAAATTTTATATAACAAATAGTTTAAGATGACAAAGAAAAGGAGAGAGAACAGAACGTACGGCCCCGAAGCTAGAAGATAATATATATAGTTCGAGTCGAGTCCGGGTATTAATTCGAGTCAAGTTTTTTTTCACGAGCCGAGCCGGTTTGTTTAATTAAACGAGTCTAATCTTCTGCCCGGACTCGGCTCGTTTAATTTCACGAGTCGAGTCGAGCCGAGCCGGCTCGTTTAGTTAAACGAGCCTATTTAAACGAGTCGGGCGAGCCGGCTCGTGTAAAATTACACTTAAACGAGCCTAATTTTCTGCCCGAACTCGGCTAGTTTAATTTCACGAATCGAGTCGAGCCGGCTCATTTAGTTAAACGAGCCAGATTTTATGTTCGAGCTCGGTTCGTTAACGAATTCAAATCGAGCCGAACCTTACTAAACAAGCCGAGCCGACTGACTCGAATTACAGACCTAATAATATACATTCAATTGGAGCACTAAATTCCTAGCTAGGTCCCCATTTTAATAATTCAAAGCCGTATCTTGAATTACATCTTTTTTCTTTGAAGATCCATTTAACAAAGTACAAGAAAGTAACAAACATCCGTAACCCTTCATCCGGTAGTGATGGAAAAGTTCGATCCTTTCAATTTATCTTTCTTTCTTTGGTCAACATCAAAAAACTTCTTTTTCCTTTTATTCATTGTTATGCTATGGACTGCAATATCTACCCTCACTTTTGGCAATACAACTTGTACCATATTCCAATATATAGAAAGAGCACTCGGAAGTGCATGTGGAGATATTCATTTGAAAGTACACCACTAGGATAGAATATATCAAAAAAGAGGTTATGTACTACTTATATATATTTATTAAAATAATCGATACGATTAATCGATTCAAACTCACTTGAGACATTCAATTGTGACGGTTGATTTTCATGTATAGATATGTAAAATTCTTTGAACTCTTATTCGATCATGTGATGGTTGATTTTTATGTATGAATATCTAAACTCGTTGAACTTTTATTCGATCCTGTGACAGTTAATTTTCATGTATGAATATGTAAAACTCGTTGAACTGTTATTCGATTCATGAATAGTCTAAATGTAGAATATACAATAAGAAAATTACTGGGCGTGGTTGGAAACTAGAGGAAACAATGATAGAATAGATTGATATTTGATTCGGAGAATAATGTAAGAAGATAAGGAATAAAATCGAGTTTAGTGTGTGACTGTCTCCTTAAAGCGTATTAGACTGTGCGAGCGAATTGCTTTCTAGGATAAAACGATTTGCAGTGAGGCTGTCGAAAAGCGTCACTCTCGACGAGCTTGAGACGAACAAGAGAACTATCACCGGAGAAAGAGAAGAGAGGATGTGTTTTCGAATGAATAATCCTAAGGCTATACACGAGTTTATTATATAGATTAGAAAAATTTGTGCGCTACACAATTACCTTAAATAATTAACCGCGTTAGTTAATTAAGTCGGTGGCAATTTTCTTAATTAATTAGTCACGCTAATTAATTGTGGCAGTGGCAAAAAATCCGAAGTTTAAAACGGAATTGATTTTACTAGATAACTCAAAATCAAACGGTTTTACTCGGGCCCAATTTCTGCTCCATTCGTGTCTGCAGGTCGCACACGCGGAAAGCCCGAAGGTTTGTGAAGCCACGAATTTCCCTTCGAAATCCCATGATTTGCACACATGCGCGCACGTAGGTGATGGAGCAACACATTACTAACACACTTGAACCATACACTTGCTATATAAAGCAATGAAAACATCTTTTTCATTTCAATGTAGGATATAAGGTTACAACTTCAATTTACACTTCCAAGAGAGCAACTTTGGATAATCATAACTTATTCATCCCTTAGTCGTTTTGAGTGTTTAAACATGCATTGAAAAGCTCTCACGGAAGAAAACACAATCCAAACATAACTTGTTACGAACACGCATATAGGACTTACTCAAATCAGAGTTCAAAATAACTCGACAATGTGAGGCTAAAACCCACATTTTCCAATAAAAATACTAGCTAACATACACACATATGTAGATGCATGTTGTCTCTAAATGTTTTGATTAGCTAGTGTCCATTATTGTGTCGCCAGTGTCCATTATGGTGTTATGTTCATAATGGAAATAGTTTTCCAAACTAAGACGAGATGGCCCTTGGTTCTTAGCATGTAACTTAAAGAAACCGACTCCAAACGAAGTGGAAGTGGAACTTACTAATTATTGACGATAGTGTTGTGGGGTTTTACGCTTTTAGCACCGCCCTAATGATCTTAATTCTATCGTATCCGTACAGTAGACTAGAAACGAATCTCAAATATCTCCGCTAAATTGACCTTTCCTAGCTATATATGTGCTTAGTATGGTATGTATTGGTTTTTAGCTTTTTACCCTATTTCCGACCAATCATGTTGGTTGGTTATGTTCGGCATAAAATGCAATAATCAACTTTCCACGGTCACATTTAAATTGGTTCGAATTCTCGACATTTCACGTACTTCTAAGCAGAAGTGTAGGTGTGTGTATGTGCTGTTCTGATTTTAATATAGTGGAGCCATGAGTATGGAAGGTTTTGTTTTCTGACTTTCTGACACCATGTGTGCTCCTGAAAGTTCAAAACACCACAAATCTTAACACTTCCACTACAATCTATAGCTTCTTCTCAAATCACTTCATCCTTTCTACTTCATAGACTTCTATACCATATTATCAAGTAAATGTGAGGGCTAAATTAATCCACGTTATGGTCAACTTCTGCTACCCTTTGATTAAAGTTCGTTCCACTACTTACCTTATCTTCCATGCACTAAAAAATAAATAAAAATAAAACTTACTATATATAAACAAGATGCCAGTCTATTTCACTTGCAAAACATGCCTTCTAGCTCAAACTCTCCCATGGATTGATCTATTTATAAACCATACTATTTATAGGTACATTACATAATGCCAAAGAGAGTAGAGGTCGAACAAGGGAGAAAAAGAGCTCCAAAGGGACACTTTGTGGTGTATGTAGGAAGTGAAATGACAAGGTTTGTTGTTCCTATATCTTACTTGAAGAATCCATTATTTCAACAGCTTCTACATAAGGCTGCAGAAGATTATGGATTCGATCAATCTCCTATCGTTCTTCCTTGCGATGAATCTTCCTTTCGGAGGCTTGTCGCCTCCTTGGCCAAGCGCTAGCAAGCTAGTCCGGGATTAATCTACATAAATATATGTAAATTCGAGCTATAGTAGTAGTATCTGCCGCATTTGAATAGTTTTTTCAGTCGAATATTGTAAGTAGTGTTGATGGTCGAAGTAATGAAAGGGAATGTTCCTGATCTTGTTATCAGCAAAAACAGGATTGACTGAAAGAGAAAAACTGTGTAGCTGCATGGGATATAGACCGATGGATGCATCATGCATGCATACTTGCATAGATAACATGCTAACCTTTTAGCTAGTTGGCTAAGGTGGCCGGAGTCGACAGATCAAACTATTCGAGTAAAAAGTTTAAATTCGACTCAATAATATTCAAATTCAACTCGAATCATTCAATACTTTATAGTATACTTGATTCGTTTTCTTGCAGAACTAAACGAGTTTCAAGTTTTCCAGTTTGAGCTTTTGTTAAAATTTACTCCACATAGCTCGGTAACTCGAGCTTAGCACATTTTTATCGTAAAACAAGTATCGAGTGAATTTTCTAAATTGTGTCCAACACGTTAATATTATGAGACTGCTTTATAAATAATAACATTTTTTGTAAGATAATAATACCTACAGAACAAATAAAGGTATAAACTTAGAACAAGGGTAAAAATAGATGTGATCCTGACATTAGAGTAAACTAAACTTGCATATAAACCAAAATCCGGCTCCATCGACCATTGTCAAAGTCCATCCTAGCGGGAGCAGGAAGGAAAAGGAAAATAAATTGCGATTAATATTAGGTTTTTACTGTAATTTTTCTAGTGCTGGCTTGATTATTTATTATTCGGCAACTTTTAGAATTTTAGAAACTAGTCTCAGAGTATATTAGGTTTGTTTTAAAATTTAAAATCATATAGTATTCTCTAGCCAGACTTATGTTTTCTCTAAAAATTAGCGAGAATTGATTCAATACCCAAACTTGTTCATGGGATTGCTATCCACAGTGGCGGTAGTACATCATCAGGCCATCCGGGACACCGTGTCTCTATGAGCTTTCTTAAAAAAAATACTCCGTCCCAAATCAACCCAACTTTGACCAAATATAATTACATATTTAATATAAATAATAAAAATAATAAAAATTATATCACTAGAAAATATATTTAATTTATAATTACATATTTAATATAAATAATAAAAATTATATCACTAGAAAATATATTTAATTTAATTTAATATGTATTTTTCAAAAAATTTAAATTATAAAAGAATAATATGTAAATGTTGATCAAAGTTGGGTCAATTTAATCACAAAAAATCAAGACAAAAAATTTGAAACAGAAGAAGTACTTACAGTTTTTATGGTCTCACATATGTTTGTAATAGGTGCCCTCATGTTTTGTCATCTAGGCTCTACTGTATATCACTTCTAACATATTGCTTCTTTATGTGTGTTTATCTTCGTCCCTCCAATATTAGCTACTGCACCAGTTCGAATAAACGAGGCTAAAATTGCATGTATTTTCAAGATTTATTTTGTTAAAATTATTTAAAAAAAATTATAGTGCCCCCCGTATACTTTCGCTCATGACTCCGCCATTGGCCATCCAGTATCCGGGGACTTCCACCTCAACATATTTACTTGCACCAACGATCATTGTTAACGGAGGAATTTGGCATTAACAAAGTTTAAGGTTTGTCGCCGGAATCAAGATCTACAATGGTGGTTCTTCGTCGGAGTATGGTGATTGTGTGTAATTGGTGGCTGAAGTTGCTTAGGGTTAGCGGTGGCCGCCTTAGAGCTCTCAGCTTCCAACCCCTCACAATGTGCCTACGCACCCCTATTTATAGGAGATCAAGCCAACGTAGTTCTTAGAGAACAAGTAACCTACATGGGATTGGTTTCTGATTTCCGAGACCCATTACGAGACTTGCACCGCCTTTTGAAATTAGACTTCGACTCCCTTTAGGAATATCTAACGATGAGGCCTAGTCACAAAGGCTCAAGGCTCGTCTATGATTTCAGGACTTCACGGATAAAGAAACTTCCCCCCTTGAGGACTAGTCATATCTGTTACCAGCTATTTCCTTATTCCATAGACATGCGGGTATAGCCATGACTTACCTCAAATGTCGGATGTATCCTTGTACTTGTACCCCGAATGAGAAGCACCCACCAGATAGCAGGACAAGTGATCCCAAGCGTTTGGGTGCAAAGTGCAGGATTACTCCAAAGTTCTCCAATGAGAACGCACTCATTGAATGCAGGAATATAGATCCCAAAGAACACACCAAAGTTCACCACACATCCCCAATGAGGACGCACCCATTGAATATAGGAGGAGGCCTTCAGTACACATGCATACCCCTGGAGACTTTCAATTACGGACATCCCCCTCCTAGGGCACATCCTAGGAAGGAATTCTTCAATCATCAGGCAAACCCCTGGAGGACTTCAACCACGAACATCCCTCCTCGATGACACATCCTAAGGGAGAAGTCTTCAATATATAATATGCCAATACTAAGCCAATAGAACCATCCTTCATTGTCAAGTTGTCGGCCCATACCAAGAGTAGGCGTCCTCAAGGGTTGGACGGCCTTAGGGCGCGCATTTCCCCCTATGAGGACAACCCCTAAGCATTTCTTGTGCCGATAGGAAGTAGTATTAATGGGTCAACTAATGAAAAAGGGCATGTTCCGATTCTTATTATAAGTGAAACTGAATTGACTAAAAGAGAAAAACTGTATTGTTGCATGGAGAAACTGTTGCATACCATACACTGCATGCTAATCACTTGGCTAGTTGGCTACGGTTCCGTAAATAGGCCAAATTTTTTGATTAAAGATTAAATTCGACTCGATTATATTCTAAATCGAACTCAAGTCATTCAAATACTTTATAATATTGGCTTCGTTGCTCTTACAAATCACATGTTTGAATTTTCGGTAATTTTCACTGCACATATCTCGGTAACTCGAGCTTATTAAATTTTTATCGGTTATTCCCATGCTAAATGAGACTAAGATATTGTAGAAGGAAGGGTTGAATACTATATCAACTTTTTCTTTCGAAACAGTTAATAAGTAGAGTAGTGTATGATGAACGTAAACTTAAAACAAATAAAAGAATAGTGATATAAGAAACACTTATAAATTTCAGGTGGATGTTTCTTTATAATCCACCTGAGAGGTTTTTGTTGTATTTCTTGAAAACTCTGTGTAGTTTGAAAAATTCACAGCTGCTTATACATAGAGTGAATTGCTCTTACCTTACAAAGATATTCTCTACAGACTAGAAAAAATAATTCTATTGAAAGATTACAACTTGCTCTCTCTCTCTCTCTCTCTCTCTCTCTCTCTCTCTCTCTCTCTCTCTCTCTTTCTCTCTCTCTCTCTCTCTCTCTCTTATATATGTTATACATACAGTATACTACTAGATGTAATAAACAATAGAGTAATGCTAGAGGTACCGAATTGGGTACCGAATTTTGGTACCAAATGATGTGACATCGGTGATGTGGAAGTTTGGGATGATTTTATTGGGATAATTAATGTGAATGTAGAGGGGTCCACTATTATTAATTAAGTTGTAGCCAATAAGAACATAACATGTGGCATTTGGGATCCAATTTGGTACCCCTAGCATTACTCTAAACAATATACATAAAATGGAAAAATACATTTTTAATAAAGTTTGTCACATGCTCATCCTTAAAACTTCACCATTTCAGGAAATGTCTTGAACGTCTTTGCTTGTAAACTTGGTAGTTCCAGAAATGCTTTAAGTATGTGCACGCTGTTGTTTTCAAGAAATGACTGAGTTCGTGAATTGACTTAGTTTTCAAGCCCGATGTGATATCTTTATAAAGAGGCCTTTTGTTTGAATTTGTCATGTTTGAACTGTCATGTTGCTGTCAAGTAAGATATGATAGTAACTTGTCAGTCAAATAGGTCTTCGCACTTGTTGAGTTATTCTTGGATGAAACAATTTGGAAAACAATCTTTTGGGTTACCTTTTTCAACTCTTATTAAGCCTTGAACCTGGGTTGATGGTGATTGATTTCACAGTCACTTGTAAGAATTTGAACCTTCAAATATTTACAATTTGGCTTCCTATTCTTTACATCTTCTGTGTCTTCGATCACTATCAGTCAGTCACGGGTGTGTAGTATGATTTTGAGCTTATCCTTCATTCGATATGTTCATTAGAGAACTCGACATCCACTCTTATCTTGAGTATTTCATGAATCCATGGATTGAAGACTTCTCGATAGAGTAAATCCTGGGTTTCTCGAATTACTTCTCGAATCCTAAGACCGAGTTCTCGAACTGATATTCCTTGACTCCTCGAATGAATGAATTCAGGACATCTCAAATAAGTCATTTTGAGGACTTCTCGAATGTGTGAATTCTGGACTTCTCGATTCAGTCATTTCATGGACTTATCGATTAAGTCGTTTTATGGACTTCTCGATTAGACAGTTTCCCTGACTTCACGAATAGACCATTTTCTTGACTTCTCGAATATGAATTCTCGACATCTCGAATTTACATTTATTAGCTTCTCGAACCCATACTTCTCGAATCACCTACTTGAGTTATTTTGCATAAATTCTATTTGATTGTTAATAGCTCAACTTAAGAATCACATAGCTTGTTGCAGAATAAATTCTCAGTTACTTAGCAAAATACCATCCTTTATAGAATACAACTTGAATTATGGATAGTTAAATGAATCTTAACCAACTTCCTGACTAATGGCTACTTCAAAACTAACTCCCATCAATCAGTTGTAGTCCTTGATAAAATTCTTGCCTTAAGCTATTTGATATGATCAGCTCTAAACATGTAGATCCTAACATTATCAAACACAATATGTTACATTTTTATAACTAGCTGTGTAGGAACTCGAACACAAAAATGTTGACACGACAAACAACAAAACAATGTAAAAATATAAGAGGATTTTTATTCCAGGCATGTTCATTCATTATTAGTTCGTTTATATTACATAAAATCAGAAATATTTTTCTTCACAATGTGGTCAAATAAGACTACTATGTTATGTTATAATTTTCAAAAGTTCTATAAGATTAGGGAAAAAAACAAGTATCCAGTGAATTACCTAACAAAATTATGTCCAACAACCAACACGTTAATTTCATGAGACTGTTATATAATAATAACATTGTAATATGACAATCATACTTAAATATAAAAGATTAAAATAAATATCTAGAAGCAGGTGAAATAGACTTGATCTAGACATTGGAGTAAACTAAACGTACAAATCCCAAATAGACAAAAATCCGGTTAACGTTGTTGAAGTTACTAGTTGCATATTGTTTGTCTTTTTCAGTAATTTGATCACAATTGTTAGAAAAATATAAATAATAATTATAAAATAAATTATTTAGATATTTATTATCGTAAACTTATGAAATTTTAAAAATTATTCGCAAAGTTAATATTAGGTTTGTTTGAACATTAGAAACATTTCTCTATCTAAGCTTAAATTATCTACAAATTAATGTCTAAACCTTAAATTATTATAAAGACACATACTAATACTACTAAGTAAAGGTCAGGTTTACGAGGTTTTACGAGATGCGTGTACTAAAAAATTGTTGTATCTTTAACCAAATATACGATGAGAAAACATAGTTTATTAAGATCAAATCAAATAATAATACATAAAGCATGACTAGACATATATATTAGCTATGTGATGAACGTATACAACGATTCTGCTGATATTTTCTTCAGATAAGTCATAGCTCATAAGTCATAACCTTCTTCCTGTAACTAGCTAGTTGTGGACAAAACTTAGTTCTAATTGTGGACCTCTTCATTTCCGACATTAGTTCCGGCTGTGAACCTATATTGACAAATTTTATCGATTCCGATTGCAAATCAATCTCAAAATACAGATGCTCGTAACCCTTTTTAATGCAACTCTCGCAATAATTTATGACAAAAGCAAAATAGAACTTCACGATCGTTAATCACCGACCTCGTAAACTTCACACAAAAATAAGCAAAACAATAAAAGCACAATGATGAAACTCAAAAAGCAAGATCACAATCTAGAAAATTCATAAATCATATTTGATATACATATTTCTGATCATTTCAACTTCGAAAGCTCTCAACTTTATATACATACTTGATCATTTCTATCAAATATCAAGCAAAACTAAACTCTCCACAAAAGGTTGAATGAGAAAAGGTGGAGTAGAAATACTATTTTCATGAGTCAAAGAAACATTTGGTTCATGGTTATCAAAATTATATGAAATGAATTTAAATGATCTACTAGGATGTATGGGTTCCCCATCTGTTCCTTACACCCAAGATTTTCATCCAAACATTCTTTACTTACACTAACCGTCATCTTCTTCTCCCAAGTAAACTCGTTCATCAGATTTACTTCCAATACCCGCATGTCAAAACAACTTAAATTCATTTACTCAACAAAATAAGTAATAGACTGACGAAATGGATGGATAATACGATAAACACAATTACTTAAAAGCTGATCGGGCAAAAATATTTCACGCACAATATCAGACTTAGTGTCAAAGTACAAAAGTACATTTTCATCCTTCATACGATACCCGACCCAAAATGCTACACCATTAACAAAACCGACATCTCGATCCATGATACTACGAATACAAACATTGTCCTCAATTATTCTCTTCCATGAATTATTATTTTGCCTATAAAGGCCAATGTTGACTAAGTTGGTCTCATAAGGAGTCCTGTTGAATGAGTCACTAAGGTTCACAACTCAAATTTTTTTTTTTTGACAATATTATTAGCTCATTTATATTGAGAAATTTCCAAATAAAATTAAAATTTTCTGGTTCAGTAATATTTGTGTAAATTTTCATGATGAAAAGTTATAGTTGAAATATTTATACTGGAAGTTTGCTTACAAGATTTGTAGTTAAAATATGTTTCGATTTTTGCAAAATTTTTTAAAACGACAAATTTTGCATGAATTTTATGATAGAATATGCATGTTATAAAATAAACTAATTTTGCCCAAAAATGTTGATTTCATGATATTGTTGTATAAAAAATCATTTTTGATGAATTATACTCGCTGAAAAAAAAAAGGTTAGCAGCATAGACACAGACTTTCAAATTAGAGAAAAAAAGACACGATTAAGATGTTAGATTAAACTAAATATTAAAAAAAATGTCGACAATGAACTCATTACTCTTAGGATCATATCATTGTCCACCTACATTCGCAGAGAATCTATAAATATAACATCAAGATTTATCTTCTTTTAAATCCAAAAGATGTTCAACATTTTTTTGATTTCATTTTAAAGTATTTATAACAACAACTAAAACAATATCGTCAACTAAAACACACTAGACTTATCAAATTAGTGTTTGTGAAAAATAATAATAATTTTTTGCAACAGTATCAAGAGCGGAATGAGACCAAAATGATAACATCGTCTATAAAACCAAAAAAGATAAAACCCCACACACATATATAGTCCATCTAAAGTGAAGAGTTTGTAGATCGTTGTCTAATCTCTGATTTGTTGTAACTCTGATCTTACTCCCTTGTGAAGTTGGGGAAATAATATGAGGTGTCGTCTCTTCCTTTTCTAAAATACTTAAAACTAGCAAAAAAAACAGTGAAGAAGTGAATGATCGGGGGCATAATTCTCTAAAATCCAAATAAGAGGATTCTTGACACACGTCTGTTGTGATTACTGATTAGAATTACAGTCAAGAAAAAATCATGATTGACGCGCGGATTAAACTATAACATGAGATAAGCCGATTTTGATTTGTAATTGAAATTCGGGAGTGAAAATTGATTGATTTATTAACGTTAGAGGTTTTCTGATATGAAATAATACACACGTCTAAATATTCCAGTCATCTAGATTTCGAATTTCAGTTTTAAGCATAATCCACCTAGGAATTTTCTAGCACAGGTAAAGAGTTCTTATGGACTGAGATTAAACGAAACCCTATAACGACTCCGAAAAACGCTTGTACAGTATTAATATTTGATAATATTTGAGATCTATGATATGTGAATATTGTGTGAAAGGTGGATATTTGAAAATGTGTTGATTAAATGTTTACTTGGTGAATGGCATGAATTAAAATATATGTGTATGCTTTTAAATTGCATTTTATATGAATTTCTTATTAAAAATCAAGTTTTTTTTACCTTCCAGAAATTTTATAAAATCATCGGAGATTCTTTTTATTGTAAAATCTTTCTCAAAACCTTTCTTTTATATTCTATTATTTTATAAAATTAGTGGAGGAATTTATTTTTGGCTTTAAGGATTTAAAAATGATTTTATGAGTTAAATGTCATTTATGTGATCTAAACTTTGAAAATTCATATTTAATTCCATTTTGATCATAAAAATATTTTAAAAATATGTGTGAGCTTGTAAATTTGTATTCTCTGTTTTAAAAATAAAATTTTGATTTTTAGATATTATTTTCATTTTATTTCGGATTTTAGAAATGCAATATATTGATTTTCTTCTATTAAAAACAGATTTTAGAATTGTTAAGTTACCAAACTGCCCTTGGGGGTTATAAAACCCTTGTCACCAGTTTTTTCTTCCCCATTTCTCACTTTGCAAGGCTCTCTCTCTTTGTTGTTCTCTCTCTCGACCATTCTTCTTTTCTGTAAAATCTTCATTTCTCTCTTTTCTCTCCACAATCGATTGTTGTATATATATACATATACATATACATATATATATATATATATATATATATATATGACTGTGCTTGTGTGTGAGTATATACGTGTGTATCAGTTTGCATGCAAAGGGGTTTTGTGCGAATTGATCCTAATTCAATCCCGAAACCTTTGTTTTGTGATGATTCTGTGATAAGTAGATTGTTTAGATGGTTATTGGTGAGGTTTGTGATGGAAACCCGATTTTCCGGGCACCTCCAAATCATGCCGCCGTCGGCAATGAGCTCCGGCGAGCCGACGGGGACGATGATGATACCTTTGAGTAAGATTCTTGTATTAATAATCGTAATTAGTTGAGTTTTTGGTTGCATGTAAAGGAATTGTATTGCATGTGTATATTTTCGATTTTTATCCATGAAATTGATTTGGGAATATGATTGTATTGGATGTTTGATGTGTAAGTTCAAGTTTTTAGTGATGGCGTAATGTTATTGTATTAAGTTTGGAAAATTTCAGATTGTTCATGCTTAGTAATCGATTTTAATTTGAAAGTTTAAGTTGGGTTTTGCTCGGATTTGAATTATAGTTAATATGTTAGTTAATTTCGGTATTGGGTGACTATATGTATATAGTTTGAGTATTTGTCAATAAGGTTTTGATTTTTGAGAATTGGGGCAGCCAAACCAAGAGGTGTTGAGTGTGGTTAATTGATGATTAGTTGTGTTAAGTCTTATGAAATAGGAATGTTAGTGTTTAAAAGTTATGTTGAAGAATGTTGAATTTCCAGAAACTGCATGTTCTGTTTTGATTGATTTCGATTGTTTGATACCTGTTTTAGACAGTAAATCTAGGAGGAGTTCATCATTTTCACAATAGCCTAAACCTACAGAATCTGTCTGAATTGGATGGCTCAGAGTTTGAACTGTCATTGTTCTAGTTGGAGTCTAGTTTGTGCACGCGTAAACCTTGTATTGATAGAGTTAACGAGTAAAGACTTATGCATGTTTTACTAAAAGTTGCGCAACAGGGATTTTCTGTGCTTCAGTACATACTTTAACCAACCTGTTCGTTTTTAGTCTAAATAAACTGTTCTGAAGTTCGAATTTTTATTCTGAGTTGGATTAGTAACCAGGAAGTAGCCTGTCAAATTTGGTATTTGTTTGATTATTTTTGGATTTATGATAAATGTTTTGGTAAAGTATGCGCAACAGAAATTTCAGCTTTTGAGATTGAATATATTATTTACAAAGGTGTTAAGGATATGGTTATCATTGATCAAGTTGATTTAAAGGAATACCAAGTGTGGTATGATTTGAAAGGTAGATTATATATTTATATATATATAAAAGGAGTATGTTATATGTACTTAAATGGCAATGTGCATCTATATGAGTTGTTGCCTATTACATGGTTGTAAATGTTATGTGATATAACTATTGTGTGTTTACGCGCTTAGGATGCGTTGGGTAGTTTAGAATAAAGATTAGCATTTTAGAGAGAGCATACTAAGATAGAATATATTCTTTTGTAGAGTCCAAGGAAGTGGAACTTAGAGATAAAGGAAAGACCAAGGTGGAGAACCAGTGATTTCTCATTACCCTTTTGCTACTTAAGGCAAGTAATTCTGACTTGTTTTCGCTTCTCAGTATCATTCTTTCATTTTGACAGATATAAATTGTTATCTTGCTTATATACCTTTAATTCTGAAAATACATCATGTTCATTGATAAACCTGATTTCTGTTCATATACCATGTTGTTCTGTATACCATACTTTGTTCAGTTTTCTTTCCTTAAACCATTATACCCTATTTATATCCATGTATTGAAACTTGATAACCTATGATTCTATAACCTGAATTTGATCCTCTACTTATGCATTCCTTTTATACCTGAAAGTGAATATATCTGAACCCTTATTCTAATACATTTACAGAACATACCCGATGACACATATTTCTTATATTCCATTTATAGAAACCCAGAATGATTCGATTGAACTTACCTGATTCCCAAAAGACTCTTTCTTATACAAACAGTATAGACACAACACCATGTCTTGTGAACCATATATATCTTTCTTGGACTTTTCTTCAAACTTTACCCTTATCCTTTGATTATACTTACATTTTGATGACTTTTGACCTGAGATTCTTTTACATAGATTTGAACTCGTACCTGTGAATCACACACTTACTTAAAATTGAAGATACATGAACTTTCACTTTGACTCTATACAAATACTTATCTTTTGATTTAAAAAGGATTTCTTTCATAAGGAAGGTTTTAAAAGAAAGTAAATTTCAAAGTTTAAATTCATTTAAATTCCGATTTATGGTTTCCACGGATTCCTAAAATTGGAGGCGTAAGAGGTCGAATGACGCCGGTCCAGCACTTTTAATTATAATACAATGACTAGGGATGGACTAGTCTAAAGGCCAATGTGTGCCTAATGGGACCCAATACAAGGACCAGAGGGACTGTGTGTCCGGTATGGGGACTTTACGTGGCTGATCACCCGTATTGTCCGGTGCGTTGTGAAAAATCTCCAAAATTACTTATTGCTTTTCTTGAAAACAGATATCTTGATGGAATTTCTGGAAACTAACAAGTGGAGGTTGTTCCTTGTAATGAGGACTTAAACTTTCATGTTTGGATCTAAGACATTTTCTTAGTGTAATCCATAAATAAATTGAGTTGAAATAGGTTGCTTGAAATGGGTTATGTGGGTTGGTTATATTGAAATAACTTGTATCACACATAGCATTGGTAATGAGAGGTTGGTGGTTTATATAGAAACATGTGCAAGAGTAGTGTACAACTACTAAGGCATGTGGGTGTGCATGGTGTTAGTATGTGCCTCGCGCACACACACACGCGCGCCGCCGCCGCTCGCCTCGCCCCGCCCCGCCACGACACGACTCGACTCGGGTCGAAGGGCGATTTGGGCGAATGTCTCGGCATCTCGCGTACGCGAGGCGACCTGGGCAAGGAATTTTATTACCTATTACCTGTTTATTTAATATTATTTATTGATTTAATTTAACAGTATCAGTATTTATTTGTAACAGCTAAACGAACTGGGTCATGATTTATATTAAATCCTGATGGACCTGTTCGTGGATTAAATCCTGATGGCTAGTGTCAGTATGTGGATCAAAACTACTGATCCTGATGGCCTGGGTCAAATCCTGATGATGGTCCAGTCCTGACGAAATCCTGATGGTCGGTCAAGTACTGATGCCACTCCTGACGGACATCAAATCCTGATGGCTTTACTTCAGTACTGATGATGATCAAATCCTGATGGACCAGGAAATCCTGACTGAGCTGTAACTGTTATTAAATCCTGATGACAACTGTTATGGTAATTAAATCAAAATATTTAGTATTAAATGTCATATCTTCAGTTACAATATTTGGTCTGTTTACGTTTATTTTGTATTTTTATATATAGATACAAAACATAACGTTTGACAGAGAGGGATATACGTAACTCTGAAAACCCTAGCAACTATTATCTTCTCTGTTTTCTCTCAACACATACAGAATACATAGTTCTTGGGCGAAGTGAGGTGCAGGTCGTTGTTGATCATTGCCATATCTGTGAGTGGATTGATCTGTGTTGTTTTATCCTGGGAGTGATATTGCTGCAACCCAACACAACGTAAGTGGGGCAATAATCTCTTCAAGAACAGTCAAGACTTCTCGTAGGCTTGGCGACTCAGCTGTTTTATTTGTCTATCAGTATTTGCTAAAGCTCCTGAGAGATAAGTGTTCTTTCTTATCTTATTATTTACAGGCTCTGATTATACTTTTGTTTTGACCTTTGTGTTTGTTTCGTTATTTGGTATTTTTGCCTGTTCTTGTTAATATAAAATATATATATAACTGCCCTATTGTTGCTGTGTAGTTAGTAATTATACCCAACAATCTTGAAGAGATTATTATTTCTGTGTTATATATTGTTAATTAACAAGATGGTTAACGGAACTGTAACTCCTGATGGTGCTAATACTTCTGGTTCTGGTGTAACTGTACCCACCATAGATTGGACCACGTACCGTTTCCCACAGCCTATTGATTTGTCAGGAATTCCTGATAAATTCGGTGGGGGTGTTGGTTTTTCTCGTTGGCAGAAAAAGATGAAACTGTGGCTTACGGTAAAGGGTCTATGGCCGGTGGTGCAGTATGAGAAACCGGTTATTGATCAGGAAAAGGCTGAAACTCTTAAGGCTTATGCCATGTGGGAGGAAAAAGATGGGGTGGCTAGGGCTGCTATACTGGCAGCTTTGGCGAACACTCTATTTGATGTTTATTCATCTGATTCTTTCACTGCTAAGCTCTTATGGGAAAAGCTGGACCAGACACACAATACTGACTCGCAAGGGTTGGAAAAGTATTCTGTGGCTAGGTTTCTTGATTTTAAACTGGTGGATACAAAATCCATGACCGAGCAGGCACATGAGTTTGAGATGTTGGTGCATGCTTTGAAGGAGTCCGGAATGGACCTTCCTGAAAAGTTTCAGGTTATGGCTGTGATTGAAAAGCTCCCTAAGTCTTGGGAAGAGTTTTCTCTCTCCCTGAAAAGACAGAAAGGAGAGATCACTTGGAAAAACCTGATGTTGGACATCTCTGTGCAGGAACAACACAAGTCCAAACAGGGACATGTGATGCCTGCTGAACATGGGAGTTCGAAGGTTAATGTAGTGACTGTTGGACAGAAAAGAAAGGTTGTCACTAAGAAGGATAACACTAAACCTAAAAATGACAAGAACAAGGCTAAGAAACCAAAGACAAACAAACCTTGTTGGTCTTGTGGACAGGTTGGTCATTGGAGCAAGGACTGTCCTGCAAAGAAAGCTAAGAAAGCTGTTGTGGGAGCACAAGCTAATACTGTGCTTGTAACCACTGATGGGCCTAAGGTTAACATGGTTGTTGGTGAGGTTGTTGCCTCTGGAACCAATGACGGGTATGTTACCTACAACCCTGTACTTCTTTCCACTTATCTGTCTCATGAATGGTTGATTGATACTAGAGCTAATGTACATATTTGTACTGATATTAGTTTATTTGTATCTTATCAACAGAGTCATGGAGTGACAGTGACGATGGGGAATGCTAGTGCTGCTCAAGTTCTTGGAATAGGAAACGTGGACCTGAAGTTTGCTTCTGGGCATGTTCTATCCCTCACTAGAGTGCACCATGTTCCTGATATTCGTAGAAATATTATAAGTGGAAGTTGTTTAGTTAAAAATGGTTTTGAACTTTCTTTGAAATGTAATAAAGTAGTTATTACACATACTGGTACATTCTTTGGCAAAGGTTATTTGTCTGATGGTTTATTTTTAATAAATGTTGAGCCTGTTTTGGGCAGTTTTATTAATGATAGTGTTGCACCTTCTGTTAATTGTGTTGAATCACCCGATTTATGGCATGCTAGACTTGGTCATTTAAATTTTGGTGCTCTAAAGAATATGATGAATTTAGAGTTGATTCCAAAGTATGCTATTGAAAAGAAATCTAAATGTCAAGTATGTGTGACTGCTAAACAAACTAGGAAACCCTTTCATAATGTTGTTAGGGATTCAAGTGTTTTAGATTTAGTACACACTGACATATGTGAATTTGGTGGCATGTTGACTAAGGATAATAAACGATATTTTATTACCTTTATAGATGATTGTAGTAGATACTGTTATGTTTATTTACTTAGACATAAGGATGAAGCACTAGAAAAATTCATTATGTTCAAAACTGAAGCTGAAACACAAACTGGTAAAGTACTTAAACGTTTGAGATCTGATAGAGGTGGTGAGTATACTAGTACCTTGTTTAATGAATTTTGCGCAAGCAATGGTATAGTTCATGAGGTGACTCCACCATACACACCTGAGTCTAATGGGGTGGCTGAACGAAAGAACAGAACTTTTAAAGATATGATTAACAGCATGCTTATTAATTCTGGGTTGCCTAAGTACATGTGGGGAGAATCTTTGAATACGGCTTGCCATATTCTGAATAGAGTTCCTCTGAAACATATGGACAAGACACCTTATGAATTATGGAAAAGTAGTAAGACAAGTTTAAAGTATCTTCGTGTGTGGGGGTGCCTTGCTAAGGTGCTTGTCCCTGAACACAAGAGAAAGAAACTAGGTCCGAAAACTGTTGATTGCATCTTTCTGGGCTATATTGAAACCACTACGGCTATGAGATTTTTAGTGTTAAAATCTGACATAGACGGTATAGTGGCAAACACTATAGTTGAGTTTCGTGATGCAACATTCTTTGAGGATGTGTTCCCTATGAAGACTGGCATACCTCAAGATATTTCTAATGATGATCCTACTCACACATCGAGTTCTATTCCTGATCATGTGGAAAAGATGACAAATGTGGGGGTAGATCCTGATAGTAGTTCTACTCCTGACGAAGTAGATGAACCTAGAAGGAGTAAGCGTGCAAAGGTAGTCAAGGACTTTGGAAGTGATTTTGTCACTTACAATGTCGAGGATGAACCTTTAACTTTCCGACAGGCCATGGATTCTTCGGAGTCAAGGCATTGGAAAGGTGCTGTAAAGAGTGAGATCGACTCTATTGTTTCTAACGGAACATGGGAGTTGGTTGACCTACATCCTGGGTGTACTACTATAGGATGTAAATGGATCTTCAAAAGGAAGATGAATCCTGATGGCTCAATAGATAAGTATAAGGCTAGGCTGGTAGCTAAGGGCTTTAGGCAAAAGGAAGGCATTGATTACTTTGACACATACTCTCCTGTTGCAAGGATGACAAAAATCTGAATGCTTATAGCATTGGCTTCTGTACATGGTCTTATCATCCATCAAATGGATGTAAAGACAGCTTTTCTTCATGGTGATCTTGAGGAAGAGATTTATATGGATCAGCCTGAGGGATTTGTTGCTTCGGGTAACGAGAGGAAAGTATGTAAGTTGATCAAGTCTATATATGGCTTAAAACAAGCTCCTAGAGACTGGCATAAAAATTTTGATGATACTGTTTTAGAATCAGAATTTGTAGTTAATGAAAGTGACAAGTGTGTCTACTATATGGTTAAAGGAAATGAATGTATTATCGTGTGCCTGTATGTGGATGATATATTATTGTTTCGAACCAATATTGAGATTATTAACGAGACAAAAAGTTTCTTGAAAAGGCACTTTGAAATGAAGGATATGGGTGAGGCTAGTGTGATTCTTGGGGTCAAGTTGACACAGTCAACTGATGGAATAACATTGTCACAATCTCATTATATAGAGAAATCTATACTTGAGAAGTATGGTTATTCAAATTGTAGAATCGCTAGTACACCGTACGATCCTAAAGTTGCCCTAGTCAAGAATAGTTCAGGAATTCCTGTGTCTCAGTTAAGGTATTCTCAGATTATTGGGAGTTTGCAATATCTTGCTAATGTGACTAGACCAGACATATCTTATTCCGTGTCTAAGTTAGCTAGATATACTGTACAAGCTGTCCGAACAAGACTCATTGGGAGGCGCTAGATAGAGTTCATAGATATCTTAAGGGAACTATTTCCCTTGGTTTGCATTATCGAAGATTCCCTGGAGTACTCGAGGGATACAGTGATGCAAGTTGGATAGCTAAGAAATCTGGTACCAATGGAGTGACTGGATATTTGTTTACCCTAGCAGGTGGAGCAATATCCTGGAAGTCTACTAGACAGACTTTGATAACTCGGTCTACGTTTGAGGCTGAGTTGTGTGCACTAGATGCCACGGGGACGGAGGCTGAATGGTTGCATGGACTTATGTCAGTGTTACCTGTAGTAAGCAGACCGCTTTCAGCCATTGCTGTTCATTGTGATAGCCGTACAACTATCGACAAGATCAGTAGTGAAAAGTATAATGCTAAAACAAAGAGACACATCCAAGTTAGACTTAAGTCTATAAGGGGTCTTGTGTCTGAAAGGATTATTGTTGTAGAGTTCATTGGAACTCAGGATAATATAGCTGATCCTTTGACTAAAGGACTTGAGGATGCAGTAGTCCTTAAGTCTAGGTTGGGGATGGGACTGATAGCCCATAATGATTCATCAGCAGCGGGAACCCAATACACCTGAGAGGAGATCCCTTGAAGTGTATTCAATGTGGTAATAACAAGCTGTGAGGGTGAGTTGGTAGTACCTTTACTATATTCCTTGATACTTACGTATCTGTGTCTATCCCCTGTAAACCTAAAAGGTACTGTTACTGCCAGTATAGCAAGAGTTAGTTTGAACTCTGAATGGGGTCAAGTCATTTGACGAGATGATCACAGTACATCTCTGGAGATGCCCAGCTAAGCGAATGTAATTGTGTGGTCGCAATTAGAGGAAAGGGTTATTCCTTGAAGCATTCGACGAACAGGATCGAGACAGGACCGTTAACGTCTCAAAGCCGTAGATCAGCACCATAGCCTTTGATTTGTCGTCGTCTATGGAGTGTGGTTACACCAAACGGATAAAGATTCAAGGTGAAACATTCCATCTAGATCCGGTAGCCATCGAAGTAGAGGACTTAGGAGGGTTCAAACCCGGAAGGGTACCGACTCTGAAAAACAAGTCATGATAAGGACCGATATGCATTTCTGTATGGATTTGTGGGGGATTGTTAGAAAATGGAAAGTTTGAGACATATTTTATATATGTTCTTGATAGAATTTCTGGAAACTAACAAGTGGAGGTTGTTCCTTGTAATGAGGACTTAAACTTTCATGTTTGGATCTAAGACATTTTCTTAGTGTAATCCATAAATAAATTGAGTTGAAATAGGTTGCTTGAAATGGGTTATGTGGGTTGGTTATATTGAAATAACTTGTATCCCACATAGCATTGGTAATGAGAGGTTGGTGGGTTTATATAGAAACATGTGCAAGAGTAGTGTACAACTACTAAGGCATGTGGGTGTGCATGGTGTTAGTATATGCCTCGCGCACACACACACACGCGCGCCGCCGCCGCTCGCCTCGCCTCGCCCCGCCCCGCCACGACACGACTCGACTCGGGTCGAAGGGCGATTTGGGCGAATGTCTCAGCGTCTCGCGTACGCGAGGCGACCTGGGCAAGAAATTTTATTACCTGTTTATTTAATATTATTTATTGATTTAATTTAACAGTATCAGTATTTATTTGTAACAGCTAAACGAACTGGGTCAGGATTTATATTAAATCCTGATGGACCTGTTCGTGGATTAAATCCTGATGGCTAGTGTCAGTATGTGGATCAAAACTACTGATCCTGATGGCCCGGGTCAAATCCTGATGATGGTCCAGTCCTGACGAAATCCTGATGGTCGGTCAAGTACTGATGCCACTCCTGACGGACATCAAATCCTGATGGCTTTACTTCAGTACTGATGATGATCAAATCCTGATGGACCAGGAAATCCTGACTGAGCTGTAACTGTTATTAAATCCTGATGACAACTGTTATGGTAATTAAATCAGAATATTTAGTATTAAATGTCATATCTTCAGTTACAATATTTGGTCTTTTACGTTTATTTTGTATTTTTATATATAGATACAAAACATAACGTTTGACAGAGAGGGATATACGTAACTCTGAAAACCCTAGCAACTATTATCTTCTCTGTTTTCTCTCAACACATACAGAATACATAGTTCTTGGGTGAAGTGAGGTGCAGGTCGCTGTTGATCATTGCCATATCTGTGAGTGGATTGATCTGTGTTGTTTTATCCTGGGAGTGATATTGTTGCAACCCAACACAGCGTAAGTGGGGCAATAATCTCTTCAAGAACAGTCAAGACTTCTCGTAGGCTTGGCGACTCAGCTGTTTTATTTATCTATCAGTATTTGCTAAAGCTCCTGAGAGATAAGTGTTCTTTCTTATCTTATTATTTACAGTCTCTGATTATACTTTTGTTTCGACCTTTGTGTTTGTTTCGTTATTTGGTATTTTTGCCTGTTCTTGTTAATATAAAATATATATATAACTGCCCTATTGTTGCTGTGTAGTTAGTAATTATACCCAACAAAGATGGTACACACATATTAGACAGCTAGGAAGTCTTCTTATACAGAACAACATATATATGAACAAAGAAGGTGTTTTGTCAAATGGAACAGAGAGCTTTTGAGACATGGTTGTAATAACTTTGGAGACTTATGTTATGTAATAATATGAATTAAATAGTTGATGCTTGTTTCATACCATTACCTGTTAAAGATCCAGGATAAAGTTGGGGTCGTGTCTGCATGTTTATATTATTATTCACGAGTTTATATGTATAGAGGTTGTAGTGACTCCCCAATCATGACCCCAATCATGACTCCCCAATCATGACCAAATGGATGAATGACAGGAAGAACACGCCATAGATCCCAAATTATCCAATCACAAGATTGTTTTCACATCATTCGTCTTAAACCCTACCCAAAATGCTACACCATTAACAAAAGCAACGTCTCGATTCTTAATTTTTTGAATAAAAATATTATCTTGAAATGTTTTCTTCCACGAATTATTGTTTAGACTATAAACACCAATGACGATCGAGTTGGGATTAAAGAAGTCAGCTAATTCACCGGTACTCGGAAAAGGTTTGACAATATGAACCACAACATAATCGTTAACTTCAGGTAAAAATCCAAAAGCTAAAGTTTCCCACTCAGCTCGCATAGTCTGTCCTACATTCGAAAGAGATGATTCCGGAAGAGTTTTAGATATTTTAATAATAGGATTCCACAGAGATATATATTGTGATCACTAACAAGACCACGAGACTATATAGCTGACACGCAAATTGAACCATGTGACAATGCAAACCAGGCATAGTAGGTCAAGCGATTAATATATCTAATTTTGTAATATTTTTCACATTGTAAATCATCGAAACGTGTACTTAATTCATTGTTGCAAGTATTCTGAAATCACAGATGTCTAGAAGGGTGATCATGGGTGGTAAATTTAATATGATTCAAGTGAAGGTTAATAAACATTCAAGTTTTTACGAGACCCTACCATGATATTTGAATGGAACTATAACGCAATATACATTTCACGGGCAGTCTTATGAGAATTTCAGCTAAGAGATCATTAGATAGCTCGTCAATCTTTTTCACTTGAGTGTCCCGGGAGGGAATCACCATTTGCTTTTGAGAAGGCTGCAGCAGCTTTGGTTTGTTAATCAAGGGATTTAAGTTTGTTGCCATGTATCTCGAATTCTGTTATGACTTAACATTTCATAGTGATCTTTAGTTACGAAACAAATAAAGGTATAAACGTAGACGTAGGTGAAAGGATGTGGTCTAGACATTAAAGTAAACTAAACATACAAAGCCCAGATTAAATAGACACAAGTACCGTATAAACAAAGTCTATTTTATGTACATATAATGTTTTATGTTCTTGATATATTGCACGGAGCCTTTTAATTATGCGTGTGCGTGAGTTTGCTATTAAAATAAATAGACGATTAAACTGTCTTACAAATATTTTAAGTTGATAGAATTACAAAAAAGTAAAAAAAAAGATTAAAATGATTCGGAAGCGTTGTCTTCTCCTTTATATAATATAAAAATAAAATTTAATAAAAAATTAATTTATTTTATGATACATTATTTATTACTTAACTAAATAGATTATATATAATCAATTATTTTTTCATCCAGTACAAATACTTATACTTTGATTAAACAAGATATGCCTTCTGTTAGGATCTTTGAATATTGATGTAAAAAAAAACAAGTTTCGTGTGAAATTTGTGACAAAATACGCATGTATATAAAAGATCAAAATTGTCCAAAAATGTTGGCCTCGTGATGCTGCTATATAAATTAAAAAATTCAAAGTGCGAGAATGGTATTCCACCGAAATAAGCTGAGGCTACGAATATATGTGCATTGCATTATCATATTTAAAACCAGCCAGAAATTAAGATTTTAGAGTAAGCTAAACATTTGATATTTCAAGTAGCAAGTGTGTGAGACTGTTCTCTCAAATTCCATAGTAAGATAATTATATATAAGTGATAGAATATATTTTTATATGAGATTTGGTCTCCAGTTATCGATGGATGTCAACCACCTGCCGCTATGTTTCATTGCGGGAGCTGATATGACTCTCGCTATGTTTCATTGTGGGATAATTGCTCCCGCTATGTTTTATTGCGGGATGTGGTTGGTATCCACGGTGGTTGTGGAAGAGCACCCTTTTTATATATATATATTAGATGATTTTATTCTCATATTTATTGTATTTTGTATTGATTTGGATATTTAATTAATAGATTTTAATGTTTTATTATATGATACAAATAATTCATAACTTGGAAGGATTTTGAGCGAAAAGAGCTATTTTGGAGTCAAAATAGAAGAAGATTCATATTAGTGGACTACACGTGCTGCAGAACACTGTTTGGGTTGTATCTTGAGTTCTAGAAATCCGTTTTTAATGATCTTATAGTCCACGCTAAGATTATTGAATTTTCTTTAATTTTAAGATGGTCCAGTAAGCAGAACCCGGTTGGAAAAGCCCAGAAACTGGAGACAATAGTCAGCTGTAAATTTTACATTTAAATCCTACTCAATTATGTATTTCTACTTGTATAATATTTAGAACATTAAAAAAATATTTTTATTATTAGTTTTATATAGGATCAGATATTATCATATTTATTATTAGTTTTAGTTAGAATACACACATACGCTACTTTACATTATGCCTAGGGTTTTTTCATTCATCTTTTTCATGGAATTCGTTTTGTTTAGATTGGATTCATCACTATTAATGTAAGTTTAAGGTATTTCTTATATTCTCTTGTTTATTATTGTATGTTTTATATGTCTTTATTCATTGCTTTTAATTTTAGTATTAGCGAGTAGTCGTTTCTAGGGCATAGAAAGGGGAAGCCATGTTTGCACTATAATCTTGGCATGATTTTCACAGTATTTCGATTGGTTGTGGTTAATTCTAATTGATTATGTTATTATGTTTGATTTGTATAATCGGTCGATATCATGAATTAAGTCTATGCGAATAGGAGTAATAGATCGAGAGATTTTACTACTAGAGGCACACATACGATTAGCAAAATTGAATTTGAGTGCGAGAGCATCATTGGATTTCTGAGAGCGTTAATACTCGAGAGAGATTAACTATTGTTTTAATTACCTGATTAATTAAATTACCAAAAGTGATTAATGTGTAAACATGTTTCGAGAGTGTTATTACTCGAGAGAGAATGACAAACTCTAGTTACGTGACTACTATAGTTGCTTTACTTTAGAAGCCAATTATCGTGTGAGCATGGTGGACCTGTTACCCTTTAGCTTCTTATAATTAGTGTTAATTTAGTTATAATTATTAGTTAGGTAAAACTCTATTAATCAATTTGTTCTTGAAACAATTTAGAATAATTGAATCAAAATCGATAGAACCTGTTTCCTTGTGGATTCAACTCGCTTGCCATTCTGTACTAACAATAGACACTGTGCACTTGCGGTATTATAATTTAACACATCAATGAGTGTTTCTTATGAACTAATTTGTATTATGGGAAGAACGCAACAGATACATTTTTTCTCATAAAATCAAAATTTGATTTTTTTAAATTAAATGTGGTCAAATAAAAGTATGGTGTTATGTAATGACTTTCAAAAATTATATAATAAAAGAAAACGAGATCGAGTGAATTTCCTAACAAAATAATGTCCAACACGTTAATTATATGAGAATGTTATATAAATAATAGAGTAACATTTTACTGGGATAATGATACTTAAGAGCAACTCCAAGAGTTGCTTGGCATACTCCTCACTAAAATTATTATTAAATAGGCTCTTAAGTCATTTAACATGTAAAAGTAAGTCTGGACTCCAATAATCCTCCTCTCTATGAGTTGTAAAAGGAGGGATCTGTTGTAAGCCTGTAACAAAAAGAGGGAAACGATGGATAGATTTTGGAGGGAAATCATATACTAATATAAAACTACTTTAGGAGACAATATATGCTCCTCGGTATTGAGGAGAGGTTTAGAGCTCTTAAGTTTTTAGGGAGAGATTAGGAGCCTGTTGGAGTTGATATTTGTATCAATTTCACTGTAATTTGACTTAGGAGACCAGATAGGGCGCCTCTTGCAGTTGCTCTAAATAATGAACGAATAGAGGTTAAAACTTAAAAATAGGTGAAATAGACTTTCAAGACATTAGAGTAACTAAACATCCAAATCATCAATAATAGACATAAAATCACAAATAAAATCGACCACCATTGAAGAAGTCTAGCTAAATAAGTCGGGGAAAAGTTAGTTACACCGATCGTTTCCTAAATATACTAGGTTCCCCAGAAGTTAATGTTGATGAAGGAGTCAATAAGGTTCATAGTTGAGAAAAAGCTTTGACAATATCATTAGCTCATTTATGTTGAGCAATATTTGTGTCGATTTTCGTGATGAAAATTTATATAGTTGAAATATTTATATTGTAAGTTTGCTTATAAGATTTGTAGTTCAAATACATTACGATTTTCTTCAAAATATTGTAAAACGACAAATTTTGCATGAATTTAATGATAGAATATGCATGCATGTTATATAAAAAAACAGATTGTGTTGATTTCATGATATTTCTGCATTAAAAAATTGATGAATAATACCCGCTAAATAAATAAAGGTTAGCAACATAGACCGAGACTTTCAAATTAGAGAAACAAAAAAGACATGATTAAGATGTTAGATTAAACTAAATATTTTAAAAAAATGTCAATGGTTATCTATTTGATTTTAGTCTCATATCGTTGTCCACCTACATTCGTGGAGAATCTACAAATATAATAGCTAGATTTCATTATTTATTAAATCCAAAAGATGTTCAGCAATTTTTTTTTAATTTCATTTAAAGTATTTACAACAAGGGCAATGCTACATACCCCGAATTGGATCTCGAATTTCTTCCTGAAAGACACATGACATGTTTTTATTCTAAGGATTCATATGTATGCATAATGAGCCCATCTCATTTATGATAGAGAAGCCAATAAAATATTGACACCTCATCGATCGGGAATGGTTTCGGAAATAATTTTGGGGACTATAACATTTTCCTTATAAAAATAATTAAAACAATATCGTTAATTAAAACACGCTAGACTTACCAAATTAGTGTTCATGGACACGATATTGTTGAGTGAGGATCAAGAGCCGAATGAGACCAGAATTATAACATCGTCTATAAACCAAAAAAGCTAAAACCCCACATACAAATATAGTCCATCTAAAGTGAAGAGCTTGTAGCTCGTTGTCTAACCTCTGATTCGTAACTGTGAATTTACTTGCTTGTGGAGTTGGGGTGATACCGTGAAGTGTCATCTCCTCTATTTCTAATATACTTAAAACTAGCAAAAAAAAATAGTGAATAGGTGAATGATCGGGGGCATAATTCTCTATTTCCAAATAGGAGGATTATTCACACACATCTGTTGTGATTACTGATTAAAAATTACAGTCAGAAAGCCCTATCAAGGCCTGCAATTAGAGAACTGTGATGCCAAGTGCCACCTCTGAAATTGAATAAAACCAAATATTACCACTACTCAATTAGCTTACACGAGCTAATACAATTCAATTTTGAAAACAAATGGAGGCAAAAATACATGCAATAAACATAGAACAACTACTGATTCAAGTACTTATAACTTGGGTATATCTAAATCAACTATAGAAACTAAACCCCTGTTGCCATCCAAATAGGATAAGCTCATCAAAATTTGTTGCGCTCTCACCATCAATTAAAAGCACGGCTAAAAGCCTAAGATGCGGCCTGATTCGTGCAGAAATCAAACAAAATTAATTTAAACTTTCTACAATAGGAATATATCTTACATATTCATGTACTTTAAACCATATTCACCAATGGAGTTCCGCAGAGTACTGTGACTTACACGAGCTGATACAATTCTATTTTTAAACAATCAAATGGAATCAAACATACATGCAATAAACATAGAACAACTACTGATTCAAATAGTTATAACTTAGGTATATATGCGCTAAATCAACTCTAGAAACAAGGCATGTCGCCAGCCTGACTTGTGCAAAAATAAAACAAAATTTATTTAGACTGTCTACAATGGGAATATATCTTACATATTCATGTACTTTAAACCATATTCACTAATGAAGTTTCACAGAGTACTGTAGTTGAAAGAAACGGATAGTTTATATCCGTTTAAGATCTGTTTGTTTTAGTGGCCATTCGTGATAAATTGGGCATCATCTATGAGGCCTCCATTTGTAAAATATACTACAATATTGTTACCTCACAACTGTACAATACAATATGTCACCAAAACATGTTGTCAAACTGAACAGCCTGATCCGGGAATTAATAAACAAAATAGAACTTCTGAATCTTTGATTAAGTAAAGATAAATGTTAATTGTAATATACATATTAAACCTAAGAGTCATACAAAAAATTATATACGGCATATAAGCGCAAAGAAGTAAAGAAAATATCTGCAACAAGACAATGTATTAGCCTAAGCAAATATGCATTTGTAACAAAGAATCAAGAATTTCTGCATAATGTTAAAGTGTACTAAGATGCTGAAGTAGTGATTGATTAAATTAACTAAAGAGTGACTGCAGAGTCTTGAACCTAACATATAAAAATAAGCAAAACTACAACGTTAAATTATGAAAATTATTTTAACGAAATCACAATCCAGAAAATTTATAAATCATTTGCCTTGTCATTTTCAGCATTAGGAATCCACATCCACTAAGAAGGCGTCCAACTTGACATTCCTTTTCAATTATTTCAATCAAATATTAAGCAAAACCAAACTCTCCAGGAAAGGTCGAATGACGTAAGGTGCTTGACTAAAACGTCCCCACAAATCCAAATAAGGAGTCCATCGATCCCATCAATTAACATCTTTACTTAAACTAACATGATAGGTCCATAATTTAATACATTTTTAATACCTATTTTATGTTTATTTTCGTAATTTTATTATTTAATAAATTGTTTTCTTTTGTTTTGTAGGAAAATAAATAAAATCAGATTTCAAACAGAAAAAGGTGAAAAAGGAATTGGGGAAATATTTCTACAATCCGATTTGTAGTCAAAGAGCCCAAGCCCGTTATTTTTCCTATATATATATATATCTCCCCTCTTGTATTTGACACACCTAGAATTTTAGCTATTTGTTTTCTCTGTTTTATGTTCTCCGAGCAGCACTTTAGTTGATTCCGACTTTTCTTTAACTGATCCATTCGTGGCCATTACATATTCTTTCCATGGAGTAGTTTATTTGGTTTATATTAATTAATTTGTTTCGTCCTATGTTTGTTTGTTTTGTCTTTGGTTTTATATTAATGTTAGCCTAGTTCTACTAATTCATTCATGTTATTTACGTACTATAAATTCAAGACTTTGTTAGTTTAGTTATTATAATAATTTGTGCTTTATTGTTTTATTGTTTTATTGCTTGGTGTCTTTAATAATCATGAGTAGCTAATTCTCTTGCCCTAGGATGAAGATGAAGTTAATTTGATTATTGTTGATATCTTCTCGTTCCTATTAATTGGTTCTCATGATTTTTCTTGGTGCTTAATTGGTCAATTGACAAAGTGATTTTGATTGATTATTGTTACTAGATTTATTTTTCATAGCCTATGCTTGCTCCATGAAGTTTTGATAGGTTATTGTTAGATAACAAGTTTCATAGTAAATGCTTGTCTCGTTAATTGATATATCTTATTTGTGAAGGAAAGAGAATTGATTTTAGGGAGAGTTGATATTAATTGTGATTGATTAATGGATTCGGATTTCTAGGTTTTCCTTATTTGATTTTAATTGTTAATTAGGTTAAACAAATCTCATCTCAAATCTTATTGTCTAGTTCGCCTGAGTTAATTGTTAGGGTTTCAAAAATTCATAGTCTCTGTGGATCGATCTGTGATTGCTACAACTAAACACTGTGCGCTTGCTGTTACATTATTTTTACACATCATAACAATCATCATCTTCTCCCAAGTAAATTCATTCATCGAATCGCCTTCCAATACCAATATGCCAAAATTTAAACCTCGCTCTTTAACAAAGTAAGCAATAGATTGACCAAACGGATGTATGATATGAGTGGCGTAATCTGGAATCCTGTAGCTATTTATCTAATCAGGAAAAAAGATTTCCCGCACTATATCCGTCTTTGTGTCAAAGCACATAATTATTTTCACATTCTCCGTTTTTAACCCTGCCCAAAATGCTACACCATTAACAAGCGCAATGTCTCGATTCATAATTTTTTGAATTAAAATATTATTTTGAATTGTTATTTTTTTTAGAATTACTGTTGAGACTATAAACACCATTGACGACTGAGTTGGGTTTACAGAATCCAGCTTCACCAGTGCTCGGAAAAGGTTTGACAATATGCACCACAACATAATCGTTAACTTCGGGTAAAAATCCAAAAGCTAAAACTTCCCACTCAGGTCGCATAGTCTGTCCTACTTTTGAAAGAGATGATTCCGAAAGAGTTTTAGATTTTTTAATAATAGGATTCCACGAATATATATTGTGATCACTAACAAGACCACAAGACCACGAGAAGATATAGCTGACGCGCAAATCAAACCATGTAACAATGTAAACCAGGTATAGTAGGTCAAGCGATTAATATATCGAATTTTGCAGTATTCTTCACATTGTAAATCATCGAAACGTATGCTTAATTCATTGTTGCAAGTATTCTGAAATAACAAATATCTAGAATGGTGATTATGGGTGGTAAATTTGATATGATTCAAGTGAAGGTTAATAAACATTCGAGTTTTTACGAGATCATACCATGATTTTTGAACGGATATGCAATGCAAGATATATTTCACGGGCAGTCTTACGAGAATTTCAGCTAAGAGATCAATAGATAATTCGTCAATTTTTTTCACTTGAGTGTCCCGGGAGGAGTGTCCCGGGAGGGAATCACCATTTACTTTTGAGAAGGGCTGCGGCGGCTTAGGTTTGTTAATCAAGTGTTTTAAGTTTGTTACCATATATCTCGAATTTTATTATAAGCATGGTTGTAGATTTCGGAAATCGGAACAAAACGGTTGAGTTATCGTATAGTGATTTATCGGCAAATCGGGGATTTATCGGAAGGATAAATCGGAACAAAAATCGGATAAATTGTAATATTTTAAATATATTTAATATATTAGCCTTATATATAATATAATAAACCATTTAAAAATAATTCATAGCGATATATCAGATTTCAAAAATCGAATCGGTCAAATATTTTTAAACGATAAATCGGCGATTTATCGGTGATTTATCGACGATTTTTGAAAAATCGAACGATTTTTAGAACATTGGTTATAAGCTATTATCCGAAACATTTATTTTTTGATATTTAAATAATAATATAGTATATTTATTAAATTATTTTAAGCTTATTCAGTGTTATGTGATCATTCAGATTTCATTTTATTTCTTCGTTGAGTAAATTGTTCAGTTTTTTATTAGATCTTGACAAATTAGTCTCGTTATTAGAAAAATAAAATAAAAGTTTATCATATTGTAATTTACATTACAAATACAAATACAGATATTCAAACTCCTTTTGCATAAATAAATAAAAGAAAGGCTCAATATGTCAGTGTTTGGGGTAAGAGAAGGGGCGATGAATCTGTTGTATGATTGGAGAAAGGCTCAGCAAGAAGGCAGGAGAAGTGCTTCAGCTACGAATACTAACTGTAGGAAATGGAGTAAACCAGAGCAGGGATGGATTAAAATTAATGTCGATGCTGCCATTTTTGAGGAAGGGAATAGCATTGGGTTGGGAGCAGTCATTAGAAATGATCAGGGCGAGTTTGTTAGAGCTCGTAGTCGGAGAATTGGGGTGCTATTACATCCGAGAGAGGCAGAAGCAATAAGTCTAAGAGAAGCATTATCTTGGGTGAAAGACTTGGGATATAAGAACTGTGTATTCGAAACGGATACGAAGCAATTAGCAGAGGCATGCAATGGTGTCCATGGAGAATCGTACTTTCACACAATAGTTCTGGATTGTGTTGATTTTTATAAGCACTTTGAAAACGTGCTAGTTAGTTTTGTTCATCGATCTGCGAATGTCGTGGCTCATAAATTAGCAAGAGCAACGAGTTCTATGTCAGATGTGCAGGAGTGGAGTATTACCCCTCCTGAGTTTGTTTTTCAGGATCTTGTATTTGACTCTATTTGATTAATGCAAGTGCTATTTTCTTCAAAAAATAAATAAAAGAAAATGAACTATCAAAACTGGGCCTGGACTAATATAACTTATTTTGGGTCAGTGAATTTTAAAGATATTGGGCCGAAATCTAAAATCAAATCAACGACACAAGAACGAGATTTATTCATATATAGAAATAAAAAATTGACAAGTCTACCAAATAATTTGATATTGGAAAATCTACAAAAAAATACCTAAATTTTTGAAATTATTTACAAAAATACGTTCTAGTTGCAAGTGAGGTTGAAATTGTTGCAAATTAGATTGCAAACCTGATTGCAACGGTTGCAAAAAAACATATTTTTATAAATAATTTTTACAACTACTTTTGAAAAAAAATCATTTGATATTGTGTTGCTAATAAAAATGACATGTGCAATGCATTCGATAAACAAATGTGGACTAAATCTATATAAGGATTTAATTTGTCATGAAAAAGACATTACGAAAAATACAAACGTGGGTAATTCTGTGTATATATACGGCGGAAATATATGTGTCAATGCTTCAACAAAAAGAGCAATTTGCTTTTACAATTCATTTGTTTCAAATGTGGCGTGTTATCTTGCTTAGTTTCTAAAACTTGCATCTGCCCCTCAAGTCACGGAATCAACTATACTTTTACTACTTTCTCCGTCCTACTGTACAGTTGACCAGTTTTTCTTATTTTAACTAAGTACATATTACTCCTATAAATTATTTATTTATTTATTTTAAAAATCTGAAAATTACGTATCAAAATAGATTAAATATACTTTTCAATTATATAATTTTTAATTTTTTCTCAAATACATGATATAATTTTTACATTTTTCTCAAATACATGAGATATATAAAATTTGGTCAAATTTTGATCAGTTTAACTGACAAGGGACATGTATAATGGAACAGAGAGTGTATTATAATAGAATTAAAAAAAATACGAAGGTAGGAAAATAGCGAAAGCTTATCTTTCATTAAATTTGATAGTTTCGGATCTAACTCATCAAAATTATATTTAAATATGAGAATAAGAATTCCGAGATTAACTTCATAATAATATATTCTGTTATCATCTTGCTCTTTGGAGTTGAAGTAATTTATTAAATTACTTCTTTGTAAAATTAATATAACTATAAAAAAATTATATTTTATTTTTGTAAAGTGATCAATTAGATGATTCTAACCATTTTAAAAATAATTTCATAAAATACATGCGACGAGTACTTATTTTGGAACGAAACAAGAATACTTATTTTGGAACTAAACAAGTATAACATTAAACAATCAAACGTGCTTAGAAGTCAAAATGCCATGCCCTATTATTCCTGTTTAAAAAATATATTTTTGGTCGTTCCGAAAATCGGTTGGAAAATTCGCAACGATATCTTTTGTAGGGCAAGTCGCATTTAATTTTGTAAATTAAGATAAGATTTCATCCAGCTCAGTTTTCAACTACTAATAACACTTCGTGGCAATGACAAGGATCGTCTAAATTCTAACGCCGTGTTCCCGAATTAAGTAAAAAAAAGAAAAGAATAGAAAATAAGATATTTTTTTTTCTCTCTAAATCTTTTTAAAAATGGGAAGAAGATTTTTGAGACAAATATATAAAGATTTTCTCTCCAAATCTTTAGGGATCTTTTCTTTTATTTCTAAAAAATTCCTTCGGGAACAAGTTGAAGAAATCAAATCTTTACAATTCTTTTCTTTTCTTTCAACAAAAAGTTTCTGGAACACAGTGTAAGAGCACCTCCGATAAACTAAAATCTCTTCAACTAAAATGTTACGTGACATGATATATATAAAATTTACGGATATTATGTAAAATTTTCACAACTTTAATAGTATAAAATTCTTAACAAAAAATTTAGTCAACCTCAACAGATTGATTATATTTGTTGAATATCTATGGACCTGTATTGAAATTACGCATCATCTATTATCATATTCAAATAATATATTCTATTTATATCAACTTGAAATAATAAAAATATACTATTTTTAAAATATAATCAACTATTATAGTCAATTCAGTTGAAGTACATTACCTTACATGTTTAAATTTGTTTACATAATCGGTATTTTATATTATTTTAACTAACAGAGTTCGAAATACAATTAATTAATCTAACACCCACATTCTTAAGCAACAATTAAATCACTAATTTAATTTAGCATAGCAACGAAATAAGCACAAAATTCTATGACGTATATTTCAACCTTTTTTGCTAATTGCGTATACATCAACTTGCAAGAACAAGCTGTCAATTTTTTTATGAACGGCGTGTTTCACAAGGTATTGTATGCGTGGATCAAGGTCCCTTTTTCTTTATTTTTTTCCTAATTGCGTGGATCAAGCTTTGAGACTGCATAAATTGAAGTTTGTTCATTTTGATCACAAAATTTGCATTTATCAAGCCAGCAAGGTTATAAATTTAGAAATCAGTTCTATTCTATTGCACTTTCAGAATTCAAACAGTCGATTAATTTTGTGAGTATATGTTTTATAGTTCTAATATTCAATCTTAATTGAGTAGTGTTACAGATCCCGAATTTATTCCCGAATAACACGTGTTGTATTTTCATTCGTAAAATTCATATTTATGCACGAGAGTTTTATCTAATTTAAGAGAGAATATTCAATAATATGATAAATCTCATCATTCGAGAACCGTTTTGAGAACGATTTTGGAACTCTAGCATTACTTATCTTAATTACTCGCTTAAGTCGATTAATCATCGTTTAGATTAATACGATCCTTACTAATTTCAATCCAGCTTTAATATTATTATAAATATTTTAAAATTTTTAAATCAGCCAATGGCGAACCCCTAAAGCAAACACAGACATACACAACTTCAACCACCACCTACAAAAGTAGCAGCTAAATAAGATTGAGGAGGACAACGTCAGAACGACGTCGTATGCTTCCCCGCGATTTTCTCGTGCTATCTCTTCTTCTTGTCCGTAACTACCTAGACGTTAGTGAAATATTCTGTCACCGGCTACTCCCGGTTGTCCTTACGTCACACTCACTGGAAAGGTTTGACTGTTGACTTTTCATACCGCAAAGAGGCAAGAGCTGGTTGGTTGGTGAGTGGTGACCCTAGAAATCATGCAAAGAGCAGTTACTCCGTTCCTATTAACCAACTGTCAAGTCTCATGCACGTTCACTAAATTATATCCTATATATAATTAATATAACGGAGTTTTTATGGTTTGGTCGTCAGAGATATAATAATTATTTTAAAAATAATATTATTAAATAATGGATTCAAAGTTTGATTCCTAACAAGTACCGCTAGTATTATATATACGAAAAAATATTTTTAGTGTATGTCCATAAACACATTTTAACTTAATATTATATATACGAAAAAGTCTTTCCAATGTATGTTCATAAACACATTCTAATAATTAGTAATTTTTTGTGAATTGCTTAATTTTAATTGGGTAATTTTTTTTGCAAACAGAAGGCAAATATGTCAACTAATCTCTTATTGTATGCCCATGAACAACCATAAGAGATTAATTGACAACACATTTTTTTGAAAAAATATTTGTATATTAGTTAAATAAAAAGTATGAAATAAAATGTGGATGGTATTTACATTTTCAATCATAAGATAAGTTTTTCACATTTCAAATTTTCATTTTTCTTCTTTTCATTCTATCCAACCCGACTGAATTTTATATTTCAAGTAATATGTAATTTCAGGATTATATATATTGTTATCTTTGTAGAAGAAGACGACGAACAGAAAAATAGATGTTCAGATTGTATTGAATAGAAAACTGTATTTACAATGAGTGTAAAGTAGTTCTATTTATACTAAAACTCAATGGAGGGAAAAATTGTTATTCCTATTCTAACTAACTCTGCCAGCTGGAATATCACTAAAACTAATAATTAAAATATAATATGACTAGTATTAACTAGTAGTCTCTAATGCTGAAGTAATAGTCTCAATATATATCGTAGCGTGAAATATAGATTATGAGATATATTTTAAAAATAAAATAAAGAAACAACTGAACATATATTAGTATATACCAAAATTGCAAAAATGGTATTTTTTTTTTAATTTTGATGACCGAGAGTATTTATAACAACTAGAATTTAGCTTGCGGAAAGTAGAGACATATATTTTTGAGTAGTGCTAGGCACCCAAAAAATTGTTCCCAAAATATTTACAAAATGATTTGGACGACACATGGGTTTTTTTAATTCGTGAACGCATATTTATGCACGCGGGTCCCATATTAATATTATGAAACTTACTATTCTAAACTCATTTGGTAACAATTTTTGGGAATAGTTTTGGGATCTCTAGCATTTCTCTATATTTTTTCTTGTTACGAAAGCGGAGACATGTTTTAAATTTGAATAATTTATTAAATTTAAGAAAGAAATTATAATATTTTTGTGTTAAAAACGTGATGAATAAGAAAAGTATTTGCGACTAGCAATCAAACAATAAATTAAATTGCAAATTTTTTCCAGGAACAAAAAAGGGACTGCTCGTAAGAAGAGTTCAATAAATAGTTTACTATTCCCACCCCAAAAAAGAGTGAATTCATATAATTTATTACATTATTAAATTCCAACAGCTTTCTCAACCGGCTAAACCGGTAAACTTTATTACATGAACTAAACTTCGATTGTGACGGTCCGTTCCACTTACTTCTCTCTCTCTCTCTCTCTCTCTCTCTCTCTCTCTCTCTCTCCTATATATACACACCTCTTGTAAGAATGCTCTCTTTTTCCATTCTTCTCCCTTCTTTTCTCCTCTATCTCTCTCCGACCATTCTCCGGCGATCTCTCCGGCAATCTCACCGCTTTTCTTGCCGGAATATACCCATCTCCCCATTTCAGCTCCCCCAGGTATATTTCAGATCTACCACATATATAAAAACATAAATGTATATATTGCATTTGTTGTTGTTATTTATGATCACACTCTTTGATCTTGAAATGGGATTTGTGTATTTATGTATGTAATGTTTTATATATAGAATGTACGTGATTTTTACTTATTAATGTTGGTTTTTTTTTGGTGGATCATTAAATAAAGTTGTTGAGTTATGTATAAATGCTAAGAATTAATGGTGATTTTATTAAGAGAATAATGTGATTTGGATTCATCTTGATTAACTCTATGATTATTAAATTAAATGGGTATCTCTTTCTATTGCAAATGTGATGGTCACCTTTCTAAATGTTTTTTTGTTAATTATGGATGTGGATAAGGACATATTAGCTTGTGTATATTTATCTTGTTTAATTGGTTTAAATGGAATAGTTGTTTTAAATTTGTGTGGGGGTGTATAGTGGTAGTACCTTCCTAGTTCTTGAATCTGGTTTAAGGACACATTGAAGTAATTTAAGGATTCTTGATTATTGTAAGAAGATGAATATGATATGGCTTTCGGGTTATGTTGCATTGTGAAAAAATGTTGTTTTGCGCGTTAGTTATTTAGAAAGTTTAACCTTATGAGTGAAAGCATTGCTTTAAAGTTTTTTTTTTGTTTTACTTTGTGGGTGCAGGGTATTGTTGAATAAGAGCTAGTTATGGAGGCTACTAGAGAATTTGGACTTAGGAAAATTAGTTCCATTTGCTCCATCTCCGAGATGGAGGATGTCGATATCACAAAACTTCTTGATAGGCCGAGGCTAAATCTCAAGAGGGAGAAATCATTTGACGAAAGGTCACTGAGTGAGTTGTCTATTGGTTTTAGTTTGACAAGAGGGCTGGATAATTTTGATAATGCTTACTCACCAGGAGGGCGGTCAGGATTTGATACCCCTGCTTCATCAGCACAGAACTCTTTTGAGCCCCATCCGATGGTTGCGGAAGCCTGGGAAGCTTTACGGCGATCTATGGTGTTCTTTCGGTCCCAACCAGTTGGCACTATTGCTGCATATGACCATGCTTCAGAGGAAGTACTAAATTATGATCAGGTATAAGCAATTAGCAAAATACTGTCGATTATTAATCGGTTCTTGATTTCAAGTTCTATTTAAATTCTGTTTACATTGTGCTAAATTTTTTAATTTTTTTTAAAAATAGAATAAGATTATGTATACTGTGAGAATATTTATGCTCAAAGTTGAATATAATCAAAGCAAAGAAAAAAGACTTTTACTACTTATTAAGAGCTAATAGATGTAACTGCTATGAGGTTAGATCTTGCAAATATGTTCAATGGTTAACCCAAATTTCTTGGATACGTAGGTTTTTGTTCGAGATTTTGTACCAAGTGCACTGGCTTTTTTAATGAATGGTGAGCCAGATATAGTTAAAAACTTCTTACTAAAGACAGTTCAGCTGCAAGGGTGGGAAAAAAGAATAGACAGATTCAAACTGGGGGAAGGGGCAATGCCAGCTAGTTTCAAAGTTCTTCATAATCCAGATCGTAAAACAGATAGTGTAGTAGCAGATTTTGGTGAGAGTGCAATTGGTCGAGTTGCTCCAGTTGATTCTGGATTTTGGTGGATTATTCTACTCCGGGCTTATACAAAGAGTACTGGAGATCTTACTTTAGCCGAAACGCCGGAGTGCCAAAAAGGAATGAAACTCATACTAAGCCTCTGTTTATCTGAGGGTTTTGATACATTTCCAACTCTTCTATGTGCTGATGGATGTTCAATGATTGATCGAAGAATGGTAAATTAACTTCTGAGCTTATGCATCATTATTTGAACGTTACTTCCTTTTAGGAGTTTAAAGTTAGTGGACGAGCTTTAAATTTTTCTTTTATTTACGATTATTTGCAGATCGTTGATAGGCATATGGAGGTTTACTATTGTTGAGTATATTGTTTCTGGAATTATATGCGCTAACACTTACTTGGACTCCACTGTAGAAAATTATATTATGTGCACATATGAGAATGGCTTATCTCATCCTGTCAAAATGTATGCAATTATAGGCACTCTTAGCTCTCTCATTTCTTGCAGTTTAACCTCTCTTCTCTTTGATCAGACATCAAAGTGTCTTCCTCAATCACTATATTGTTTTTCTTTCAACGGACCTATAAACCTATCAGTGACTTGTTGCTTCTAAGTATGTTTAGATCACAATAGCACATTATACGTTTCTTCTGATCTTTTAGGATCTGATAGTATACCTAGGCTTCTATGTCTATTATTTAATTTGTAACTCTAGAGAACACATTATCTGATTTCTTTTTCATATTCACTTCATTTTATATTTACTACTCTCGAGGCATTTTTCTCCTCTAATAAGTATCCTGAACCTGAAATCCCTCAACTAAAAAGCTACTTTTACCGAGTTTAGAATGATATAACTGTAGAATTTAAGTATCAGTACTGAAAATATACTTGAAGAATATGATGATATTTATCTTTACAAGTATCTTATCACTTGTCATATCATATTTAAAACTATTGGATCTAATATGCTTTTTGCTGTGCGTGGGGGAACATGTTATTATTTTTCTTTCCTAAATGAAGACACCACCAAGTTTGTTTTTTGACAAGGCTTGAACTATCAACCTTTGTCTGAATGTGTCTTTATTTGTCCTAGTGGGAACCTCTTGCTAAAGTATGTATTGTAGCACAAAGTTAATCATTCCAATAATTTCTGTTCTCTCTCATCCCATCTCCATAATGTTTGATGAACCATGTTATTTGGCTTTCACGAATTTCAAATAATAAACGTTACTGTGCTGATCCATTCTCTGAGAACTGACGATGACAAAGTCTCATGTTACCTTGGTTTTGCTTTTAGTCATCTTGTGAATGACAATGAAGAAAATTGTAACAGTAATATATATCTTGTATTCCATTAGATTGTTACTGTTGATAAAAGTTTAGTTTAGTAAGCCACAGATTATGCGTCAATGGTCAACCTGACGTGTGTTTCACGGATAACATGTTCCGACTTGTCTGTTTTTCTGCAACATTTTTCAGTTGGCCTAATAGTATTTTGTCGGTTAATTTTCAGGGAATTTATGGTTATCCTATTGAAATCCAGGCACTTTTCTACATGTCACTAAAATGTTCATTGGCAATGCTAAAACCTGATACAGAAGGGAAAGAGTTTATGGAAAAAATTGTTCAGCGCTTGCATGCCTTAAGTTATCACATGCGAAGTTATTTCTGGCTTGACTTCCAACAATTAAATGACATCTATCGTTACAAAACTGAGGAATACTCTCATACTGCAGTAAATAAGTTCAACGTTATTCCTGATTCAATCCCAGAGTGGGTATTTGACTTCATACCAACACGTGGTGGCTATTTTATTGGTAATGTCAGTCCCGCTCGGATGGATTTCCGATGGTTTGCTCTTGGAAATTGTGTTGCTATTTTGTCCTCTCTTGCCACTCCTGAGCAATCTGCCGCTATTATGGATCTTATTGAGGAACGTTGGCCGGAGCTGGTTGGTGAGATGCCTATTAAAATTTGTTATCCTGCTATAGAAAATCACGAATGGACGATTGTAACTGGCTGTGATCCAAAGAATACAAGATGGAGTTACCACAATGGAGGATCTTGGCCAGGTTCTTTTTGTCTTTTGTTACTTGCTTCTGTTGTTCCCTATTTTTATTCTAATCAAATATCACTATTATATAATATTTATTCTGCTTTTTACTGTAATTCACCAAAAATCTGGTGCTCTTGGATGAACCATGTATTACACAATAAATTTTTTCTTCAACAACTAGGATAATTTAGAAATAAAAAAGCAGATTACACAAGTAGCTTTTCTTGATAGTTTTTTTAGGCCGAGACACACCTAGAAAGTGTTAATTTTGCTAGTTATAATTTTTGTTCAAAAATTGAAGTGCTTAACAAAAGTCGTATTCTTATTTGTCATTAGCTATATTAGATAGAAGAAAAGCTCCATTTTCACGTGTCCTTTAAAAGGAAGTAAACTGGAAAAAGATTCTATGAACAAATAGTGTTTAGTGAATCTTCCAAGCCATTTCTTTAACATCCTCTATTTAACTGACTTTTTATTCACAAAATTTTATTATGTTGTACATAGTTGTGTTAGATTGTAACCTAATATTTTTAAACCTTGAAAACCAAGGCAAAATGGTAACTCCAAATATGATTATTGTAGCTCCTTGATCTCAAGTTTTGCTGAAGTTATTCAGAAACCCGTCTTAGCACCCCAAATATACCAAGTTTAATGTTGGCATACTGTTACACCTTAGAGATGGGGTACACGTCCATAAATTTAAGATGATTTGAGTTAATCTTGTCAAGAGGATTTTCCTTGGTCATGAATCAATAACTCAAGCTATTCATTAAAGACCAAATTCTTGTCAGCCACTCACGAATACCCTGTTAATGGATGGTGGTCTCTTCTATAGATTATTCTCAAATAGTCAAATATATTTTAAAAAACGATTATATTATCTCCTTTTTCCACTTGCCCTAGTGATTTACTGTGATACAACGAGATAGTTTATTTGTCATTCATGTTGACGTGGTCCTTGTTTTTCGGTGCTGGTTCTCGACAAGACACTGTTCGTGTAGCCTGTTTTTCTGATGATGATAGTGTCTACTTTCCACATATATCCGTTTCAGTTTTGCTTTTATTCTGTAACTCCGACAATTGCCACTTCCTCATGCAACAACTCTTCTTTATCTTCTTATGCAGTGCTTCTGTGGCTGGTAACTGCTGCTTGTATCAAAACTGGTCGACCACAAATTGCAAGGAAAATGATTGAACTTGCCGAGAACCGGTTGCTCAAAGATAGTTGGCCAGAATATTACGACGGAAAACTAGGTAGATATGTGGGGAAACAAGCAAGAAAGTACCAGACATGGTCGATTGCAGGATATCTGGTAGCAAAGATGATGTTGGAAGATCCATCCCACTTGGGAATGGTTTCCCTCGAGGAGGACAGGCAAATGAAGCCTGTAATCAAGAGATCATCCTCCTGGACTTGCTGAGAAGCCAAAACGAAGATGACTATCTTTTTGATTCATTATGAAAGACAATATTCTTTGGTGATTTCCCTTCCTTGTAGGTTTTGTTTGTTTTTGTATATTAGCATCTTGCTTCTCTTAAAAATAAAAAATAAATAAATGTGTTTTGATGCTTGTTATTTTGAAATTGAAAGGTACATTTGCTGCTGAGAGTTAGCTTGGTACCATTGTTATTGTCTTGTAAGTTTTTATGCATATCTAAATACTCCCTCCGTCCCTAATTACATGTCCATTTCAATTTTCTAGGAGTACTAATTTTTGACCAAATATTACAAATAATTCATTTATTATTTTTAAAACTGAAAGTTACATTTGAAAATAGATGAGTAAATATAGAGTGATGACCAAAGTTTACACGGATTTTCAAAATGTTGGCCAACGTCTCAGAATAACAAATTGTTGGCTGATGTTAAGCTCCGCATTTTAAAAAGGTGGTTCCCGTCAAAACCCGTTAAATATGGACAGTTTAACTTAAAATAAATGTATTATAGTAAGGGTAAAAGAAGAATTTCACTCTCAAGACATATTAAAAACGTAAGTTACTTCCACTCCATTATTACACCCCCGAATCATCGATCCATTTACCGAATAGAACATAGTAAAATCAGAAGATAGTAAAAATCAAAGAACAGTTACGTGATCTGATCTTCAGAAACAATAAAGATTGTTTATCTCCGTTCGTTTTGTTGCTCAAAAAGGTGATTTGAATTTGAAGATACATTCAGTGAAACTTCTGGAATCAATTGCATCTACAATGATTTGTCAAACAACAATATTTGAAAATCAGGTTTTATTAACAGGATTGTATTGCAGGTTTATCGACGCTGATTTCTGTTTTGCAGTCAACAAACGTTGCAGAAAGTTTTGAGGTTGGGGTTTTGGGGATGAGTAATTTGTCGAAACCTAGGTTTTATTCGGTCAGGACAAGTGTTAGGAAGAGGTCGGGGAGCTATAAGTTTAGGGGGAATGCGGGGAGGAGTGTTAAGTGGCCTAGGTTTTGTAGTAATAGGATCGTGGAGGATGAAGAAGGTGAAGGATTTCTGGGATTGTGAAGGATGGCAAAGGAGGCCGTGGAGAAGAGCAATGGAATGAAGAAGGTATTTTTATTTTTATAGAAACCCAATTTTACCCCTTGTTCCATTAGACCGGTTAGGGGTATTTGACGGGAGTCATTTTTTTGAAATACGAAGCTTAACATCTGTCAACAATTTGTTATTTTGAAACGTTGGCCAATATTTTGAAAATCGGTGTAAACTTTGGCCACCACTCTGTACTTTACTCAAAATAAATTAAATGTATTTTTCAAAGATTTAATTTTTTTCAATTATCTAATACATTCGGTCGAAGCATGTATTTAGGGACGGAAAGAGTAGTTTTTACGTTTTTCCTCGCAAATGGATCAACGATGGAAATGCAATGCTCATTCTTCCAGCCGAGGATACTAATCATCGGGAAAAAAATATACATAGCCACTTCAAGGAGTTCTAAAATTTGGGCAGGAGGTTTTAAAATTTTAATGTTGTGCTCCTGACGGAGAAAAAAAGAAATAGAAGAGAAAAGAATGTGAAAAAGGAGAAATGATAAAATATTTAATCTGGAAATTTTTATTTGCTCCAAAATTTTATTGAAAATCTCTTTTTGCTCTTAATTTTATCCGGTAAGAAAATAATTAAAATTTAGAAAAAACATGTAAGTTGATATTTCAAAATGATATTAATTGATTTATTATTGATAAAGTTAACAAGAGAACTTGAGTGCGATAAGATAACTATTCTATTTGTTCCTAAACTAGTACTTCTATTTTAGTTATATAATTGTTTTGATAAAAATTTAGTTCAATTAACTAGATTTTTAGTATGTAACACTGCCCTCCTGAAAATTAAACAAACAAACAAACAGTTTCTTAGTAAATTTTTTTAAAAATTTTCAGAATTTGGCTATAGTTCTCCACAAATAATTTTTAACTTATACTCCCTCTGTTCTCCTCCATTTTTTTACGTTGAAAGGGGGAGAGTTCGGTACGTATTTTAAAATTTTAAAATTTGAAATTTTATTCAAAAAAAATAAATTGTGAAAGTATAGACAGTGAATTTTTTTTTTTAAAGAAATGAGGGCGGCGTTAACAAACCCGTGACCAAAAAGCATCAATCGGACCCAAAGGGGCATATTTCATTTTCAAGATCAGAGAAACTGAACCCTAGTTGTTGCCGCCGCCTTCTTACAATCAATTGAGTGGAAATGAGTTTGTCAAAGCACAAGAACATCCCCTCCTACGACTTCCCCGAAGAGCTCCTGTCGGAAATATTCAAAAGACTTCCTGTTAAATATGTCTTACGTTGCGGAGCTGTCCAAAAATCATGGTATTCTCTTATAAGAACTCCTTTATTTATCTCTCTCCACTCAAATTATCAAAAACACACAGCCCATGTTAATCCTAAGTATCTAGTCTTCCATGATACCAGTAACCAAGAAATCACGATACGGTACGATGATGCACAATGTCAAGAATATTGCAAATTTGATTATCCACTTGACTTGCCCGCTTGTTCGTGGTGTGAACAAGCAAATGGTTTAAGGTGTTTGTCTACTATGTTTGATAAGGGACTTGATTACAGTCCTAACATTTATATTTGGAACCCTCTTGTTCAAAAATTTAAGACCGTCCCGGACTCGCCTCTTTTTAGATTTGAATTTGAGGAGATTCAGTGGAATGCTTTAGCTTTTGGGTTTTTACCGGAAGTTAAAGATTATGTTGTGATACATGTACTTAAACCTAGTTCGACTTCGACCTCTGCACCTGAATTTTTCGACTACGACTATGAAAAATACTACTTGCACTCAGTTGTGATTGGTGTTTATAGTTTAAACACTAATTCTTGGAAGAAAATTTGTCAGGATAAGGTTTTTGTTGATGATATGAGTGTTGATCAATCTGTGTTTGTCAATGGTACTGCATTTTGGGTAGGGTTTAATTCCCATAGCTTAGATCAATTAGTTATGTACTTTGATACCAAGACTAATTTAGTGAGGAAAGTCGTTGTGCCTGGCAACATTGCATTTCACGAACGTCAGCTTGAGAGTCCTCTTATTCTTCCATTTGGTCAATATATTGCTTACTTTGTTGAGGTTAATGAGGATGATCCAGAGGAGGGTGACGACGACTATGGATCTCCTCATTTAGACATTTGGGTATTGAAAGGCGATATAGGTAAGTTTTCTTGGAAGAAAAAGATGAGTGTTAGTTTAGGTGAAAATGTTTGGGCTGAAGTCTTCGGTTTAAGGAACAATGGTGAACCAGTACTAGCAAAATCAAATGATTTGATTGCATATGATCTTGATACTCATGAACCATATGATTTCGTTAAGTCATGCGATCGTTTGACTCCTGATTACTCTTACGAGGAGGGCTCTAAACCACCTTTTGTAATTAGTCCTTTTGAGGAAACTCTGGTTTTGTTTGATATTGATTAAAACAATTGAACAAAATATCAAGTCAGAAGCATTGTTATTACTATGGGAATTTGCTACTGTTCTTCAACTCAGGGGAAGATGTCAACTTCTGATTGCTAATAACGAATGAGATGTTGATTTTGTTAGTGGATATGCTGAAAAGGATGAGATTGGTCAAACGGTTCTTGGAATTTGTGGCTTCTGTTTCTAATATAAATTCTATCATTGTTCATTGGGAGTTAGCTTGGTTTTGTTCTGTAGTGTGTTGTGTTTGTGAGATTATTCATATTTGCCGTTATTGACAGTTGGGACAATGTCGTCTGCACAGTATTATTTGGTAATTTTCCAGGGGTTTTGTATTTAAAGTTGAGTATTGGGCGTGTTTGGCAACTTAGTTATAAGCTAGCTTATAGCATATAAACCCGTAAGAATTTATGGAGGGTGTTTGTCGATCTAACTTATAAACTAACTTATAACTTATATGTTTTATAATTTCCAACTGAGCCTCGCGAAAACTCGACAATCTTCTCGCAATCTCACTGGATTTCCAGAAAACTGCAGAACCAGACAGATACTCACTTTGCTATACAGTATGACATGTTCAAATATTAAAGTAACTAATCATCATCCAAAAAATCACGTACAGGATGCAGATTCAAACATGTGCAGCAGTTTATAAATGGGAATTTACAATTAAACTACTTTTTTACTATCTATCCTCCAAAATACAACATTCTAATTTTATTTTTATGCAGGATGTGCAACACATGTTTGGAGTGCAAATACTAGAATATAATATTAAAGTGTAAAATTGATCGAAGAAACTATGTCTAAAAGAACATTTAAATTTGTCAAAAATAATAATAATAAAAGGACATTTAAAGTGTGGGAAATAATATATAACTTTTACTGTAAAAAAATTTTGTTAAAAAAAGCATGTTAATTTTATATGTAATTATGGTTTCTACTTTACTCATCCAAGATGTTAAAATAAATTACATGCTATATATATAATAAGCGTAAAAATACTTTATCCAACATTTTGATTATCATCCTATATAAAGACTAGACAAGAATCGGTAAATTTAATATTGAAAAAAATTTAATATTCAAATTTGTAAATTTTATAAAGATATAATCTAATCTCACCAACAAAATAAATATTTGTGTACCTGAAACCAAATACAAAAGAACATGAAATAAATTTACTGTTTTCTAAAACTATTTGCAAAAATACAGTTTCCAACCAGATGCAACTTATATTTTATATTTTTTTGAAAAAAATACTTCAAGTTGCTTTGGTTTGCATTTGTTTGCATCGACTTGTAGTTGATTGCAAAGTCGTATTTTTGTAAAAAAATTCAAAAAATTGTCGTATTTAACCAAATATTTTGTAACCAATAATTGATACGAACTAAAATTAATTAGGTCTGAAACCAAACCGATTATCCTAATGAGCCTATTGTATAATATATACTTTTATCGGTGTTTTTTTAATATAAAATTGTCGGGTTTAATTTAAAACCATCTCATATTGTCCCCAATTGTTTAACCCTTTTCTCCTTTGAGTTCTATGGACACGGCATTTCATTGGAGACTTTGAGACTTTTTGCAATTAAAATTTTGCAAAATATAAAATTTTGTCAATTATGTTATATAAAAATAAATATTTTATTGAATTTTTTTAAAATTATATATGTTTTGCAAACAGAACATACATATTTAATTTTAAAAACATACATATTTTTTAAGATTTTTAATAAAATAATAATTTTAATAGAACATTGTTTACAAAATAATATATTGTACAATTTTTTAATTACAAAATAAAATATATTTTGTAATATTTTGATTACAAATAGTGTCCCATCTCCGATAAGTTACCTATCCTAGGTTACAGTAAAAGTAAAACACACACCCCTGGGCCCTGACCCTGATATTATCAATCTGACCCCAAAAGAAACCCAAGTTCCGGCAGCACCCACTGGCCTTCTTACAATCAATTGAGTGGAGATGAGTTTGTCAAAGCACAACAAGAACTCCCACGACTTCCCAGAAGAGCTCTGGTCGGAAATATTCAAAAGACTTCCTGTTAAGTATGTCTTACGTTGCGGAGCTGTCCAAAAATCATGGTATTCTCTTATAAAATCTCCTTTATTTATCTCACTCTACTCTAATTATCAGAAACTCACAGCCCATCTTAATCCTAAGTATCTACTTTTCCATGATACTAGTAACCAAGAAATCACATTACGTTACGATGATGCACAATGTCAAGAATATTGTACATTTGATTATCCACTTGACTTGCCTGCTTGGTCGTGGTGTGAACAATCAAATGGTTTAATGTGTTTTTCTACTATGTTTGATAAAGAATTTGATTATAATCCCGACATTTATATTTGGAATCCTCTTGTTCAAAAATTTAAGACTGTCCCGGACTCCCCCATTGAGACAATTACATTTGAGGAGAGTAAGTGGAATGCTCTAGCTTTTGGGTTTTTACCGGACGTTAATGATTATGTTGTGGTACAAATTGTTAAACCGAGTTCAACCTCTGCACCTGATTTTTTCGAACACGACTATGAAGAGTACCCGCACTCAGTCGTGATTGGGGTTTATAGTTTAAACAGTAATTCTTGGAAGAAAATTTGTCAGGATAAGGTTTTTGTTGATGATATGTGTGTTGATCAATCTGTGTTTGTCAATGGTACTGCATTTTGGGTAGGGTTTAATTCCTATAGCTTAGATCAATTAGTTATGTACTTTGATACCAAGACTAATTTACTGGGGAAAATCGTTGTGCCTGGATACATTGCATTTGACGAACGTCATCTTGAGAGTCCTCTTATTCTTCCATTTAGCCAATCTATTGGTTACTTTGAGGTCAATGAGGACGATCAGGAGGAGGGTGACGGCGACTATGTGTATCCTCATTTGGACATTTGGGTATTGAAAGACGATATGGTTGGTGAGTTTTCTTGGAAGAAAAAGATGAGTGTTAGTTTAGGTAAAAATGTTTGGGCTAAAGTTTTAGGTATAAGGAACAATGGTGAACCAATACTAGAAAAATCAAACGGTTTGATTGCATATGATCTGGATACTCATGAACCATATGATTTCATTGAATCATGTGATCGTTTGACTCCTTGTTACTCTTACGAGAAGGGCTCTAAACTACCTTTTGTCATTAGTCCTTTCCAGGAAACTCTAGTATTGTTTGATATGGATTGAAGTAATTATACAAAATGTCAAGTCAGAAGCATTGTTATTACTATAGGAATTTGCTACTGTTCTTCAACTTAGGGGAAGATGTCAACTTCTGATTGCTAATGACTAATGAGATGTTAATTTTGTTAGTGGATGTGCTGAAAAGGATGAGATTGGTCAAATGGTTCTTGGAATTTGTGGCTTCTGTTTTTAATATAAATTCTATCATTGTTCGTTGGGAGTTATCTTGGTTTTGCTCTATAGTGTGTTATGTTTGTGAAATAATTCATGTTTGTTGTTATTGACAATTGGGACAAAGTTGGCTGCACAATATTATTTGATAATTTATCAGGGGTTTTGTATATTAAAATTGAGTATTGCCTTCTCATATTGTTTACTTTTTTCTTTTTGTAAATGAATTTAAAGTACTAATTTACGTGACATGAGTTAAAGGTGGCCTTCAGGTTCAGTTTCTTATGGCGACTATTGGCACACTTTGAAGCAGAAATGTTCCGAAATAAGAAGCTCACTGAAACAAAGTTTTTTAAATGAAACAACTAGCTTATTATTGTACGTATAATAGTTTCGCAAATGGGTGGTTCCCAATGTACGCATTATTGTATGGATTCATTGATCGCAACAAATGTAAGAATTTTCTGTCTGGTGGTGCTACTGATATAATGCTATTCATTTCTTTGCATTTTTTATAAGGCAAAGGTAAGGAGTATTTTTCAAAGATCAAGTACATTGGTGTAAATTGCAAACCTTGTTCGATACAATGTTAATTATCATGTGCTATTCTGCTTTAATTTCACAATGCGATATGAGTTACAGTTTACTCTATGGCCTGCAGGTTTAGTTTCGTAGTGATTATTGGCACACTTTGAAGCAGAAATGTTCTGAATAAGAAGCTCATTGAAACAAAGTTGATTAGGCAAAAATGTAGGTCATATCATATGGTGTAAAGGGAAGTGAAAGAGCATGGAATGTTGAATAGTTCTGGGGTCTCTAAGCTCTTTAGTCTTTAGTTGTTCCACTGTTGCTGTTTGGAGCAGATTTACATCGAGTTATACAATCTATATGAACATTGCTTCTGATTCTTTTGATCAGATCAGGTAACTCTTTTAAAAATCTACAACCCATTATACTTAATTACTTAAACACTGTACTGTTTAGAAACTGCATTGTGTGTTTTCGTGCAATGGATAGTGGAGACAGAAGAGATCTTCTAGATATAATGTTACCCCCATCTTTATTGTGGAAATTCGGATATGATGATTCATAAGTATGTAATATTTTTTCCATCTTGTGTATTTAGCTAAGTAAAATAATGGAAATATGCTCAGACCTTTAGTATTATTTCTCCTCCATGACATTGGGGCATAAAGAATGGAGTAAATTGTCTGGGTTAAGCCTCATACTGATTATTTTAAGGTAAATTCTGATGCTGCAATTTTTTAGGACAATGGCAGTTATGGGATTGGGATGGTTGCGCGAGACAGCAGAGGCATGCTAATTGAAGCTTGTACCAGGTTACATGTTGGTGCAGTTAGAGCCGGAGTTGGCAGAGGCAATAGGAATATGTGAGATGCTCAGCTGGATTTGGCAAAAAAGATGGGAGTATGTAGTAATTGAGTCAGATTGCTTAGTTTCTAATCAAGCCATACGGACCAGTTATGCTCCATCCTCATGTTTGGCCTTCTGGGCAGATTATTGTTGATTGTCAGAATTTTCTGATTAGTATGACAAATGTTTCCCTCAGCTTTATTTATCGATCTGCAAATAGGTTAGCTCATTCGGTTGCTCGAGCTTCCTGTTCCTTCCCAGATTTTATATTCGGTGGGGGTCTGTTCTTGCCGAATGGTTGCCTATTTTGCTAGGTGACTCTGTTTGATTAATGAAACTTCTGTTTCGTTCAAAAGAAACAAAACGGAAATAATGTCTGTTAACATTCCAACTACTTATTTAAAAATAAAAACTTGAAGAACTAGTTTGTGAAAAAGTTTAATAAAAAAAATCTTTACATACATCTATAAACACTACGAACTAAATACCTCAAATTTAGGACCAATTAATTATTCATTTTTATATTATTTTTGATACTCTCTTAATTTTGATGATATTAATGTTAGCAAGCTGTTAGTATGAGAAATGCTGGTACTTTTATCTATATTGGTTTAACAGTTGTTGCAGGCTTTATATTACTTGTTGTTAGCAAGCTAACAGTGCAGACACATAATATCTTAGCAAGCTAACAGTGCAGTAACAGAACATTTCAGCAAGCTAAGACTGCAGGCTTTATATTGCAGGCTTTATATTACTTGTTATCAGCCAGCTAACATTGCAGGAATACAGTATCTTAGCAAGCTAACTTTGAAGTAACAGTACATTTCAGCAAGCTAAGACTGTTCCGCCAGAAACTGTCCAAGTCAAAACAGAAGTCCTAATTCCATGGAGATTTTATAGGACATGATGTGTAAGGACTCTATAAATTATATAAACGTAATATATATAATTTTAGAGCTCAGTTTTCACAAAGACTTTTTTGAAAAACCGTTTTCCTATTTATTAGGAGTTTGTATCTTTCAAATATCTTATCTTATACAAACTCTCTAAATCTGGTTTTTAGTTATATACTGAATGGTTTATATTCTAAACGTCTTTTCTCCTAAACTTCAGTATGTTAACGTTGATGAACGAATTTATCAAACAAACTAAACGTGAGAAATGGTTTCAAGACCGTTGGTGTTTGATTGGTTAATTCGAACGTTAATCGTTCGTTATAAATACTTGTGTGGCTGTTTTCTTTTCAGACTCTTGGAGAACACACAAGAACAACTCTGTGCTACTTTGCAAAATCTTTTACTTGAGCTCTACTTTTATATACATACGTTTATATTCTATTTAGAGTTCATAGTTTGAGTTGTATTACTCTTAATTGTTTGTATTGTTCAGATTGTAAGGGTTGTTGCTGAGTTGCAAGCTAGGACACAAGGGTTCGGGAATTAATTTGATAGAGAAGTTTATACTTGGGAAGTATAGTACTTAGAGATCTTTTGATTCAGGGAACAAGGGTGTCAGCTAGTTGTTATCAGTGACAGGGAAGAAGGGAGATATATTTATTAATCTTGTAATCGGTTTTTATAGTGATTAATATTATATTCTCTTACCAGGTTTGGTAGGAGACCAGGACGTAGACCATTAGTGTTAAGGCTCGAACCTGGCTAAAACTCTTGGTGTTTTTACTTACTGCTATTTCAATTCTGCATTGCATTGTTTATCTTAGCTAGCTGACAGACTACATTCTGTTCATCTTAGCTAGATGACTAGTTAGCAGTTAATTATTTGGTAATACTTTAAAATTGGATATAGTTGGCCATAGCACCTATTCACCCCCCTCTAGGTGTGCATTTTCATTTGGTATCAGAGCTTTGGTGTACTAACATTTCTGTAACAGGAAAGTACAGATCCTATGACACACTTTTATGTAGAGGGAGAATCATTAAACACGCCACCACTTCTCAATGGGGTAGAAAATTATGATTTATGAAGACTAAAGATGAAGGTGTTCTTGAGCAGAAATCCATTTGAGTGGAGAGTCGTTAAGGACGGTCCATTCACTTTTTTGGATAATAATGGAAAGCCAAAAGATGTTGATGATCTTACCGCAGCAGAATTGATGAAAACAAGCTATGATGGAAGAGCAAGGTACACACTAATATGTGGTCTTTCAAATTCAGATTTTGACAAGGTTCCTTCATGTAGCACAGCAAAGGATATATGGGATACCTTAAAAATGCATTATAAAGCTACAACAAAATTAGAGGAAGAATGTTTCAAGTCAAAGCAACAAGCTGCCTCAAGAGACGAAAACAAAGCAAAGGCTCAAATCACTTGGAGTGAAGAGGAATTTAATTCTAATGAAGACTCAAGCGAAGATATGCTAAATATTGCATTGGTTGGCATTGATGATATGGTTCGAGAAAACACCGAAGAAGTCCTTGTAAATAGTGATGTATCACATTCGGACTCCGATGTTGAATCTAGTACGGTAAACTCATTTCAGTTTAACATATCTTCTGAAAATATTATATTGAAATCACTAACCATGCAGGAACATAGTAATATATCTATTGTAGAGTTCATGGAATTAAAGAATGAGAACAATGAGCTTGAAAAGAAAAATGCTTCTCTTCGAAAGATCATTTCTGATCTTATGGCTGAAAAGACTCCATCAAGCAATCATGAAGATCTCGTTTCTGATCTCAAGGGAAAGCTAATACAACTTGAGGGGTTCAACAAATTACTTCTCAAAAGAAATGATACATTGATGAAGGAACTCAGCGAGCTGCGTGCAGAAATTGAAGCAAGAGATGTATGTCTTGAAACTTTTAAAATCCGAGAATCCATCTCAATTGAAGCTACTCAACAAGCTGAGAAGATAAAGGAATTAGAAGCTGAAGTTGCAAAGCTTGAGAAAGGCATGGGAAAATTTGTTCAAGGAGAGGAAGTATTAAAGACAATCATGAAACAAACAAAGGTTCCTATGGATAAAGAAGGACTTGGAATGGCTTCTACATCAAAGAACAAGGCTTTTCAATATGAAGGCAAACAGGGTATTCCATATAATTATGCTATGCCTTGGAAAATTTGCTACAAATGTGGAAAGAAAGGTCACTTATCACATCACTGCTCAAGTCAGAATGCTAAACCAGCAAGCTGGAACAGACATACAGCTTATAGGCAGCAAGCTGGAAGAACAAGGAAAACAGGAAATCGAACATCCAAAGTGGTCCAAATGTGGATCAAGAAATCTGAATTGAATGTTATTTATGTTCTATCAACTAACCATGCAGGACCCAACCAAATTTGGGTACCAAAACGTTGAGTTGTTGTTCTTTGTTTTGTAGGTATGTCTTGTGGTCAAAGTTAAGGCAAATCAATGGATATTGGATAGTGGATGTACAAGACATATGTGTGGTGACAAATCTCAATTCCTTAGTCTCAAAATGAAAAAAGGGTGGAAGTGTTACAATTGGTGATAGCAAAACACTCCGCATACTTGGCAAAGGAACAATTGGTAATAGTAACATTTCTATTGATAAAGTTCAATATGTTTAAGGTCTTAAGTACAATTTGCTTAGTATAAGTCAATTATATGATGATGGACATACTGTTGTTTTTGATAAAGAGAAATGTACTATTAATGTTGGCACTAACAAAGTCCCCCTAGTTGCTAGAAGGGAAGGAAATATATATATATGTTGGACTTTGAGATGCAGGAAGTAGGTTGTTGCTTAGCTACTGTTGATACAAATCCAGATCTTTGGCATAGAATGCTAGGACATGCTCATATGGATTTACTCAGCAAGTTGTCTTCCAAGAAGCTAGTTAGAGGACTACCCAAATTGAAGTATGTCAAGACGGAAACCTGTTCGGCTTGTCAATTAGGCAAACAAATCAGGACTTCACATAAGACAAAGACAATGGTATAAGAAGTGATAGAGGAGGTGAATTCATTTCAAAAGACTTCATTGCCTATTGTGAAGAAAGAGGTATTACACATGAATTCTCTGCTCCAAGGACACCTCAACAAAATGGAGTTGTGGAGAGAAAGAACAGATCTTTGCAAGAAACTGCGAGGACTTTGCTGCAAGAAAGCAAGCTGCCAAGGAGTTTCTGGGCAGAAGCTGTTAACACAGCTAGCTATGTTCTTAACAGGGTACTTATCAGGCCTATACTCAACAAAACTCCATATGAATTGCCGAGGAATAAGAAGCCAAACATTGGATATTTCAAAGTCTTTGGCTCCAGGTGTTTTGTACTCAAAACTATTGATCGAGATGGTAAATTTAATGCTAAATCTTACGAAGCAATATTTTTGGGATATTCTTTAACAAGTCGTTCTTATAGAGTTTATAATATATCTAAACGTATTGTTGAAGAGTCTATTGATGTTTCATTTCAAGAATCTAATGTTGATCTGTCAAGAGATGAGGAAGATATTGCAGGTGCAGGTCATGACAGCGAGCTGACACGACAAACTTTTGTATCTCAGCAAGCTGACAAACAGCCTGATGCAACTTCAGAAGCTAAAAAGCCAGCTGAAACCTCTTTTCCAGTGGATGAAACTATTGCTCAATTGTCAAAACTCACTTTGGAAGGTCCACGAGGTCAAAGATCACAAGATAAGATGCCTATCTATGAAGGTGGTGAAGCCTCTCCTCCATCCAAGCGAATTCGAGTAAATGAGGGAGTCATAGCTCAACATTCATTGACAAAGACACCAAGAACAGTGAAGAATCATCCTCTAGAGTTGATCATTGGTGATAAATCTGAAGGAATCAAGACAAGGGCGGATAAACCAAAAGAGTCTCACTTGAGTTGTCAAACTGACCGCAAGAGTACAAGGGGTGTTTGTGCATTTTTAGGACAGAGTTTGGTGTCTTGGCAAAGCAAGAAGCAAGCTTGTGTTGCATTATTCACTGCAGAAGAATACCAGCGAGCTGACATCTTCACAAAGCCATTGGTCGAAGAAAGATTTATGTTCTTCGTAGGGAAATTGGCATGTGCAATGTCTAGACAGCAAGCTACCTACGGATGTCTGGTAATATTAGCTCACTTAACATGATAATTCATGCTTATTTGAATTTTATTTCAATGATAACATGCGGAAAACCTTTTTGATGAATAAGGGGGAGAAAATTCAGGATCATAGTGTGTGTGATTTAGGGGGAGTTACATGTCAATATGCTTAGTTGCTTGTATAGAATGCTAATCTTTTTGCAGGGGAAGCATAATTTTAGGGGGAGTATTTTGCTCCTGAATGTTGGTGTGTAATCATCAAAAAGGGGGAGATTGAAACCCAATTGATTTTGATGATAACACATAGTAAGGAAGCTGGATATATTGTGATTGTATTAATTCTGTTATATTAGCATTTCAGTGTTGTTTTAAGTTGTTATGCAGGTATTTAGGGGGAGTTTAATTCTCCTAAATAGATGAGTTAATAATCATCAAAAAGGGGGAGATTGATACTCTCTTAATTTTGATGATATTAATGTTAGCAAGCTGTTAGTATTAGAAATGCTAGTACTTTTATCTATATTGGTTTAACAGTTGTTGCAGGCTTTATATTACTTGTTGTTAGCAAGCTAACAGTGCAGACACATAGTATCTTAGCAAGCTAACAGTGCAGTAACAGAACATTTCAGCAAGCTAAGACTGCAGGCTTTATATTACTTGTTATCAGCCAGCTAACATTGCAGGAACACAGTATCTTAGCAAGCTAACTTTGAAGTAACAGTACATTTCAGCAAGCTAATACTGTTCCGCCAGAAACTGTCCAAGTCAAAACAGAAGTCCTAATTCCATGGAGATTTTATAGGACATGATGTGTAAGAACTCTATAAATATATAAACGTGATATATATAATTTTAGAGCTCAGTTTTCACAAAGACTTTTTCAAAAACCGTTTTCCTATTTATTAGGAGTTTGTATCTTTCAAATATCTTATCTTATACAAACTCTCTAAATCTGGTTTTTAGTTATATACTGAATGGTTTATATTCTAAACGTCTTTTCTCCTAAACTTCAGTATGTTAACGTTATGTGAACGTTGATGAACGAATTTATCAAACAAACTAAACGTGAGAAATGGTTTCAAGACCGTTGGTGTTTGATTGGTTAATTCGAACGTTAATCGTTCGTTATAAATACTTGTGTGGCTGTTTTCTTTTCAGACTCTTGGAGAACACACAAGAACAACTCTGTGCAATTTTGCAAAATCTTTTACTTGAGCTCTACTTTTATATACATACGTTTATATTCTATTTAGAGTTCATAGTTTGAGTTGTATTACTCTTAATTGTTTGTATTGTTCAGATTGTAAGAGTTGTTGCTGAGTTGCAAGCTAGGACACAAGGGTTCGGGAATTAATTTGATAGAGAAGTTTATACTTGGGAAGTATAGTACTTAGAGATCTTTTGATTCAGGGAACAAGGGTGTCAGCTAGTTGTTATCAGTGACAGGGAAGAAGGGAGATATATTTATTAATCTTGTAATCGGTTTTTATAGTGATTAATAGTATATTCTCTTACCAGGTTTGGTAGCAGACCAGGACGTAGACCATTAGTGTTAAGGGTCGAACCTGGCTAAAACTCTTGGTGTTTTTACTTACTGTTATTTCAATTCTGCATTGCATTGTTTATCTTAGCTAGTTGACAGACTACATTCTGTTCATCTTAGCTAGATGACTAGTTAGCAGTTAATTATTTGGTAATACTTTAAAATTGGAGATAGTTGGTCATAGCACCTATTCACCCCCTCTAAGTGTGCATTTTCAATTTTCATTTACTTTATTTTCTAACTCCTTTATTTTCCTATTTTGTTTTTTTTTTAATTTATTAAAAATATACAAAAATGCATAAATACTTGCCGCTAAATTAGTGGTAGTTAGTTTGTAGTGTTTATAGATGTACGCTAAGATTTACTCAATTGCTAATTACTAAATGCTGGAAATATTTTACTAAAACATAACCAACAATTACTACAATATGCCTAACACATTAAATACATGCATTTATTAAAAAGATTTAATCAAGATCTTGATACTTCTAGTACTCCACTATTTTTTCAACTTTTATTTTTTTTGTCAATTTGTAACCCCTAATTTTATTTTTTATGTGTTTATAAAATATTAAATATTAAAGTAATTTTAAGTTAGATGTTTATTTTATTTGATAAAATTCTAAAATTATTTTCGTACAAGTTTTTTGATTAATGATAGGATTTGTTATTAGTGAAAATAAACGTAAATTTTAGAAGATCGATATCGTTTTATTTTAATTAATTGCGTGTAGAATTTTATAAAAAAATTTGATTGATTTTTTAGTGTGATTGCCACTTTTATTTAATTTTCATATTGTGAATCACAATATGCCACATACCACGTAATATGTATGCAATTAATTAGTCAAATTGCCTTAATAAGTTATATGACTTTTAATGCTTACAGGGATCTAAAAGTAATTACACGATACTTTGTTTAATAAAAATTTCCTGCATTTAGCAACATTCAAAAGTTGATTGCTTCTATTTTCATTTATATATTTGTTTTAATAAAATGAGTCAAATTAACTCGATTTTGACAACAAGAATTTAATATTTAATAATATTTATAAATTCTAAAAAATTCCAAAAAATACTATTTCATATGTGTCTTTTGTTTAAAAGCTTTAATCACTTCATATAAAATTTATAATTTTGTTTTAAAAAAAACTGATTAATTTGGTGGTTTTCAAAGTGGATCCCTTTGATTCATGGAAACATAATAAATATTAATCATCTATTAGTAAGTTCTAAATATTTGGAAAATATTGAATATAATTTTTTGAATATGATTAATAATTCACTTTTTTATTAAATTTAATAAACAATGAAACAACAGATTTATTAAAAACCAGTTAACAATTGCCAGAAATCATAGACTTTTTTTTATTTAATAAAATGGAGAATTTTAATTGATTTGCTAATGTATTTTGTAAGTTTGAGAATTGTTTTTAAAATTTCTCAAATTCTAAGAAATTTTACATCAATTCTGCAAGAATCCGCGTAGATTTAAAATTAGCAATATAAGAAAACCCGAAAATCTCATGCTTGACAATTTTAAATCAATTTAATTTATTTATTTTAAAACACAAAATTTGAATAAATTCCTTAATAATTCAAATTAAATATGAATCCATGTTAAAAAAAAAAAAACCGCTTATCAATATAATATCCAAAAGACTTGCATTCCCTCTGTTAAAAAAATCTAAAAAACTTGCATATATCAATCAACAGTCCCAAAATGAAACCCTAGCGTCTACAATCAAACTGAGTAGAGATGAGCTTGTCAAAGCACAAGATGCCCTCCTATTCCTATGACTTCCCGGAAGAGCTCTTGTAGGAAATATTCAAAAGACTTCCTGTTAAGTATGTCTAAGTTGCGGAGCTGTCCAAAAATCATGGTATTCTCTTATAAAAACTCCTATGTTTATATCTCTCCACTCTATTTATCAGAAAATGACAGCCCGTATTAATCCAAAATATCTGTTTTTCTATAATATTAATAACCAAGAAACCACATTACGTTACGATGATGCACAATGTCAAAAATATCGTACATTTGATTATCCACTTGACTTGCCCGCTTGTCCGTGGTCGTGGTTTAAACAATCAAATGGTTTAGTGTGTTTATCTACTTTGTTCAATGTTGAAGTTGATTACACTTCCGACATTTATATCTGGAACCCTCTTGTTCAAAAATTTAAGACTGTTCGTGACTCACCCCTAGTGTTAGTGTTGATCAAACGGGCGGTCGTGTCGGTTTTGACACGTGCCGAGTTGGCGTAAGAGCACGGGACCGGCACGTTTTTGGTGGCGAGCCGTGCTGGTTTTGTTGAAGCTTGGCTGGTGAACAGCTCGGGCGAGTTCGCGGACGGGTTGCGAGTTTGCGGTTCAATTTTTTTTTTTTAACTTTTAATTTGATTAAATATTATTTAAAATTATACGAATTTTTTTGGAATAAAAGAGGACGGTACCTCTATAAATTTTATTAATTAAAAAAATATTTTTACAATTAATTTGAGAGGACTACTCTCTAAAAAAATGGAACAAACCGCATTAACATATTAAAACAAATACAAACCAAACAAATTTTAAAAATACAAAACAAAAAAATCCTATCCACTATTTGATTATTGTTGTTCGTTGGTAGTTGAGACGTCGGAATCCGAAGTATCCATTGTCATCCACGGATCATCTTCGTCGTCCGAGTCATCTTCTTTTTTTCCTTGTTGTCTTTTCGCGGCTTGATCCTAAACTTTTTTACAATATATATTTTTACTATTTATTTTGTTGATTATTTTAGAAATATTGGCAAAAAATGTATTTTAATATCATAAAATAAGAGAGTTTACGAAAATACTGTTTATTTTATATTTATAAAAATATAGTTCTACAATCAAACATAATTTAACTATTTATATTATATTTATGTGAAAAATAATTGAAGTTATTTTTTTCTTGTTTTTTGCTTGTGAGATTGAATTTTATTGCATATAATTGCATTTATTCGCAAGATCATATTTCAACACTAAATTTTAAACAATTATAATTTAAAAAAAATAAGCAATTTGAAAAAGCATAATTGTACAAAAATTAACCAATTGGGCCCAACAAACAACTACCTTGAGTCCTTGACTGTTAATCCTTTTATGTCCACTCATCGTGTCCTTAGTCCTTGACTGGAGACGAACGTTGCTGCTACGTGTCATGCCACACGTACGTGCCGGGCCGGTTCAACCCGTGACAAGTCAACGAGCCGTGTCGGGCGGTTCGGTAGTAGTGAGCCGAGTCGTGCGGGTTTCGGTTCAAGAAAAAGGAACCATGAACGCCCCGTTTATTCCTACCGGTTTGTACCGATTCGACTCTCCCCGTTACGAGCCGAGTTAAACGGTTTATTTCGGCAAGACGGTTACTGGTTAGCCGATCAAACCCGCCCGTTTGGCCACCTCTACTCACCCCTTTCGACATTTGCATGTGAGGAGATTAGGTGGAACGCTTTAGCTTTTGGATTTTTACCGGAAGTTAATGATTATGTTGTGGTGCATATTGTTAAACCTAGTTCGACCTCTGAACCTAAAACTTGCTATTTCGGTGACTATAAAGAATACCCGCACTCAGTTGTGATTGATGTTTATAGTTTAAACACTAATTCTTAGAAGAAATTTTGTCAAGATAAGGTTTTTGTTCATGATATGTATTTTAATGAATCTGTGTTTGTCAATGGTACTGCATATTGGATAGAGTTTATTTCCAACGCTTTGATCAATTAGTTATGTACTTTGATACCAAGACTAATTTACTGGGAAAAATTGTTGTGCATGTCTTCACTGGACTTTATGAACGTTAGTTTGGGGGTTCTCTTATTCTTCCATTTGGCAAATCTATTGCTTACTTTGTTGAGGTTAATGAGGACGACTTCGAGGAGGAGGATGACGACTATGGGTCTCCTCATCTGGAAATGTGGGTATTGAGAGACGATATGAAAGGTGAGTTTTCGTGGCAGAAAAAGATGAGTGTTAGTGTAGGTGAAAATATTTGGGCGGAAGTCTTGGGGTACAAGGAACAATGGTGAACCAATACTAGCAAAATCAAACAGTTTGATTGCTTATGATATGGATACTCATGAACCATATGATTTCATTGAATCATGTGATTGTTTGACTTCTTGTTACTCTTATGAGAAGTCCTTTTGAGGAGAAACTCTAGTTGAAAGACATATGTTTAGGTCTATTAATATTCCGAGGAAACAACTTAATTTAAACAAGTATGTAATAAGTAAATAATAAGTTAATATGTCACATGAATCTCAGAGAGTTTTATCTGTCAAGAGAATGGAGAACTAAAGTCATCTACAGACTTGAAGTTATTCTACATTGAAAGAAGTTCAATTTATTGTTCAAGCCTCAATGAAGTATTCAAGAAGGTGGATTTACTACAGTGACAGAGATTTCCGGTTGGTGACAGAAGAAGTACAGGATACAAAGTTTAGTCAAAGCTAGAGATAAGAAGCCACAGCTTTAAATATTTTAAAGATGAAGAATTATCATTGAATTTAGTTATTCATGAAACCAGACAGTGCATCGAATGACGACATCAATCAGTGGAATTAATTCATCTATATTTAGTGGTCTTCAGAAGATAGAGGGATACTATGTTGTTAAGTTATCTTCTTTTAAATTGTTAATCAATTTATTTAATAAATTAATTCTCTCAGAATTTATTTATTTATTAAATTAATTAATTAATTAATTTGGTTGTTTAAATTATTTGTTAACTTAATTCTAGAAAAGAATTAATTTAATTTACAATTTAATCTAACTAAATTACTTAATAGAAATTATCTTAATAACTAGTATGACCTATATTATTCTCGGTATGACCTTGTTTTATTTAAGGCAGGTCATACCGAATTTATTCAGGTCATACAAGGACAGTTTGGTAGGTCATACAAATTGCTTTTCAGGTTCTATCAAATAGTTGGTAGAAAAACTTCAGGTCATACCGGACAGTTTTTGAAGGTTCTATTTGATGAAGCAGGTTCTACCGAACTTTATTCTCAGGTCATACAAGTGTTTTTGATTGTTTTAATAAATCATTTTGATTTATTTAAAAGGTCATACAAGGCAAACTAAATGATATATATGACCCGAGGCTGTGCAGAAGACCAGATACTGAAGAAAAGACACAGAAGCATTAAACATCAAAACTCTCTCAACTGTCTTATTAACTTCAACTGAAAAGCAAATTCCTTCCGGCCAGTGAATTAAATTCTTGTTTGTTTGTAACATTAAATCTTTGAGAATCAATTCACTTGTATTGCTTTGATTATCTAGCGGATTTTTATCCCTAGAATTTATCTCGAACTTGCTCTTAGCATTCGATCTTTTTATTACAAATATTAGAAAAGTTCATGTCGAATTTATTCTAAATTTGTATTAATTAGTTTGAGATAAATACTTTGTAATCCTTATTGTATTTGCAACACCCTTCAAGTTTAATATAAGTTATATTTAACTTGAATCTTGTTTCATTTATATTCCGCATTAATTTGTTCTCAATCGTTATATTATTCAAAGGACAAATTCGATAAATCGGTATAGTTTGTATTCAACCCCCCTTCTACAAACTTATCAGAACCTAACAATTGGTATCAGAGCCTTTTGATTGATATACAAATCAAAGATCCAATTGTTTTGAGATTTTTCTTAAACTCTGATTTTTTATTTTTCTTAAAAAATCTCAAAAGATGTCTACTACACAGAAAGTGGGTACAGTCAAAATCCCAATGTTCAGCAATGAGCATTATCCAATGTGGAAGAAGAAAATGCTCCTATTTCTTAAGGTTGCAAATCCTAAATACATTGATGTGCTGAAGAACGGTCCCAAAGTCCCTATGATTATTGAGGGAGAACTCATTGAGAATAATGTTGTGACTAGGGTTGCTAGAATGTACCCTAAAGATTCCAAGGATTACACTCCTGATGAGAAAGAGGATGTTACCTTGGATTCTTGTCTTCAGTTGATCCTTATTGATTGTCTTGATCCTATCATGCATAATCATGTCCTAAATTGTGATACTGCCAAACACATTTGGGCAACCATAGAGATAATCAATGAGGGGACAGAGGAAGTTAGGGAGAATATGCTGGAAATTCTCACCTCACAATATGAGCATTTCAGATCAAACCCTAGTGAAGGTATCTCTCAGGTTTTTGAGAGATACAACAAATTAATCAATGATCTGAATCTCAATGGGAAGCACTACACCAACAAGGAGATTAACAAGAAGTTCCTTCTTACACTTCCACCTCATTTGGAGCACAAAATATCTGCCATTAGAGAAGCAAAAGATATGAATGAGATTGCTTTGGAGAGATTGTATGGTGTTCTGAAGACCTATGAGCTGGAGCAGATTCAACAAAGGGAGCTGTATGGAACTGGGAAGATTGTTAGTACTTCTATTGAACTGGCTACTGAAGTCCCACATAAACTGGAAGTGAAGGCTGTTCAACCTTCCAGTTCTAACATGAATGTTATTGATGCTGAATATGGATTAACATCCAGTGATCAATCTGGTGGTGACTTCTATTCTTTAGAAGAACTTGATCAGCTAGAGGATGGTGATTTGGCTTTGATAGTCAGGAAGTTTGGGAAGTTCAGATTCAAGAGGAATCACAATCTTAAGTTCAGGCCCAGATTTCAGAGAGGTGGATCCTCCTCTTCAAGTGGCACAAGGGGTGGCTACAAAACTGGAACTGTGGAAAGGAGCACAATCAGATGCTACAATTGCAATGAGTTGGGTCACTTTGCTACTGAATGCAGAAAGCCAAAGCAAGTGACTAGAAACACATTTGATTCTAGCAAGAAGAACAAGATTGGGAAAGCCTATGTTGCTGAGGGAAAGAGTTGGGATGACACTGACAGTGATGAAGAAGCAGGTGAGATTGGGAACCTTGCTTTAGTGGCTAAAGAGGCAAGCACTTCATCTGCATACATGTCAGAGGTAAAGTTTACTGATACTGAAATGATTCGTCATCTTGGTGGCACCTTAGAGTGTGCACGCACTGAAAATGATAGAATAATTCTTTTAAACACAAATCTTGAAAAGGAAATAAAAGAATTAAAACTAATGCATGTTAATCAGGATGAACTTATAGAGAAAATTGCATTTCTTGAGAATAGGGTTAAATGTTATATTCAACTGGAAACCATTCTTAAAGAAAAGAATAGTGAGCTTAATACTAAAGCCAATGCTTACTTTAATTCTTGCAAGACTGCTAAAGAGATTCTCAGTAAACAAGCTATGGGTAATCATGTCAGTATAGGTTATGATTATAATGAGGCCATTGGATTGCTTGGAATTAATTCCCCTTGTAGAGTCAGATCTGAAGGAAGGGGTTTTCCACATGTGCTTAAGGGTATTGAAACACCCTTCTGTAAGGAGTCCGAGGCAGATCATCTGAATGAATACTCTATCATCATTGCAGAGGAGATTCGTGAAGAAGATCTTGCTTTGGAAGTTGAACAGTCCAAAAAGTGTAGATCTGATATTCCAGTCAAAGTTGCTACAACTAAAAAGACTAAATCAGATATCCATAAGTTGGATCAAAACAACTGTAGAAATAACATGCCTGTTGTTAATTCTTCTCATAAAGCATGTGGTGTGATTAATTGCATGTCTTGTGCTTTCAATGTTATGTATGTTTATTTTAATAGTAAGCATGTATCTAGTGATAAGACTGCTCCACGTCAACATGCTAATAATAAGAAGCATGTTAAAGCTAAGACTACTAGTCCTCCTAAGACTAGAGTGGATTCATTTATCCCTAAGCCTACTCAGAAATGTGTTAAGGCTGGCTATAAATGGAAATGCTCTTTTGTGAAAAAGGATGAAGTAGTTGTAGCTAAAAAGGTTGTTTTGCCTGACAAAGGCCAGTTCTTTAAGTATGCCGGACCCAATCAATTTTGGGCTCCGAAGAAGGTCTAATCAATTTGATATTGCAGGGAGTTAAACAGGTAAACCGTGTTATGTGGATTCTTGACAGTGGATGTTCAAGGCATATGACCGGAGATAGAGCCCTGCTATCAGATTTTGTTGAGAAAGCTGGCCCAGTAGTTACCTTTGGAGATAACAGCAAGGGTATTACGAAAGGATATGGCTGTTTGAAGTTTGGAAATGTTATCATTGAAGATATATCATTTGTGGAAGGTCTGAGATTCAATCTTCTCAGCATCAGTCATTTCTGTGACAGAGGATATGTTGTTTCCTTTGAAAGAGAGAAATGTCAGATCCTTCACAAGAAGAATGGAAAGCCTACTCTTCAAGGAGTAAGAAAAGGTGACTTGTTCATAGCTGATCTGCACTCTGAATCTCAAGATGAAGTTAGATGTTTCTATGCTAAAGCTTCATCAGATGAGAGTTGGCTATGGCACAAGAAGATGTCTCACCTTAACTTCAAAACCATGAACTCTTTAGTCAAGAGGGAATTGGTTAGAGGTTTGCCTCAGATGGAATTTACACAAGAAGGACTGTGTGAGGCATGTCAGAAAGGAAAGTCAAAGAAAGCTTCTCACAAGGGCACTGACACATCATCAATAACTGAACCACTTCAGCTACTGCACATGGATTTGTTTGGTCCAGTTAATGTGATGTCCATGTCAAAGAAACAATATGCACTTGTGATTGTTGATGACTTTTCTAAGTATACATGGGTTTTATTCCTACATTCCAAGGATGAGACCCCACACCTGGTGATTGACCATATAAAGTTGATTGAGCTGGATTCTAGATTCCCTGTGAGAGCCATAAGGTCAGATAATGGTACTGAATTCAAGAATGCAATTCTAAATGACTTTTGTGCTGATAAAGGAATAACAAGACAGTATTCTGCCCCTAGAACTCCTCAACAAAATGGAGTAGTGGAAAGAAAGAATCATACATTGATTGAAGCTGGAAGGACTTAATGAAGACTCCGTATGAGATCATGAACAACAAGAAACCAACTGTCAAGTACTTTCATGTATTTGGAGCAAAATGCTTTGTACTTTTAGATGACAATGTTAAGCGTGGCAAGTTTGAGGCCAAGGCACAAGAAGCTATTTTTGTTGGTTATTCCAGAAGATCTTACAGAGTCTACTTGGTTGGTAGTCACACAGTAAAGGAAAGTGTCAATGTTACTTTTGATGACACTAAGCTCCCTAATATCCAAAAAGAAGACACATCTGAAAAGCTGAAGTTTGATGACTTGCCAGACTCAGAATCAGATGATGTAGCCCCACCTGAAGTTATTACTGGTAATGATAATAACAATGATGATAATGATCATGGTGGTGGTGGTGGAAACACTGGTAACAATGGAGATACCACCAACACTGGAGAAGAATTATCAAGGCAATCAAGCAACAACTCAGGGGGAGCAAATGAAGGATCATCTAGTCACTCACAACATCAAAGTGAATTTCAAGGCGAATCATCAAGATCAAATCTTCCTAGACAGACGGTATGGAATAGAGCTCATCCTTTTGAGCTGATCATTGGTGATCCAGAGGTTGGATTTAAACTAGAAGTGCTACTCAGAATGAATGTCACTATTCAGCATTTCTATCTGAAATGGAGCCAAAGAAAACTGAGGAGGCACTGACTGATCCAGATTGGGTGATTGCTATGCAAGATGAACTCAATCAGTTTGAACAATAGCAAGTCTGGAAACTGGTACCCAGGCCAAGAAACAAGAAAGTAGTTGGTACAAGATGGGTATACAGAAACAAGCTAGATGAGGATGACATTGTTACAAGGAACAAGGCAAGACTGGTTGCACAAGGGTATTCACAAGCTGAAGGCATTGATTATGATGAAACCTATGCACCAGTGGCTAGACTTGAGGCCATCAGGATGTTCTTAGCATTTGCTGCTTATTCCAAGTTTAAAGTCTATCAAATGGATGTTAAGAGTGCATTCCTGAATGGTGAGCTTGATGAAGAAGTGTATGTGGAACAGCCCCTGGCTTTGAAAATCAGGAGCTGCTGGACTTTGTGTACTTTCTCTTCAAGGCTATCTATGGTCTCAAACAAGCCCCAAGAAAATGAGTAAGTTTGAAATGAGTATGATGGGTGAGCTGAAGTTCTTTCTTGGATTGCAAGTAAGTCAAAGGTCAAATGGTATATTTATTTGTCAATCCAAGTATCTCAAAGAACTCCTCAAGAAATATCACATGGAGGATTCAGCATCAGCAAGGACTTCATCTTCAACAGCCATCAAACTTGGAGCTTCTGACAAAGCTATCAAGGTAGATGATACAAGCTACAGAGGTATAATTGGCTCCTTACTCTATCTTACTGCTAGTAGACCAGATATTATGTATGTTACATGATTGTGTGCAAGGTTCCAAGCGGACCCCAGAGATGTACATCTCGTTGCTGTGAAAAGAATCTTGAGATATCTTAAGGGTACACCTAATCTAGGTATCTGGTACCCTAAAGATTCTGGTTTTAATCTTGTTGGATATACAGATTCTGATTATGCAGGTAGTGTTGTGGATAGAAAGAGTACCTCTGGGAGTTGTCAATTCCTAGGAGGTAGGTTGATTTCCTGGTATAGCAAGAAACAGCAAACAGTTTCCAATTCAACAGCAGAAGCTGAATATATTGCTGCTGGAAGCTGTTGTGCTCAGATCTTATGGATAAGGAATCAATTAAAGGACTATGGCTTTGCATTAGACAAAATTCTCATTCTGTGTGATAATACAAATGCCATAGCAATCTCCAACAACCCTGTGCAGCACTCAAGAACGAAGCACATTGATATCAGGTATCATTTTATCAGAGAGCATGTTATGAATGGAACTGTGGAGTTACACTTTGTACCCACTGAAGAACAGACTGCAGATATTTTCACTAAATCTGTTGACGAATCCACATTTACCAGGTTAGTTGGTAAATTGGGTATGTTGAACAGTCTTAGTGATTGACAATGTCTCTGGTAGGTTTGTTCTTATCTAAATCATTTTCTCTTGTCAATTTAAGATATTAAATATTTCCAATCCATGTTTATTGTTTAAAGCTTGTTAATTTAAATATTCTGAATAATTTATTTTCTTTAAAAATATCTTTCTCAATTTTTTTGTGGAGAAATGTATTTTTATTGAAAATATATTTATTTAGAATCATTTAAGTTTTTTTTTTCAGATTGTAAATATTGTTGTTTAAATTTTTCTGCAGGTTTATATTAGTTTAATGCTTTTTCATAATTTTCTGCATAATTTTCTAGAATTTATAGAATTCTTCTATGAATTTTTCTAGTTTTAATGTAAATATGTTTTTTTTATATAAACAGTTTTCTGCATTTTATTTTTCTGATTGTTATTTGTTTTCTTATTTTATTGTCAAATAAAATTCGGTATGACCTTAGGTTTGGTCATATTGGAATTTTATTTTATTTTCTGTTTATTTTTTATTTGTTAAATTTCGGTATGACCTTCTCCCAGGTCATATTAGAACTCGGTTTGACCTATCTTAAGGTCATACTGGTTTGTTATTTTATTTTTATTATTATTATTCAGTTTTTACTTTAATTTTTCTCGGTATGACCTGAAGAACTGTTGGCTATTTCTCGGTATGACCTCTATCAAAAACTCGGTATGACCTGCCTTTAGGTCATACCGAGCCCATCAGTAGTTCTGCCTATAAATAGCTGATAACCTGAAGTTCTTTTTCTCTCATTCCTTTCTAACTCAAGTTTTTACTTAGTTAACTTTGCTCTAGTTTGTGTTTTATTCCTAGAACAACGAACTTTTGCAAATTTTTCTTGTGAATTACTTGGGATTTTATTTCTTTTATGTTTAATATTATTATTAATTACTGCTTTATTTTATTTTATTTTCTTATTTTTTTAAAAATGGCTGCTGAGTTTGTTGTTGAACGTTTTAATAATTACGTTGGCTATTGTGATCCCCTTAAGTGTTCTGTTGAACGTTTTAGGCCGTGGATTCGTTTTTTAAATGAACAATCAATTGTTAGCTATGCTATCACTACTTCTGTTGATTTAAAGATTGAACCCCTTCGTCTATTATGCTTAACTGCTGTTGTTGCTGAAGATATGCAATCTTTCACGTTCAATATTTCTGATGCTCAGTACACAGTAACTAAGGAGATCTTTTGTCAAGTACTTCATTTTCCACTTGATAATCTTGTTGGATTCCCTACTGATGACGAGTTAGTTCAATTTTTCTCTAGTATTGATTACCAAGGAAATATTGTTCTTCCTCGTCTGAATAAGGGTAATCTAGCATGTGAGTGGGATTTGTTCTTTGACTGCCTAGCCAAAGTTTTTAGTAATTCTATCAAAAACAACTTTCCAGTCATCACCTCTGTCTTACAAAACATTGCCTATGCTGCTGTTTTCAACCTAAGATTGGACATAGGAACTCTTGTGTGGGATCTATTGATAAGGAGGATTTTCAATTACACTAGAGATATTGAGAATGGAAAGAAAGTTAGATGCTTTTATTCTCGTTTCCTTTCTTTAGTGTTGAATCATGTTATTTCTGATGAACATAAAACACTTTTTCAAAACACTCCTTTTCAAGTCCCCGCACACACTAATCCTTCCATATATTCAACTTTGTCCACCAGTTCCAGGTCTGGAAGGAGACCCGTAGTTCCACAATCATATCTGCGAGAGATTCTGCAACCACAGTTACCTCTTCTCTTTATTGAACATCCAGTGGTTGGATCCTCGTCAGCAGGAACTTCAATGGTGCCTCCTAACACCATGGAACTTCAGGTAATATATCCTCTCTCAACTGCTCCACTAACCCAAGAGGTTCTTAGGATTGACCAAGGGATTGTAGAACCACAATCTTTGTCCCCGGTCATAGAGCTACACACAGAGTCAAATCCATTGACCGCTCCCCTAGAACAACCAGCTACAACAAGATTGAGAGAACAACTTGAAGTAGATTTTAATGTGAGTGATCCCACAGCTCTGCCTCCTCCACTAAAGAAGAGAAGAACACTCCTTGAGGCATCTGTAAGCCAGTCTGTATCCTCCCAAAAGGATATGGATTCTCAAAAGGCCAATGAACAGTTACTAGAGACATCCTCTCAACAGGATGAATCTATTGAATTTCGCCATCAGGCCTTGGCATTCTGTACAGAGTCAAGCACTCTCCCATTAATCACAATGGGAGCAAATTCTTCTGAAACTATAGTAGAGACTCATTCACAGGACACTCTGAGAGGAGAGCACATAGGAATGCTTGTTGAAACAGTGCCTACCATTGTCACGGTAGAAGAGCCTTCACAGGCTTCATAGGGAAAATATGGTTCTTTGCCCACTATAACAGAACCATTTTCTCCCCTCCCAGAGGGAACATCTCTGGCTCCCCTAAGGGATTCTTCACTCGCAGTTTTAGCTGGAGAAAGTGAAGGGCAACATGGTAAGTCCATCCCTGAAGCAATTCAGTTTTCAATTTCGGATGAATTTTTGGACTTTACCATGGATTGGGATTCGCGAACTCCCACTGCACCATCAGTGACCTCTCAAGAAGGGGCTATGGTGATTTTTTCTGCAGGTACTTCAACTCCAAACAAGGATGGACAGCTAGTGGTTAGTTCTGAGAGACAAACACAGAGCGATACACAAGCACGTGAGGTGAGTGAAACACCATCGAGAGAAATTGAGATGAGTGCACACAATGACACATACACTGCTTCTTTATTAGCTCAAATAGCTGGTCTGCAGAAACAACTTCAACAGACCCAGGCTGAAAACGAAATTCTTAAGGCACAAGTGGTTGAACAGTCTTCTTCTTCCACCTCTGTAACTAATCAGCTGGGTCATATTAGAGATGACATAGAAGGAGTGAAGGTCACATTGATCCCCAAAATGAATGTTGTTCAAGAATCACAGGTATTGATGGCTTCAGATATGTCAGAGCTGATAGTTTCTAATGCTGAGATCAGGGAGGCTGTCAAGAAGATTCCTATTATTTCAACTAGGGTAGACTCAATTCAGGAGACTGTTGATGAACATCAGTGGTTCAATGATGAGAGGTTTGCCAAACTTGAAGGAGGGATGCAACATCTGAACGAGGGCATGAAACATCTGTATACCATGATCAAGAACTCACATCAACCCAATGTTGATCAGAAGAAATTCTTTGAGGGTGATGATGATGAAGAGGACAATGATGGCAAGGATGAAGCAGGAGGAGAAGAAAGTAAGAAGAAGGAGGATCCCAAGTCTACTAAAGATAAATATGTAGAGGATTCCTCAACTAAGGGGGAGAATAAGGGTGGAGTAGCTGGAGGTCAAGAAGGAGTAAAGGATAAGGGGAAAGGAAAAGCTGTTGATCAAGAAGGAGTGCTACCTGATGATGAGTTTGTTTTTCAAGGTGAGCAAGAATATACAAAGTCTGATAGTGATCAAGCAGATGGTGAAGAAGGTGAATTGAATGTGGAGGACTGGGATGATCAAGATGATTTGTACAATCCAGATCCTGCCTTTAAAAGGGAGATTCTCAAGGAAAGGGCAGAAATAAGGAGGAGAGAAGAGGAGAATGTTAGAGTAGCTGATATCATCTCCCAGAATCTTAAAATTCAAAAGGCTGAGCATGAAGTCAAACAAAGTCTTCATAGTCTTAAAGTCAAGGATAGGAGGATGGACATCAAGTTGAAGATTGGAGAGAGATGGGATCAGGTAAGGGAGTTATTTGCAAAGCCCCAGAAGTCTTCTAACAATGATGCTCAATTCTTAAAGGTATTGAAATCCTTTAGCAGTGCTAACCCTGATAATAACATGTACATCAAGGCTTTGAAGAAAGAGATTACCAGGGTAGGTATTGGTTATAGTAGAGTGTTATCAGAATGTAGGGTCATTCATTGTTTCATTTGACCTTCTGGTGAGAAGAACTGTATCAGAACTCTGGGTGTTGATTTGAAAGACACTTGAAACTTCTCATCTCAACGTTCTTCTGAATGACAGGCTAAGGGAGTATGCCAGCAGAAACAGTCCTCAAACTATAGATGTGCCACTTGAAGTTAAATTCTACCAAGGCACTTCTGTTCAGACTGTAGGACTAGATCCAGTATCCTTAGCTTCTGTTACTGCCACAAGATTAGTTCACACTGAACATCTGCTAAGGACTTCTGGTTTTGCTTCTGAAAAGAAGACTGAGTTTGCTGACATCATCAAGGAGTACTGTGAGCACAAAATCAAGAGATATTCTCAACTCAAGAACAGACTCAAGAAAGTTACTCCTCAACCAATCATGCCATCAAGTTTTGCTTCTGAATCAGATAAAGTTCTTGATGAAGAATTGTTGGAAAAGCTAGAAGAAGTTGAAGAAAGTGAAGAAGAAGAAAGAGAAATTAGTGAAGGAAGCATAAGTTTTTACTGTATACATCTTTGTTATGCTTAGGTAGATCAAGATAGAATCTATGTTATCACTTGTTCAGGCTAGAGGAACAACTATCTTGTATTTATCTGTTATGTTTGAATCTGGAATTGTTATATATAAACCAGAACTTTTCTTGTTATTTACTTGGCTCTTAAAAGTCATTTCTATTTCTTGTTTAAGTTAGTTGAGTTATCCTCTAGGTATTTGATTGTTATTCTCTAACAAACAAATAGGGGGAGATTGAAAAGCATATATTTAGGCCTATTAATATTCCGAGGAAACAACTTAATTTAAACAAGTATGTAATAAGTAAATTATAAGTTAATATGTCACAGGAATCTCAGAGAGTTTTATCTGTCAAGAGAATGGAGAACTAAAGTCATCTACAGACTTGAAGTTATTCTACATTGAAAGTAGTTCAATTTATTGTTCAAGCCTCAGTGAAGTATTCAAGAAGGTGGATTTACTACAATGACAGAGATTTCCAGTTGGTGACAGAAGAAGTACAGGATACAGAATTTAGTCAAAGCTAGAGATAAGAAGCCACAGCTTTAAATGTTTTAAAGATGAAGAATTATCATTGAATTCAGTTATTCATGAAACCAGATAGTGCATCGAATGACGACATCAATCAGTGGAATTAATTCATCTATATTTAGTGGTCTTCAGAAGATAGAGGGATACTATGTTGTTAAGTTATCTTCTTTTAAATTGTTAATCAATTTAATTAATAAATTAATTCTCTCAGAATTAATTTATTTATTAAATTAATTAATTAATTAATTTGGTTTTTTAAATTATTTGTTAACTTAATTCTAGAAAAGAATTAATTTAATTTACAATTTAATCTAACTAAATTACTTAATAGAAATTATCTTAATAACTAGTATGACCTATATTATTCTCGGTATGACCTTGTTTTATTTAAGGCAGGTCATACCGAATTTATTCAGGTCATACAAGGACAGTTTGGTAGGTCATACAAATTGCTTTTCAGGTTCTATCAAATAGTTGGTAGAAAAACTTCAGGTCATACCGGACAGTTTTTGAAGGTTCTATTTGATGAAGCAGGTTCTACCGAACTTTATTCTCAGGTCATACAAGTGTTTTTGATTGTTTTAATAAATCATTTTGATTTATTTAAAAGGTCATACAAGGCAAACTAAATGATATATATGACCCGAGGCTGTGCAGAAGACCAGATACTGAAGAAAAGACACAGAAGCATTAAACATCAAAACTCTCTCAACTGTCTTATTAACTTCAACTGAAAAGCAAATTCCTTCCGGCCAGTGAATTAAATTCTTGTTTGTTTGTAACATTAAATCTTTGAGAATCAATTCACTTGTATTGCTTTGATTATCTAACGGATTTTTATCCCTAGAATTTATCTCGAACTTGCTCTTAGCATTCGATCTTTTTATTACAAATATTAGAAAAGTTCATGTCGAATTTATTCTAAATTTGTATTAATTAGTTTGAGATAAATACTTTGTAATCCTTATTGTATTTGCAACACCCTTCAAGTTTAATATAAGTTATATTTCACTTGAATCTTGTTTCATTTATATTCCGCATTAATTTGTTCTCAATCGTTATATTATTCAAAGGACAAATTCGATAAATCGGTATAGTTTGTATTCAACCCCCCTTCTACAAACTTATCAGGACTTTGCTATTGTTCTTCAACTCAGGGGAAGATGTCAACATTTGATACCTAATGACTAACGAGATGGGGATTTTGTTAGTAGATATGCTGAAAAGGATACGATTAGGCCAATGGTTCTTGGAATTTGTGGATTCTGGTTTTTTAACATAAATTCCAACATTGTTCATTGGGAGTTAGCTTGCCTTTTTCCCTATAGTATGGTATGTTTGTGAGATTATTTATATTTGCCGTTATTGATAGTTGGAACAATGTTGTATGCACAATACTATTTGGTAACTTATCAGGGGTTTTGTATTTTAAAGTTGAGTACTGTATTTTCGTAGAGTTTACTTTGTTCTTTTACAAATGAATTTTGGGTCTACAACAATCGATTGTTATAGCAAATCGTACCGCGGAAGTTTCCGCGGTACGTGTACAGTAGGGTTTCAGGTGTGCATACATGGGGGGCCATCATTTACACGTACCGCGGAAAGTTTCCGCGGTACGGTTTGCTACAACAATCGTTTGTTGTGAACCATCTGCCATGAACTTAAAGTACTAATTTAAGTTGCAATTGTGCGATTTTACTTTCTGAACAATATTGACTGCCCAATTGTCATACAAGTGGCATATTTGCATAGAGTAAGTTTCAAAGTAGCTGCTTCGAAATTTTGAGGGCCTTGTTACGTGACAGGACTTGTTCGCGAGTAAACTGCAACTCATGTAGCTAACCTGGTGTGAAAAGATTTACTACCTTCTGTTAAACCTTTGTGTGATATTCCCAGAACTTTGATAGTAAAAAGATGTGCACATGGCAAAGGCCGAAAATCCCACCTGTTGTGGCTAATATGTAAAATTGTGGAGTACGTATACTGCTAGGTTCTTTGACATTTCGCTTCGCATGGGGTTGAATGAATCAGACAGTTGATTTAAGGTTATCGATGACTGTTAGAGTGTATAGTTGGAAGGTTTATGTTGAAGTGTCAAATTGCCTGTAAATATATTAGGATTTCCCCTCTTCCCACGCATATTCAGAGACCATGTAGCATTAAACAGGTAAACAACCTTGCTATCCTTTTGTGTCATTTTAGAGTTGCTTAGAGTTGTCCTTCTTTATAGTCTTTTACCAACAAACAGAGTCAAAATATTGCAATCATCCTGCTGCTGTTGGAGTTGTAAACAACACAGAGGGAATTCATATGTTTACCACTTCACCTCCTGAATAAAAATACGAGATCTGTAATACTGTATCTGAGACAGAGTGTAATTGACCTGGAAAGGTAGCTGAATAGCTTATGTACGGAAAATATGCCATGATTTTCACTTTCGGATGGAAAAAACCAGCTTTCATGTTTTTTGTGTAAACCATGTAGATTATTCCAACTGAGCCTTGCAAAAACTCGACAATCTTCTCGCAATCTCACTGGATTTTCTAAAAAACTGCAGAAGCAGCATACATATATTCACTTTGTTAATTGGGAGAAAAAGATGAGTGTTAGGCTAAGTGAAAATGTTTGGGCTACTGTCTTGGGCACAAGGAACAATGGTGAACCAATACTTTCAAAATCAAGCAGATATTTACTTCGTTAATTGAAGAGTTCCTTAACTCTTCAATTTTTGATGAAGATGTGGACTTTGAACAGGGGAAAATGTCAGCATCTGATTGCAATCCACACATTCTTAATAAATTACTCCTTACGTCGCTCCTATTTATTTATATATGGGTAAAGAAAAGAGTTGAGGGAGATCGAGAAAAGAAATGAAAAGTTGGTAAAACTTTGAGAGTAAAAAGATAGCCAATGTGGAGTACATGTACTACTAGTTTCTTACACTAATTTTAAAAAAGTGGCCAAAATTTTAAGTTTGCAGATGTTATACTGGATTTTCGATAATGAGCCCTAAACAGGTCCATAAGTGATTTGGGCCTAGGAAATGAGTTATGTTTTGGAAAGATTGGTGTGAACTGGGTTTTGGGCTCACTCGAGGGGTTGTGTTGAGCTTAAGTATGGTGAGCTCGCACCGCTAATGAATAATGAGCTCCCTGGTATAGTTTTCTGGGGCGGAGTTTGGATCAAGTTGAAGTCCAAGCGAGCTGGATCCACTGGCTCGCATCGCGTTTTCTATCCTGGCTATGTTAGCTGCCCCTTCAGGAGTAATGGCTGAATTTGGGGAAATAGGTTGGCTTAGACGACCCGAGATGGATGTCAATTCCCGTTGGAATTTCTTAGAACCTCTAAGTTCAGGAGGGTATTTATTCAATGGAGATGGAGTAGCAGAAGAACGAGCCGGGCTCGGTGTCTTATCAAGCGAGCTGGCAGACATGGATGGGGTCGCACTCGACATCTGAAAAGGATGGTGAAAATCAGTGTGTGCCCCTAAAATAAGAAAAAAAAGTAAAAAATGTTAAGTGTCCTCGCCTCGCACGTGTAAATAAGATTACTATGCGAGCACATATCTTATTTTTCAAACCCAGGTTCAGCTCAAACCGTGGGAGTTCGCCTCGATGAAGGAACTCAGTTCACAACTTTATTCAGTTCGAACGGATAAATTACAGAAACATAAAAACACATATAGAAGAAGATTTTTGGGATTGAAATACTTACTTTGTGAAGGATTAGAAGATGAACTTGAAGAACTTGATGAAGTTGCGGATGACCGCCGGGAAGTAATGATAATTCTCGCCGTGTTTGATCCTTGAGCAAAAATGGGCAGAGTTTTGTTACTGTTTTTGATAAACTGATTTTATGAAAGGAAATGTTTGGGTATTTATAGAGGGGAGGAAAGAGAAAATGGGGACACGTGTCTGTATATGAATGGACGACACGTCTTTCCATGGACATGAAAGACGTGTGTCCTAAATCCAATCATGGATGATGAGTTAGGAGATACTTTGTTCAATCTGATTCAAGTTTGTTTAATTTAATAAAATGGTAATATGTTTTATAACGGGCTTTATCTATTTAAAGTGTTTAAATTAGATGATCCATAGTTTAGAGTAAAGCTTTAATGGATTATGATGAGATCATTATAATGAGACCTTAAAGATGAGAACTCTAAACTTAAATAGTTCCTGGTCGTAGGATAATTAATTGGTAGTTAATTAATCCGCAAAGATCGGTACATACTATGCTTGCTTCACTATGAAGGATGTCTGTTCTCATAGGCATTTGTGTGGTGACACTATAGCTAGTATGTAGGTGCTTATTAGGAATAAGTTCACTGAACATGACTCGATCAGTTGAACAACTAATGGAGTTCACTCATGTGTCAGTAGTTGTTCATATAGTGATGGTTGTACAAGTGTCCTTTGACTTGAGATCATCATAGTCATCTTGTGTACACTGAACTATACTTTGGTTTAGCTCTTAGTCTCGAGGGACAATAATTAGTGCTCTTCTGGGTATAAGAATTTGTGCACGAAGATAGTGAATGATCAATAAAGGATCTGCCCCTTCCAGTGAAGGAAGAGAATGTCCTATGTTATTCCATTTATGCTAGTTCAGGAACCTCTGGCCAGAGTGAATGAAATTAGAAAGAAGTTTCTAATTTGCATTAATCGGAACTAGACATAGTGAATAGGAAAGCATATGATTAAATTAGATAGGCTTGACACGAGATCCATGCCTTGTATTTAATCGGGATATTGTAGGGTAGAAGGAATTGATTGTACTGTAACTAGTCACTGACAGGTTCTTGGTATTCTAAGCAGTGAATTCATATTATCCGGATAGTCGCGATATGTTGAGAAGCATCACTCACGATGTAGAATAAATATAATTAATCAGTTAATTATATTTAATGAATTATTAGAATTCATATAAATAAAAGTTTATTATTATTTATTTCTACTACCGGCTTAATATTGAATCTACAGGGTCACACCATAAAAGATTAATTTATTGATGAAGGTATTTTGAGAGAGCAAGTTATTTTCTAAATAGTTTAGAAAAGGAAATAATGATTAAAATAGTTTTAATTATTATTAAAGCATTTTATAAGATAAAGTGTGGGGTTAATATATATATAAAGATATATTAAAAAACCCTAGGAGAACCCTATAAATAAAATGAGATAGTTCATTCTAGATGACTAGAGTTTTTGTGAAAACCTAGGTGCCACCCTCTTCTTCTTCTTCATCTCTCTCTCTCTCTCAAAAGAAGAAAAACTCCATTTTTATAAAAGCTTAGTTTTATAAAAAGCTTCATCGAAGGATTATTCTTGGTGGATACCGGTAGAGTGCTTCACACTCTGAGGAGCAACTGCTAGAATCCATTTTATAAAGCTTCGATTTTCAAGGTATGGTTACGATTCCCCTCGATCTAGATTTTATATGTTTTTCTATATGTGTGATACATGGTTTTTACGGAATAATTGTTATATCACGCTTCCGCTCATCCGTAAATTCCTTCAATGGCATCAGAGCTAGGTTTTGCATATAGAGATTCATATAAAAAAAATTCAGATTTTTTTATACATGTATGGATTTATTATGATTTTTGCAAGTATATTTAAATTTAATTATGAATTAATTCGAAATATTATTTGCATGAGATTTTGATCATTGATCTGGGTTCTACAAGTGTTGTGGATGATATAGGTATTTTTTTCATAATTTTGTGATGTGTAGATTATTTGTTATGAATTTTTTAAAATCGTTTTAATTAAAATTCATAAAATAATTATACATGTTGAAATATATGAATTAAAATTTGTACAAGGACCCCATAGATGCTTGATTATTTTTGCTTTTGTTTGATTTCAGAAATCATATTATTTTGATTTTTTATTAATTTATTAATTAATTGTTAATTAATTTATTAATATTAAAATAAAATAATAATAACAATAAAGGGCATTAATGGCTAGAGGAGTTTTTTTTTTAAGTGTTATAAATGCTAAGTTAGTGTTTTAATGCTAAAGGAGTTACAAGCATTAAATAAAATAGCATAGAATTGTTGTAACTTACTTAGCATTAAATAAATAAATAAAAAAAAAACTGCTGGGAAGTGCCTGTAACGCATTCCCTGAATGCGTTACAGTGCCTGTAACGCGTGAGCGTCATGCATTACACATTTAATATCTTTTAATTGTTGTAACGCATGAGCCCCTCTGTCCACATTAAAATTGATTTTTTGGGAGTTTGGTAACTCCGTTTTGGGCGTGCAATATACCGTTGGATTCGTTTTTCCGAGACGGATCTAATGGAGTGGTCAAATATTTTTTATATAAAAGTTTGGAACTGTTTATATTCCCGGAAATGTTTTAAAGCATGTATTAATTGTTTTAATTGCTTTTAAATACTATAATAAATCCATACATCATTATATCATTGTATGACATGATATTACTTGCATGCTTACTTGTTTGTTTATTTTTATATATGAGATATATGCCTATATTTACCATGCGATGATAGATTTAGGTGAACTTAAATCAATATAAGGCGTGCTCTAGAAAATCTAGAATGAGAATCGTTTCTTGCCTTAACAATAATATTATGAGTACAACCATGAGATTCTTATGTTTATGAAACATAGAGTTAAATACTCTTTTGATGTTGAAAATGAAAATTTCTGTCTAGGCCGTTGGGTTTTAAGCGGGACCGATGTGACCCCTCCAACACACTGGGAATTTTTCATTTAAATATCATAATTGTATTTTGTTCAAGAAAAAGAGAATCTCCTAGTAATATGATTATGGTTCCAACATAATATAATCCCTCTTAATTAAAATTTATATCAAGTAGTAAATGGCCAATGGCACAACGGGCTTGTGTCAGTCATAGCCTTCCAACATAATAGCAAGTAGAGTTCTTATATTGAGGCATTGTCGTTTCGTGCTACAGCCGAGGGCTTTGTTTTGAGATTAAGAGATGCTTGTCTATCACATGAGATGTGTATGATAAATTAGGTTTCAATTGTCGTTACGTGCTACAGCCGTGAGCTTTTGGAATTCTAATTTAATTATGCAAGATGTTGGGTTTGACTTGACTTAGAATATTGAGTGAGTCATGCCACAGCCGAGACTCAATGATTCAAGAGGCTAAAAGATAATAAGGAATAACATGAGATGTAGTTGACAAGAGTTGTCTTCCTATGGAACATCACATTGCGTTTCGTGCCACAGCCGAGGTGATGTGATGGAAAATAGGATCCTTAATCTCACTAACATTATGAATGTTTAGTTATACATATAGAGGGTTGTATAACTTAATAAAATAGTGGGAGCCACCAATGAATAAAGACCCGATTTATATGGTGTTGTAAGAATAAAATTGAATATTTACGTAGTAGTTATGTGTATTCACTAATAGAATTATATATATACTATAATTTCTGCACTATCACACATCGTAGTAGAATAACACGTTGACTTATCCCGAATATGCTGATGAACTTTGAAACTTGAGAAATGTTCTCAAGAATGAAAAGTTAGACGAAATGTTTAACTCGTTAATACAAAGTGTCTTATTTGTGATGCACATGGAGATGTGTATGAGACCAAGTGCAAGAGGTCTAATAATGCAAATGTTGCAAAGTAAACCAAACTGATGTCTATGAGCTTGAGACTGTGCAAACAGTATGAGCACAAGGACATTCAGGGCTACCTTGTTGCTTCTATAAGAGTTGTAGAATGTGATAAATAAGACGATTCAATATAGGATATCGAATGAGCTATTCCATAATAGTTATGTTGAGGGTTGATCTATGAATAATCATAGACTCAAGACAATCAATTTGATTGATCGTCTAGGGTAGGTTGATTTTGTCATAGATGGAAGCTAAGTCGAGATATGATCTTGAATTAGCTTCCGAATACGAACTCACAAATTTGTTGTGAACTCTTACATGAAAAGGTTGGATATCAGATTGTCTGAAATCTACTTCATGTTAAAGATTGTTGAGACGTATTTCCTTCTTAGAGAGCTTTGTTCTTCAGACTGGTAACGGTTCTGGAATCAAGTAGTGGGAGATGAACCATACCATCAAGAAGAAGTTTGTTAGTGAGTGATAACATAATTAGTCAAAGACTAAGTTTGACTCCAAAAGCAAAAGAGTTTGTTGCCACCTATCAAAGGTGGGTTATTGGAAGATCAACTACAAGAGTTGTCTTGTAGAGTTGAAGAATTAGAGAAATTTAGTGGGACTGAAACTTCTCATTTTGAAATAGGGACTATGGAATAGAGGTAATGGAAATCCAAAGAATTATAGGCTTGTTTGCACGAGTGAGAAGAGTATTCGCTTGTTGCATGGTGATGGGTTACAAGAACCATATGATTATTGAATCACATTATGCATGCGAAACTCGTCTCACTCGAAAGACCACTATATCTCTATTTTCTTGAAATAGAGAGATAATGAGCAACAAAAGTGTTAAAATTAGTACACATAATTGTATGTGCACCAGTGACAACACATGCCAGAAAAGGATTCACACGCTTCATTAGAATTCACGGATATGATCCGGATTCAGATATATGTATTTGGTACAATACAAATTCGAATCTTTTGGAGTGTTTCAAAATGAATAATAATGAAATACAAAACAAAACAACAAGTGTTGGGACTCTTTGATAAGATCAAAAAGATATACACTTGAGTGAGTGTTTTGAGGTTATCTCAAATCTTAAGTTTAAAGCTTCACGTTGGACAGATCCTGAGATTCTACAGGTAGATGGAATGTACGAAGGAGCGAACGAACTTTGTTAGACATCGTTCGGTTCATGTTAAGCTAAATTGATCTTCTAATATATGTTTAGAGTTGAATTTTATAAATATCAGTATATCTGCTAAATATAGTATCTTCTTAATCTGTTCCTAAGTTGTCATATGAGATATGTAGTGCAAGGAACACAAGTCTTAAACTTGTTAAGATTTGGGATGTCTAGCTTATGTCAAAATGTTTAATTTGATAAGCTAGATGGTAGATCCAAAATGTAAGTTTGTGAGATATCCTAATGATAGTCAAGGATGTTGGTTGAATATTCTACTGAATATAGCGTGTATGACATACTGCCTACTTAGAGGAATTGTTCATTCTAGAAGGGTTCAGTGGGAGGAAGGTTGAACTTAACTAAGTTCAAACACCACAAATTACAAAGGTTTTATAGGAAGAACATTTTCAGACAGGATAACTTTTTGTAGGTTAGCTTAAGTATAGGTCTTGATATTTTATCACCAACCTGAGAGGTTGACTGCCTTGTCATTAAGAATGACAATGAGTTGTCAATTATATGATAATGACCTTATGACCTATACTAAAGCTATGAGTTATGACTCGGAGAAATGGCATAGTACCATGAAATCCGATATAGATTCCATGTACATCAACCAAGTACGGACTATGGTTGAGGACCTAAAGGTGTCATAACCGGAAGGGTACAAGTGAGTCTATAAAAGGGAGATTGGAGTGATTGGCTGGGTAAAGACCTATAAGTCCTTGCTTATTGTGAAAGGATTCATCAAAGCAAAGAGATTGACCTTGATGAAAAAAAAAAATTCACATGAAGTAGTGCTCAAGTCTATTCGGATTTTGTTTGCGTTTGCGGCTAGTAATACTATAATATCTAATAATGGTCGAACGGTCGACCCTCCTCGATAGGAAAATTGAAGAGATGTGTAGTTGACACAATTAGAGGGATTTATTGCTATGAGTAGCAAATCTATGGTCTAATAGCCGCGACAATCCATTTATGAATTGAAGCAAGCTTCTCAATGATCGAACATTTGTTTTGATGAGACAATCAAATAGTTTGATTTTATCAAAGACAATGATGGATCATGGATCTACAAAAAGGTTAGTGGGAGCGTGATGACATTCCTAATAATGTATGTGACATACTTATGATAAGGAATGATGTATCAACGCTAAAATTAGTCAAAGTGTGGTTATCTAACATATTCTCTATAAAGGACTTGGGAATGGCTTCCTATGATATAGGAATGATAATTTATAGGATAAACCAAGTGTTGGGCTAAACCCAAAGTGTGTACATCATTTATATGCTAAGATGTTTAGCATAAATAACTCCAAGAAGTTACTTGAATTGTCAAGTCACGGAGTTACTTTCTCCAAGATAGTGTCTTTCTACGACATCTGAGGAGAAATGACGTATGATTAAGATTTATTATGCTTCGGCAAATGTATCTATCAAAATACTGGATGTACTATACAAGACTTGATGATCGCTAACTCACTAGGCGAGATAAGCGAGCACTAGTCTAGTCCTTGAGAAGCGCGATAGTAAGCTGGAAGAACGTCCTTAAATACTTTCGAAGAATTAAGGACATCTTTCTTGATTATGGTGGGTCCAAAATGAAAATCGAGTGTTATAAACACTATGATTTTCTTAGGACAAATGTGATAGAAAATCCATGTCAAAATAAGTGTTAATTCTGAATGGATGAGTGGTTTGTTGGAAGAATTCCAAGCAGCTTAAGATAACTGATTCCGTAGTGGAAGCACTATATGTATATAGCTATAAGTGAAGCTGCAAAGGAGGTTCTTTGGATAGCGAAACCTGTTTTCGCTGGTTAGACATGGTTCCTAGAATAAGATTTATATTGTTGTATCGGTACAACATATGGTAGTAGCGCAGGCTATGGAACCTAGGTTTAATCAGGGATTCAAGATCTAAGTTGCGGCACTTTCATATGATATATGAGATCGTTGAAAGTAGAGATGTTTAAGTCAATATTGACTTGACACCCATAACAACATAGTAAAGACCATTTACTAAACCGTTATTTGAAAATCGCTTTGTTCTCTATTAGGAGAAGTTGTGTATGAGATACCAAGGTGATTGGTTTTAGTACAAGTGGGAGATTGAAAGACGTGTGTCCTAAATCCAATCATGGATGATGAGTTAGGAGATACTTTGTTCAATCTGATTCAAGTTTGTTTAATTTAATAAAATGGTAATATGTTTTATAACGGGCTTTATCTATTTAAAGTGTTTAAATTAGATGATCCATAGTTTAGAGTAAAGCTTTAATGGATTATGATGAGATCATTATAATGAGACCTTAAAGATGAGAACTCTAAACTTAAATAGTTCCTGGTCGTAGGATAATTAATTGGTAGTTAATTAATCCGCAAAGATCGGTACATACTATGCTTGCTTCACTATGAAGGATGTCTGTTCTCATAGGCATTTGTGTGGTGACACTATAGCTAGTATGTAGGTGCTTATTAGGAATAAGTTCACTGAACATGACTCGATCAGTTGAACAACTAATGGAGTTCACTCATGTGTCAGTAGTTGTTCATATAGTGATGGTTGTACAAGTGTCCTTTGACTTGAGATCATCATAGTCATCTTGTGTACACTGAACTATACTTTGGTTTAGCTCTTAGTCTCGAGGGACAATAATTAGTGCTCTTCTGGGTATAAGAATTTGTGCACGAAGATAGTGAATGATCAATAAAGGATCTGCCCCTTCCAGTGAAGGAAGAGAATGTCCTATGTTATTCCATTTATGCTAGTTCAGGAACCTCTGGCCAGAGTGAATGAAATTAGAAAGAAGTTTCTAATTTGCATTAATCGGAACTAGACATAGTGAATAGGAAAACAAATGATTAAATTAGATAGGCTTGACACGAGATCCATGCCTTGTATTTAATCGGGATATTGTAGGGTAGAAGGAATTGATTGTACTGTAACTAGTCACTGACAGGTTCTTGGTATTCTAAGCAGTGAATTCATATTATCCGGATAGTCGCGATATGTTGAGAAGCATCACTCACGATGTAGAATAAATATAATTAATCAGTTAATTATATTTAATGAATTATTAGAATTCATATAAATAATAAATAAAAGTTTATTATTATTTATTTCTACTACCGGCTTAATATTGAATCTACAGGGTCACACCATAAAAGATTAATTTATTGATGAAGGTATTTTGAGAGAGCAAGTTATTTTCTAAATAGTTTAGAAAAGGAAATAATGATTAAAATAGTTTTAATTATTATTAAAGTATTTTATAAGATAAAGTGTGGGGTTAATATATATATAAAGATATATTAAAAAACCCTAGGAGAGCCCTATAAATAGAATGAGATAGTTCATTCTAAATGACTAGAGTTTTTGTGAAAACCTAGTTGCCACCCTCTTCTTCTTCTTCATCTCTCTCTCTCTCAAAAGAAGAAAAACTCCATTTTTATAAAAGCTTAGTTTTATAAAAAGCTTCATCGAAGGATTATTCTTGGTGGATACCGGTAGAGTGCTTCACACTCTGAGGAGCAACTGCTAGAATCCATTTTATAAAGCTTCGATTTTCAAGGTATGGTTACGATTCCCCTCGATCTAGATTTTATATATTTTTCTATATGTGCGATACATGGTTTTTACGGAATAATTGTTATATCACGCTTCCGCTCATCCGTAAATTCCTTCAGAACAGCTGTAGACGATTAAACACAAGCCTAACAGTGATATGCGAACTGGATATAATGCGAGCTGGGGGTTGGGCTCGCACCGTAATATTGGAAGAGAACTAAAATTCCTTATCTAAGATTACTAAGGAATTTTAGGGGGTTGTTGTTATACTGGATTTTCGATAATGGGCCCTAAACAGGTCCATAAGTGATTTGGGCCTATGAAATGAGTTATGTTTTGGAAAGATTGGTGTGAACTGGGTTTTGGGCTCACTCGAGGGGTTGTGTTGAGCTTAAGTATGGTGAGCTCGCACCGCTAATGAATAATGAGCTCGTCAATAAATGAGCTCTCATCTTGATGAGCTCGCATCCTTATACTTTGGGCTCTCACCATGTACTTTGGGCTCTCACCATAACCTTTGGACTCTCACCATAATCTTATGGGCTCTCACCATTATGAAATAATGGGCTCACACTACTTAACAGAAATGAGGATGAATGAACACAGGTGAGCTCGCACCACTTAAACTATGGAAAGGTAATATCTAGTTTTTATATATTGATTTGTGCGGTGCGAGCCTGGCCAGCTCGCACCGTGGGTAAAGCCCAAAATATGGATATTCCTATTTATGGAATTGATGTTTCTTGGTTGACACGGGACAAACTTGCAATCATGGAAAGAAATGCGGAGATGCCGCGAGATTGTAGGAAAACGTGTGAAGACCGGACTATTTATGGGAACATGAGGTGGATTGATAATCCTTAAACTATTTATGGGAACATGAGGAAGATTGATAATCCTTGAACTATTTATGGGAATGAGAGGTGGATTGATAATCCTTGGATTATTTATGGGAATATTGGATGGATAAACGTTGACTATTCTTGGGCTTGGGCTGAATGGGCTTATCCAATGACTTGTTTTCCAAGAACTACGTGAGGCTTGATCCCTATATAAGGGGTACGTAGGCACCTTGTATGATACACAATTGACACTCGACAAAGAGCAAGAGAAAGAACCCATTCTCTATTCAATTTTCTGAGGAGTCATCATACAAGTCCAGCCACAACTTTCCATAAACCTACAACACACTGTTGTACGAAATTCTCCTTACAACAGTAGATAAATGTCTTGATTTTATTTCCGTCTTTTAAATGAATGACTTATGGTAATTTGTGAAAGTGAAATGTAGCCATTTTTCTAAAATGTATAAACAAAATCTGGTCATTTTTTAAAAAAAAAATAGCGACAACCATTCTTTTCTCTTTTTTTTTGAATAAAAGCGACAACCATTCTTTTAAAATGCAAGAATTAAAGTTAAAGTTTAATTTGTAAACCTAAAAATTTGGCCGCTTTTTAAAAAATTGATGTAAAATACGGTAACATCTCTGTAATTCATTTTTTATTAATTTTTTTCTTTAATATCAAATAATGTAGTTCTGTATAAAAAGTTGTATATCTAAAAATTTAATTATAGACTATAGTGTTAAAAAAATTGTTTAATGCAATGATTTTCATCATAATATTTACTTTAATTTTAAATTACCCAAGTACATTTTAATTTCGAATTGGTCTCCTACAATCACCTGCTAATATCGAACTATCACTTCAGACCAAAAGGGGAAACAAAAGAAACCCTAGTTGCGCAGCCTCCACTGGTCTTCCTACAATCAATTTGAATAGAAATGAGCTTGTCAAAACACAAGTACATCCCCTCCTATGACTTCCCTGAAGAGCTCTTGTCGGAAATATTCAAAAGACTTCCTGTTAAGTATGTCTTACGTTGTGGAGCTGTCCAAAAATCTTGGTATTCTCTTATAAAATCTCCTTTATTTATCTCTCTCCACTCTAATTATCAGAAACTTACTGCCCATATTAATCCTGAGTATCTACTTTTTGGAAGATAAGAGTATCCATGAATTTACAGTACGTTCTGATGATTCACAATGTCGAAAATATTGCACATTTGATTATCCACTTGACTTGCCTGCTTGTTCATGGTATGCACAATCAAATGGTTTAATTTGTTTGTCTAATATGTTTGGTTATGAACCTGATTATAATCCCGACATTTATCTCTGGAATCCTCTTGTTCAAAAATATAAGACTGTCCCTGACTCGACCCGTTCTACATTAACATATAAGGAGGTTAATTGGAATGCTTTAGCTTTTGGGTATTTACCGGAAGTGGATGATTATGTTGTGGTACATATTGTCAAGCCTAGATCGACCTCTGAACCTAAAGATAGCTTTATGGGTCCTGACGCACATTTGGACTATGAAAAATACCTGCACTCAATTATCATTTGTGTTTATAGTCTAAGCACTAATTCTTGGAAAGAAATACGGCAAGATAAGGTTCTTGTTGATTATATGTCTTCAAATCATTCGGTATTTGTTAATGGTACTGCATTTTGGGTAGGGTGTGACTTGTTATTTCAGTTAGTTATGTCCTTTGATACCAAGACAAATGTACTGCAAAAATTCAAGGTGCCTGACTATATGGCACCTTGCGAACGTCAGCTTGATAATCCTCTAATACTTCCATTTGGTCATTCTTTTGGTTACTTTGTTGAGGTCGATGAGTTTGATCGAGTGGATGTTGATGAAGATGAGCATGATGGGTCTCCTCAATTGGACATTTGGGTATTGAAAGACGGTATGAGTATGGAGAATGATATGTGGGGTACTTGTTCGTGGAAGAAAAAGATGAGTGTTGGTTTAAGCGAAAATGTTTGGGCTGATGTCTTGGGTATAAGGAACAATGGTGAACCAATACAAGCAAAATCAGACAAATTGATTTCATATGATCTTGATACTCATGAACCATATGATTTTGTTGAATCATGTGATCATTTGACTCCTTCTTCCTATTACGAGAACGGCTTTAAAGCACCTTTTGTCATTCGTCCTTTTGTGGAAACTCTAGTTTTTCATGATATTGATTGAAATAATAGAACAAAATGTTAAGTCGGAAGCCTTGTTATAGCAATAAGAACTTGCTAGAGTTCTTCAACTCTTCAATTTTTGATGAAGTTGTGGACAACTTATTTTTGCACCAAAAGTGGCAGTGGACCCTGAAAGTGGAAAGATGTCAACATCTGATTGCTAATGAGGTCAAGGATTGTTAGTGGATATTCTGTAAAGGATGAGATGAAGCTGATTCTTATATTGTATTTTTGTTTCTTAAATTCTATCATTGTATGCCAGGAGTTCGATGTTCTTCTTAATAGTGTGGTATGTTTGTCAGATTATCTTGGTTTGCCGTTATTGACAATTGGGACAGTTTTCCATGCAATATTATCATCTGTTAATTTATCGTTTAACAGAGTCGTTTATGTGTGTGATGTTATTTCTATATGCATATATGTGTATGTTATGTCTGTACTCTATGCGCAAAATGTTCAGATTTGTGCATCAAGAAAGGTAAACCGAAATGGTTGTTTGGACTACTTGGATCATGCTTACTATGTGCCTATGGAGTTCTACCATCTAAAAATATGACAAGCCTCTAAAATGATGTGCAAGTAACTGTTTTCATTTGTATTGACTATTGATCGTTTATGTTCGCAAACCAGACATCCTCATCCTTGCCATAATTTTTATGATTCAGCTTAATTAGTTTTCAGATTTTATACGTTGGCTGTCCAGTAGTCATACAAGTGACATTTTTGCATTTTAAGTAGCTGCTTTTTGCATTGCATTTACCACACAATTGGGATAAAAGTTGCACTGTGAAAAGATTCAATTTAGGATATATTCTTTAGTGAAGACTCAAATGTCGCAAGGACAGAAGGTTTCAACAGCAGATAGACCAACTCGGTTTTGGTATGTAACATCGTTTAACTTGTTGGTTGTGTAATGCTAACAATCAAAATCATGAGAACATTCTATTTCGGTGTCCATTCGTGGCTGCAGGTAAATTCTCTACCGCTGCCTCAGTTTCTTGTTTAGGACTCTCATCCAACACCTCCAGGTAATGCTGACCTCTCCAACTAGATATAGGTTCTGTCTTAACTCTTATCGACTACAATCTATTGCATGTAGAGAAAACGAAATGCTAGAGTGCGTAAGGGTACCCCAACAGACAGTTGGGCGTCTCGTGGAGGTAACAAGTCGTATGGTACGTAACAGAGCCCATAGTAGCATTTGGTATCAGTAGTCTGCAATGCATGATCTAACTCTTTCTCAATTACACTAGTGCCCGTTGCTTGATTTTTTCCACTAGCTTTTTGTTGCTGGGGGATGTCCAGGTATGTTAGCTTATTAGTAGTTCATTAGCACTTGTTAAATAAGGGTTTTGTTTCTTGTCTTTGAGCTAGATGCAGTTGGTTATGAATTTGGGTTTTTTATATCGTTTTTTGCAACTTATTGCCCGTCTGCTCTGTATATTTTTGCTTTTTCAATATATTTATCTAATTATTGTTTTTTTTTAAATTAATCTAGCTCAGATATTTAATTTGCACTCGGTTCTTTTATAGTTTAGATGTATAATAATAATGTTCTAATAGTGGAACTGTAAATGCTCTGAAAATTTATAGCGAGAAAGCCAGGACTCGTCACACAAATTTGTACTTGGCTACCAGAACACAAACCAATTACTTCATATAATCACCTGAGCGTCACGCCGAACCAGAATTCTAAAATAATCGAGTTATATTTAAATATTTGATAAACTATTAATGTTAACGGGGATTCAAAAAAAATTCTCTACTATTTCTTAAATAAAAGTCGAATCTTAAGAAATATCCCGTAACTACATCATACTCAAGAACATAAGTCAATATTAAAATATTAATAGTGATAAATTATTAATAAATATTTGTCAATGATTGAATAATAAAAATATATAATAAATAAATCACTATTTAATTATGTAGTTATAGATAATCGAACTATGGATAAAGTTAAAAAAAAAAAAATTAATAAATAAATCTTGTATGATTACATAGCTGCAAGGAATCAAACGATGAAGCTAATGAATTTAAAATAAATAAATAAATAAATTTTGTATAATTACGTTTGTAAGGAATCGATCTCTGGATGTCGCTAAATAATAAAGTAAATAAATCTTGTATAATTATGTAGTTGCGAGGAATCGAACTCGGCTTTAGTGATAATCAAATTTGGTACTTTGGTCTTGGTACCGCACGTCATTTTCACATTATTTTGCTTATTAATTAAGAGTATAGATATGCATGCCATATGTACAGATTTATATCACTTAGAGCAACTTCAACCCAATACTAAATTACTATAATAGTGATGTAGTGTAAAATGAACTTCAATTCAACACTAAAATTGTGTTTCAAAGACACTAAATGAACACAAAATTTGACGACAAAAGTATATTTGGTGTTCCTTTTACATTAAATTTAGTGTCTTTCAAAATTTATTACTTTTCAATTTTAGATCTTATTAACAATACTAGCTTATATCCCGTGCGATGCACGGTTTTCTTTAAAAAAATTTATTATTTTTTATTTAGATTTTTGTAATTATACATTATTTTATGAAATTTTAATATATATATTTATATGTGTATATAATAAATTGGATTTATATATCTAATAATATAATTAATTTAATAAATTTTTTACGTAATCTTTAGTAGTATTTTAGATATTAAAATATAAAATATTTTTAAATAATAGATCTAACGGTCAGTATTTATTTGTTCTTAAAAAATCTAAATGTGACTAAAGTGCAAATAATAAAATATGTGATATGTAATTTACCGAGTTTATTCTAACATATGCTATTACTTTTATTTTTTTATTAATTATCTTATTTAAATTGTATGTTATAAAAAGTTATATTAAACCCGGATTTTATAAGTTTAATATAATAATATCGTCATTATATCTATATTTTGCCCGTGTTATTTTTAATTCGAATATGAGTTGTTTTACTTAAAAAATATAAAACAGACAATGTACTTAAAAAGACAGTTAGTTACTTATTAATAATTATATAAAATTATATTACATTTATATATATGTTACACATGTTACTTTTAGAAAATTAGTTGTTTAAATTAGAAAATATAAAAATTATATTACCTCTTTATGTATATGTTGCTCGTGTTACTTTTAGAAAATTAGTTGTTTAACTTAGAAAAAATAAAAAAAGGTTATGCGTTTAGCTAAAAATGGTAAGTGGTTATTTATTAATAATTATATATAACAATATTACCATTACATATTTATTTTCCATGTGTTATGTTTAGAAGATAAGTTGTTTTAGTTAAAAAATGTAGAACATATAATGTGTTTTTGCTGAAAAAAGGTAATCAGTTATAAATATGTAATAATATTACCATTATATATATATATATATATATATATATATATAGAGTAAGGTTCAAGAGAGAACCCTCTTAAAAAGGGAACCAAGGAACTTTTTAAAAAAATCATTTTAGCATAGAAAGAAAAATAGAATTAGTTATATATCATCCTAATAGTCCCAAAAAGTTAATTACTTACAAACAAAGATTCATTTTTAAATTTAAAAAAATATATGAAAAAATTATGAATCTGCTTATGAATCTCTTATATATATATAAGAGATTCAAAAAGAGATTCATACTTTTTTCATATATTTTTTTAAATTTAAAAATGAATCTTTGTTTGTAAGTAATTAACTTTTTGGGATTATTAGGATGATATACAACTATTTATATTTATATTTTAATTTAAAACTAAATTTTAAAAAAAGTTCCTTGGTTCTCTTTTTAAGAGGGTTCTCTCTAGAGCCCTGGCCTATATATATATATATATATATATATATATTACCTATTTTATTTTTAAAAGATAAGTTGTTTTAGTTAGAAAAAAATATATAAAATAGGTAATGTGTTTTAGCTGAAAACAAAATAATTGATTATAAATAAATTGATTATAGATATGCCCGACCCAAATTATATATATGCCCGACCTAAATACCGACCGACCGACCGATAAAAACTTTTAATGTTTCGTCTTTAATAATAATTATATTACATTTATATATATGTTACACATGTTACTTTTAGAAAATTAGTTGTTTAAATTAGAAAATATAAAAATTATATTACCTCTTTATATAATGTTGCTCGTGTTACTTTTAGAAAATTAGTTGTTTAAGTTAGAAACAAATAAAAAAATGTTATGCGTTTAGCTAAAAATGGTAAGTGGTTATTTATTAATAATTATATATAACAATATTACCATTACATATTTATTTTCCATGTGTTATGTTTAGAAGATAAGTTGTTTTAGTTAGAAAATGTAGAACATATAATGTGTTTTTGCTGAAAAAAGGTAATCAGTTATAAATATGTAATAATATTACCATTATATATATATATATATATATATTATCTATTTTATTTTTAAAAGATGAGTTGTTTTGGTTAGAAAACAAATATATAAAATAGGTAATGTGTTTTAGCTGAAAACAAAATAATTGATTATAAATAAATTGATTATAGATATGCCCGACCCAAATTATATATATGCCGACCTAAATACCGACCGACCGACCGATCAAAACTTTTAATGTTTCGTCTTTAATAATATACTAGCTTATATCTCGTGCGATGCACGGTCTTCTTTAATATTTTCTTATTTTTTATTTAGATTTTAGTTATTTTATATAATTTGATAAAATTTTAATATATATATATATATATTGGATTTATAAATCTAACAATATAATATTTAAATTTAATATATTATTGACGTAATCAATAGTAGTATTTTAGATATTAAAATATAAAATATTTTAAAATAACATATATAATGATTCATATTTTTTTACTCTTAAAAATCTAAAAAGGGACTCAAGTGCAAATATCAAAATATGTGCTTGTTCAATATACCGAGTTTATTTGAATATACTATTACTTTTATTTTAATTAATTATCTCGTTGAAATTGAATGTTAAAACAATTATAATAAACATGAATTTCATAAGTTTAATATAATAATATTACCAATATATCTATCTTTTGCCCGTGTTATTTTTAATTTGAACATGAGTTGTTTTAGTTAAAAAAATATAAACAGGTAATATCCTTAAAAAAACAATTAGTTACTTATTAACAATTATATAAAATTATATTAATTTTTTTATATATACGTTTGCATTACTTTTAGAAAATTAGTTGTTTAAGTTAGAAAATATAAAAGAGGTAATTTGTTTTAGCTGAAAAGAATAACTTGTTATTTATTAATATTTATATAAAACAATATTACCATTGTATATTTATTTTGCATGTATTATATTTAGAAGATAAGCCGTTTTAGTTAGAAAATATAAAACACATAATGTGTTTTAGCTGTCGGTTATAAATATATAATAATATTACCATTTTATATATATATTGCCCGTCTTATTTTTAGAAAATGATTTGTTTTAGTTAAATAGATATATTAAATAGGTAATATAATTTAGCTGAAAAAGGTAATTGGTTATCAATAATTTGGTTTCCATATATATGAGTTGTTTTAGGTAAAAAATATAAAAATAATGTGTTTTAGCTGAAAAAGGTATTCAGTTATAAATATATAATAATATTACCATATTATATATATGTTGCTCGTTTTATTTTTAGAAGATGAGTTGGTTTGGTTTAAAAAAAATATAAAATAAGTAATGTAGTGAAAAAAAGTAATTGGTTATTAATAAATTGATTATAGATAGGCCCGTGAATCAGCCCAAATACCGACCGACCGACCGACGATCGACCAAAACTTTTAATGTTTCGTCTTTAATAATACTAGCTTAAAACCCGTTCGATGCACGGATTGTTAATTGTTATTTTATTATTATTGTTTTAATATTTTATTAATTGTAATTTTGCAAAAAATAAGTAGACATGTTAAAATAGCTAAACACTTTTAATTAATTAAAAACATTAAAACAGATTTTAAAATAAATAAGTATGGGGTCGCCCGTTATATTTTTGAAAATGAAGGGTTTTAGTTAGAAAAAATGTAACATATATTTAGTTTAGAAAGGTAAATGCCCGTGATATTTTTGAAAAATGAGGTTTGAAAATTTAATAATTAAAAGTATTTAAATACGTTTTAAAATAAATAAGTAAATGGTTTCTTGTGATATTTTTGGAAAAATAATGGATTTTAGTGAGAAAAATAGAAAAAGTAAATTATAAAAGACAATTTCCCGTGATATATTTAGAAAAGAAGGAACTTTTTAGAAAAAATATATAATATATTTTAGCTGAAAAGGTAATTGGTTATAAATAGGTATTTGATTATTTATATTTTAATATTTGTAGTAATTGCATTTGTTAAGAAAAATAGGTAGACATGTTAGAATAGGTAAACTTTTAAAAAATAATTATAATATTAAAATAGTTTTAAAAATAAATAACTAAACGTCCGTGATATTTTTGGAAAAGGAGGGGTTTTAGTAAGAAAAAATAGAAAAACTAACATGTTTTAGTTAAAAAAGGTAATTGCATGTGATATATTTGAAAAAGTAGGGGAATTTGTTAGAAAAAATAGAAAAAATAATGTATTTTAGGTGAAAAAGATAATTGGTTATAAATATGTAATATTATTATTTAATAATATATTTCTATAAATAAGTAAGGTTAATTAAGTAAAAACACAAAGTACAATTAATTAAGGGCAATTAAGTAAAATCACAACGTACCATACCGACCAACCAAACTTTTAATGTTATTATATAATAGTATTGATAGTATAGATTTAATAATATAGTATAGATAGATAAAAATGAGAGAAAGCTAGAATATTCCTTTTTTTAATGTGAAAAATTACTTTTAGTATCAAGTATAATCTTAACGAATTAGAGTAAATTTTATTAATGGTGTAATTTTAACATCAAAATAATATTATAATAACACTATTTTGATATCATGCATCTGAATCATTTATGCATGCCACATGTACACATAATTGAAACGACAAAAACAAATATAAAGTTTTAGAATTGATTAGAAGAGACAGAAGTCGTTGCAATCTCCAGCATCATACGTCTATCAAACTCCTCCAACCATCTCACTTTCTTGTGTATTAGAATTTTAGTCAAGACAGAGCCCATATAAAAATAGTGGTATTTTATGAATAACACATTTTAGCATGAAAATAATAAAGAATGATTAATTCATGCTAATGTACCACTTTTCGAAAGTACATAAGAATTATTATTACTCTAATAAAATTGTTCGCAATCCATCGTACTCCCATAGTAACATGATTTGGTAGGTACGACCAACCACTAGTTTTAAAGAAGAACATGCACTAGGAACCTCTTGTATACACGTTGGTGTAGGTATTTTCCCAAATAATAAGGTGTTAATTAAGTATTGGTCATTTTTCATAAGTAAATTGGATTCTGCGTATATTTATGTTAATATCCTTGATAAGCGTGAGCTTTATTCTAATTTTGTCCCTATATTTTAGTTATTTTGTATTGATTTGGATTTTTATTTAATAAATTATAATGTTTTATTGTAGGTATGAAGGAGTTTTAATAAAGAAATGTTTGGAGCTTAAATGGCAAGAGTTGAAGATTAATTTGATTAAAATTCGGATTTTATGACCCACTTGCGCAGTCCACACTGTTTAGGCCATAACTAGAGTTCTATAAGTCCGATTCAGACGATTCAACAACCCACGAAAAGCTTATGAGAAGAGATTTATTTTGGAAGTGGCCTTGATATTAAAATCCATCTGAGTCAGTCCAGAAACAGAGCCCAACAGTCAACTACGAATTTCTATTACTGGAATTCAATTCTGTTTGGAAAAATCTCCTTGTATTTGTATTAAATAATTAAAAACACTTTTAATATAGATATTATTAGATATAGATCATACCTAATACAGGAGAAAAAGAAAGAGACACGAAAGGAAGAGAGATGAAGCCACACAAGGGAGGAGAAGCCATCAACGAAGAAGAATTCAGCTATTGAAGACTTTCAATTGACTTTGTTTTTTCGTCTCTTTTTATATCTCTTCTTATGAATATGTGTTGGTTATGTTGGGATTGTTTTGAGATCTTGATTATGAACTAATTGTATAAAGTTGGGATTTTTATGGAACCATAGTATGGGATTATTGGTGTTTTGTTAAAGAGTATTGTATGCAATTCTACAGTTTATTCGTTCAAGTGTTTTTCATGCTAAAACTTGCTATTGTCTGATCAACTTTAGTGGGTTAATGAATTAATTATAATATCGAAAGAGTTATAGTTAATTGACATAAAACTTGAATGATGCATGCTTATATATCTTTTGATTATAATATCGTTACGCTATAGACATATATTGTGACCATGCATAGTTTTGAGAATTTATGCTTAATTGTATTCTGAAGAGTAAATTGGCATAGACATATGTTAGTTTATTTGGTAGGAATTATATAATAGTGATTTTGAGAGAAACCTATGATCATTGAATTCTAGCTAGTGAACTGTGGAATTGTTATAGTGCTAAGCGATACTTTTACCGATTTTCATGTGTTAGGGGGAAGTAACTATCTTGACTTAACTTCTCATATTTGAAAACTCTCTTTGCTAGTATAATTTAGTCGGTTAATTTAGTTATTTTGAATAGTTTAGTTAAAAACAACCATCAATCAATTTTTGTGTTCGAGAACTGAATTGTGAGACTTACTTGCGATTAATACAAATATACAGTCCTTGAGGAACGAAATCTGGTATTCACTGCTATATTACTTGTTTGAGATTATGTACACTTGCACATCTATATTTTACACAACAAGTTTTTGGCGCCGCTGTCGGGGACTGTTATAGTATTTATTGCAAAATTAATTATCTTGCAGTTTGGTTTATTTTTGTGTGCTAACGTGGATAATTCTAGTTGTTTGTCAGGTCAACAACATAGAGTTATGTATTTTCCACAAGAGATGGATATGGTCTATGAGGAAGAGTGTGCTGCACAAGATCAAGAATTTATTTCCTTGCAGGCCGGATTATCTAATGTTTCAGAGATGGTGAAGAATTTGAGCATGGGGTGAATCGACCTATGTGTCATCCAATGAGTCCACCACTAAGCAAAGCTGATAATGTTTCGTGTGTGTATTGTTGCGGTGGTCATACCTATGACTACTGTCCTTCCAATCCAGACTCTATTTGCTTTGCTGGTAATCAAAATTAGAGTAACCCATATTTTAATTCTTGCAATAAGTCATGGAGTCAACCTCCGAATGATTCATGGAGCAATGAAGGAGCTTATCTTGGAACTTCATCAATGAATTCTAACATGTTTTCAGCAACCTCAACATCAAGAGCCTGAAGAAGAAGATCAATATAGTTCTCTGAAAACTTTGTTGAAGAAAGCTATTGAAAATCAAGATATTATCCAAACTCAATCAGATTCAATAAGGAACTTGGGGAATAAAGTTCGAGATCTAGTTGAGGAGTTAAGAAATCAAACGTCGGGTTCTCTACCGTGTGATGTTGAAAATTATGAAGAAGTTCAAATAGAGCAGTCTAAAGGTGTGTTTGTTGAAAGCGAAAAAGAGGTGGAGGTCTCTCAAACAACATCTGATCATGAAGAATATGTGGAGGACTCTTCAACAATATCAGTAAAGGATGTTCTAATTTCTGATAAACTAGAGAAAAATTCTTATGAAGATCCTTCCGACAACTATACCATATTTCCGACCAAGCATCGTCGGAAGAGGAAAAGTCCCGTAGAATGGAGCAAGAATTATCAATTTATATGTGTTCCGTCAATAAAAATATGTAACATGTAATTCGAAAATAATTTTGGGATCCCGTTTAGGACCTCAAAACATTGCTTAGAGCGTATACATGTGCTTATACAGTTAAGCAAAGAAATTAACGTGTGATCATGTGTATCATGTTTGGCTTGGCTGGCCTAATATCTCATTTATATTCGTAATAATAAAGTGGGTATAATCCCATACCTCACTGCGTAATCACATCACCAACTCTTAACTAACCCCAACTGTTTATTTCCTTTCTGTATTTTGTGATTTGGTTACCTACCCTCCAAACATGTCACATGCTATTCGCCTTTCTTTTTCATCCTTTTATTATTTATTTACAGATTTTAAAATAAAATTATTACACGATCCTCAATAATACGATATTCATGTTATGTTTATGAATAGCAAATAATAAAAAAAATGATTATGTTTACGAAATTTAAATCAAATTGTAAATTTATATATTATCTGCTTATAGTCTGAGCCAAATTACGATATATCGATAAAATATATATGTTATCCGCTTATAGTTGGAGCTAACTATGACACATCGATAAATAATTATTAGTTTAAACTCGATCTTACATGTATTATGGCAAGAAAATTTACAATAAAAATCTAAATTTAATATGTTCCAGAAGCTTAAAATAAGCATAAATCCATAACTTACTGGGGATAAAATGTGTTTTTTTATGTAGTAGTTGGTAAATGCAGGTGGAGGAAGACCTGCCATTCTTTGTGGAATCGAAACACTGGAAAATATATTTGATGCAATTTTAGTTTTAGAAAATTAAGATTGATAATTTAAATAAATTTTGCGAAATATTAATTAACAATATTGTCCTGAATTTCGCAACGAAAAAATTACACCGAAGAGATACATTCTGGTAGTTAACAAAAGAAATTACATATCTGCAAAACAGCCGTGAGCTAACTACTCTCCAATGGTTAACAATAACTGTAAAATGCAGTTGTGTTGCTTCTGCAATTACTACAAAATTCACCTGCAGCCTTATTCTGAAAGCCTAATTGCCAACACAAGCACATCCGGGGTGCAGCAAGGGTGGCAGGTTTCGCTATCCTCGAATCGTGCCAAATTGATTCGGTCTTCTGATCAGTTCGAGTTGCAGGAAGTCCTATCGATAACTCGAGATCAAGAACAGGCTTGTCATGCTCTTTTTGATGATAAAATTGTTGCTGAGTTTCCACTGTTGTGCTGCTGCTGCAGTTTCCTTCCTCGGCTGGCTCGGTTTTGAACTTGTAAATGCTGTTAAAATTATCGTTTGGCAAGGATATAAGATTTTGGCTAGGCAATATTTTCGATGGAACAGTGCTGGTATTTTTCCTGAAGTCTAGAGATGTCGTAGCTATGGCATTCGCGGTGGTTGAATTAAAGGACTGATGAGTCTGTGGGTCAAGGCCACGGCTAATTAGTTTGCGTTTAATGTGCGTGTTCCAGTAATTTTTGATCTCGTTGTCTGTTCTTCCGGGCAATCTTGCAGCTATCAAAGACCATCTGGCAAACAATATCAAATTATATATCAGGATCTTATTTTTTGTCGGAATATAATTTTTCGTAAATGAATTGTACCGAAATATAATGTTCTTAGAAAGAGTTTTCGATGTGATTTTTATGTTAACATACTTGTTACCGAGGACGCTATGAAGCTTGATGATGAGCTCATCTTCATCTTCAGTAAAATTACCGCGCTTGAGGTCAGGACGGAGATAATTAATCCACCTTAATCTGCAGCTCTTTCCGCATCTCAACAATCCTACAAATATGAAAAATAATTAATTACGGGTATTACAAAGAATAAATATCGTACACAACATAACGAATAAATATCGTGTCATATGGAGAACAGTTTTAACGTGAGAACAATGACACGTACCAGCGGAAGTGGGGAGGGAACGCCAACAACCTTCACCATGGAGACGAATATAGTTAACGAGACGTTGGTCTTCTTCTTTGGTCCATGCTCCTTTGTTAGTGTGTGTTTTTTCGCAACAAGGTGACCTCCCCATCTTTATTTTCTGGTGTAAGTTTCTAAGCGGCCTTCTTGTTTTGTACTGTTCTTGATTCTTGAGAGAAGTGTACAGGACTTAAAACAACATCCACAAGCAGCTCTGTACTATATTGGACGTGTAATAAGTATTTGTAAGTAGATGTCGATGAAGGGAGAGAAAGAAGAGGTCGGTTAGAGTTTGATTGAAAAAAGTGTAGAGAGAGAGAGAGAGAGATAAGATGGTAGGAGAAGCAGGAAGTGTCGATACTCGATAGCACACTAGCCATCTCTTTCTCGTATTTATATATAGTTAAACAAATTAGTTACTATTGACATGCCTTTCAAATTTCAAGAAATTCAAAATTTGTCAAAGTTTTTCGATATTTTTTCGGGATCAATTATCTTGTTGGTCATTAAAATGGGTCTAAAATATTAAGTTGATCACCAAACTGAAAACGATCAGGTTACTAAAGTCAGCTAAATGTACATTCTATTATATAACTTATTTTTTTTCTTGACGGAAAACACTAATATTAATATTAATTTCTTCGATTTTATGGTCTAAAATGAGTATGTTACCCTACCATGAAAATATCACATTAAATATTTTTTAATACATCATCATTTTTCGTTAAAAAAATTATTTATTTAACGGAGTATACCATATAGCCGACTTTAGTGACCTGATTAAGATCAATTTCACTTTGATGACCAACTTGATATTTTATGCTCATTTTAATGATCAACAAGATAATTAACCCGATCAATATACTTATATGTCTTACAAATGATTATTCATTTTAAATTTTTTTGAGATAAACAAGAATCAATATCAATGTGGATAAGGGGATGTCGAAATAAATTTTGGAGTTATTTGGTAGGTGACCTACTAGTAACTCTTTCTTATTTGTCCCCTTCTGCTTTTACGTGACTAATCTATACTTTCTCCTTGTCTTTTCTCTTTCCTTATTTTAAGTTTTTAGAGTGTTGTTTGTTCAAATTCAAAAATGCGTTATTCCAGTCCAAGAAAAGGACCATTCATCTTCGTTGTTGGGCTTTTATAATTGAAGCCCGGAAGGCTTGTGTCGTATTGGGTTCTCAGCTTTTGAATTGGAAGATTATTGGACTTGCGAAATTATAGTAGTAGAATATTTTGAACGCTGTTTGGCTACCACTTAATAAGCTAGCTTATGACTTATAAACTCATTTTAGCTTATGAGGGGTGTTTGTGTACTCAGCTTATTTCATTAACTTATAAATTATAACTTATTTTTTTAGCTTATGACTTATGGGGGTGTTTGTCTACCTAACTTATAAGCTGACTTATAATTTATAAATTGATAAGTTGAATGTTAGAAAATACTAACATTTTGCTCAACTTATTTCATTTTTCATGATTTATTTATCTATTTAGTAGTTTATATTTTTATATTTATACTTTTAAATGTTTTTTAATCTAAAATGTATTTATCAAGATCTTTATATTAATTAATTATTTTTTCAATTTAGTTGTTTATATTTTTATATTTATACTTTTAAATGTTTTTTAATCTAAAATGTATTTATCGAGATCATTATATTAATTAATTATTTTTTTAATTTAATTTAACAAAAAAATTATTAACTTATAAGTAAATTTATCCAAACACTTACGTAACTTATAAGTTTGCATCAACTTATCACTTATAAAGCACTTACTCATTATAATACATAAGTTCACTTTTTTTAGTTCTCCCAAACACTTATAACAATCCATCAACTTATCACTTATAAAGCACTTACTCATTTTAAGCTATAAGTCAACTTTTACTTGATACCCCAAACGCCCACTAAGTTTGACGACCCATTCAAAAAAAAAAAAAAAAGTTTGACAAGTGTTCAAATTTTGCAAAAATATTTTGTAAAAACACCGACCTCTAAAAAATATTTGCAAAAAAGTGATTTGCAATTTTTGCAATCAATAATCAAAATCAACCACAAACAATCTCAAATTCAATCAAAATCAACTTCAATTATTAAAAAAAACACGTAAAAACAGTTTGCTTTAGTTGAAGACCATATTTTTACAAACATTTTCAGAAGATAATAAAATCGTCAAAAAAAACTTAAAAACATTAAATTTTTTGATAATTTGTCTTAATTGTTTTATAATTTTATTAAACACAGCTCGACTTGATAAAAATAAAAATAATTGTAAAAAAAGTGATAAAAATGTATAAAAAAAGATAATGTGGGCGTTTGGGGTATCAAGCAAAAGTTGACTTATAGCTTAAAATGAGTAAGTGCTTTATAAGTGATAAGTAGAGCTGAGCTTATAAGTCCTAAAGTGTTTGGTAAATCAGAACTTATAAGCAGTAGAGTGTTTGGGTAAATCAGAACTTATAAGTTAACTTTTTTTTATTATTTTTAAAATATTTATTTTTTAATATATATAAATGGATATCAATGGATAGATCTCGATGAGTAGAGAAATTTGATATATACATATCAATTTTTTAATGAACGGATCAAAAGATATATGGTTTTGAAGATTTGAAGGATATTATATATTGCGTATATCGAGAATAAGTTATAAGTTATAAGTTGAATGTTAAGGATTCTTAACATTCAACTTATCCATTTTAAGTAGTCATAAGTTGGTTTCACTTATTTTGACAAACACCCCAATAAACACTTTTGGATTTATAAGCCATAAGTTGCAGCCAAACGGGCCCAATGAAAACATCACATGAAATAAAACAAGATTCCTTTAGGCAAAAATACTCTAATCTTTTGCTAATCATTCCCCTAACCCTGAACCTCATTTCTCAAAACTCAAAACCCTTTCTCCATTCTCCTCCACAATTACACACAATCACATGTATCTATCTTTTTCATGTCAGAAATTACCTTACAAACAAACAAAACTGTAAAAATTGAAATGCTTGGGCCATCATAATAATGCATAAATTGCTCCATATAAACCCTAATTTCACTTCACACTCATCAATTTCACTAGGGTTTAACATTATCCCCAATTTTCATTCTCTAGGGTTTATCAACAATCTTTCTAATTACTCCACTAATTTGGCTATGTCCACTACTTTACACCTTAGGCCACTAGCTGGTGGCTCTGTAGTTACTGGGAATGGCCCAATTTATCGAAAACCCAAAGTGGGTAGGAGTAATTGTGGGATTTGTAGGTGTAATTTTGAGAGTTTGGTGCCTTTTAGGGCTTGGAGTGGGTTAAAGGGGAGAAGGGCTGGTTTGCGATTTGCGGGGTATTGTACGGATAGTAAAGATAAGGTTTTTAGTGGTAAAGATGAGGTTTTTTGTCGTAAAGATAAGGTTTTTAGTGGTAAAGATGAGGTTTTTGAGGTTTTTAGTGGTAAAGATGAGGTCTTTAGTGGTCAAGATGAGGTTTTTAGTGGTAAAGACGGGGTTTTTGAGGTTGCGGTGAAGAATGGGGAGGTTGGTAAAGATGGGGTTTTTGAGGTCGCGGCGAAGAATGGGGGTAAAGATGGGGTTTTTGAGGGCGTGGTGAAGAGTGCGGAGGGGGAAGATGGTAAAGATAAGGTTTTTAAGGGTGCGGTGAAGAGTGGGGAGGTAGAGGGGGAGGTTAAGAAGGAATTGGAGGAGAAGCGGAGGTTGAATAGGAGGCAGAGGGGAAATGAGGGTGGTGTTTCTGGATTGATTGCGAGGAGTCCGGATTTGTTGGCTATTCCGGGAGTTGGACCAAGGAATTTGAAGAAGCTTGTGGAAAAGGGGATTGGAGGTGTTGCACAGCTTAAACGGATATATAAAGATAAGGTTTGTAAGAATGTTTGTTTGTTGAGTAATAAGGATTCTAATTTAATTTCCAAGTTAATTAATAAGTTTATTAGCTAATGAATTTGATTTGATGAATGCTGTAAGTTCCTGATTATCTGCTTGTGTTTTTTTTACTATGTGTATGGGGGTATGTTTGTGCACTAGATAGCTCCTTTTGGTTGTTTTTTTGTTATACAATGTTTTACTGTTAGCTTTAAAAATTATGAATTGTCAATTTAGAGTGGATACAATGTGCACAAGTATTGATAACATGGAAAAAAGATTATTAAAGTAAATGGCAATTAATAAATTAGAAATGTAACACTTCAGGACAGTATATTGCCAGAGTATTCGTATTTGGGCAGTGATACTCTCTACTAATCTATTCTTACGTGCGTCAGAAGCAGAAGTTATATGTTTATATACGGTCATTGACCTGCTTGCCCAGTACATTTCGCATAATTTGTAAGCAACGCGTCAAATTCTTCGATCGTGTGTTGAGAAACGGATGACCAGCTCAATATGTGCTTTCAGTTGTGAAAGATGCTCTCTGATCTGTTTTTTTAAATGCTGTCAGGCTGAATTATGCATGTGCTATTGTTTATTTGAGTGTTATGATAGTTTTGGGATTTCAATATAGTACCACTGCATTTTCATACCCCATTCACTGTCTCTCATTATGTGTATACAGGCAGGAAATAAGTCTATACTGAAGGTATATTTTATTGCGGGAGTGCCGAAGAATATAATTGCTTGTTTTGTTGCTGCTTGATACAGGAGTCGTCATACACTATTTTTGTTTTTAATACCAAATAGTTGACCAGGTTGAAATGCGAAACCAACATGGCAACTACATACACATTCCACCGGTTCGCGAAATTATTTCTTTTTTAATAAAGTAATAATTTTATCTATATGACACATGGCATTAGAATACTATAGCAAATCTTTTTGTTCATTTTCAGTCTTTTCAGATAGCTCCTAGCTGGCATCTGATTATGTAATTTATTTATCAACTGTTGTACTTGTTGGAAACTGCATACTGAACAAGGCAGTTCAGTTGGCTAACCCTGTTTTCAATAATATATATATAAACGATGTTTAATTACTTCCAGATTTGTACACGTCGCACTTTGTAACAGTGAATATCTGTACACTTTTGCAGTTCTTTGGAAAATCCAGTGAGAAGATGGTTGAGTTCTTACAGGGCTCAGTTGGAATAATTCACAAGAATCATGCTGAGAGTATAACTACATACATAAAAGAGAGTGTGGATGAGGAATTGAAGGATGACACTTCCAGCTTGGATGTCAAGCCAAGCCAGAAGAAGCGGCTTACCTTCTGTGTTGAAGGGAACATCAGTGTTGGGAAATCCACTTTCCTGCAAAGAATAGCTAATGAAACACTTGAACTACAGGATCTTGTTGAAATTGTTCCGGAACCTGTCAACAAGTGGCAAGATGTTGGACCTGATCACTTCAATATATTGGATGCTTTCTATGCTGAGCCCGAAAGGTATGCATATACCTTCCAAAATTACGTCTTTGTCACAAGACTAATGCAGGAGAAGGAGTCCTCTGGCGGAATTAAACCCCTCAGGTTGATGGAGAGAAGTGTTTTTAGTGATAGAATGGTATGCATGTTAACCTCTAAAATCTTATTGTCTTTATATACAGTTTTTAACATTTAACCTTGTCTACCAATTGGTAGATATTATGTATATGATGCAAAGTATATTGTTATTGACCTGGAATGGAATTAGAAAATGCCTAACATCTTTAATTTCCTTCGCATATAGAAGCACCTAATATTAGAATTCCATGTCTGATTATGTTTCCTTAAGGTGTTTGTGCGAGCTGTTCATGAAGCAAAGTGGATGAATGAAATGGAAATTAGCATATATGACTCTTGGTTTGATCCAGTTGTGTCATCTTTGCCTGGACTCGTTCCTGATGCCTTCATTTATCTAAGAGCAAGCCCCGATACATGCCATAAGAGAATGCTGCTACGGAAGAGGGCTGAGGAAGGGGGTGTAAGCATCGATTATCTGCGTGGTTTACATGAAAAACATGAAAGCTGGCTTTTCCCATCCGAAAGTGGAAATCATGGTGTATTTTCTGTAAATAAGCTACCATTCCATGCCGATCACACTTTGCCTCCTGACATTAGAGATCGCGTATTTTACTTAGGAGGTGAACATATGCATTCAAGCATTCAACAGGTACTTTCTTGTTTGTGGTGTTACCTTCTATACCCCCACAGCCCTTTCCCCACTACCGAATTTTGTTGCTTGGTTTTTTACGATCTTCATCTGGAACAGGTTCCTGCTTTGGTTCTCGACTGCGAGCCTAACATTGATTTCAACAAGGATATTGAAGCAAAACGACAGTATGATTGCTTCCCCTTTTAAATTCAGCTAATGTATTATTTGCTTAATTTGTCTTATTTTACAGAGTTAGCTTCCTTTTGTGTTGCTTAGAAATCCAGGTCTCCAACAGCGATAGTATGATTTCAATATGTTCTTACCTTCCCCATAACATATGCATCTGCTTTATCTAGTTCTTCTGCTAATACCACAGGAACTCGAATCGCAAGGAAACGTGTTTCCAAACATTATAATATGTTTGAACTATATGGATGGTTTTGTAGTTGTTATTACCTGTTTCAGATTTTCTAGATCTTATCTCCCTCTGAAGCAAGTCAATAGGAAAAGTATGAAGAGATGCAAGTTTTATGCAATTATACTGTTCCCAGGGTCGGTCAAATAAATTCCGTACTTGGATTTCATAGACTACTGAGACTAAAATGCTCGCTGTAGGCTAGGGCATGGTCACATTCAGGTCAACTTAGACTATTGTGATCACCAAGTTGTAACTCTTAAAGCTTGTTAAAATTGAATACAGGGGACAATGATGTCTTGAGGGTCATGCTCTTTCAAGATATTGCTTTGTGTATGGACTATGGTTTTCAACTGTGACTATTAGGTGGCTTGAGCAGTAAATCTCTTTCTCCAATGCTAAGTGCACGATTGAAACATCGACTGATACTTTAACTGTTGTATATACTGTTAATAATATGTTTATAGTTTATCTCTGCTCTACCTTGTCGGATAAGGAGAAGAATTTCATTTTCTACTTATCTGGATACCCTATAGAGTGCAATGTTTTAGGCTTATAAATCATTCATATAAGTTTGTTCTGGCTTTTGTGAAGGTATGCTCGTCAAGTTGCAGATTTCTTTCAATTCGTGAAGAAACAGAAAGAAGATACTAGCAGTGAAGCAGCAAAGAGTAGTCAACCAGATGGACTGATTCCCAATCAGGGTGGACTATGGTTGCCCAACGGGAAGCACTTACCTGATTCAGCACTAAATTCCTTGGATTTCAGACAAGCAATGTCATGCATGTCTTCTTAGTGCTCTTCATCGAGTTTTAGTGATCCTCAACCCTCTACTGATTTGGCATTAATTTCGTTTGATATCAGCCAAGCAGCCATATAATGCACGACTTGAAGAGATTTACTGATTCTTGCATACCATCATTGCCTTATGGCTGTAGTTTTCTCTGACCTTTGTAAATAACAGTCTTTTTATACTAGACACTGGATTTTTTTTTTTTTTTTTGAAGTTGTGGAATGTATCGATATGCTTGTATGACTGAAGTTTGCTTTTTAAGCACATATATGTTTTTTGCCTGACATCTAGAATGTTCATAGAGGGCCACAAAGGGAAATTTTGATGAAAATTATAGAAATGAATGATAAGTCTATTTTCTTTGTGTAATATTTATTTATTATATATTTTTATCATTCAATTCTCTACAAATATATTTTTTAATAATTTATTAATATTAATATGTTATTATCGACTCATGTTAGGTGAGGCTCGTGCTTGACGCGGATTATTAGCCGGAATGATTAAACATGGAAGACACACACATTAGACCATGTGATAGTACATTCCGACGCTGAATACGATAATAATGACTATCTCAAACACTCAACTTAGACATATTTAACAGGAAGTCTTTTGAATATTTCAGACAAGATCTCTTCGGGGAAGTCGTAGGTGGGAATCTTCTTGTGCTTAGACAAGCTCATCTTCAGCGAACTCAAAAAGGAAACTGCTACAACTAGGGTTTCATCTTTTACTGTATCCTTTGCTGATATTATCGGCTCAATAATTTCAATTGGGCTAAATGAATAGAGCTGGGCCACCTGATTCAGTTGGGCCTATTTATGTACATTTTTTCAAGAAGGACCGTGCTATTTGCTAATTTTATAAAAGGGTCCGATCAGGGGCAAACGATTGTTGTAACATATCATACTGCGATTAATTAACGCTCTATATGTACATTATGATTTTTGATATGCATATACATGACCCATATTTATACATACTGCACCGTATAATATACCGTTAACAATCGTTTACTCCTAATCATCTCCCTTTTATAAAATAAAAGAAATATGTCTAGCAGCACATTTCAACTCCATGTAAGTTCATACAAAATTCAATTACCAAGCATAAGACAAATGAAGGATAAACCTCAGTTCATAGAATTACAGACATAAATGGACTAACAGTGCCATCTATTGCCTAGTCATCAACCAAATTTGAAGTTCAAGGAGAATCCGCAGAAGTAGACATCTTCATTACTTTACGCAAAGTCGCTTCTGTTGAGGTGGTAGCAGGGTCCTGAGAGCTAGCAACTCGTTTTCCTTGTTGCTAGAAGTGTCATTTGGCTGCAATTACCTTCTGCTCGTCTCCCGTTAAGTAACACTAGTTATCAGAAGCCTTAGATGTTTCAACAACTGTACTTTAGATGTTAAAAGTATCGTTTACATCTTCGTCGTAAAATGAAGACCTTAAGAACTCTAGCAATTTCGTACTAGGAGATATTGCTAAGTTAATCTAATTGATATCAAGAAAAACCAGCGTTTCCACAAAAGGAGTGATGACAAGAGGTGGTTTACAGCCTTCATCATAATAGGAAAAAGGAGTCCGATGATCGCATGAATCAGCAAAATCATATTCTTTACTCTTGTCAAGATTATAGGAAATCAAATTAGAAAACTTTGAGAGTATTGGCTCACCGTTGTTCCTTACACCCAAGACCTTCCCCCGAACATTTTCACTTAACGTCCCTCTCATCTTGTTTTCCCAGTAGAACTCATTTATTGGATCATCATCTTTCAATACCCACATGTTCAGATAATTACGGTCACCGCCCTCACTAAAGAAAGCAATTGATTGACCAAATGGACGAACAGGAAAGGAGTGCCAAAATTCAACCCAGTCAGGAAACCTGATTTCTCGTAAAATATCGGTCTTGGTATCGAAGCACATAACTATTGGCTCATAACGCTCTAAGCTTCTAGTCCCGGTCCAAAATGCAGCGCCATTAACGAAAACAGCATCATTACTACTGATTCGATGAATAAAAACATTATCTTGACATATTTTCTTCCAAGAATTAGTGTTCAGACTATAAACACCAATCATGACAGAGTGGCTATCAGCTTCAGATCTATAAGTCGACCAAGGTTTAACAATATGTACCACGACATAATCATTAACTTCCGGTAAAAACCCAAAAGCTAAACCCTTGCAACGAGTCTCTCTTGAAGTAAAGCTCATACAAGGAGAATCAGGAAGAGTTCTAAACTTTCCAACGAGAGGATTCCACAAATGTATACTAGGATCATAATGTAGCGTACGATTAAACAAGGAAGACACAGGCACTGGACCATGTGATAGTACATTCCGATGCTGATTGAAATAATAACGACTATCACCATCAACAAACATCGAAGACACACAAACTAAACCATTTGCTAACGCATACCAAGCATGATTAGGCAAGTCAAGAGGGTACTTAAGTGTACCATATTCTTGACATTGTACATCATCGAAACGTACTGTTAATAAATGGTCACGCATATTAAGGAAAAACAGATATTTAGGATGATTATTACTATCACGGGTTGCAAGTAGTTTGTGATGATTTGTGTGGAGAGTGATGAAAATAGGAGTTTTTATGAGATTATACCATGATTTTTGGACAGATCCGCAACGTAAGACATACTTAACAGGAAGTCTTTTGAGAATCTCAGCGAAGACATCTTCAGGGAAGTTGTAGGAGGGCATCTTCTTGTGCTTTGAGGACCTCATCTTTGAGATCTTTTTGTGCTTTGAGGAGCTCATCTTTGAGATCTCTACTTTAATTCACTGTAATAATGGAGGTCACAGCAGCACCTAATGGTTTCTTTACCAGGGGGTATACAATGTGTGCTTTTTATCAGAGTTTTGCAAGGATACTAAATGTAGTAAATGTCAAATTCATGTTTATGACCTTCACATTTTCTTTAATGGCCTCTTGTGCCCTCACCTTCATCATGATCAAAATCACACCCCAGTACTCTTCATTTAGTAACATTCTAAACCTTTTCATATTTTAAAAATAATTTTGTAATTTATTAATTAGATTGATGATATTTAGCAACTCTTAAGCCATTAAATTTAATATTACACTAATATTATATAAAAGGTAAAATATAAGATTTTAAATTATAATAATATATACACTTTCAAGAATTTTAATATAGGGATTTGAAGTATGTTTATTTTTCCTCGATGCAATAAAAATTAGTTTAGGTCAATTTTCGTCAAAATAATAATCAAGAAGAATTTATCAAAATTTTAAATTACAAAAATTATTATATATTCTAAAAAAGAAGCTTTTAACATAATAAAAAAGTATAGAGACGAGGGCTGTTAAAAGATTATTAGGTAGAAGGTGAAAGACACAAATATTCTTTACTTTTTATTGCAGAAAGCAAATCTTTACTGCATTTTGGAATAATGTAAAATATTTACAACCAATTTGAATATTCAACACAAACCTTTCAAACAAAACTATAGAATCAATCAGCAATAACCCTTAGAGCAATTGTCTGCTTCTCAAAAAGAAATAGACATAAAACTTCGAAATGCCATGCTAATCCACAGAAAGCTTCATTGTTCCAACTGAAGTGTAAAAGAACCTAGCAGTACGTGTACTACAACAATGGTTCCTCCAGTGAACCGTATGTTACGAAACAGCCACAACATGTGTGGGATATTTTACCTTTGGCATATGTACAACTTTTTACCCTAAAAGTTATGGAAATATCACGCAGAGGTTAAACAGAGGACGATTAAACTGTTAACGACAGCCTATATAGACAACTGGTCTCTCCTGACTACAATTTCACACCTGGTTCGCTACTTGAGCTGCAGATAACTTGTGAACAACACATAACAAGGTCCTCAAAATTTAAAAGCAGCTATTTAAAGCATCTCCAGGGGAGCTTGCTATTTGGCTAGCTAAACAATTAAATGTACTGACCAGCTATAATTTTGCTAGCCAAATTTTGTTTCGACCAAAGCATACTAGCTAACTTGATTAGCTATTTGATTACCTTATTCTGAGTCATATATTGCTCCAACTGCCATCCCTTGTGTTTAAACTTGTGTACATGTCAAAACTGTCTGCAAACAATCCGACGTTTCAATTCCAGGGAGTTATCTCGGCAGGTTCATGTGCTTCTCTAAAATACAATCCAATTAGTCCAGAAAATAAACTAATTGAAGTATCTATACCAGATAATAGTTGACGACAAAAAGATTAAGAAAGAAATCATTAATCATTCACGATAATCACTGGCATCTAAATAGTACGTAAACTAATGCCATTAACCCCTTAAGGTGTAGTGAAAAACTTTAAAGAGTAAACCCTTACACAATGGATATTGATCCACAACTATTATGCACACATTACCTATATCTGAAATAATTACAAATAAAAACTAAATGAAAGCAATTTTAACAGTATAAACTATAGATATTGATTAAATGGACAAGGACAGAGTATAACAACCTATACTATCAAATTCTCTTGGCAATTACAATGACAAAGGGTGATTTTTCTTTTGGCTTTGCAAGGGCCTCTCTCAAACATAGCACGCAGCATGATACTACGAATAATCAAATCAATATGAAATCAAATTTATGCAAATTCTCATCACCACATAATATTCATACTCATCAATTCTAGCAGACCTTGTCTTTGAGTACCCCAGAAACCCAATGATTTTTATGACACGGGTCTAACAATACTTTCCTCGAACATTTAAGGCATTAGTCCCAGATCCCAACAAATTTCATTAAAATCCAAAAATGAAAAAATAAATTGTCACAAATCCTAATATCAAACATCAATCCATAGAAGTAGGTAAATAAAAACACAAAATAGGTAAAATTAAGATTTGTTAAAGAAAACGAGTAGACGGAAGGGGCACAGATATGCGATATAATAGAGAATACTTAGCAGATTTGGCCAGAAATATTGGAGGACATAGTCCGGGAAAATTGATGGCTATTATAGCCAAAAGGGGAAGACAGCAAGTGCCCTTGGAGTTGCTCTTAAAAGCTGGGTAAATGCATAGCTGTCACTTGTATGACTACTGGCATTCAACAGATAGAATCTGAATATATCAAGCTCAATGATGAAAATTAGTTGGTAGCAATGAAAAATATGTGGATTGCAAATATTAAGGTCATATGAACGAAGCATTCATATTTCATGTTTTTGGATAATCTAACTCCATAAGCGCATAGTAAGCATGATCCATTTACTCCAAACAACCATTTCAGTTCAAACTTGTATTTTCTCAATCACCCAAATTCAAATATTCTGCATATAGACATAATATTCACATGTATCCATAAATGATTACAATATTACTTCTAACCAAAAGAAAGAAACGATAAACAATATGAAAAGGCAATACATACCTTTAAGATACAAAAACCCATATAAATTTAAGATAATATTGTGCAGACAACTTTGTCCCAATTGTGAACACCGGAAAAATATAATCTTCCAACATAATAACATTTAAGAAAAACTAAGCAAATTCACAACGAACAAGGATAGAAGTTATAAAACAAAACGAGATTCCACAAAATTCCAAGAATTGTTTGCCTGATGTCATCATTTTCAGCATTTCTGCTAACAATCCCTGATATCATTAGCAATCAGATGTTGACATCTTCCCCTGTTCATGGTCATGGTCCACTTCTGATGCACGTATAATGTTGTCCACATCTTCATCAGAAAATGTAGAGTTAAAGAAATCTGAGATGTTCCCATTGTGATAACAAGGCTCCCAACTTTGCATCTTGTTTAATCACTTGTATTACTTGATATGATGTCACGCCAAAGTAGAGTCTCCACAAAAGGTGTAATGAGAAAAGGTGGTTTAAAGCCCTCCTCATAAGAGGAACTCGGAGTCTTAAAGTAATGGGAACTCGGAGTCAAGCAATCACACGAATTAACGAAATCATATGGTTCATGGGTATCAAGATCATATGAAATCAAATTGTTTGATTTTGCCAGTATTATATCACCGTTGTTCCTTATACCCAAGACATCAGCCCAAACATTTTCACTTAGACTAACACTCATTTTTTTCTCCCAAGAAAATTCATCAATCATATCTTGTTTCAGTACCCACATGTCCAGGTGACGAGATTCATCGTTCTTACCAAAGTAAGCAATAGATTGATTATATGGATAAAAAAGAGGATAAATAAAAGGATCATTAAACTGCCGTTCCTCAATTCTCAACCAGTCCGGCACCAAAATATCTCGCATTATTTCTGTCTTGGTATCAAAGTACATCACAACTCGATAACCAGAGAAATTTTCCGCTACCCAAAATGCAATACCATTAACAAAAACAGATCGATCAGTCAAGATCGCACATATATAAACATCATCCTGAAAATAAAAATTCCAAGAACTAGTGTTTAGACTAAAAACACCAATGGAAACCGTGTTCGGGTTAAACTCATAAGGGTCAGGTGGGTCGGGGTCAGAAGGGTCAGGTGGGTCTGGTTCAAGTTTGACAGCCACTACCACAACATAATCATTAACTTCCGGTAAGTACCCAAATGCTAAAGCCTTCCAGTCAATCTCCTCCGGAGTTAATATCGAATGAGGCGACTCCCTAATAGTTTTTCTAATCTGAACAAGGGGATTCCAAATATGTATGTCGGGATCATAATAAGGTTTTCGAAATAACACAGAAGATATACAAATTAAACCATTTGATAGTGCACACCATTCATGACCATTAAACTCAAATGGGTATTCGAGTTTGCAATATTCTTGACATTGTACATCATCAGTACATACAGTAAATGTATGGTTCTTAGTATTATGGAAAAGTAAATACTTAGGATTATCATGAACAGTTAATTTTTGATGATTTAAGTGAAGAGAGACAAACATAGGAGATTTTATAAGATGATACCATGATTTTTGAACGGACAGGCAACGTAAGAGATACTTAACAGGGAGACTTTTGAATATTTCAGACAAGATCTCTTCAGGGAAGTCGTAGGTGGGCATGTACTTGTTGTGCTTTGACAAACTCATCTTCAGTGAACTCAAAATAAGGAAAGCTGCTGCAACTAGGGTTCCATTTTTTACTGTAATGAATTAGAATTGCTTGTTTTGTTGGGTCAATCGATTGGGCTTAGGATTGAGTTTGGCCCATTAATTTAGATTGTTGGAGAGCCCAGCTGCTTATGTGTATTCTTTTTTGTTGTTGTGAATTTGGAGTCAAACGAATCAACAAAATCATATGGTTCATGCGTATCAAGATTATAAGAAATTAAATTGTTTGACTTTGCCAGTATAGGTTCACCATTGCTCCTTATACCCAAGACATCAGCCCAAAAATTCTCACTAAGATTAACACTAATTATGTTCTCCCAAGAAAACTCATCTATCATATCTTCTTTCAATATCCACATGTCCAAGTGTCGAAATTCAGCGTCTTCAACAAAGTAAGCAATAGATTTACCAAATGGATGAATAATAGGATGCTGACGTTCCTCAACTCCAAACTTCTCAGGCACCGAGATTTCTCGCAGTACATTTCTGTCTTCGTATCAAACTGAATAACTAATTGATCCGCCGCATAATCTTCCCCTATCCAAAATGCAGTACCATTAACATATACAGATTGTTCAGTCCACACCCAAGTTATCTCAACATCATCCTGACTACTTATCTTCCAAGACCCAGTGTTTAGACTATAAACACCAATCATGACCGTGTTCGAGATGTAATTAAGGAGTTCAAGGTAGTCGGGTGAGTCCTGGTCAGAGTCGTCAGGGAACACCGTTTCAAGTTTGACAACATGTACCACGACGTAATCATTAACTTCAGGTAAAAACCCAAATGCTAAAGCCTTCCACTCAATCTCATTTGAATAATATTCCGAAAGACGCGAAACCGGGAGCATTTGACACATTTGAACAAGAGGATTACAGATAAATATGTTATAATCATAATCAAGTTCTCGATAAGACATGGAAGAGATACAAATTAGACCATTTGATAATGCATACCATTCATGATTATCAAATTATAAAGATCTGCAATAATAAAAGCTGTTCATTAATTTATATAAGATAAAATTCTCTTACATCAGTCTACAGAATAGAGAACACAGAAATTTTTGAGCAGCTTTGACTCAGGTCCATGACATCTGCCTACAAAATGGAGAACCTATCGAAATTTTGGCCTGCTTCGCCTTGGAATTTCATCCTGTCCGCATTCATCTTCCTTTGACATTGCAAATTTCGAAACTATTGTCCACACAGACTTCATTTCAGTTGTCACTGACGGAAAAACAGAGTCTCACTAACATAAATTAGCAAAATTACAAAATAAAGTTATGAAACTAATAACCAGAACCATAGGCAAAACCATGACATGATAAAATTTGTTAACCAGAACCATAAGGAAGGCAGTTAATCAGAACCAATATAGATTATAGACGACTGCCTCCGCTCCGCCCCCATTACAACTAAAAGACTTAAAAGGATTCTGACTTAAACATTTTTTCCCCATCATTTCAATCAATATCAAGCAGAACTAGAGTTTCCACAAAAGGGCTAATGATAAAAGGTGGTTTAGAGCCCTCCTCGTAATCGTAACGAGGAGTCAGACGATCACATGATTCAACAAAATCATATGGTTCGTGAGTATCAAGATCATATGAAATCAAATTGTTTGACTTTGCTAGTATTGGTTCACCATTGTTCCTTATACCCAAGACTTCAACCCAAACATTTTCACTTAGACCAACACTCATCTTTTTCTCCCACGGAAGCTCACCAAACAGATCGTCCTCGCGTTCCATATTGTCTTTCAATACCCAAATGTCCAAATGAGGAGATCCAGAGCCATCCTCCTCCTCCTTTGCATCGTCCTCATCAACCTCGATAAAGTAAGCAATAGATTGACCAAATGGAAAAATAAGAGGATTAATAAGCTGACGATCGAAAATCTCAAGCCAGCTAGGCAACATGATTTTTTGCAGTATATTTGTCTTGGTATCAAAGCACATAATTAACTGACTTAACTCGTAGTCACTAGACCCTACCCAATATGCAGTACCATTGACAAACACGGATTGATCACTAGTCATACCATCAACAAAAACCTTGTCTTGGGATAATTTCTTCCACGAATTAGTATTCAGACTATAAACACCAATGACGACTGAGTGCGGGTATTGTCGATAGGCCACAGGTGGATCAAGATCACAGAAGTCAAACGACTTAGGTTCAGAGGTCAGTTTAGGTTTAACAACATGTATCACAACATAATCATTAACTTCCGGCAAAAACCCAAAAGCTAAAGCACGCCACTTAATCTCCTTACATTTAAATGTACAAAGGGGCGAGTCCGGGACAGCCTTAAATTTTTGAACAAGAGGATTCCAGAGATAAATGTCGGGATTATAACAATGTTTCCGGTTATAACGATATTTCTCGTCAAACATATTAGACACACAAACTAAACCATTAGAATGTGCATTCCAGGCTTCATTAGGCAAGTCTAGTGAATACTCAAATGTGCAATACTCTTGAGATTGTGCATCATCAGAACGTACTGTGAATAACTGGGTACTTGTATTATGGAAAAGTAAATACTTAGGATTAACATGGGCTGTAAGAATTTGATGTTTGGAGTGGAGAGAAATAAACATAGGAGATTTTATAAGAGAATACCATGATTTTTGGACAGCTCCGCAACGTAAGACATACTTAACAGGAAGTCTTTTGAATACTTCCGACAAGATCTCTTCGGGGAAGTCGTAGGTTGGAATCTTCTTGTGCTTTGACAAGCTCATCTTCAGACACTGAGAGAGAGACACTCAATTGATTTAATTAGGGTTTCAACGTTATAGCATCCAATTCAAGTTGTGTGCTCTTTTGGGTCGGATCATACTGATACAGGGGCCCCGGATGTTTATTTTAATAAGAATTTTTTTTTTGGATAATTAGTTTTATTTTTAATATTAAACATATCTTTTCTCTAATCGAACACGTACTCACCCACTTTGATAAGGTTCGAACTCTTCGTATCCTATAAAAAGCGATAGAAATATTACTATACCAAAAAATATCCGATAATATGAAACATTTAAGTCGGGAGTAGGAAACATTTTACTATAAAAAAAATTAGTTAACAAATATAGTATATGTAAATTAAAAAATGTAAGTAAATATAGTATATGGGTTACAAATTTGTGTTGTAGTTTATTAGAGCATCTCCAACGGTGTTGGCTAAAATCGTTGGCTAAAATTATATAAAATACTGATTATGTAAAATTTGTTGAACCTGTAAGGTGTTGTGCTCCAATGGAGTTGGCTATACGAGTTGGCTATATTTTAAAAATAGAATGTTATTATTATTTTAAGTTGTTAAAAATAGAATATATTGTTTGAATATGGAAATAGTTGACATGGCTTTTTACTACAGGTCTCTAGAGGTTCGACAAATTTAGCCAATATGCATAGGTTGGCTAAAATTTTAGATAACAGAAATGACCCATTGGAGTGAAGAAAGTTTTACATATTCTCTATAATTATTATTTATGGTAAGTTTTTTTCAATTTTAGCCAAGGGCTTTATATGATTGGAGATGCTCTTAGGTGTTCATTTCGGAGTAAATAAATTTGGGTGCTGAAATTTGAATGTTATGTTTTATGTACTAAGTTTTTGAGTATTAATTGCGTAAATTATATCTATAGCAAAAATTAATTTGTATATTAGCTCAAGTAAAAAAAATCTTAATTTTATGTTAAAAATATTATTTTATCTAAAATCATATTTTATAGTATATTTTTAAAAAAAAATTAGAAATTTTTTTATAAAGCACTGCAAAGCGCGACTTAGTAATTAGTTAAACCTATTTGACACGAAAATTTTATAAACCGAACTTTAAAGACCGCATGCCTATTGTTTAATAGGCAGTCTTCTATAACACACCCTCTTATATAAAGTCCGGTAATACATCGTTATAAAAATACATATATTTATTAAATTTTTAATTAAATATAATTATAAACTTTAATATAGTAAATCAAAAACAAATCCTACAACTTTCTCCTTTAAAAAATCATTGAAAATTATAAAATATTTTGACATGATTCTACAACAGAATCAAAATTATCCAAAATGATTATACTGTAGAACCAAATTTGAAATCAAATTTTTTGCTCAAGTTTTAAGTAATATGTTTCTTTATAAAAATATATTATTATTATTATTATTATTATTATTATTATTATTATTATTATTATTATTATTATCTATACTATTATATTAAAGACGAAACATTGAAAATTTTGTAGTCTGGTCCTGAAAGTTTTTGTAGTGTGGTCACTCCATTCATAGCCGTTAGATATTTCTGATCAAATCGATAAGAACCGTTAGATAAAATATTAAAATTATTATATAGAATATATTTTCTATTTTTCCTAACTAAAACATCTCATTTTTCAAAAAAATCGCAGACAGTTTCATTTAATAAAATAACATAATAAGGTTATAATTGCTAATAACTAACCCATTACCATTTTTAGCCAAAATGTATATTCTTTTTTTTATATATTTTCGAACTAAAATTTCTACTTTTCTATTTTTCCTAAATAAACCTCTAACTTTCCAAAAATATCACGAACAGTTCTATTTAATAAAATAAAATAATAATATTATAATTATTAATGACTAACCGATTAGTTTTTTTTCCCAAAACGTATACTATTTTTTATATTTTCTAACTAATATTTATCCCAACTAAAACCTCAAAAATATCACGGGCTATTCCATTAAAATACTAATATTATAAATCTATCTATCTATCTATACTATATTATTAAAGACGAAACATTGAAAGTTTTGGTACCTGTTTTTTGGTATGGTACTTGTCTTATTTAATTGTTTATTTAATTATTATAAAAATTATTATAATCAGTTACCCTTTTAGTTAAAATACATTACTATTGTTTTTCTAAAAAAATCACGGGCAATTTTCTTTTCAACTAAAACATGTTACTTTTTCTATTTCCCTTACTAAAATCCCTCATTTTCCAAATATATCACGAGAAAACCCTTAATTATTTATTTTAAAACCTATTCTAATACTTTTAATTGGCAATTACTTTTCCCTTCTTTTTCTAGAAAAATCAGGACAATTACCTTTTCAGCAAAAATATGTTATATTTTCTATTTTCCTTAGTAAAATCCCTCCTTTTCCAAATATATCAAGGGCAAACCCTTACTTATTTACTTTAAAATATATTTTAATACTTTTAATTGACAATTACCTTTTTCAACTAAAACATGTCACCTTTTCTATTTTTTTTTACTAAAACCCCTCTTTTTTCAAAAATATCACGGACAAATCGTTACTTTTATATTTTAAAATTCAACAAAAACATGTTACTTTCTATTTTTCTACTAGAACCTCTCTTTTTCCAAAATATCATGGTCAAACCGTTAATTATTTATTTTAAAATCTATTTTAATACTTTTAATTATTTAAAAATGTTTAACACGCCTACTTATTTTTTTTAATTAATGCAATTAATAAAATATAATTAATAAAATTAACAATTATTCAAAACAATTCGTGCATCGCATGAGTTTTAAGCTATATTATTAAAGACGAAACATTAAAAGTTTGGTAGTCGGACGGACGGTCTATACTTAGTGATTTTATTTAATTATCCTTACTTAATTTTTAAAAAACTATCATTAATAATAATATTATTTATAACCAATTACCTTTTCAGCTAAAATACATTACCTTTTTTTCTAACAAAATCATCTCTTTTTTTAAAAAAAAACACGGGTGATTATCTTTTTTAACAAAAACAGGTTTTTCTATCTATTTTTCCTTACTTATTTATTTTAAAATCTATTATAATACTTTTAATTATGAGCACTTTTTCAGCTGAAATGTGTTACTTTTTCTATTTTTTCATTTTCTAAAGAAATTATTATTAAATAATAACATTTTTATAACCAACTACATTTTCAGCTAAAATACATTACATTTTCTATTTTTCTAACAAAATCCTCTCTTTTTCTAAAAAAATCATGGCAATTACATTTTCAACTAAAACATGTTACTCTTTCTATTTTTCCTTACTAAAACCCCTCATTTTTCCAAAAATATCTCGGACAAATCCTTACTTTTTTTTTTTGAAACCTATTTAAATACTTTTAATTACGGGCTCTTACCTTTTCAGTTAAACATGTTACTTTTTCTATTTTTCCTTACTAAGACCCATCCTTTTCCAAAAATATCATGGATAAACAATTATTAATTTATTTTAAAATCTATTTTAATACTTTTAATTATTTAAAAAAGTTTAACACGCCTACTTTTTTTAGCAAATACAAATTAATAGAATATTAAAATATAAATAATAAAAATAATAATTATTAATAATAATCCGTATATCGCACGAGTTTTAAGCTAGTTATTATTAAAGACGAAACATTAAAAGTTTTGGGGTAGGCAGGAGACTTTTGAATATTTCAGACAAGATCTCTTCATCAGGGAAGTCGTAGGTGGGCATGTGCTTGTTGTGCTTTGACAAGCTCATTTTCAGTGAACTCAAAATAAGGAAAGCTGCTGCAACTAGGGTTTCATCTTTTACTGTAATGAAATAGAATTGCTGGTTTTGTTGGGTCAATCGATTGGGCTTAGTGAATAGAGTTGGGCCATGTTATTCTGTTGGGCCCATAAATGTAGACTGTTGGAGAAGCCTGAATGAAGCCTACCAGCTTATGTGATTCTGAAATATGCAGTAAAATGTTTGATAAATGGCCTTCAAAAGAATGGCTGAACCAGAAAATGTTAGACGTGGGGGGCTAAAATAGAAATAGATTTATAATTGATTTATAAATTCTTTATATTTTTATTCTATTGGGGTTTCTGTACGCTGAAGAACAATGTTGAGTGTTTGTTAACTGAGCCCGATGGAAACCTGCAAAGCTTCAACATATGAACAATCAGGTTCTTATTTATGGGGAAAAAGTATCACCTGCTTTCAATTCCTTGGCGTTGAGCAGTAGACATGTTCTTCAAAAAGAAAATTTTGACTATAGTTACCATTACCGTCTAATGAGTATAACTATCATTACCAGACAATGACTATAAATCTACAATTAACGATCAAGATCAATCTGGCACCTTACCAGACATTGATAAGTAGATTCAAATTATCAGTTACACCTAGGACAAACATTGTCAATAGGTACACCCTTAGCTCGTAACTTGTCAGTTGTAGAAAGAGAGCTCGAGTGAACCCTTATACCCAAGACATCAGCCCAAACATTCTCACTAAGATTAACACTAATTATGTTCTCCCAAGAAAACTCATCTATCATATCTTCTTTCAATATCCACATGTCCAAGTGTCGAAATTCAGCGTCTTCAACAAAGTAAGCAATAGATTTACCAAATGGATGAATAATAGGATGCTGACGTTCCTGAACTACAAACTTCTCAGGCACTGAGATTTCTCGCAGTATTTCTGTCTTCGTATCAAACTGAATAACTAATTGATCCGCCGCATAATCTTCCCCTATCCAAAATGCAGTACCATTAACATATACAGATTGTTCAGTCCACACCCAAGTTATCTTAACATCATCCTGACTACTTATCTTCCAAGACCCAGTGTTTAGACTATAAACACCAATCATGACCGTGTTCGAGATGTAATTAAGGAGTTGAAGGTAGTCGGGTGAGTCCTGGTCAGAGTCGTCAGGGAACACCGTTTCAAGTTTGACAACATGTACCACGACGTAATCATTAACTTCAGGTAAAAACGCAAATGCTAAAGCCTTCCACTCAATCTCATTTGAATAATATTCCGAAAGACGCGAAACCGGGAGCATTTGACACATTTGAACAAGAGGATTACAGATAAATATGTTATAATCATAATCAAGTTCTCGATAAGACATGGAAGAGATACAAATTAGACCATTTGATAATGCATACCATTCATGATTATCAAAGTCAAATGGATATTCAATTGAGCAATATTCTTGACATTGTTTATCATCAGAACAGAAAGTTAATAAATGGGTATTAGTATTATGGAAAAGTAAATACCTAGGATTATTATGGGCTATCATTGTTTGATGATTTAAGTGAAGAGTGAGAAACATAGGAGTTCTTACAAGATAATACCAAGATTTTTGGACAGCTCCACAACGTAAGACATACTTAACAGGGAGTCTTTTGAATATTTCGGACAAGATCTCTTCAGGGAAGTCATAGGTGGGCATCTTCTTGTGCTTGGACAAGCTCATCTCTACTTAATTTGATTGTAAGAACTCCAATGGAGGCTGTTGCTGCAACTAGGGTTCGTTTTGAGGACTTCAGTTCACATGTACCCATTTGGGTCTGATTTTTTTAACATGTTTTACTCTCTGTCTTGGCTCAAACTGCAACAAAAATGTTAAAAGAATATAAGTAAACTAGGTAAAAAATAAAGAATGTGATTTTTGAAAATTTTTGGAACGTAAAGAAATAGATGAAACAAAAGGAAAGTGCAAAAAAATGGATGATCCCTGGAGGAAATGGATGGTCCGAGGAGGGAGTACTCAGTTACATTGGAATTCTCCTTAATATTGTTTTTTACTTACGAACATCTTTCTAAAAATTCTCGATTTTACCAATTAATTTTAATTAATCATCTACAATTATAAGGTGGCTAAAGCTAATTGGTATATGGAGTCAAATGATAAAAGGTGGTTTAGATCCCTCCTCGTAATCGTAACAAGGAGTCAAATGATCACATGATTCAACGAAGTCATATGGTTCATGAGTATCAAGATCATATGAAATCAAATTGTTCGCTTTTGCTAGTATTGGTTCACCGTTGTTCCTTATACCCAAGACTTCAACCCAAACATTTTCACCTAGACCAACACTCATCTTTTTCTCCCACGAAAGCTCCCTGAGCAGAACGTCCTCGCGTATCATATTGTCTTTCAATACCCAAATGTCCAAATGAGGAGATCCATTGCCATCCTCCTCCTCTTCTGCATCGTATTCATCAACCTCAAAAAAGTAAGCAATAGATTGACCAAATGGGAGAATACGAGGATTAAACAACTGACGATTGGAAAGCTCAAGCCAGCTAGGCAACATGATTTTTTGCAGTATATTTGTCTTGGTATCAAAGTACATAATTAACTGATCTAACTCGTAAGAACCAGACCCTACCCAATATGCAGTACCATTGACAAACACGGATTCATCACTAGACATACTATGAACGAAAACCTCATCTTGGGATAATTTCTTCCACGAATTAGTATTCAGACTATAAACACCAATGATGACCGAGGCCACAGGTGGATCAAGATCACAGAAATCAAACGCCTTAGGTTCAGAGGTCAAGCTAGTTTTAACAATATGTATCACAACATAATCATTAACTTCCGGTAAAAACCCAAAAGCTAAAGCACTCCACTTAATGTCGTTAGATTTAAATGTAGAAAGAGGCGAGTCCGGGACAACCTTAAATTTTTGAACAAGAGGATTCCAGAGATAAATGTCGGGATTATAACGATATTTATGATTAAACATATTAACCAAACAAACTAAACCATTAGAATGTGCTTTCCAGGCCTTATTAGGCAAGTCAAGTGAATACTCAAATGTGCAATAATCTTGACAATGTGAATCATCCGAACGTACGGTGAATAATTGGGTACTAGTATAATGGAAAAGTAAATACTTAGGATTAACATGGGCTGTAAGTATTTGATGTTTGGAGTGAAAAGAGATAAACATAGGAGATTTTATAAGAGAATACCATGATTTTTGGACAGCTCCGCAACGTAAGACATACTTAACTGGAAGTCTTTTGAGTATTTCCGACAAGATATCTTCGGGGAAGTCATAGGAGGGGATGTACTTTTCGTGCTTTGACAAGCTCATCTTCAGACACTGAGAGAGATACACTCAATTTTTAATTAGGGTTTCAACATTATAGCCTCCAATTCGAGTTGTGTGCCCTTTTGGGTCAGATCATATCAGAGAGGCACGAAACGCCCTTCGGGCTCGGCTTTATAAAGCCCGGATTTTTTAACAATTGGACCGGGCCGGGCTTTTTCAAAAATCGGGTCGGGTCGGGTTGGGCTTCCTCTAAAATATTAGGCTCATTTTAGGCCCTTGGGTCGGGCCGGATCGGACTTTATCCAGGTTTTTTTTAAATTTATATATAAATAATTTTTTTCCCTTTTTTTTGTAAAGTTAATATATTAAAATACAAAAAAAACAAAGTTTTCCAAAAAAACGACCATAAAAGAGTTACACTCCTCAACTATTGATATTCAGAAAACATAACAAGAGACACCACGATACCTGTTAGTAAAAAACTATTAGCATAATGTTTTATCATAAAACATGAGTGCAACTCAAGAACATTCTACACATAATATGCGTTATTGAACTTAACCTGACCGTAAACATACAAATCTCCTCGTACATGACCATTTCAAGAATCACATATACTACACTCAATAAATCTTGTAGAAAAAAAGGTTTGTCCTGCACATTGTTGATTTTTCTTAACCTCATTATTCTTCATATTCCCTATATTATAAAGTTTAATATTCATGAAATTTATTTAAAATATTATAAATTTTCAAATTTTATCTATAAAAAATCAGATTTTTATCCAGATCTCTCAAAAAGCTCGGGCTTTTATCCGGGCCGAACCGGGATTTTATCCGGGCTTTTTGAAAGCATGGGCTTTATCCGGGCTTTTAACCGGGCTTTTCGAGCTTCGGGTCGGGCCGGGCTTGACGAAAAATAGTAGGCCTGTTTAAGGCCCTCGGGCCGGGCCGAACTGGGCCGGGCTTTTTTTGGGCCGGGCTTTTCGGGCTTTTTTCCGGATCGGGCCATGCCGGATTTAGGGCTTCAGGCTTTTTGAACATCTCTAGATCATATACGCGTATACTTTGTTACATTTGCCTTTTGAATTATCAAATTGATCAAATTTTAATCAAATATTATATATCAATACTATTATATAATAATATATTACGGATAATTACTTTTTTAAATTAAAACATGTTAGTTTTTTTATTTTTCGTTATTAAAATCCCTCTTTTCCAAAAATATCACGGACAAACATTTAGTTATTTATTTTTAAACCTATTTTAATATTATAATTATTTTTTAAAAGTTTACCTATTTTAACATATCTACTTATTTTTCTTAACAAATGCAATTACTAAAAATATAAATAATCAAATACCTATTTATAACCAATTACCTTTTCAGCTAAAACACATTATATATTTTTTCTAACAAAGTCCCTGCTTTTCTAAATATATCACGGGAAATTGCCTTTTACAATTTACTTTTTCTATTTTTTTCACTAAAATACATTTTTTCCCCAAAAATATCATAGGAAACCCTTTATTTATTTATTTTAAAACGTATTTAAATACTTTTAATTATTAAATTTTAAAACCTCATTTTCCAAAAATATCACAAACATTAACCTTTTTAAACTAAATATATGTTACATTTTTTTGATTTTTTCTTACTAAAACCCCTCATTTCCAAAAATATAACGGACAAACCCATACTTATTTATTTTAAAATCTGTTTTAAGGTTTTTAATTAATTAAAAGTGTTTAGCTATTTTAACATGCCTACTTATTTTTTGCACAATTACTATTAATAAAATTTTAAAATAATAATAATAAAATAACAATTAACAATCTGTGCATCGCACGGGTTTTAAGCTAGTATAATATAAATAAAAAGTAAAATAAAAATTATATCATTGAAAAGTACATTTAATCTATTTTAAAATGAATTTTTCTGATTTTGTAAATTATATCACGAGAACACATAAATTTTAATCAAAGATTGATCAATTTAGGTGCTGAAAATCAAAATAGGACAACTAATTAGGAACAAATGGAGTAATACTTTTATTTTGATGATTAAATTTTTAAATACTGATTTTTTTTTGTTAAGTCAACTAGAATATTTAAACACATGGACTAGTAAACAGTTTAGTATAAAAAGGAAGTAGTTGAAAAATATAGCCAACACTGTTCTAAAAGTTGACGATTCGAGATAGCGTGTCACCGTATTGATTAAGCAAAAATTGGTGAAAAACAAATCATTTTTGAAAAGGACGGTAAAAAATCGATCAAAAATCGGGCTACTTAATAAAAAATAGTAAAAACTAAAAAAATAATTAAAAACTCAAAAGGTAGAAACTTGATAAGAAAAAGATTTTTTTTTAATTTTATACATACAATTATTATTTTAAATGCTCAAATCATAAATTCTCTTAATTTTATCTCTCAAATCAATCTCTAATTTAAAGGTTAGATCTTGAAAATTTTATTTATTATAATTATACAATATTTTTAATATATTTACATAGATATTTGATAAATATATATGTTTAGTTGAAATAAACAAACTATATAATTATATGTAAAAAAAATATTTTTAAATTTATTCTAATTAATGATCCGATTAATTATTCCAATTAATCTCCAATTAATTTCCGATTACCTGATTAATCTCTGAACCATACCTTCACCGATTAGCTCTGAGTCACGCTTTTAACACTGAACATATGTAGTTAAAGAAAATGTAAAGAAGTTGTAGTATTCATTATTACATGTATTACAAATTTGAATTTTAGTTTATTAGATGTACATTTCAGAGTAAATAAATTTGGTGAGCTGAAATTTGAATGTTATAGTTTATGTACTAAGTTTTTGGGTATTAATTGCGTAAATTATATTTGTAGCAAACAATAATTTTCTTAATAGCCAAACTCATAAAAATTATGTTGAAAATATTATTTTATCTAAAAATACATTTTATAAAATACCTTTTCAAAAATTTAAAGAAATTATAATAAAGCGCCGCTTAGTAAACTAGTTAAACCCATTTGACATCCACTAATAGAAAAGTTCATAGTCTAAACTTTAAAGACTGCAGGCCTATTTTAAAATAACATTCCTGGGAATCATAGTCTGAACTTTAAAGACTGCAGGCCCATTTTAAAATAACATTCCTGTTATTTCCAGTTACACACTAACATAATTGTAGGGGGGTTTGAATACAATTCTTGAATTTTCACAATCTTTTCTGTAATTTAAAAGTAAAAACAGATAAACTAAATTGCAGAATAAAAATAAGAACACAATATTTTAAAAATTTTAGGTGGATTGTTTGTGATCCACCTGAGATATATTATTGAAGAAATAATTTGTGATATTTGGTTACAAATACACAGTTGCTGTTACAGTTCTTTGTTTCTAAAAATGCTAGAGAGAAAACCTAAGCAAAGATAATGTAAACTATTTTCTTAGTTACAATGAACTGCTACAATTGGTTATATACAACCCAAGTTTACAAGTAATACTACAGACAAAAACTATCTCTATTTTTTAGGTCCATTATGGTTGCTTTTTCATTCCAAATGCATGTGACTGAAATGGTGTACTCTGGACAAATTTGCTTGTTTGTACATCTCCTTTGTTTGCATGGAAATGGAATGTTTCTTCTTCTTCTTCTTCGAGGTTCACAAGTATTTGACTTCCGTATTCTTTTTGTTTACTCTGTCAACCCATGTGATTTTATCAGTGTCAAGTCACCATCAATCTCTAATCCTTGAGTTTCCTCCGTTGGTAGTGTTCTTGACTATCCGTGGATGGCCATCCGTGGATAGGTATTGAGTTGATCATCCGTAGATAGCATTAAGTCTTCATCCGTTGTCATTCACTTTCACTTAAGCAAAATTACATAGCACAACCTATTTACAAATTAACTACCCTATTTTGCTTATCTACTGAAAGTCAACATGACTTAGTACTTAATACTATCAAACACTAGTCTAGTGTAAAACATAATATGTTAAAGAAAAACTTATCCGTGGATGACTATCCGTGGATAAGCTTCCTAACAACGGATGCTATTAAGAATATGCCATCCGTTGTTAGTTACAGAAAAATGACTTATACAGAAATGTGTTATATGTTAAGTTATCATCAAGAACAACATATTACCTAACAATCTCCCTCAATTTATGCCTGATAGAATTACAAACATAAATTAAAGGTCTTGATGGTAACAAAACATATTAAGAGAAAATTACAATTAAGACATATATGTATTAAGCTGCAAAGTTTGAGATAAGAAAATTACAATGAAATTTCAGGGTTGCTCCTCTAGCCTGAGCAGAATTTAATCCTTTTTCTTTTCCCTGGGATGTTGGATCTTTTTTCTTCCTTCCTTGGCATAGTTGGACTCTATTTGCTCTTGAAGTTTCCTGTAGAAAGCATCTTCTTCAGCAATTTTTGGATCTAGCTTTGCTTGCAACCATCTAAGATACCTAGTGCTGGCCTTAGACAGTGTTGGTCTTCAATTTTGAAAAATCTTCTACAACCTTTATCATCTCTGAATTCCATCATCCAGTAAGGTTGGAGATGAATTTTTTTTTCCATTGTAAGGGATCTTCATTTTCCTAGGCAAATTATCAGAGAGTTCCAACTATTTCTTATTTCTTCAATCTTTTTCAGCACTCTTGCAACTTCGGAAAATCCCTTTGTGTTCTTGAAACTTGAGAAAATCTTCACTAAGGTGGAGTATCCTTCATTCAGTACTTGTTGCAAGGGCCATGATCTCACCCTTCCTCCTTTGTAGACAAAAGTTAGTCTTTCAGGTAGAACTCTATACTTGTCTGTGCCTCTTACTTCACTAACTTCATCTAGGTAGAGATCCATGGATGAGTACTCCTGTATGTCTGCAATGTACACATAGTCTGCCTTGTCTTCAATGGGCTTGGCAACTGGAGGTACAATATTCAGCTTGATTGGACCTTGATGACCTTTACTCTTTGGTTCCTTTTTTTTTTTTTTTTTTAGCTTCAATAAGGAACTTATGAAATACCAAATTGTCAAACTCAATAGGTTCATCCTTGAGTTCTACAAGAGTTCCATGAAAAGTGACCTGAGATTGAGTTGAGGTTGGAATAGGATCTTCAAGTATTAGCTTCCTCCTAGTTTCCCTCTTTTCTTCAAATTTCTTAGGAGAGACAAGCATGTTTGCTCTTTGCTTCCTTCTGATTGGATTGGACTTTGGCACTGTCTTCCTTTTAGTAGGAGCCTCTTCTTCTTCAGCTTCACTACTTTCTTCTTCCTCCATCTCCTTTATTAATTCCTGAGCTAATCTAGCCTGTTTCTCAGGTGTAGATTCAAACTTTTGTGGATTGGCTTATCTTCTTAGCCTAGATATATCTTCTCTCTTGACTTCAGTAAATCTGGGATGGCTGTTTGTGATATGAATTTCTTTGCCATTTCTGTAGATAACAACCATCCCCTTCTTCAGCTTTACATCTCTAGTGCTTTTGAAATCTTTTATTTGAGCTGCCAACACCTTAGACTCATCTGGCTTTGGGAAAGGATAATCCACTTCTAGCTTGTTCTTGCCATGAAGTCTAGGTGGAGAGCCTGTCCTGCCACTGAAGATGGGCTCAAACTCCTTGACAAAAGATGGTTCAACATCATACTCTATTGCCATAATGACCATGTCAGGAGTGAGCACTTTGAAAATAGTTGTGTGGACAGGAACAGATTCTGATGTGGAGGAGGTCACAACTTTGAATATGGATTCGTTGATAAGTCTTTCAGAGTTGAGGAACCTCTGATTGAGCCTTTCATTGAGTGCATCCAACTCTGACTGTCTCTTGCCCGTGACCTCAGCTGTAGGGAGAACCACCTTTGTGAGCTGAAACTCACTTGAATTGGCAATAATTTGAGTTGTCTCCCCTTCACTTGATGGCACACCTATACTTGCTGGTTCAGAGACCATTAGTGCACTCTCCCCCTTTTTGTTATCATCAAGGGTTTGAGGAACACCGGTAGCCTGCAGCAGTTTCTGGAGTAATTCAGTTTGAAGAGCTTGGTTGACCAGAAAGGTGTCCATCTGCTTCTCAACTTTATCCATCCTCTCATTAAGGTTGGCCACATCCTTCACCAATTTATCTTGCTTGACCCTTTGAGATGTAGAGGGAGCTAATGCATCAAATCTCCTGTCTAGAGCACTCTTTACATCATCAATGTGACTTTTGATGGCATCTGTGCTGGCTCTTTATCCAAGAATATGAGCATGATTAAGATGAAGAGATGTCACAAAATTCTGGATGATAGTGGCATGAAGAGGATTAGAGGATTGGGCTTCACCATAGGCTCTTTGATAGTGCTTGAGAATGGCTACCTTGGTGTCAGTGTGACTATAAGAGTTAGAGAATAACCAAGAAGGCAACTCTTGTAAAGTGGAAGGGCATGTATCTCCTCCTTTACCACCTTCTGAATTACTATCTTCTTCAAACTCTGAATCAAATTCAAAATCTTCACCAGCTCCTGGAGGCAGATTACTGATTGCTTCTTTTGCCCTGGACATTGATTTAGTTGTGTGTACCAAATTCAACATCCTTTCTGCCTCCACATTGCCCTGGCCAACCAAGACTTGATAGGCTGAAACAGGGTGAGTAAATGTCTCAGCATTAAGATTGATTTGATCCAGTTCATGTTGATATTCCAACTGGATCAATCTTTTCCTTTTAGCTTCATTGACATTCATTGACTCGCTTACAATGGCTGAGTCTTCCATCCTTATAGCTTCAGAACATGATTTTCTCTCATTTTCTCTCTTTTCTTGCATCAGGGGCTCCCCCTGGCTCACACACCTCACACCCTCACCTTCACCTTCTAAGGTGGAACCGTCTAGCTCTTCTTTTGCCTGACTGGAAGAAGTAGTCAACCTCCCATTCACTCCCTCTCCTTTTGCCTGGCTGCAAGCCAACCTCTCACTCTCATAATTGACACTCCCTTTCCTCAGTCCTAGAAGTGTATCATCAACCACCAGCTCTTCTACACTTGTTGCTAGAGTTACAATTTTTGAGATTTGGCTAAGTGTAGAAGTAGCCAGCAACGGATGACTGGAGGGTGCATCCGTTGTTGAGGAAGTTATAGCTGTCCACGGATGGCTAGCTTGGGGCTCATCCATGGATGAAGAGACACTTATCAACGGATGAACGATATCCGTGGATGAAGTAGAAGAAATATGGATTGATGAGGAAATCAAGACAGAATTTGTGGTGATTGATTTTAAATTAGGATTCACAGATTTTGTCGAGGTTTCAGAGAAAGAATGTTGATGGTCCAATAAATCATCTAAAAGATGATGACAACCAAATTGAGAATGGGGCTCCTCCATGAATTTTAAAGATTGAGTCAGGAATTGATGTGGAAATCATGTCCACATCTAGAGAGAAGGTAGGAGAATTTGGTGTTTCAAAGTTTATTTGCAAGGAATGGGGCTGTGACTCCACATTTACTGGAGCCACATCAAGCTAACTTTGAGAAGGCTCAGTCACCAAGTTAGAAACTTGAGACTGAGCAGTGTGTGTACCCAGTGCATCCCCTTGGGTTTTAGCCCTCTTTCTCCTTTGATAAGCTTTTGAGGTGTTAGTTGGGCTTCTTGTGTCCCTATCCCTCTTGGACTGTGTCCCTGGTTGGGGTCTATTTTCAATAGTGACATCCTTTTAGGAGGATGCCACTAGGGATGTGCTTAAATCCTTTTCAACCAATGTTTTCTTTTGAGAGGAAACATGGTGGCTTACCTGGGACTTACTCATCTCTCCTTCCTTATTCTTGGGGCTTTGTTGATGTTCACCCCTTCCCTCACCACTCACCACCACCTTCACACTCCCCTCAGGCTGTTTGGTGGTTTTTACAACAGGTGCCTTTTGAGAAGCATATGAGGTTGGCTTGTTAGACTTGGATTAAGGAACTTGAGGTTTGGCTGCTTGGGTAGGAAGCTGTGGGGCACTAACAGCTTCCATGGCATCACTAGAAGTAGAAGCACTTGGAGGTTGGGAAGTAGAAAGGTTAGAAACAGTTACCTGAATGATTGGCAAGTATGCCAATTGCACCTCACTATTCAGATTCATTCGAATTAGGTCACTCAAGACCCTCTTCTCTTGAACAAAACAGCTAAACTTGATGTCTGGGTTAGAGATATCAATAACATTATTGCATACATGATTATCTAACATCATTAAGAATCTAGAGAAGTAAATATTCTTACCCCTAGATTCTTTCTTTCCTAATTTAGCAGATAATTCATACATGGCTAGTGTGCTAAAAGCAAAGTACTTATCAGTTAGAAGCATGTTTAGCATAACTAGCATGGAATGTGTGACATCATCAAAATTTGTGATTTTTCCAGAAAAGGTCTTGATGAAAGCATCACATAGATAGCTCCATTCCTTAATCATACCTTTTCAGACAATTTTGCCTAAATTATCAGTGCTGAGTGAATAGTTCATTGAATTAAGTATGACAACTATTGTTGTGTTTGTAGGCATAACATCACAATTATTTTCAGGCAATTTGAAACAGGCAGATATCACATCAGAATTAATTACATGCATATTTCCCTTAACAGTAAAAGAAATTGTACCATTCAGAGCATCATACTCAGAAGAGGTCCAAACTTCCTCCACTATTTCATGGTACAGAGGTGTGGAAGTAAGCATGGCGTATGATAGCTTGCATCCCTTGATGAAGTTCATCATCATGTGATACTCCTATGGCGAGTTCTCAGTATCCACTATCCACGAAGGCCACAATGTTGTTTTTCTCGTAGACGAACCCAGTGAGTGACTCAATCTTTTTGGTTGGTACCATTGAAGTTGAATTGAAGTTACTGAACTGGTCTTTGCTTTGAGAGAGAAAGAGAACTTTTTGCTTTAGAGAATTTTGAGAATAAGATAAAAATGAATTATAAGAGGTAAAAAGCCTTTTATAATTTCCCAGAAATTCATTAAGTAAAATGTAGAAAATTATCTGATTGGTGCAACAAGTAACCGTTTAAAAATAAAGCGATAAGAAATTTTAGCCATAATTATACATACGGAGGTGTATGCCTGTAACAGTTGATAAGATCTTGTCTATCAACGGTTGAGATTAGAATGGATCTAACAACGGATGAGATTAACCTTTTAAGATTCAGTATATCCGTTGATGAAACAAATAGTTGTCATCCGTTTTAGAACAAAAAATTCAGTAAAGTGTTATACCATCCACGGATAATCACATCCGTTTTTGGTGAAAATTCTGACTTAGATAAAATAACACATTTCTGGCTGCATGATGACTTGTACATAATTTAACTAAAATTAAGAAAAATTGAGCATACCTAGCTCACTTACTAATCTTGAGAACGTTGATTCATCAAGTGGCTTGGTAAAAATGTCTGCAAGTTGTTGTTCACTTAGAACAAAATGTAGTTCCACAGTACCATTCATCATATGTTCCCTGATAAAATGATACTTAATATCAATGTGCTTGGTCTTTGAGTGTTGAACTGGATTCTCAGTAATGACAATTGCACTAGTGTTGTCACAAAAAATTGGAATCTTATTAAATGTTAGACCATAGTCCAGTAGTTGATTTTTCATCCAAAGTATCTGTGCACAACAACTTCCGGCTGCAATATATTCAGCCTCAGCTGTAGAGGTGGAGACTGAATTTTGTTTTTTACTGAACCATGATACAAGCTTATTTCCTAGACATTGACAGGTGCCTGTTGTACTTTTTCTATCAATTTTGCAACCTGCATAATCTGTACCTGAATAACCAATTAGATCAAAACCAGACTCTTTAGGATACCAAATGCCAAGGTTTGGTGATCCTTTGAGATATCTGAAAATCCTTTTAATAGAAACTAGGTGAGACTCTCTAAGATCAACTTGAAATCTAGCACAAAGATAAATGGCAAACATAATATCAGGTCTACTAGCTGTTAAATATAAGAGTGAGCCTACCATGCCTCTATAGCTTGTAATGTCCACAGATTTTTCTTTAGTATTCATTTCAAGCTTAGTGGCAGTTGGCATGAGTGTTTTTGCAGGAGAGCAATCCATTAGATCAAACTTCCTTAAAAGATCAAAGATATATTTAGTTTGACTAATGAAAATTCCTTCTTTCATTTGTTTAACTTGTAAACCAAGGAAATAAGTAAGTTCATCCATCATGCTCATTTCATATTTACTTTGCATAAGTTTGACAAACCTTTTGCAAAGCTTCTCATCTGTAGACCCAAAGATTATGTCATCCACATAGATTTGAACAAGAATAGTAGAGCCATTAAAATTTCTATAGAAGAGAGTTTTATTAACAGTACCTCTAGTGAAATGATTCTTAAGAAGAAACTGTGACAGAGTATCATACCAGGCTCTTGGTGTTTGTTTCAAACCATAGAGTGCTTTTAGCAGAAAATAGACATATTCTGGAAAATCTGAATCTTCAAATCCAGGAGGTTGATTTATAAACACCCCCTCTTCTAATTTTCCATTCAGAAAAACACTCTTCACATCCATTTGGTAGACCTTGAAATTGGCATGGGCTGCATAGGCCAAAAAGATTCTGATTGCTTCTAGTCTTGCAACTGGAGCAAAAGTTTCATCAAAATCAATTCCTTCTTCTTGAGAGTAGCCTTTAGCAACCAGTCTAGCTTGTTCCTTGTTACAATGCCATTTTCATCCATCTTGTTTCTGAATACCCACTTTGTACCTATAACACTTCTATTTTTAGGTTTGGGCACCATCTTCCCTACTTTGTTTCTTTCAAACTGATTTAGCTCTTCTTGCGTAGCTAAAACCCAGTCTAGATCTCGAAGAGCATCCTCCACCTTCTTTGGTTCATCTTGAGATAGAAAACTGTTGTAGAGACATTATTCTTGAGTTACTCTTCTAGTTTGGACTCTTGAGGCTGCATCTCCAATGATCAGATCAAAAGGATGTTCCCTAGTCTATTTTCTTTGAGGTCGTAGATTTGCTCTTGATGAGGTTGCTTCATTAGCATGATCATTTTGACTGGAGTGATGATTTTGAGACACTCCCCCTGAGTTTGTTGACCCAGGGTTGTCAAAATGTGAACTGTTAGTTGATGTTCCAACATGACTTTCCACGGATGCACCTGGTTGTCTGTCCACGGATGCTCCCATTTGTCTGTCCATGGATGCTCCCGTTTCATTGATAACTTCATCCATTGTTGGAATATTTGTTTTAGATGATTCCATCATCATGATCGTTGTTTCCTTCATCAAATTCACAGTTTATAAATTCATCTACCTCATTCTCAAAACTGAGAGTATCATGGAAACCTTCATCACACAGTCCTAGAATATTGTGATCATCAAAGACAACATGTACATATTCCATAACAATATTGACTCTGAGATTTTAGACCCTATATGATTTCCTGCTGCATATCCAACAAAGATAGCTTCATCTGCCTTTGCTTCAAATTTGCCTAAGTTTTCACCCTGATTCCTTATAACAAAACATTTACATCCAAAGACATGAAGAAATTCCAGGGTTGGTTTCCTCTTTCTGAGTAGTTGGTAAGGTGTCATTCCTTTAGCTTGATTCACCAGAGAAATGTTCTGAGTGAAACATGCAATGTTAACTACTTCAGCCCAGAAATAGGTTGACAGATTTGATTCTTCCAACATTGTTCTAGCTGCTTCAATAAGAGTTTTGTTTTTCCTTTCCACAACACCATTTTGCTGAGGTGTCCTAGCTGCAGAGAATTCATTAACAATTCAATTCTCTTCACAAAACACCTTCACTTTTGAATTTTTGAACTCAGTCCCATTATCACTCCCGATTCTTCTGAATTTGTATTCAGAGTGATTGTTTACAACCTTGATGTGATTGATTATGATTTCACTTGTCTCATCCTTAGAGTGTAGAAAGTAGGTCCATGTAAATTTAGAGAAATCATCCACAATCACAAGGCAGTACTTTTTCTTAGAAATTGACATCATATTAACTGGTCCAAATAAATCCATATGAAACAGTTGAAGTGGCTGAACAATAGATGACTCAGTCTTGCTTTTGAAGGAGGTTTTCTTTTGCTTCCCCTTTTGGCATGCATTACGCAATCCATCCTTGGAAAACTCCAATCGTGGAATACCTCTAGCAAGATCTTTCCTTACCAAATCATTCATAACTCTAAAATTCAAGTGTGACAGCTTCTTGTGCGATAGCCAACTTTCATCCTTGCTTGCTTTGCTGAAAAGACAAGTAATTGAATCTGTTTTGGTTGAGTAGAAGTTAGCTATATATACATTCCCTCTTCTGTATCCTGTCAACACGACATTGTTGTTTTCCTTGTCAGAAACAACACATGCTTCTTGCTTAAAAGAAACTAAAAAACCTTTGTCACATAGTTGACTGATACTAAGCAAATTATGCTTTAGACCATCAACTAGTGCTACTTCTTCAATGATGACATTCTTCATTGTTATCAATCCATATCCCTTAGTGTAACCTTTGTTGTCTTCTCCAAGGGTAATTCTAGGGCCAGCTTTCTCCTTAAACTCTGTGAGCAGGGACAACCACTATCCAGGTACCATAGATTCCTTCTTTTTCCCTGCACACAACAAAATCAAATCAAGTTGATTTTGGTACCCAAGTTTCCTTGGGTCCTATCTTGTTAGCCTTCTTCCTATTAACCATATCATTTTGCACTTTAGGTTTTGGCTGATTTAAATCAACCTTAACCTTAGGTGTTGACCTTTGCAAGATAGGATTTGTCAAATGTTCAGAAGTATAAAGATTTGAAGCATACATTGGAGCAATATTGGCATACATGTTATTCATGCTTGGTACGTTCTATGGCATTTGTGGTATACTGAATGCATTGAAATTTGGATTTGTTACAAATGACATGTTGACATACTGATGAGCATTTTGATCAAATAAGTTAGGCATAACAGACATGACATACATAGGCACATTCATCACAGGTTTAGGCAATTGAACATTGGCATTCTTGACAGACTTGTAGTTAGTAGACAAATGATTAACACTAACACAATTAACACAAGTCTTTCTAGGAGCATACTTATCAGGTGTGTAATTGTTATGCTTGTTAATCCCTACTTTTCCATTTCTGTTTTTCTTCTTCTTAGCCTCAGCCTTGACATCTATGTTTTCTAACTTGTCCTTCAATTGCTTGTTGGACAAGTGGCCTATGTTAACCTTATCAAGATTTTTGGTTTTGTTACCTTCACCCTGAACAAAGTTCTTGTTTGTTGGACCATACTTTTTGTTCAGTTTCTCCAATTTTTTCTTACTTACACTTGCTGTATGTTTCACAGGATAATTCTCATCCGTGGATGAACTATCTATCAACGGGTGATCATTATCCGTGGAAGCATCATCATCTCCTAGATACTTAGTATTAGTATCTAGTTTCTCTTTATCCTTTTTCACTGATTCCTTGAAGAATGTGTCCACACCCTGAGATTTGATTATGTTGGTAGCAACATTTCTGGAATCATTCCATCTAGCAATTACTTCCTGTTCTTTTGCTAATTGCACCTTGAGAATTTCTTCTCTTTTGAGTACAACTAGCAGTTCATCTTTAGCAACTTGACACTCCAACTTCATCTTCTCAAACTCAATGAATTGAGTTTCCAGGACAACATTTCTATCACTTAGAAACAAATTGGCATCTTTAATTCTAGTGTTCTCTTTTGTGAGTGATTTAAGAGTCACACGCAAATGGTACAACTCAGTAGACATGTCATTAATAGTACTATTGCATTTCTCTTTAGAAAGCTCAGTGAGGTTAGTAGTTATTACCTGATTATTTGATAAACTTGCTTCTTGCTCAATAGAATCAGCCATCAGTGCAAGGTTGACATACTCAGTGTCATCATCTGAATCATTTCCATCAGCAGCCCAATCATAATCCTGAGTTATGAATGCCCTTTCCTTTTGCTTGAGAAATTCAAAATATTTCTTCTTGTAGTCTGCAGGTTCAAACTTCCTGTCCTTCTTCTCAGCCTTAGGCTTTCTGCATTCATTTGCAAAGTGACCTCCCATTCTACAATTAAAACACTTGAATTTAGATCTTTCAACATAATTTTTCTTTGGTTGAAAGTCTTTCTTGTAAGGTTTGGTTACTTCAGGATTCTTCTTGAATTTGAGCTTGGAAAATCTCCTGGACAGAAAAGCTAGGTGCTCATCTAGCTCATCCATCTCTTCTTGATTAGAATAATTACCTTCTTCATACATCTTTCCCTTCCCCTTGTCTGATTCAGCTCTACCTTCACAAACATCACTGCTTGGTGTAGCTTTTCCCTTTCCTTTCACTTTTGTGTCCTCAGTTTCATCTTCACTAGCAACAAGAGCCACATAACCACCTTTTTTCTAGACCTTCTCAATTTCTTCATCATGCTCCATCTCTAACTCATAGGTCTTTAAGGTTCCATATAGTCTTTCAAGAGTAAAGTCCTTGTACTCCTGAGTGTTTCTCAAAGAAACAGTCATAGGCTTCCATTCCTTGGGCAAAGCTCTTAGAAATTTGAGATTTGAATCCTTGGTTTGATACACCCTTCCATACAACTTTAATCCATTTATCAATTTCTGAAATCTACTAAAAGTGTCATTCAGAGATTCACCATTCTTGAAATGAAAGTGTTCATACTGTTGTATGAAGAGTTGCATCTTGTTCTCTCTTACTTGATCAGTTCTTTCACATAGAGTTTGAACTGTCCTAAACCTCCTTAACTATAGTGCAGTTAATAACGTTGCCAAACAAATCAGTTTCTAGACCATTGAACAGAATATTTATGGCCTTTTTATCCTTGTGCATCTCAGTTGTATCTTCCAGTGTCCATTCTGATGGAAGCTTAGGAATTGTGTCTGGGGCACCTTCTCCTTGAAGAGCAAGTGCAGTGTTTGGCTTCATAGGCACACGAGGACCTTTCTCAATGCGGTCTACATATCCTTCATCCGTAGACATGAGATGTAGATGCATCTTTACCTTCCAGTGAAAGTAGTTGTCTTTATCAAGAACTGGTATCTTAACTCCATTACCCTTCTTTCCCATAATGCTGGTTGTGCTTGATCTTTAAACTTCAGGTGTGTTAGAAGCTTGCTCTGATACCAATTGTTATTCCTAGTTACACACTAACAAAATTATAGAAGGAGGGTTGAATACAATTCTTGATTTTTCACAATCTTTTCTGTAATTTAAAAGTAAAAATAGATAAACTAAATTGCAGAATAAAAATAAGAACAGAGTACTTTAAAAATTTCAGGTGGATTGTTTGTGATCCACCTGAGATATATTATTGAAGAAATAATCTGTGATATTTGGTTAGAAATACACAGCTGCTGTTACAGTTCTTTGCTTCTAAAAATGCTAAAGAGAAAACCTAAGCAAAGATAATGTAAACTGTTTTCTTAGTTACAATGAACTGCTACACTTGGTTATATACAACCCAAGTTTACAAGTCATACTACAGACAAAAACTATCTCTATTTTTTAGGTCTAGTATGCTTGCTTTTTCATTCCAAATGCATGTGATTGAGATGTTGTACTCTGGACAAATTTGCATGTTTGTACATCTCCTTTGTTTGCATGGAAATGAAATGTTTCTTCTTCTTCTTCTTTGAGGTTCACCAGTATTTGACTTCCATATTCTTTTTGTTTACTCTGTCAACCCATGTGATTTTATCAGTGTCAAGTCACCATCAATCTCTAATCCTTGAGCTTCATCCGTTGGTAGTGTTCTTGACTATCCGTGGATGGCCATCCGTGGATAGGTATTGAGTTGATCATCCGTGGATAGCATTAAGTCTTCATCCGTTGTCATTCACTTTCACTTAAGCAAAATTACATAGCACAACCTATTTACAATTAACTACCCTATTTTGCTTATCTACTGAAAGTCAACATGACTTAGTACTTAATACTATCAAACACTAGTCTAGAGTAAAACATAATATGTTACAAGAAAAACTTATCCGTGAATGACTATCCGTGGATAAGCTTCCTAACAACGGATGCTATTAAGAATATGCCATCCGTTGTTAGTTACAGAAAAATGACTTATACAGAAATGTGTTATATGTTAAGTTATCATCAAGAACAACATATTCCCTAACAATTCCAAACACGAAAATTTATATATAAAGTTTACATGTTTTTCTTTTATGTAAAAGTTTATTATTGTAAAAATTATATGCTCTTCCTCCAGGTTTTAAAAAAAGCAAAAACATAAATACACTGCAGGAACTTACACAAGACATCCATATGATACTAGGCTATGAGAAGCTCAACTCACAAAAACAAGCAGCCCTAAATGTGTAGCTAATTTATTTGTTGTGGGTGGTAGGATGTCAGTAGTCTGAGTAAGTCTGAGTTTATAAAAAAAAAAAAAAGAGTAAAAAATGGAAAAATGAAAATGTTTTTAGTGTTTTCTCAAAGATCATCTTTTATCCCGATGAAGAAAAAAGGGTGTTTTTATGATGATAAAAAAGGAGAAGATTTTTGCTAAAAAACATTTTTTATCTCTGATTTTGGAGAAATCCATCTATCCCTTAGGGTTGATAGTTAAATGAGAAATCATTTGCAGAGATGCCAAAAAGAATGTAATTTTCAGGTCATTTATTTTTTAATAAAATAGACATACTCAGACTACACTTCGATATCTGACCCAGCCACAACACTTTAAAGCTTTCATTAATGATGGAATTATCTGATAGAGATAATGAAAATATTAAAAATGCCGAATTGGTAGAATATCCAAACAATTTGGATAAGCTTAATAAATGGACAATTCCAACAATTCCTACAACCAAAATTTATAATATTGGTTTATTTGATTTAAAATCTAGATTTGCTGTAAAAACAATAGAGCAAACAATCCGAATATCTCGAGAAAATCAAACAATTAGGTTGCTTACCAAGAAAGACTTGGTACCCTTTAGAGATTATAGCTTTATCCATATTGGATTAATTCAAATTGCTTTTAAACCTTTAACACTGTTAGGTTTAAATTCTAGTATAATGGCTTATGTTAGAGATGGTAGATGTAAAGACTTTAAACCCTCTCTAGTTGCGTTAATAGAAACGAGTTTATGTCATGGACCCGTCTATTTTGATGTGTCTCCAAATTTAAATTTATCGTTATCTGATGATAATCTGTTAGACGCTATGCAACTAACAATTCATACCAATGGTTACAACTTCAAGCAAGGAAGTGAAATAATAGCAATATGTTATAGAATTTATTATAAAGTATTAAATACTTTAAATCCAAAAGCTAAACAAATATCCTTTCCAGGAACTACTACTGTAGTACAAACTAATTTATTAACTTCTAATATAGTAACCAATAGGTTAATAAAATGGGATGAAATTAACTTCCCAACAACCTGGTCTCTTCCTAATGAAGTAGAAAGAGAACCAATAGTCAACAAAGACATTGATCAAATAATTCAAACTATTGAAGGAGACGTAGAAATAAAATTTACGCCTCAAAGAATCGTTAGGATACCCATATCGTTATCTTCTAGGTATTCCACAGCAAGTGACTACTACACTGCTCAAATAGAGCCAAGTAGAGCCTCTACTTCTAGAGCGTCTACGTCTACTCCTCAAATTAGAGAAGAAACAGTAGAAACAATAAGAATGAGTCAAAATAAAATTCCTCAAGGAATTTATCAGAAACAAGAGTTTCAGAGTAGAGAATCCCCTACTCAATCTGAAATGAGCTTCCATTTAAATGATTGATTTATCCCCAGGAAGTATTATGAGGGAAATCCTTAATAAGGAATTTTACCAAGAAAAACATAAAGAATTTAGAAAATGGTATTTTAATAAATACTCAGATGATGAATTACAAACATTTAAAAAAGAATATTATCTTTCCTTAGAAAAAACAGAAGATTATATATCATTTGTTCAATGGTTTGTAAACAATTACATTAATAACATTAATAATGAAATCTTAGTCTTACAAAGATCTTGGAAGACTACTAGGGGAGAAACGATTAAATCACCATTTCCTCTAGAACAAACAATTAGTTTGGATCCTAGCACAGAAGCTACTGCTTATTTGAGTCTTCAAAAATTTGAAAGTGCTCAAGTAACCATTAAGGAGTTAAACACGATAATAAAATCGCATAATTACACTAACACCTTTTTAATATGCTTAGGTGATCAATTAATAAGCATTGAAAAACTTATAGAGGAGCAAATCGCTTTACAACAAACAATTGTTAATCAATTAAGTAAGTCAGATTCGACTTCTTCTTCCTCACATACAAAACCAGTAATTTCGGAAGTCCCAGAGACCCCGCTAATTCAACCTCCAACTCCAATTACAGGATTTAAAATGGAGAATGACAACGAAGAATTTATTAAAATTCTTGAGAGTAAATTAAAAAATTTCCATCTAGGAGTTTTATCTCAGATTGACTCCGCTAACCAATCAGAGGGTTATGAACCCACTGAAGATCTAGAAGACATAGATCAATTAGCAAATATGTTTGCTAACCAAAATATTAATGAATTAAACCATATTTATGATTCAAAGCCTCTTGATAAATATTACTACAAGAGACCTTCTCCAATGGATCTTCTTTTTGAAGAACCGGAATATTTTCAAAATTCCTATAATGGAAAAGCTATCTACGAATGGAATATAGATGGTCTTAATGACAAACAAATCATAGATGTAATACACAGAATGATTATGTATTCTACTATCTGTAAACAACATGGAAATAGTGATAGTGCTATAGCATCCTTTATAACTACTGGATTTGTAGGACAATTAAGAGGATGGTGGGATTCTTATCTTAATGAAGCCCAAAAAACAGAGATTTTAACTCACAAGAAATTGGTTAAAATCGAGGATAAAAATCCTAGTACTAGTCAAATTAGGACTACGGGAGAGGAAGATGCAGTTTATACACTGTGTCTCTCTATTCTACAACATTTTGTAGGAACTACAACACCAATAGGAGAAAAAATACAAACGCTCCTACAGAACCTTAGATGTCCATCTTTAACCCATTTTAGATGGTATAAAGATACTTATTTATCAAGGGTTTATCAACTTAATAACCCTAATTCTACCCATTGGAAATCCAAATTTGTGGATGGATTACCACACCTTTTTGCCAAAAAAGTTCGACAATATTTAAGAACTAAAAATGATGGAGTAAATATTAATTACTCTGACTTAACATATGGTCAAATCATTTGTACTTGTATTAATGAAGGTTTAAATTTATGTAATGACATAAAACTTAAAAATCAACTAAAAAACAAAAGCTTTCAGAGAAACATCAACTTGGTGAATTCTGTGAACAATTTGCGTTTGATTTAGGAAATCCTAATTTTCATAATGATAAAAATAAGAAGAAAAAAATTGTTTATAAAAATAATAAACCCTATAAGAATAAATCTTATAAAAATAAGACAAAATAGTATGAAAAACCTTATAAAAAAAGGTATAAAAGAAATTATTATAAAGCTAACCAAAAAGAAAAACCTTTTGTTCCTAATAAAGGAAAACGAAAAGCTAAAAAGCTTGATATTAGTTGCCATAAGTGTGGTAAGGTTGGCCATTATGCCAATCAATGTTGGACTAAAAAAGCCCTTAATAAGATAGAGGATGAGCAATTACGCTCACAGTTAGAAAAAATTATGATTAATAGTTCTGACTCAGATATAGAATCTTCTAATGAAGAAGATCTAGAGTTAATTTATGAAACATCTTCAGATTCTTCAGAAGGATCTTTGTCTCCTAACAACAATGATTGTCAATGTAATGAAATGAATTACTGGAAATCCATTGTAGAAATGAATGGATTAAATGTGTTAACTGCTGATCAAGATAAGGCTTTAAAAGTAATAGAAGCTATTACAGATCCTGATCTAAAGCGTAAAATGATAGAAACTCTTATAGAGAACTCAAATGCTAAATAAGAATCTCCCTTAATAATGGAAGCACCTTACCAATTAAGTGAGGTTTTAAGTAGATTTCAACAATCCAATACAAAAGAAACACCTGTTTCTATTAATGACTTAAAAGGTGAAGTTAATCTTTTAAAATCTGAAATTTCTCAGATTAAGAAGAATAATGAAAAATTATCTCAAAGAATAACTTTGTTAGAAACTAAGTCTCCCTCAAAGGTTGAAGATAATAAAGAAATTATTGATACTAGCAAACCCGATAATAATGATTATCTTAATTTATTAGACCAAGTTACATCACAAAAATGGTATGTGAAAATAACTCTAGCAATTAGCAGAGATTTTATTTTAGAAAATGAGATAGCTCTCATAGATAGTGGAGCCGATCTTAATTGCATTCAAGAAGGAATAATTCCTTCTAAATATTTTTCTAAAACTACTCAATCTCTGACTCAAGCAGGAGGAGATAAACTTCAAGTAAAATATAAATTATCAGATGCATACATCTGTAATCAAGATATTTGTCTTCCAACACCTTTTATTATGGTTAAGAATCTTACCCATAGAATTATATTAGGAACTCCGTTTCTTCATAAGATCATGCCAATAACTAATATTGATCAAAATGGTATATCTACTATAATAAATGGTAGAAAAATAATTTTTGAGTTTATAACAGATCCTCAAACTAGATTAATTAATGAGGTTAGAGATATTCTTCTTAATAAGGAAAAATAATTATGTTTTCTTAAAGAAGAAGTTGAAATATTAAATATTAATGAACAACTCAAAAAGAGTGACACTCAGAATAAAATAAAATTAATAGAAAATCAATTTAAAATTGAAATTTGTAATGACTTACCCAACGCCTTTTGGGATAGAAAGAAACATGTTATTTCTTTACCTTGTATAGAAGATTTTAATGAAAATCAAATACCTACTAAAGCTAGGCCAGCTCAAATGAATCATGAATATTTAGAGCTATGCAAAAAAGAGATAAATTCTCTCCAAGAAAAAGGATTAATTAGAAAATCTAAATCTCCATGGAGTTGTACTGCATTTTATGTTAATAATGCAGCTGAAAAAGAAAGAGGTGTTCCAAGATTAGTTATTAACTATAAACCTCTTAATAAGGTACTAAAATGGATTAGGTACCCGATCCCTAATAAAAAAGATTTATTAGACAGATTAAACAATGCTTTAATCTTTTCAAAATTTGATATGAAATCAGGATACTGGCAGATTCAGATAAAAGAATCTGATAGATATAAAACTGCTTTTACAGTCCCATTTGGACATTATGAATGGAATGTTTTACCTTTTGGTTTAAAGAATGCTCCTTCTGAATTTCAGAATATTATGAATGATATTTTCAATCCTTATTCAGAATTTATTATTGTTTATATTGATGATGTTTTAGTATTCTCTAAAACAATAGATCAACATATAAAACATTTAAAAATATTTAAAAACTTAATAAAACAAAATGGGTTAGTGATATCTGCCCCAAAAATGAAGTTATTTCAAACTCAAGTTAGATTTTTAGGTCATTTAATAAATCAAGGAAAAATTATTCCTATAGATAGAAGTATTGAATTCGCTTCTAAATTCCCTGATATAATAACTGATACTAAACAGTTACAAAGATTTCTAGGAAGTCTCAATTATATTGCAGACTATTATGAAAATTTAGCTAAAGATACAGCTATATTATATGCTAGGCTTAAGAAAAATCCTGAGCCATGGACTGAGAAACATTCTCAAGCTGTTAGAATAATAAAAGCCAAGGTAAAATGTTTACCTTGTTTATCTCTAGCAAATCCAACCTATTTCAAAATTGTTGAAACCGATGCCTCTAATATAGGGTATGGTGGTATATTAAAGCAAGTAAATCCTAATAATTCTAAAGAGGTATTAGTTAGATTTACTTCAGGAAAATGGAATCCTACTCAGTCAAAATATTCGACTGTAAAGAAAGAAATGCTTTCGATTATAAAATGCATATCTAAATTTCAAGATGATTTATTAAATAAAAAATTCTTGCTGAGAATTGATTGTAGTTCATCAAAATCAATTATTGAAAAGGACGTAAAGAATCTAGTAGCAAAGCAAATCTTTGCAAATTGGCAAGCTCAATTATCTGCCTTTGAATTTGATATCCAATATATAAAAGGAGAAAATAACTTGCTGATTTTTTGACCCGAGAATTTTTACAGGGAATATGACAACCCCTTATAGGGAAAGAGGTCGCGGTTATAACCGTGGCAGAGGAAACTACGGGAGTAACAATATGTTACCTCGTCAAGATGTTACAGTTCCTCTAATAGGGGATTGGACAGTTTATCATGGTCGAACTAGACCCTTGCAGCAATTACCTGCACCTCCACAAAAGGAAGCATCTTCCTCTTCTAATAAATTGCCATCATATAAAGATGCCATTGTTAATGAGGCCACACAGGAACAAGAATACTTTGAAAATCCTGTTGTTGAGCATATTATGTATTTGGAAGATGAAGATCTTCAATTGACCCCAAATGATGGATGGTCTTTAAAGACAAGATATCTTGAATCAAGAGGATATGCAGCGTTGCATGGTAAAGCCAGGCAACATTTAGAAATTCTTCTAACAATTACCGAATCGGTAACCATAACCCATCATTTTCAAAAATAATAACCCTGAAAGCTTTATAAGCTTCAGTAAATGTCACGTTAATAAGGTTCTCCTTCCAAGAGAATGGGGAATAAATCCCAATGGAGAAAAGGCCATCAAAGTTGCTGAAGGTAAATATATTTACTTCAATTATTGGGATTATATCCAGGCTTTTTCTAAAGCGTTTTATTATCAAAATCCCAAGAATAAACATTCTTGGTTTTTCTCTATAAATCCAGAAATTCTGGATAAATCAGTACCAAATTGGTTTTACAAATGGTGGGCAATGTTTGGTCCTTCTTTGGAAATTCTTCCCGAAGAAATTATGGAGTTATATGAACCATGGTGCAAAAATAGTCCTTTGGTCTTAAAAAGGCCATCTGAAAATTTAATCTATGGACAATGTCCTTTCTTTTTCTTTGTTAAATTCCAAATTCCCTGGATATGGAGATGGACCATTTCTATCTCTAAAGATAATTTGGAAATTCCAATGTTAAGAAGAAATTTCTTCTTCAAATGGTGGAACAAGATGAGTCCTGAAAATATTAAAGACATCAAGAATAATATTCAATCAGTCATTAATAATGACGAAAAGACTGGAACCAAAGATGCAGGATTCCAACAGCATTATATGGCAAAGATGAAAGAATACTTTCAGAAAAAATATCCCAATGAGTCAGAAGATCAAATTATGGTCAGAATCCTTGATCAAATGAAAAATTAATTTTTTAGTACTTTTCCAAGTCAAGCGTCAAAAGAAGACGACTCAATGAAAGATAATTCATCTCAAGGATCTATGGATTCTAACGCCTACAATTGCTTAGCAGGCGAATCTCAAACAGAAGAATCTATTCCAGAACCTACTCCGGAAGATTTGTGGGATGCCCTTATAGGGTCAGTTTCTCAGCCTAATAAAGGTAAAGCTCCAGCTTGAATATGAATCATATTGATCATATTGATTTTTATGGAAATTTCAAAAGTATAAAATTCTACGACAACCAGCTTTATAAGCTAGATAAAGAATTGGATATTCTCCTCAAAAAATATCGAACTACAAAATCCCGAAGAACTAATAGGTCTCCTGTCAAAGAAAGAATCACTGAAGAAATAAGGGAAGACTTTCAGTCTATTCGAAGAATTCTCCTCGAAATTCATAATTTGAGGATTGCCAGAATTAATTTGAAGAAAAACTGTTTGGATAATATCAACGTCACAGGTTGAAGATCAGGAAGAATATTTTCTGAAGAAAATGGTGGAGTATATGGCCCTCCACGATCAGCAATAATATTTGCTTTTATTTACTTTTTAAAAGTTTATTGTTTGTTTGTGGTAAAGAATCATTATCTGATATGACGATGGGGCCCAAAGAGCACCCGGTATCAATAATGCTTACTTTTCCTTTATCTTTTTAAAAGTTGTTTGTTTTATTTTGAATTTTGTAAAAGTTTGTTGTCCTGGCTCGAATAGTAGAGTCATTGAATTCTCTATATAAAGAGAATTATGTATCAGTTCTAAGCACGCAATAATAATTTGAACTTTCTTTCATTCTCCTCTCTTACTCATGTGTTGAGTTTGTTTTCTTTCATATATTTCAATAGTTATATTTTACTTCTCTTCCGCATAGTTCCAGCAGTCCTTCCTCAGTACTTCCTCAAACACCTTCAAGGAATTACTCAAAAATATATGCAAGTCCCAACAAATTCCGTTAGAACCCGAAATTGGAAAATTGAATTAGCACTAATAGACTCTAATTTCAATTTCAAACATTAGACCATAAAAATACATGTAAAGGGAAACACAAAGTAGAGTAAGAATAAGAATTAGTGAAGAAAAGTGAGGGATATATGACAAATCATAGAGTAGCGAGAACCAGCCACCTCACTGCATTGGAGGACATAAAGTGCCAAATAGTTCACTATTTAAGCCACAAGGGGAAAGAAGGCCAGTGGCACTTGGAGTTGCTCTTAGAAGCTTGCTAAATGCAAAAATTTCACTTGTATGACTATGAGAAATTGAACAAATAGAATATGAATATTTATTACGCTGAATGATGAAAATTAGTTGGTACCAATGAAAAATATGTGAATGTCAGATAGAAACGATCAATATGAACGAGACATTCATATTTCTAGTTTTTAGATAATCGAACTCCATAAGCGCATTGCAAGCATGATCCAAGTACTCCAAACAACCATTTTAGTTCACACTTGAAATTTTCTCAAATGACCTAAATATAAACATTCTACATATAGACATAATATCCACAAGCAAACATAAATTACTAATCTATCTATACTATACTATTATAAGCAAACCACCATCTATTTGGTTGGTTGGTAGTTTGGTCATCTAAATAATAACCGTTAGATGTAAATATAGGTAAATGAGAACCGTTGGATGCAATATTAAAATAATATTCTTTTCTTGATATCTAAAATGCTCCCACGGGTTCAAGGTTTGAATCTCGTCAACAACATATCTATACTATATTATTAAAGACGAAACATTAAAAGTTTTAGTCGGTCGGTCGGTCGGTATTTGGACCAGGCCTATCTATAATCAATTTATTTATAACCAATTATTTTTTCAGCTAAAACACATTATCTATTTTGTATATTTTTCTAACCAAAACAACTCATCTTCTAAAAATAAAATAGGTAACATATATATAAAATGATAATATTATTACATATTTATAATTGATTACCTTTTTCAACAAAAACACATTATTTGTTCTACATTTTCTAACTAAATCAACTCATCTTATAAGCATAACACATGAAAAATAAATATGTAATGATAATATTGTTATATATAATTATTAATAAATAACAACTTACCCTTTTTAGCTAAACACATAACCTTTTTTATTTTTTTCTAACCTAAACAACTAATTTTCTAAAAGTAACACGAGGAACATATATATAAAAAGGGAATATAATTTTATATTTTTTCACCTAAAACACATTACCTAAAACACATTACCTATTATATATATTTTTCTAACCAAAACAACTCATCTTCTAAAAATAAAATAGGTAATATATATATAAAATGGTAATATTATTACATATTTATAACTGATTATCTTTTTCAGCAAAAACACATTATTTGTTCTACATTTTCTAACTAAAACAACTCATATTCTAAACATAACACATGGAAAATAAATATGTGATGGTAATATTGTTATATATAATTATTAATAAATAACCACTAACCCTTTTTAGCTAAACACGTAACCTTTTTTTTTTCTAACTTAAACAACTAATTTTCTAAAAGTAACACGAACAACATATATATAAAAAGGTAATATAATTTTATATTTTCTAAATTAAACAACTAATTTTCTAAAATTAACATGGACAACATATATAAAAATCTAATATAATTTTATGTAATTATTAATAAGTAACTAATTATCTTTTTAAGAACATTGTCTGTTATATATTTTTTAAGTAAAACAACTTATATTCGAATTAAAAATAACACGGGCAAAATATAGATATAATGACAATATTATTATATTAAACTTATAAAATCCGGGGTTAATTTAATTTTTTATAACATATAATTTAAATAAGATAATTAATAAAAAAATAAAAGTAATAGCATCTGTTAGAAGAAACTCGGTACATTTACAGAACACATATTTTGTTATTTGTACTTAAGTCACATTTAGATTTTTTAAGAACAAATAAATAGAAACCGTTAGATCTATTATTTAAAAATATTTTATATTTTAATATCTAAAATACTACTAAATATTACGTAAACAATTTATTAAATTAAATTATTTATATTATTAGATATATAAAATACCTACTGTTCCAATTGTCACTGACGGCAAACCGGAGCCTCAAAAACATAAATTAGCAAAATCAAGATGCACAGTGATGAACTTATTAACATTTAAGAACCATAAGCAAAACCACGGCATGATGAAATTTGTTAACAACAACCGTAAAGGTCAGCAACCTATATAGACAACTGCCTCCGCCCCTACAACTTCACCTGATAGACAACTGCCTCCGCCCCTACAACTTCACCTAATTAGATATTTGAATATTTGCACTGCAATTAACTTGTAAACAAAACCTCATAGTCAAATAACCAGGCTCCTCAAAATTTATGCTACTAAGAAGTTTGCTAAGTGCAAATATATCTTTTGTACGACTATCAAACATTCAACATGAAAAATTTAAAATTTAATCAAGTTGAAGGATTAAAAAGTTGGCATAAACAAGAAGAATATGTGGATTGCAGATATTGACGACAACAAGAATGAATTTAAGTTATATGCATATCGCGTTAGATGCTTATCAAGTTTTTAAGATGATAACACTCCCTAAGAGCAACTTTTATTTGCAAAAAAAAAAGTTAGAATATTTACATACAAATACTATTGGCCAATAAAGATATAATGATATTATTTTGGGTATAGAAGAATGGTCAATTTATATACTTAGAATTTAGTTTCAAAGATTTGATCCAGTGACGCACAAAACTGTTAGTAAAAGTTTTATGGCGAAGGATTCATTTTTAGTCACTGAACGCTGACAATTCGATTATCAGATATTTCGCCTAACAGCAACATTCCCAATTAGATTTACTTATAAAGATCTGCAATAATAAAAGCTGGTGTCGATGTTGTGTTGGAGTTTATGGCATTGGAGAAATAGATGGGTCTGGGAACGTGCTAATGGTTCTGTTTTTGGTGTAAGAAACACAGCTACTGGATTATTGCGAGATTGGACAGAAGCGCAGGCAAGAGAAGAAAGTATGACAGTTAGAGGAAAGATTGGGGATCGGGTTTGGTCACGACCGTCAAGTGGATGGTTAAAAATAAATGTAGATGCAGCAGTGTTTTTGACAGGAGGTATTGGAGTTGCAGCAGTGATCAGAGATGACGGGGAGTTTTTGTTGCAGCTCGTGCGATGAAGTTGTCAGGTACATGTACATGGAAGCCTCGTGAAGCGGAGGCCATAGCTCTTAAGGAAGCATTCTCATGGGTAGTTAATCGAGGGTATATGCAATGCGAGTTTGAAACAGATTGCTATGCTCTAGCCGAAGCTTGCAACGGGAATCCAGGGAGGTCTATTTTTGATACCATGGTAATTGATTGCATTGGTTTAAGTAAGCACATAAGTCAGGTGCTATTTAGTTTTGCTTTTCGTTCTGCGAATAATGTAGCTCATGTCCTAGCACAAGTTACTTATTCTATGTCAGACGTAGGAGAGTGGTATGTCACTCCGCCTAATTTTCTTGTTCGCTCTTTGGAGTTGGATTCTATTATTTAATGCAAGTTCGTTTTATTCAAAAAAAAAAAAAAGCTGTTCATAAATTTATATAAAATAAAATATGACATATCATATATTTACCTAATTAATTTCAATACTTCTCCTACACAAGTCTACAGAATAGAGAACATAGAAATTTTTGGACAGCTTCGACTCAGGTCCTACAACATCTGCCTTCAAAAGGGAGTACCTATCTAAATTTTGGCCTGCTTCTCCTTGGAATTTTTTCCTGTCCACATTCATCTTCCTTTGACATTGCAAATTGCGAAACTATTGTCCACACAGACTTCATTTCAGTTGTCACTGACGGCAAAACAGAATCTCACTAACATAAATTAGCAAAATTACAAATTAGTGAATTACAGTTATGAAACTAACTAACCCCAGAATCGTAGGCAAAACTATGACATGATGAAATTTGTTAACCAGAACCACAAGGAAGACAGTTAATCAGAACCAATATAGATTATAGACGACTGCCCCCGCCTCTATTACAATTAAAAGGATTCTGACTTCTAATATATGCAGGTTCTCATACCCCCCCCCCCCCCCCCCCCCCACCCCACCCCACCCAAATAAATTATCAGACAATATTGTGCATATAACTTTTCGCAATAAGCAATGACAGCAAAACAATATAATCCTACAAACATAACACCACATAAAGCAAAACCAAACGAACTCCCAATGTAAAATGATAGAATTGATGAAATACAAGCTGAATCCACAGAATTCGAAGAATCGTTTACCTTATCCACGGACCACGTATAAAATCCTTTATCTCATTAGCAATCAGATGTACTTTTATGCAAACTTTGAGGGTCAAAATTGAAATTATGAGGGTAAAATTGGAAGAGAAAAATGAAAAAATATGAAAAAGGGTTAGGATGTACAAATGCCATACATTAAGGGTGTAGAAGTACATTTTTTTATTTTGAGGGCTACTGTGTATTTTTGAGAAAACTTCGAGGGTCAAAATGTTAATAACCCAAGTAAAAAAGGTAAAGATCGGGAAATTATATCTTTATATATAATTAGTGTAAAGCACTTAAATGGTATGGTTTGGTTTGATCGTCAGCGATCCTACATACCTAAAAACTCTCTACTATAAAACGGGTTATACATAACTAAAAACTCTCTACTATAAAACGGGTTATACATAACTAAAAACTCTCTACTATAAAACAATTACACAATTAGAGTTATTAATAATGCTCTACTTTAGAGAAAAAGTAATATTTCTATAAAAGTAAATAATAATAGAAGTAGTATAATTTTAATATTTTAAATATTTACACTAAAATTTATTAAATTGAATTTATAAAACAATGAATAAACTTATAAATAATCATTCTTTTAGTGAATTTGTATATATAAAAAATTCGTAATTTTTATCATTTCAAGAAGTACAATATAAACCGAAATAATATATACATATGAAAAAACATATTATTAACTTAATGAATTTATATTTTTATGAAAATACACAAAGATATTAATAAATAAATAAAATTATAAAAATACTAAAATAAAATAACTTATTAAACGTCCCGTGTATAAAGCTAGTTAAGGTAAAGATCGAAAAACAATGATTGTGCCATCTCATTAATTTGGTAACCTCACCAACAGAATATATAAATACAAATTTTATTTTTCTCGAAAATGCTACAATACAATACAACCAATGGAAAGCAATATTAATATACTGTACTTTTTAAATCGTTAATAAAAAGCAATCGCATGAAACCCTAACAGGCTGCCTCCTTCTGTGTTCTGATTGAGTGTGTGAAGATGAGCTTGTCAAAGCACAAGAAGATGCCATCCTACGACATCCCCGAAGAGCTCTTGTCGGAAATATTCAAAAGACTTCCTGTTAAGTATGTCTTACGTTGCAGAGCTGTCCAAAAATCATGGTATCATTTCTTAAAGACTCCTCTGTTTATCACTCTGCACTGCAATTATCAAAAAATGACAGCCCATATTAATCCTAAATATCTACTTATCCATAATACTGATACCCATTTATTAACTGTATGTACTGATGATGTACAATGTCAAGAATATTGCACACTTGAATATCCACTTGACTTTGATAATCATGAGTGGTATGCATTATCGAATGGTTTAGTTTGTGTGTCTTCCGTGTTATGTCGAAGACCTGGATATGATTCCAGCATATATTTATGGAATCCTCTTCTTCAGAAATGCAGAACTCTTCCGGATTCACCTCTGTCGAGATTTACTATCGAGGAGTTTCAGTGGAAGGCTTTAGCTTTCGGTTTTTTACCGGAAGTTAATGATTATGTTGTGGTACATGTTGGCAGACTTGGACCGGATTTACCTGACCCCAATGAACTAGAACCGGCTGTCATGATTGGTGTTTATAGTTTAAACACTAATTCTTGGAAGGAATTCTATCTAGACGCTATTATAAATGGTTGTATCAGTAGACAGATCAGTAGTGATAAACCTGTTTTTGTTGGTAGTACTGCATACTGGATTGCAAATGAGTTCTCGGGGTTTTATCAAGCAGTTATGTACTGGGATACCAAGACAAATACACTGGGAGAAATTAATGTGCCTATCTTGAATATGAATCCGGATCGTCTGTTTGATGATCCTCTTATTCATCAATTTGGTCAATCTATTGCCTACTTTATTGAGGATGATGACTCTCATCATTTGGATATTTGGGTACTGAAAGACGATCCGATACAAAAGTTTTATTGGGAGAAAAAAGTGAGTGTTATTCTGTGCGAAAATGTTTGGGCTGATGTCTTGGGCATAAGGAACAGCGGTGAACCAATATTAGCCAAACTAAATAATTTGATTTCATATGATATTGATACCTGGGAGCCATATGATTTCATTGATTCATGTGATCGTTTGACACCGAATTCCAATCACGAGGAGGGCTCCAAACCACCTTTTGTCATCACACCTTTTGTGGAGACTCTACTTTGGTTCGATCTTGATTAAAATAACTGAACAAAATGTTAGTAAGTTGGGAGCCTTATTATCGCAATAGAAACTTGCTAGAGTTCTGCAATTCTTCAATCTTGATGAAGATGTGGAAGTCATTATTTGTGCATCAATAGTGGTCCATGACCAGGGGAAGACGTCAACATCTGATTGCTCATGAAATTTTGTTTTGTTTCATAAATGCTATCATTGTTCATTGGGAGTTTTGTTGGTTTTTTTTAAACTTAAGTTTTGCTTTCTCCTATAGTATAGTTTATCATATTTTTTTTCTTTTGCCTCGGAGTGATGTAGTTATATTTTTGTATAAGTGTGTGTCTATGTGCAAAATGTTTAAATTTGTATAAGTTTTCTGATTTTATCTGTTGAATGTCCAATTGTCATAAAAGTTACATCTTTGCATTTAGCAAGCTCTCGAGTTGCAAGTATCTAGTTAGGTGTGAAGTTGTGAAGGGGGAAAGCAGTTGTCTATATAGTTTGATAGTAAACAGTTTGACTCTTTTCTTTTTGGTTCTGATCAACAAGATTAACTGTCTTGTTCATGATTCTGATTAATAAAAATGTCATGTCATGGTTTTGCTGATGGTTCTACTTCATAAGTTTCATCACAGTATGTCGTAATTTTGCCAGTTATGGTTCTGTGTAAAGGTCAGTGACAATTGGAGCGAAGTCTCCCCGGACAATGGCAAAGAAAGATGATTGTTGACAGACTGGAATACCTGTTGAACCAGCCCAAACATTCAATCTGTTCTCCATTTTTAAGGCAGGTGTAGTAGGAAAATTCTCTTGTATAGTACCCTTAGACTTAATAGGATAACTAGTATTTGTCATTGCATTTTCTCTTTCACTGATACTCTTAGTGCAAAATCCGGCAAATTCGTAATGCAACTCCGATTAATCTTACCTGTGGCTTGGTATCTTTTCATAGCTCAAATCGAATCAAACCGAAGTGGACAAAATTATTTCTAAATTAAACATTTTCCAAGCATTTTCCAAATTGAATTTTGAGATTCCAACTTTTTGTACTGTCCAAACACCCCAAGGTATCAATAAGTCCCGAGTGGACAATACCCAAATGAAGTATAGCCCTAGTTGCAGCAGCCCCGTCCAGTGAATTCAGAGTGTATCTCTCTCGGAAGAGACGGAGCTACATAGAGACTAGTGGACGTATCTTTCTTTTATTTTAATTCCCATTCTGGCTCAACCACTGTCTTGAAAGATGAGCTTGTCAAAGCACAGGAACAGGCCCTCCTACAACTTCCCCGAATTTTTTTTGTCTGGAGCATTTCTTTTATTTTAATTTTGTTCTGATAATGTACAATGTCAACAATATTGCACATGTGGTTATCCACTTGAGTTACCCGCTTGTTCATGGTATACACAATCAAATGGTTTAATATGTCTGTCTAATTTGTTTGATCGTGATTATCGATATAATCCTGAAATTTATATCTGGAATCCTCTTGTTCAAAAATTTAAGACTGTCCCGGAATCGCCCCTTTCTGCATTTCAATTTAAGGAGATTGAGTGGAATGCTATAGCTTTTGGGTCTTTAACCGAACTTAATGATTATGTCGTGGTACATACTGTCAAACCTTGTTCGACCTCTGGACCTTTCTCATTCATCCGTTTGGATCCTAATTCACATGTGAACTATGAACAATACCCGCACTCAGTTATCATTGGTGTTTAACAGGGATATAGTAGATCGCGTAGCTGAATAGTACAAAACTGAAGAAAATTTCAGTTATATACCCATCATAAAGTTTTGTAAATTTTTTTCTTATACAATTTTAACAAATTAGATTAATTTGACAGTCCTTATCTTTATGGCCTGTATCTGCAGACACAATCATTAAGTTAAGATGTAATTAAGAATATATAAAATGAGATGGTTAGATTCTTGTAGTTGAAACATTAAGTTGACATTTGGCGAATCATGGCATATACTATGCAACAACAATGGAAGACTGGTAGCTATTCGTCTATGCCTTCTACATTATATTTGCCGTTGAATATGACACCGACTGTAAATGTTAGATTCGAGGAATATTTTTCAGAAGTCTCCGTTAAGACGGAATTGCATTAAGTTCGTGTGTAATTTGAGTTCGAATTAAACCACATCATGTCTGTTTTTCTGCTAGGGGTGTCTGGTTATAAACTCTCATGATCAGTTAAAGACTTTTTAAGTTTAATATTACGCGGGAAAGGTTTTGTACATAGTTCAGGAACAGTTTTACTACTGAGGCACACTACCAAGTCTGCAAAATGACAATTTTTAGTGACAGTTAGTTGCAGATGTGCAATGAGAAATTGTTCTATTAAAATGATGTTACAGCGGTCTGTTAGATGACAGTCGTCGTTCTATTATCATTTTTGATATTTAAATTTTACAATCGGAAACATCAAATTCATTGCTTCCCGCCTCTAGATCACTAAGCCTAGAGACCGGCGACACTGAACAAAGAAAGTAAAGGACCTAGAATATGGCAGGCGTTGAGCTCTGCGTACTCTGTCAACCCGCAAACATATCTCATTTTATGTAGTAGGATAAAAGTTTGGGCGTGTACAAATTAAACAAAAATGCTTTTGATTATAAAAACGGCAAAGAATTTGACAATCTTGATAATCTTGCATACATTTTAGATAAAGATAATTCGACTAATCGACAGATTGATCCTTCCCAGTTCCCATATCAAGCCTCGTGGTGGCCTGAAGGTGCAAGTGTCAATTTTGCTGACGTGTTAGGCTTCGGAAGCAAGACCATCGCCAAAACGGCGCTAAGTGCAGCGGCACACATACCAATTACGAACATTGGCAAGTTTCCACCATTTCCAAGTGCTTGATCTAACGGTCCACTCGTCATAGAGATAATGATCTGTTTTTCACATTATTATTGCAAGTTATTAGTTCAAAAATTCACAACTGAAAGATTTATGATGGAAGTGAATGGGTGGTAGATGAATATGAAAGAAAACACACCTGTGGTATACAGATTGATATATTTAGAACTCCCAAGGAGAGACCTGTACATCAAAAGTTCAGATGAGTTAACTTCAAAGTTTATTGTACGACTCAGTCAATCAAATAATTTAGGGGTTTCAGAATCAGATAGGACTAAATGTCGAAAGACAATTACTTAATTAAGTGTTGAAATAAGCTTAGAGCTAATTTTACCTTGTCCTGCTTTAGAATCAGCTGAAAATATGGATGCCAAAGCGAATGGAATGCTGAAGGTCACCTGTATCATATAATTAAGAGACCAGAATGTGGCTGTTAGCATATGGTATATTGAATCCCAAATTCCCTGTAATGTTTTACAAATATCGCTAAACTATACATATATGCTGATGTTAGTGTGTTTTCAATGCACTCACCGCAAGAGGGATCCCCAAAACTGCGAAAATAGCAAGAGCACCAGCCCTAACTGCAGCAGAAGGAATTAGAGCATCTCCATCAGGACCAAATTGGCGTTGGGAAGCAGAAACTTTGGTTACAAATATCATCATACCAAACCCTAATGCCAATATTAAGTTGACGAACCCCCACAACACCCTCAAACCACCAACTCCACGTATAGCGAGCTCCACAAACAAAGATGTAAGTGCCAAGACTATTGAGTTAAGCATCAATCCCAATGAGCCCGCATGCACTCCGGAATCATAGGCCTTTCCTTGATTTGGAACTCCACCATACACTTCTTTCCCCATCCAGTCTGTATCGAACAACAAAAACGGAAACCACGCAATCCAATTCAAACATGTCACAACTAGTAACAATACCATTGGACGTGACAATCCCATAAATGCACCGAATATTTGTCCGAAAAATGGGACACCACCACTTGACCCGTCGTCTTCAATTTCTTCAGGTGTCAGTCTTTTCTCCTCTACAAAATAAATTGCTACTAGTGTAATGGACATGAGTAATACTATGGCAATGATAAAACAAGTCTTGAGGTTTGCACAATATACATCACAGGCCTCGGTTTTTGTAAAGGGAAGAAACTTGTGTAGCTTCTGATAGGAACCAGCAGCGTACCCGAGGATATTACCAAGAGCCATAAAAAAAGAAAATAAGGTGTTGGACCTCCTCATGAGATTCGCATCTCCGGCACATAAGTCGGCGAGAAAGGCCCGGCATGGGCCCTGCAACATGTTGTTAGCAACATCCAGTACCCAAAATCCAACGACAAACACCGTAATGGCACGTGGCCTCAACTTTTGTGACAGGTCATCACCAGTTGTGTAACCAATATCGGCAGCAAAACCGATGAATACGACAGCCAATGCAACGCAACACGCACCACTTAGAATAAACGGGCGACGACGGCCAAAGGCAGAAGTGCAACGGTCAGAGTAGTAACCAACAATTGGTTGGACTAACATGCCAGAGACGGGGCCACAGAGCCAAATGTATGCAGACCAGGTGTGGGGAATCCCGAGAAGCTGAACGTAGGGTGTGAGGAGAGAGAGCTGGAGAGCCCAACCAAATTGGACACCAGCAGCAATGGCGGAAACAAGAACCAGTTTCCACAGTGGCGCAGGTCCATCTTCATAGCTGGAGCTGGAGGAAGTTCTATCGATTTGTTCCATAATTTTCAAGTACCTTTGTGTACCTCTAAATGTAGAGAGTGTGCGGGTGTTTTATAGGCAGGGAAAAAGGTGTCGCTTGCTGAGAAGAATAGCAACCTTTAAACCGGATCCAATTAACCTGTAAATATCAAACTATTATCAGCATATTATCTTTTTATAAATTTGTTATTTAGGGCCTTATTTAAAACTTCCTTATTATTTTTAAAATTGATACAACTTTCTTTTAACTTTCTTTGAATTAGAAAATTATAACTTCCTTATTATTTTCGAATTTGTAGGATCTTATGTTAATAATTGCAATTTTCTCTTTTATTATTTTCAAACTTGATAGCAGTTTCTTTTATTATTTTCAAACTTGATAGAACTTTCTTTTATTATTTTCAAATTTTTAATAATTACAACTTCCTTTATTATTTTCGATTTTGGAGGAAAGAAATTGAAAAATTACAACTTCCTTTATTATTTTCAATTTTGTAGGAAGAGAATTGATAGAACTTTCTTTTATTTTCAAAATTGATAGAACTTTCTTTATTATTTTCAAACTTGATAGAACTTTCTTTTAATTAGAAAATTACAATTTCCTTATTATATTTTCGAATTTGTAGGATCTTATGTTAATAATTGTAATTTTCTCTTTTATTATTTTCAAACTTGATAGAGCTTTCTTTTATTATTTTCAAACTTGATAGAACTTTCTTTTATTATTTTCAAATTTGTAAAATTGGAGGAATTGGAAAATTACAACTTCCTTATTATTTTTCAAAATTTTAGGGTCGTATGTTAAAACTTTCTTATTATTTTCAAACTTAATAGAACTTTCTTTTATCATTTTCAAACTTGATAGAACTTTCTTTGAATTAGAAAATTACAACTTCCTTATTATTTTCGAATTTGTAAGATCTTATGTTAATAATTGCAATTTTCTCTTTTATTATTTTCAAACTTGATAGAACTTTCTTTTATTATTTTCAAACTTGATAGAACTTTCTTTAATTATTTTCAAATTTGTAAGATTGAAGTAATTAGAAAATTACAACTTCCTTATTCTTTTCAAATTTGTAGGATCTTATGTTAATAATTACCATTTCCTTTTATTATTTTCAAATATGTAAAAATGGAATTGGAAAATTGCAAATTTGTAAGATTTAATGTTAATTTCTTTATTACTTTCGAATATTTAGGATCTAATGCATTATTTTTTACAACTTTCTTTCGTATTTTTAGAATTTGCAATAATTATTCATATACGGACCCTAACTCAAACATTTTATTTCCTTCCTCAGCATCTTCTTTAACGACTAAAGAGTATGTTTATAAGAAAAGTTGTATAGATTTTATAAATTAACTTAATATCTGAAAGGTAAGTTACTATTTAATACTTTTTGACTTTTACCATTCATAATAGTAGCTGTTATATGGTTGGTATGCCACATTTTGGCATAGTCCAAATTTCTCCGTTTAATAATTATTAATTCAGAATAATAATTAATTGTTTAACCACTAAGTAATATCTTCTCTCTGAAACGAGAAAAGAATCAATCTCAATCAACAAATAATGGAAAATATCCCGAAACGATATCCTTTAAATCAGGAAGATATCACAACACCAAGATAATGCAAGATAAACACAATTGACACTCGGCAAAGAGGAAGAGAAAAAACTCATTCTCTATTCAATTTCTGAGAAGTCATCATACAAGTCCAGCCCCCAAACATCCAAAAATTCCAAATCCTCGTATTTTCATAAGGGGGTTAATAATCAAGTGAGTCACTAAAGTAGGCTCAATGTATCAAGTTGGTCACTGAACTGAAAACGGTATCAATAAGGTCATTAAAGTGGATTACAGCTACATTTGATTAATTCTGCTAAATTTTTGTTAACGATAAATGATGATGTGTTTAGTATAATCTGATGTAAGAATTCAGAACACTTTATCGGATGCTTGCCACATCAGATTATACTAAACACATCATATTATACTAAACACATCATCATCTACCGTTAACAAAAATGTAACATAATTAATCAAATGTACCCGTAATCCACTTTAATGACCTTATTGATACCGTTTTCAGTTCAATGACCAACTTGATATATTGAGCCCACTTTAGTGACTCACTTGATCATTAACCCGAATCAGTATTAGTCGATAAAGGTACCTTCTGATGATTAATCGGTGATTAATCGAAGCATTAATCGGATATATTTTAATTTAATAAATAATAATATATAATTTTATATTAGTACCATCAAGTTAGTCAAAAAATTTACAAAAATGATAATATATTATTAGTCCAATGTTGATTTTTAAGTATTGAAATTCATAAAAATAAATCATACATCAATATATTGTTAGTGTATATATAGTATGAACGAAGAGAGTAATTCACTTTTAATGAATAATCAATGTATTAACGATTTAATAAAGTATTTAGTCAATAAATCAATAACTCATATCCATATACAGTAATAGTCATCTATGTTTATGAACTCTTTTCTAAAAAAATTTATTTTTTTGGAAAAAAATATTTTTTTTTGAACTTTGACCGATTAATCCCGTCTCGGCCGACTTTTAACTGATTTTTTGAAAAATCGCTCTTTAACCAGATTTCCGCTTAATCAAGACAGACCCATCCGTCCGACTACGACTACTGATTAATTGACCGATTAATCAAACGACTTTTAGAACACGGACCATATGTTTATATATATACATATATAGAATGACATTCAACAGAGAACTTGTTATATAAAATTCGGAAGAGAACCATTACATAAATATTCATAATATATATTTTTATCACATTTTTTATTAAATATGATTATAAATTTCAATTTTTAAATCAAAAAACGAAATTAAGCTACTTTCTTTTTAAAAAAAATAATCGAAAATTAGTCAAATAGTCAAAAGTGATTCTACAACAGAATCAAATATATCCAAAATGATTCTGCAACATAATCAAATTTAAAATCAATATTTTCATTCAAATTTTATATGTTAATTTTTTTATAAAATTTGTATATGCTAATATTCTACATTAGAATCTGATTACATATTTTATGTAAAAACATATAAAATAATTTATGAGATTCTATAATAGAATATAGGGTTCTCCTCCGTTCTCTAATCCGATGATTTCTGTGACACCGGCATAACAGAGCCTCACAAACATGGCATTAGCCAAATCATGATATACAGTGATGAAACTTATTAGCCAGAACCATAAGCAAAACCTCAACATAATGAATTTTAACCAGAACGGCAGAACTCTAAAGGTCAACCTATATAGACAACTGCCTCTGGCTCCGCCCCTACATCTTCACACCTGGTTAGATACTTGAAATATCTTGAATATTGCAATGCAGTTAACTAGTAAACAAAATGTCATAGTCATGTAACCAGGTCCTAAAATATTATGCTACAGTACTTAGAAGCTTGCTGACTGCAAATATATAATATGCCTTGGACACTCAACAGATAAAATTAAAAAATAATAATCAAGTTGAATGATTAAAAATAGATGTCATATACAAGGAATAAAATGTGGATTGCAAATATAACAAACAACAAGTATTAAAATAAGTTATTTGCCATTGCATTTGAGGCTTATTATGTTTTTTAGATCATAGAACTCCCTAAGAGCAGAGAGGACATGATCCCAAGTACAAGTACTCCAAACAAAGTAACATTTTGGTTCACTATAGTACCTTTCTCAATGACACAAATCGAAAGATTTTGCATATAGACACATGCCAAAATGAATACATTACTTCTGAGCAAAAGAAAAGAATAAAAGATAAACCATAGGAAAAGGCAATACTCAACTTAAAAAAAAAGGCACAAGGAAACATAGATCGAGTAATAACTATCAAATGATATTGTGCGGACAACTTTGTCTTGATTGTCAATACACTATAGAGCAAAACCAACAAAACTCCCAATGAACAATGATAGCATTTAAGAAACAAACCCAGAACCAACTAAAATTTCAAGAATGTTTGCCTGATCTCATCTTTTTCAGCATATCCAGTAACACAATCCCTGATCTCATGAGCAATCAAATGTTGACATCTTCCCCTGTTCATGGTCCACTATTGATTCACAAATAATGGCATCCACATCTTCATAAGAAATTGAAGAGTTGAAGAACTCTACCAAGTTCCTATTGCGATAACAAGGCTCCCAACTTACTAACGTTTTGTACTGTTATTTTAATCAATATCAAACCAAAGTAGAGTCTCCACAAATGGTGTGATGAAAAAAGGTGGTAGGAAGCCCTCCTCGTGATTGGAATTTGGGGTCAAACGATCGCATAAATCGATGAAATCATATGGTTCATGGGTATGAAGATCATATGAAATCAAATTGTTCAGTTTGGCTAATATTGGTTCACCATTGTTCCTTATACCCAGGACATCAGCCCAAACATTTTCACCTAGACTAACACTCATCTTTTTCTCCCAATAAAACTCTTTTATGGGATCGTCTTTCAATACCCAAATGTCCAGTTGATGAGAGTCATTGTCCTCAACAAAGTAAGCAATAGACTCACCAAATTGTTGAATAAGAGGATCATCAAACTGACGATCCTGATCCCTAACCAAGACAGGGACATTGATTTCTCCCAGGGTATTTGTCTTGGTATCCCAGTACATAATTAATTGATAAGACCCCGCGAAATCAAAGGCAACCCAAAATGCAGTACCACTAACAAAAACAGATTGATCACTACTGATACAACCAATTATAACACCGTCTAGATAGAAATACTTCCAAGAATTAGTGTTTAGACTATAAACACAAATCATGACCTCCGGGTCATATTCATAGGGGTCAGGTGGGTCAGGGTCAGAGGGGTCAGGTAATTCCGGTCCAAGTCTGGCAACATGTACCACAACATAATCATTAACTTCCGGTAAAAACCCGAAAGCTAAAGCCATCCACTCAATTTCCTCATAAGTATATCTCGAAAGAGGTGAATTGGGAAGAGTTCTACATTTCTGAACAATAGGATTCCATAGATAAATGTTGGAATCATATCCATTTCTTCGATATAACACCGAAGACACACAAACTAAACCATTTGATAATGCAGACCATTCATGACCATAAAAGTCAAATGGGTATTCAAGTGTGCAATATTGTTGACATTGTTTATCATCAGAACATACAGTTAATAAATGGGTATTATTATTATGGAAAAGTAGATACTTAGGATTAACATGGGCTGTCAATTTTTGATAATTGCAGTGCAGAGTGATAAACATAGGAGTCTTTAAGAGATGATACCATGATTTTTGGACAGCTCTGCAACGCAAGACATACTTAACCGGAAGTCTTTTGAATATTTCAGACAAGATCTCTTCAGGGAAGTCGTAGGTGGGCATGTAGTTGTCGGGCTTTGACAAGCTCATCTTCAGACACTCAAACTCAAACAGTAGGAGGCTGCTGCAATTAGGGTTTCATTTTTTGTGACTTTCCCTTTTGGGTCATAAAATAAGTAAAATTGTAGTGTTGATTTTGACTGTTACTATAATAAAGCATTAATACTGTAAATATTTTAAGTAATAGTAGTATTACAGCATCTCCAAAATGGATCGTCAATGTGTCAATTTTCTCAAAGAATAATGTCAGTGATACTGAATTGGGTATTGAAATTTGGTACTGAATATCATGTGTTATATTTTGATTAATTAATAATAATGGACTCCGTGCATTCACATTAATTCCATCAATAAAATCATTCTAAATTGTCACGTCAACAATGACACATCATTCGGTACCAGATTTCGGTACTCAATTCGGTACCTGTAGCATTACTCCTTGTCAAATCATCACAAATATTAATATATTATTTTTTATTTTTTCAAAAATACTTTTGACATCTTTGTTGCCAAAATTCATTCTAATAGTTGACACTTAAAGTTGTGAACATATTTATACAAGTATAATTATAACAAATTGTAGAAGATACATGTCTCTTACAGTGTTCTAAAAATCGGCGATTAATAGGGATTAATCGTCGATTAATCGCTAGACGGTGGATTACCGAACTGATTAAGCGAAAATCGGTCAATTAATCGTTTTTTTCATAAAAACGGTCAAAAATCGGTTGAATCGGTCAAAAAATCGGATTAATCGGTCAAAAATCGGGCTAATTATTAAAAATAATAAAAATAATAAAAAATTTAAAAGGTAGAAACTTGATTAAAAAATAGGAAAAAACATTATTTTTGTACATATAATTATAAATTTTAGATGCCTAAATCATAAATTCTCTTAAATTTTCCTCTTAAATTGATCTCTAATTGAAAAGTTAAAGCTTCAAAATTTTATTTATTACAATTATATAACATTTTTAACATATATGCATAAAATATATGATAATAACATATGTTTAGTTGAAATAACGAAACAATTTTATAATTGTATATACAAAATATTATTAAATTTATTCTGATTAATGATCCGATTAATCATTCTGATTAATCTCCGATTACCCGATTAATCCCTGGACGGTTCCTTCATTGATTAACTTCGATTGTCGCTTTTTACAACACTGATCTCTGATGGAGATGTAATACTTTTTTCCTATTTAAAGAGAATGTCAAAAATTGACAATTTTGGTTAACACTCGTCTCACTCTTATAGAAAGACAACAAATGTTACTGTCACACCATGCCACACGATAGTTTAACCTTTTTTTTAACACGCTCATTGAAGTTTGTCTTATAAGTGACATTTTAACTCCATCCAAAATGAAATATTTTTGTTTATTTGTTAATATCCTGCAGGCAATCTTGTTCAACTCTCACATATATGTATGGGATATTCGGGATACTGAATATTCGGGAACATAAACTAAACAAACTCAGAAACATCACAGTGGCTTAACTAGGAACCAACTCGGTAACACTTTGAAAGCTAGACAAACTCAGAACAAACACCCAACTAATCACTAAATCAACTGAACATATACATACTGTTAAAAGCACGATGCAAGCACACAAATTATTCAACTCAGGTATAATGTTAATACAACAACTCGGTGACAGCCAATATGACTCAATAACTACAAAACACCACTAGAATACTCAGAGCAAAACTCAGATAACGACTCAAACAAACACCTCAAATATCAATAACAGACAAATCGCAGAAACCAATTCTGACTAAAACACTAGACCCAAAAACGAACCAGTGAACAACCTCAACCAACCACGGACCAGAATCAACACTCAAAACTCAACACAAGCAACTATGAACAAAACCAGAACAACCAACAACCTTGACACAAACAAAATGACCACACTAACTTAAACATAAAATTTAGCAATCAGACCTTCAAATCTGATACACGACCTACTGAGAAATCACCAGCCAGAAAAGATACCAAGCCACAGGTAAGATTAATCGGAGTTGCATTAGAATGGGCCGGATTTCACACTAAGAATATCAGTGAAAGTGATAATGCATTGACAAATACTAGCTATCTTATTAAGTCTAACGACACTGCTGTCTAAGGGTATTATATAAGAGACTTTTCCTAATACACCTGCCTAAAAAACGGAGAACATATTGAATTTTTGGGCTGGTTCAACAGGGAATTCCAGTCTGTCAACAATCATCTTTCTTTGCATTGTCCTGGCAGATTTCGTTCCAATTGTCACTGACCTTTACATAGAACCTCACAAACATATAACTGGCAAAATTACGCATACAATGATGAAACTTACAAAGTAGAGCCATGAGCAAAACCACGACATGACATTTTTATTAGTTCGAACCATGAAGAAGACAGTTAATCTTGTTAATCAGAACCATAAAGAGGACAGTCAAACTGTTTACTGTCAAACTAACTGCCTCCCCCCTACCACAACTTCACACCTAACTAGATACTTGCCCAATGCATTGAAGTTGACCTGTCACATGTGACAAGAACCTCAAAATTTAAAAGCAGCTACTTAGGAGCTTGCTAAATGCAAAGATGCAACTCCTATGAGAATTGGACATTCAACACATAAAATCAGAAAACTAATTAAGTTGAAGGATACAAGTTAGTATGTATATACAAGGAAGTGGATTGCAAATATAAATGAAAAAGAAAATTAAAACTAATTATTTGCACAGCACATAATAAATATACAATTTTGGTTCACAAGTATCTTTCTCAATAACACCAACCTAAACATCCTGCATATAGACATAATATACACACAAACATATATGACTATATTAGTTCCAAGCAAAACAAAAATATACAATAAACTATGTGAAAAAGTAATACACAACTTCCAAGTACAAAAATCTAGATAAATTATCAGATAATATTGTGCATACAACTTTGTCCTAATTGTTAAGAACGGCAAAACAACATAATCTTCCAAGCATAACATACTATAAAGCAAAACAAAGCAAACTCCCGATGTACAATAATAGAATTGATGAAACAAAATCAGAATCTACAAATTTCCCAGAACCGTTTACTTGATCTCATCATTCATCATTTTTACCATATCCACGAAAAATCTCCCCAATCTCGTTAGCAATCAGATGTTGACACCTTCCCCTATTCATTGTCCACTTTTGAAGCACATACAATGTCTTTCAGTTCTTTATCATAAAATGAAGAGTTGAAGAACTCTAGAAAGTTCCATGGCGATATCAAGACTTCCAACTTAACATTTGTTCAATCAATTAAATCGATCAAAGAAAAACAGAGTCTCCACAAAAGGACGAATGAAAAAAAATGGTGTATCCTCGTCATAGGAATAGGGAGTCAAATGATCAACAAAATCAATTGGTTCATGGGTGTCAAGATCATATGTAATCAAACTGTTAAATTTTCCTAGTATTGGATCACCGTTGTTCCTTATACCCAAGACTTGAGCAGAAACATCTTCACTTATACTAACACTCATCTTTTTCTCCCAAGAAAACTCATCTATCATATCGTCTTTCAATACCCAAATGTCCAAATGAGGAGATTTATAATCCTCATCATCCTCGTCTGCATCGAAATCCTCGACCTCAACAAAGTAAGCAATCGATTGACCAAATGGAAGAATAAGAGGATTATAAAGCTGACGTTCGTGAAGTGCAATCCCGTTAGGCACAGTGATTTTTCCCAGTATATTTGTCTTGGTATCGAAGTACATAACTAACTGACATAACAAGTCAGAGTTAAACCCCACCCAGAATGCCGTACCATTAACAAATACTGATCTATTAGTACTCGTATAATCAACAAAAACCTTATCCTGGCTTATTTTCTTCCAAGAATCAGTGCTTAGACTATAAACACCAATCTCTACTGTGTGCAAGGCCTGTTCATAGGAGTCACCAGGTGAGTAAGGATCAAAGTACTCAGGCGGGTCAGGTGCAGCTGTCGAACTAGGTTTGACAATATGTACCACGACATAATCATTAACTTCCGGTAAAAACCCAAAAGCCAAAGCATTCCACTCAGTCTCGAGAAATGTAAATGCCGAAAGGGGTGAGTCAGGGAGCCTCTTATATTTATGAACAAGAGGATTTAACAGAGAAATGTTGGGATTATAATCATGTTCTGGATCAAACATTAAAGACAAACAAATTAAACCATTCGATTGCGCATACCACGTATTAGCGGATTCTAAGTCAAGTGCATGATTACAATATTCTTCACATTGTGCATCATCGAAACGAACAGTTAATTCATGGGTATCGAAATTATGGAAAAGTAGATACTTAGGATTAATATGGGCTGTCAATTCTTGATAATTGGAGTGGAGTGAGATAAATAAAGGAGTTTTAATAAGAGAATACCATGATTTTTGGACAGCTCCGCAACGTAAGACATATTTAACAGGAAGTCTTTTGAATATTTCCGACAAGAGCTCTTCAGGGAAGTACTTGTGTTTAGACAAACTCATCTCAACTCAATTTGACTGTAAGAGTGGAGGCTGCTGTTGCCTGTAAGGTGTTAGTAGGGATTCTTGCTTTGCCTGACTGAGTTTTCGGGTTAAAGTTAACATGGTAACGGGTCGGGTTTGTTAATTTTCTTTTTTTGCTCACAAAATAAAATTAACAAACCCATTTTTGTTCATTTATTCAGCATTTCAGATAAAATTTTCAAAAAATAAATTTATTAATTTTATTGTGAATAGAATCTAAATGTTTCATTGTTTATTCATCTTCCCATTTTTTTTCATTTATTCAGCATTTGAGATTTTAAAAAAAGGTCTATATTGTATTATAAAAACTTGTTATTTGTTATCCTAAAAAATTATTGTTTCCTCAAAAAACTTGTTAATGGTTACCGTAAAAAACTTGTAGTACTCCCTATAAGTGTCACTTTGAATTTCTGCACGTATTTTAAGGTGCAAAATAGAGCAACTTCCATATATTCTTTTTTAAAATTTTATTTTTCTGAATAAAATTATAGCATTTAAACTTTTATTCAGAAAAAGAAAATCTAAAAATAATTAGTGGAAGTCACTTTTTTTCGCAACTTAAACTACGTGCAGAAAGTTGAAACGACACTTATTTTGGGACGAAGGGAGTACTACAGACTACCGACATTGGTTCTGAATATCCTTTTGGACATAGTTTGCATCAAACTGATCAAACATTGAACCATCTACCATTGGTCATTTTTCGAATTCATCAGATGTTAGGCCTAACAGCAAGACACACCACCAAAATTACTAGTAAAGATCTGCGGTTAAAAAAAACCCTGTTATTAAATTTTTAATTCTGGATACGCGATCCCCTGAGAAATCACCACCCAGAAAAGCTATCCAGCCACAGGTAAACTTAATCGAGTTTTGCACTAAGAATATCAATGAGAGTGCAAGTGCAATGACAAGTACTAGCTATCTTACAAAGGTTTTGTTATGCCACATTTTGACATAGTTTAAATTTCTCCGTTTAATAATTATTAATTTAGATTAATAATTAATTGTTTAAACACTAAGTAATATTCTCTCTCTGAAAAATCAATCTCAATCCGATATACGAGACATAACATACACACACAAGGGAAAAGAAATTAGGTCACGACCAACAAGTTCTCTGTTAGTGCAGCTTATCGGTGATAGTCTGTACTGTCTAAGTATCACAAGAAAACTGAAATCTTATCAGTTATTAGATTTACCAAAGTTTAAGCCTGTACTGTCTAAATATCATCCAAGAAAACTGAAAAGCTCAACACATACATTGTCTAGACCAAAATGCACAGGACAGAAAACACAATCACAGACAGAAAACAATAAACATGACTACTAATTAGAAAATATAAGGCAATGACAAAAATTAACACAGAAGCAGCATCAATGTAATACTTAGTAAAAAAAATCCATTTTCCAGTTTCCCGAAATTTAAAAGCAGTTAGTTGGGAGTTTGCTAATGTAAATCAAAGTTGAAGGATAAAAGTAAGCTGGTATATACAGGGAAGAAGTTGATTGCAAATATAAATGATTTATAAGAATAAAACATCTTATTTCCACATACTCTGATGCGATATAAAGATATGGACTCGAGCAATCCTGCTGCCACAAGCGGACACCTTAGTAAAAAAACTGGGCATGAAAACTGAAATCTTATCAGTAAATAGATTTACCAAAGTTTAAGCCTATACTGTTGAAATATTATCCAAGAAAACAAAAAACTTTACACATATATCGTCTAGACCAAAATGCAGAGGACAGAAAACACAGACACGGACAGAAAACACTAAACATGACAAATAATCAGAAAATATATGGCAGTGACAAATTAACAAAGAAGCAGCAGTAATGTAATAATTAGTAAAAAAAAAAAAACTACCACCTCCCAGTTTCTCAAAATTTAATTGCAGCTACTTAGGAGTTTGCTAAATGCAAAGATGTCACTTATAACTATTGGGCATTCAACAGATAAAATCAGAAAATTAATCAAAGTTGAAGGATGAAACTAAGCTGGTATATACAGGGAAGAAGAGGATTGCAAATTTAAAACGATTAAAAAGAATGAACATCTTATTTGCACAATCATTAGAGGATTATCAAGTTTTTCGAATAATAGAACCCCATAAGCATGATCCAAGTGCTCCAAACAACCATTGTGGTTCAGACGTTGGATCTTTTTCAATGACAGAAAGCTAAACATTCTGCATACAGACATAACATGTACACATATGCACATAAGGGAACATAGAAGCTAGAGGTCATAACAGACAAGTTCCCTATTAGTGCGGATTACAATGATATTTAATGACATTTTTTAACAATCCGACCACACGAATGTAAATATTATGCAAACATCATGTCCCATACATAAATGACTACATTACTTTCAAGCAAAACAAAAGGGGTAAACTATATGAAAAGGGAATACATAACTTTAAGACATAAAAACCCAGATATATCATCAGTGCATCATCAGATAATACTATGTTGAAAGCTTGGTCCCAATTGTCAACAACCCAAACATAACACACTATGAAACAGAGCAAACTCCCAACTTACAACGATATAATTCAAGAAACAAAACCAGAATCTACAAAATAACATAAATTGTTTGGCTCATAGGCAATCAGATGTTAACATCTTCCAATGTTCATGGTCCACTTCTGATGCACGATTAAAGCCGTCTAAATCTTCACCAGAAAATGAAAAGTTGAAGAAATCTAACAAGTTCCCGTCGTGACTTCCTACTAAGATTTTGTTCAATTATCTTAATCAGTATCAAGAAAAAGTAGAGTTTCCACAAAAGGACTAATGACAAAAGGTGAGCTAGAGCCCTCCTCATAAACGTAATTAGGAGTCAAGCGATCACATGATTCCACAAAATCATATGGTTCATGAGTATCAAGATTATATGAAATCAAATTATTTGATTTAGCTAGTATTGGTTCCCCATTGTTCCTTAAACCCAAGACTCGAGCCCAAACATTTTCACTTAGACCGACACTCATCTTTTTCACCCAAGAAAACTCGCCCATCATATTGTCTTTCAAAACCCAAATGTCCAAATGCGGAGCATCATTTTCGTCATCGTCTTCGTCTACATCCTCCTGATCGACCTCAACAAAGTAAGCAATAGATTGACCAAATGGAAGAATTCTTGGATTCAAAATCTGACGCCCGTGAATTTCAATCCAGTTAGGCACCCTGATAGTTCGCAGTACATTTGTCTCGGTATCAAAGCACATAACTACCTGATATAGCTCATTAGAATTATACCCTACCCAGAATGCAGTACCATTAACAAACACTGATTTATCAGTACACATACGATCGACAAAAACCTTTTCTTGACACATTTCCTTCCAAGAATTACTGTTACGACTATAAACACTAATCATGACCAAGTGCGAGTATAGTTCATAGGACTCATCATAAGGGTATTCAGGTTCGTCAGGTGCAGAAGTCAAACTAGGTTTGACCATATGTACCACCACATAATCTTTAGCTTCCGGTAAAAAACCAAAAGCTAAAGCATGCCACTTAGTCTCCTCAAATGAATACCTACGAAGAGGTGTTTCGGGGACCATCCTATATTTTTGAACAAGAGGATTCCAGAGATAAATGTCGGGATCAAAATCAAAGTGCTGATCAAACATAGTAGACACACAAATTAAACCATTTGATTGTGCATACCACGAACTATTGGGCAAGTCATAATCAAATGTACAATATTCTTGACATTGTGCATTGTCGAAACGTACGGTGAATAACTCGGTATCAAGATTATCGAAAAGCAGATACTTAGGATTAATATGGGCTGTGAGTTTCTGATAATTAGAGTGGAGTGAGATAAACATAGGAGTTTTTATAAGAGAATACCATGATTTTTGGACAGCTCTGCAACGTAAGACATACTTAACAGGAAGTCTTTTGAATATTTCCGACAAGAGCTCTTGAGGGAAGTCATAGGAGGGCGTGTACTTGTGCTTTGACAAGCTCATCTCTACTCAATTTGATTGTAGAAACTAGGGTTTCATTTTGGGGCTGTTGATGGATATATGCAAGTCTTTTAGACACTGTACTAAAAATTGTTAAAAAAACATGATTGCTAAATGTCATAAAATTTTGCTTCATGTAGTAATCAGGAATTACAATAATAGTCTTTGACTTATTCTTTGTTTTTCATTGGAAAATTAACCTAATCAATGCATTCATTTATCTTTTTACGTTGAAATGATAGAAAAAGATAGGGTGAATCACTGGTTCATTTATTTAAATTATATCTTTATAACAATTTTCATTAAAAGGATAGTTACAATTTTTTTATTTTCTTAAAAAGTGTTATGTTTTTATTATACAATAACCTAAACTTTTCTTAAAAACATGACATAAGCATGTTATCATCAATTATATTTTCTTAAGAATGTATGATATTAAAAAATTTATTATTTGTCTTTTTTTATGATACATAAATATTCAATTACGTGTTTCTTTTGAGAAATTATATTATTTTGAAAATGAAATTCAATATGATGGTTTACGAAAAATATATAACGAGATTCTGTTAAGTGTTTTGGTACAATTTATCTTAACATTATGAGATTTTTAATCTTTGAATTCATTAAACATGTTAACGTATGTTTTTTCTTATATTTTTTATAAATAGAGATTTTATTTTTCAATTGTTCGGCACATTAAGATACTCTTGTAATATTAGCTTAAGTATTTGAGTGTAGATTTTAAAACTGTATGTTTTTCTAATATAATGAAATTCAATATTGTCCTTTTTACAGAAGATGTAAAAAATTTAATTTTTTACGAGATTTTCTAGACTATTTAAGAGTAATGTATAGTTTAAAATATTTAAATTTTCTTATAAAAATTAGCGTAGATTTAGAAATTTGACTTTTTTATAAGCTTAGATTATTTATTTATTTAATATTTATTATAAGCTCTGTATATGAATTTTAAAATTTAAATATTATAAAAGACGTACTAAAAATATATTAAAGATTTGCTTAACCATTTCAGAGTAATTTTGAGAAATATCTTATGCTGAAATAAAATAAAATTCAATATGATCATTTACATAATAAAAAATATATATAATTTTTACGAGATTCTCCTAAGTGTTTTAGCAGAATATTTAAATATTTGGAGTTTTTAATCTTTCAATTCATTAAATAAGTTAACATATGACTTTTAATATTATTTTATAAATAGAGATTTTCATTTTTCAGTTGTTTTTAATTATAAGCCATTTTAAGATTTTCTTAAGTGTTGTAAAATCCGCTTAAGTGTTTTATAGTAGATTTTGAGAATGTATATTATTTGTATATAGTTAAATTAACTATCTACCTTTGCAAATCACATTTTCAAAAGTGTTACAAATAAGTTTACGCATGAATTTTCAATTTTGTTTAATTAATTGAAATTTTTACTTTTTAGTTGTTTTCAAATACAAACATCTTAAGTGTTGTAAGATTTGATATAAGATTCTTATTTTGGAGAATGTATGTTATGTTAATATATAATGAAATAAGTATTTTAGTATAATTTATGTTTATAGTTTGAGGTTTGAATCTTTTAATTCAACAAGTTAATGTATGACTCTTTAATATTATTTAATAAATACATATTTTATTTCTCAATTGTGGCACTTAGAGATTTTATTAACATTCTCGTAAATGTTAATATTGGCTTAAGTGTTTTAGAGTAGATTTTAAGAATGATATGTTAATAAAATATAATAAACTTTCATTATTGTTTTTTTACAAAACATGTAAAAATTTATTTTTTTACGAGATTACCTTAATAACTATTTAAGAGTAATACTTTGAATAATATATAGTTTACAATATTTGTTTTTTTTTTTTATAGAAATTGACGTTTTTAGTCTTAATATTACATTTAGAGATTTTACCTTTTTTTATTCAATGTTTATTATAAGATTCGTATATGAATTTTAAAATTTAGATATTATAAAAGACATACTACAAATATTGTAAAGGTTTTTGTAAGTGCTTCAGTGTAATTTTGAGAAAATAACTTATTTTGAAAAATTAAAATCTAATTGTTTATAAAAGTTGAAAAATATTATTTTTTATGAGATTCTCTTAAAAAAGTACCTTGATGAATCTTAACATCATTAGTAATCAAGTTGGAGAGTAGTTAACTGAAACTTAATATCTCGTAAGGATATTCTTTTGTACCAAATTTCAACAATGAACCAAATCCAGTATCATTAATCCACTTCTTTTGAACATCAGACAAAGACTTCAATATCCCAGACAGTAATCCTCGTTGTAAAGTTACTGTTGAACGTGTTTCATCCACCTTATCTGACAAATCTGGTATTGACGTTGAATCAACAAAATTACTGCATGGAGAAAACAAAGCTTCTGTTCAGTGTTTCGATTCTACTAGGTGTTTTTGTTTATTATAGTTGCAATGTAAAAATCGGAAATGAATGAATACTACCTTCTCTCGTTATTGCCTTTAACATTCTCTGACAAAACTGGTATTGCCAATGAATCCATAATCCTCCTTTCTGAAACATAGATTCAGTTAGTTATTCGATTCTATTAAGTGTTTCATTGTTAAAATATAAAATGTATAGAAGTAAAATAAAGGAACAGTACCTTGCATCTGTCTTCTAGGTTTTGCAGAATGAAACCTTCGTTTCATTTTTATTTTTGTACTTGTTATTTCATTAAGAGTAAAAGTTCAATCAAAGATTCATTTCCAAAAATAGAAAAATTAAAATCTTCAATCAAATATGCTGATTACTCTCTTCCCATGTTTAAAATATTACAAACCGTACAATTTCAAAAACAATACACTGAAACTATACTTAATGATTGTGCATATTTACCGGATTGCCATTTGCTATGTATTATATAATTTATTAAAAATATGTTTAATGAATGGTCATGATCTAGTCTCTTGGGTCTCTTGATAAGGAGGGTCTCCATTGAACCTTACCCTATATATATATATATATCTTTTAATATAATAACTTTTATTGAATTTACATTTTATAATTTTCACCCAAAATATAATTATATAATTAATAACTTTAAATGTTGATTTTTTAACCAATTATATTATTTCTACAAAAATATATTAATATAATTTTAAATTTCTGGTGACCTTGTTTTTAAAATATTTAATTTATTCAAATAAATATTATGAAAGTAAATTTTAAATTAAATTGAATTAGCCTATAATTAAATTAAATAGGTGATGTCTAGGGTGATGGCTAGGCGCGTTGAGAATTATGGTGACCGGTCAAACATATCATTTAATAAGTAAACTAGACATTTAATAAACAAAGGGACTTAAGAGTAATTTCTCATTACTACATGAAGCAAAATTTTATGACATTTAGCAATACCCTAAAAAAATTGAGATTTTCGGGTTTTCTTAAAAATCTCACAGAATGAAAATAAAATTCTTCAAAATTTAATAAGATTTAGAAATTTATGAAATACTTAAACTTCTTGTTTATATATTATTTCTGTTTATATATTATTTCAAGAACATAAATAATCTTTAGTTTTAAAAAAAAAACAGATTTTTTTTATCATTAATTAGAATGGTTTTGATAAGTCTCTCATTTAATATATCTGAAATACTTGATTTATTCAATATTTTGACTTCTCGAATCGAATCGGTATAAACTGACTTCTCGAATTGGTTATATTCGCTTCTCAAATCAACATCCTTATGACTTCTCAGATTAGTGTATTAACATATTAGAATGGTTTTGGTAAGTCTCTCATTTAATATATCTAAAATACTTGATTTATTCGATATTTTGACTTCTCGAATCAGTATAAACTGACTTCTCGAATTGGTTATCTTCGCTTCTCAAATCAACATCCTTATGACTTCTCGGATCAGTGCATTAACCTTCTCTAATTCTTGACATTTTGAATTAGTTATTTTGACTTCTTGACATCTTGAATCAATATAATATAGTTCTCTAATTCTAGTCATTTCTCATAGTGTATTCTTGTTGGGTCGGGCAACACCCGTTAAATTCACATTAGTATGATATTGTCCGCTCTGGGCCGTTGCCAAGCCCGCACGGATTTATTTTTAGACTCCTTCCAAAAGTTCTCATACTAATGAAGTTGTTTTTGGCTGCTTATATTCAAGATAATTTTTTTTTTATTTTATCGATATGAGACTTGAGTTGACACCCACTCTACAATTTTGACATCACTAATTATGACCTTTCGAATTAATATTTTTTCACTTTTCGATCAAGACACTTGACTTCTCCGATGTAGTACATCTTGAATTGATAATTTCTCTGACGGTTCAAACTTCTTTACTTATTGAATCATGACTTACTCAAAAGTTGCAAATAATATTTTTGAAAGTAAATCAAAAGTTGTAGTTCGATATTTCTTTTAATCGATCATATTTTTAAAAACAAGTTTTGTAAATTAGTATCCTAATATTTATTCACTTGAAAAATAAAATAAAAAACAATTCTTGATTCTTTTCTCAAACATCGATCCTAATATGAAGGAGAAGACGAGGACGGTACCTCTTAAATTGTACAATTATATTTTTCTAATTTGCTCAATTTTTTGAATTAAAAAATAGAAAAAATATGATTACCTTTTTTTATTCTAAACTTTCTTCCAACGAAATGATAAATTCAAAAAAAACCTTAAAGTTATGTCAGAAATATTATTATTTATTTTATTTGAAAACATGTAAAATTCAAAAAAAACCTTAAAGTTGTGTCAAAAATATTAGTATTATTTATTTTTTTGAAAAACGCATTTTGTAAAAGATTTTAAAGAAAATATTTGAAAAACAAAAAGAAATAATAGAAAAAAAATGTAAAAACGGTTGCAAAAATGACCGTGCGTATAATATTTACACATACAGAGCAGTGTTCTAAAAGTCGGCGATTAATCGCCTATTAATCGCTAGACGGTGGGTCACCGAACTGATTAAGCGAAAATCGATTAATTAATCGTTTTTTCAGAAAAACGGTCAAAAATCGGCTGAATCGGTCAAAAAACGGATTAATCGGTAAAAAATCGGACTAATTATTAAAAAATATTTAAAATTTAAAAAAATAATTAGAAATTTAAAATGTAGAAACTTGATTAAATGATAAGAAAAAACATTATTTTTGTATATGTAATTATAATTTTAGATGTCAAAATCGTAAATTCTCTTAATTTTTTCTCTTAAATTGATCTCTAATTAAAAAGTTAAATATTCAAAATTTTATTTATTAAAATTATATAATATTTTTAACATATTTGCATAAAATATATGATAATAACATATGTTTAGTTAAAATAAAGAAAAAATTATATATATGAATATAATTGTATATAAAAAATATTATTAAATTTATTTCGATTAATAACTTGATTAATCATTCCGATTAATACCCGATTAATCTCTAGACGGTATCTTCATCGATTAACTCCGATTCCCGCTTTTTACAACACCCGCTTTTTACCACACTGATACAGAGTTACAGACAGAGTTACAGACGGAGACTAAAGAGAGTCGGCATGCACAATTCTTAGGTCTCTCTCTCTCATCTCTCTCATATATGTTTTTGATTATATATGTGATCCATCGCTCCATCAGATTTTTATTGATCGATTATCTGATGTTTTAATCTTCTTTTATAATTAAACATATGTGAATTATATAACACGAATGAATCGAATGATTTTACTTGCTTTTTTGTTACATTTTCCGCATATTGTATGATTATATCTTAAGTTCTTTGTTATTATTTCTTCAATTAATTTATATTTTATTTGTGAAATATCTGAATTCTTAGAGCATCTTCAACGAGGTTGGCTAAATTGATTGACTATATTGATGTAAATAGATAATTAGCTAAAATTTGTTGAACCTGTAAGGTATTATGTTTCAATGGAATTGGCTAAATTTGCTACAGGTCTCCAGGGGTTCAGCAAATATAACCAATATCATCACGTTGGCTAAAATTATAGACAAGGTTTTTGATCCATTGGAGTGATACATTTTGTTGAAATATAGCATAAGATTCATTTGGGGCCTTCCTCTAACACCTTAAGGTTTTAGATGAGCTGGTTACTCAACATGGTATCAAAGCTCTGGTCAGCGGGGGTCACGAGTTCGACTCCCTGCCACCCCCAATATTCTCACAATTTATGAGGGAAGGGGGAGTGTTGAAATATAGCATAAGATCCATTTGGGGCCTTCCTCTAACACCTTAAGGTTTTAGATGAGCTGGTTACTCAACACATTTTTTACATATTTTCTATAAATTTTATTTTTAGTATACCACCTAGGATTTTAGTTAAGGGTTTTTGTGGGTCGAAGTTCTTATACTGGCAATTAAGCATGAGTAATTTTGTCTTAGTTTTTTTGTGTATGACTATAATTGTATTGTTGTTTCAACAAGTGTTTCGAGAATTGATCATAGGTCGGTTGGGGGTTTTGTCATTGATTCTTGTCATGAATATGTTTTTTTTGCCAAATATTTGTCATAGATTTTTATGGAAGATTTTGGATATGATGCTTTGGTTGTATCATGTATGATACTTTGTGTTGTTTTGTTTCTCGTGGTTTATATTTGTGCATTTTGGTTTTCTGCGCATTTTATAGGACAAAACAAACTACACTATAACCTCGATAAATGAATACACTTGCATTTTATGGGACAAAACAAACTACACTAGAACCTTGATAAATGAATACACTTGACTAAGAAAATATATTAATTTAACGAGATTATTTGTTTATCGATAAATGAATATTTTATTCAATTATTGATAAATGAATATTTATTCATTTAGACAATTATTTTATTTTATTTTATTTTATTATAATAATGATGTTTTAAAATTCAATATTAGAGTGTATATAGAAGATAATAGTTAAAAGTTTAAAATTCATGTCATATAATTTCTTCACACTCAAAAATATGCATATATGAATTAATGTATAAATTAAGCATAGTGTGCTTCAACTAATTTAACATACTTGAGACGGTTCATAAGATTGCATTAGTAATATACTTAGGATCTATTAAAATATATATATAAATTTATGATTTTTTTTAACTATATGACATATATCATAAAAATATATATTGCTATAATTTTAATGATTATTCATTTATGTTTACATAGGGCATATAAAGATTCCAATAAATTTTATTAATTAATGCATTTAGCGAGATTATTCATTTACTCCATTGTCCCAAGTTGGGACCGGAAAAAATTATTTGGTTATTCATTTATCGAACATTCATTTATTCCGTGTAAGAGATTCTAATAAAAATGTAATGTTGGTGTTCATGTCATGTATATGCATATTGATCTTTTAGTCTCACAAGTGAATTTTGGTTCCATGTTTGAACTGCCAGTAATTATCGCTTAATGCTATTTGTTAATACTTAATACTATTTCTGATGCAAAGCTGACAATTTTTGGATGATACATTGCTTTGTATCTAGAGGTATATTTATATGCTTATTACTGAAATAGTAATGACGAAATATTTCACGGGGCTATGATGACTTATACTTGCTGGATCTGCTGACTTTAAGACTGACTCAGTCAGTCAGATATGTTTGATCCTCGTCTGCAGGCGAAAATTCTGAATGTTGTAGACGTTTCTTACGGTGGAGAAAACGGCTTTAATCAGGCAATTGAGTTGTCTGCAGAAATCCTTTCCAATGTCAAGTTCATACAGGAAAAGCGTTTGATAGTAAAGTACTTTGAGGAGCTCAGTCAGGATACTGGAAAATACGTCTTTGGTGTGGACGATACATTGAAAGCTCTGGAAATGGGTGCTGTTGAGATACTTATTGTGTGGGAAAACTTGGACATGAATAGGTACGTCCTTAAAAATATTACAACTGGTGAAATTATAATAAAGCACTTGAACAAAGACCAGGATGCAGTTCAGAGTAACTTTAGAGATGCATCCACCAATGCTGAACTGGAGGTTCAGGAGAAGATGTCACTTCTTGAGTGGTTTGCCAATGAGTACAAAAAATTTGGTTGCACTCTAGAGTTCGTCACCAACAAATCACAAGAGGGATCCCAGTTTTGCAGAGGTTTTGGTGGAATTGGTGGAATCCTTCGCTACCAGCTTGATATGCGAACTTTTGACGAGTACTCTGATGAGGAAGCTAATGAAGATTCTGAATAGCAATCAATCACCTATTGTAATGCCGGTGCAGGGGGATGGAGCAAAATGACTGCACCGGTGGGGCTCGAGCTATCGTGCTTGACACCTGCTGCTACTCCGTTACATCTCGAAAAGTACAAAGTTGTTAATAAGGTGATACTTGTGTCTTGTGGAACTAACATTTATTATAGTACCTTCATAGTCGTACTTTAGAAGTAGATGTCAGATGGAAACTTACTTTGCAATTTTCAGGAACCAGGTGGATGCATCATCTGGATGGGAGAGGCCAGATCCATGCTTTCCTTGTTTGCAGGGATATTTCAAGTGGTATTTTGCTTTTTTCAGCGGCTTAATGACTGGATGGAGCAAGACCCCGAGGATCCAAATTCCTGCAAATTGGAAAACTTGCCCAGGCTGGTGTGGTTACATTGAGAACGCAAAACGACACTTCACTCTCTACTGTTACCCCATGGATGAGGTGGCCCCAGAAAAGATGTTTGCCCCCCCTCCTAATCGAAGTAGCTAGTTCACTAGTCGGCCAGTTCACAAGGAGAGGGCTAGGCCTTCGGTGCCTCCTATGATAATTCCGATTTCATTTGTGTTTGAACTTGAAGCATGCTTTTATTCAATAAGTTGCCAAGACGTTTCATATGGAACTCTAGGGTTTTATCAAATTATCAGACTCCTGGCTATTCTGTACTTCTATAGTCTCTGTGTTTTCTAAATAAGTATCCTGGTATGATACAAGTTAAACTTGGGATGTGTTTGTTTCTGGTACTTGAATGATGATTATTCTTGTGGTTTAAATTTCCAGTATTTTCATGTTGGTCTTTTTCTTTTCCCCTGCTAGATGTCTAACAAGGTAGAATAAAATACCAGATCTCAATCCCTACACGGGTAGGGATCACAGAATTGCTCAATATTCAGGAACTCCTGATTTACTTTCAAGTATCATAGTCATTGCTAAGAAATTTACAGTCTGAGCATTCTTGTTTATGTTCGAAAAATATAACTATTACAGGATGATTGCTAAACAGCTGCACTGCTTGCTTTGTACAGTCATGCCTATCAAGTTGAAGAGCAGCAGTTGTAAGATCAATTTAAATGGGTAAATTTGGTTTCCACCAACTATGATAATTCCGAATTTCAGTCCGTCATGTTCATCTTTCTTGGTGTTGCAACTTTCATACATAATACCTATTGTCCCAACAGACTTCGTTCCAATTGTCACCACAAAATTACGACATACAAGCAAAACAATGGCATGATGAAAGTTATTTAGCAGAACCACAAGCAAAACAATGGCATGATGAAATTTGTTAATCAGAACCATAAAGTAGACAAAAAATTGTTAATCAGAACCATCACAGAGACGGCTGAACTGATTACTGTCAACCTAATAGGCAACCGCCGCCACCCATACTGCAACTTCACATCTAATTAGATACTTGCATGATTGCATTGCAAAATTACCTTAAAACCTGTACTCACGTGAGAAGAACCTCAAAATTTAAAAGAGCTACTTGAGAGCTTGCTAAATGCAATGATTTCATTTCTACGACTATTGGAGAATCAACATATATCAGACAAAACAACTTATTTGCACATCCATAAAAGGACTATCATGTTTTTTGGAGAATAGAACACCACAAGAGCAAAGTGAGGATGATCCAAGTACTTCAAACAACCATTTTAGTTCAATCTTTTATCATTCTAACTGACACAAATCTAAATTTCTGAAACTACACATAAAACACACACACATACACATTTACATAAATGACTATATTACTTCAACACAAAAGAAAAGAAACCATAAGCTAAATGAAAAGGAAAGACAAAACTTCATGATACAAAAACCTAGATAAATCATCAGATAATATGCAGATAACATTGATCCAGTTGTCAATAACACAAACATAACACACTATTAAGCAAAACAACAAACTATCCACGTACACTGATAGAATTTAAAAAACAAAACCAGAATCCACAAAATCCAAGAATTGTTTGCTCTATCGCATCCACTTCAGCATACCCACTAAAGATGCATCATCTCATCAGAAATCAGATGTTGACATCTTCCCATGTCCATGGTCCACTACCACTTTTGGTGCACAAATAATGCCGTCCAAATCTTCATCAGAAAGGGAAGAGTTGAAGAACTCAAACAAGCTCCCATTGCGATAACAAGGCTTTGACTTAACATCTAGTTCATTTATTTCAAACATCAAGCAATTTTAGAGTTTCCACAAAAGGATGAATGACAAAAGGTGGTCTACTGCCCTCCTTGTGATGGTAACGAGGAGTCAAACGATCACATGATTCAATGAAATCATGTGGTTCAAGAGTATCAAGGTTACATGAAATCAAATTGTTTGATTTTGCTAGTATTGGTTCACCATTGTTCCTTGTACCCAAGACTCTAGCCCTTACATTTTCACTTAGCCTAAAACACATTTTTTTCTCCCAAGATAGCTCATTTATCATTTCGCCTTTCAAGACCCAAATGTCCAAATGAGGAGAACCATAATCATCATCCTCATAATCATAATCATCCCAATCAGTCACATCGCCCTCAACAAAGTAAGCAACAGATTGACCAAATGGAAGAATAAGAGGCCTCTCCAACTGACGGAAATGACATATCGCCAAGCTAGGCACTGTGACATGTCCTAGTATATTTGTCTTGGTATCGAAGAACATAACTAATTGACATTGCATGTCACAATTATACCCAACCCAAAATGCAATACCATTAACAAATACTGATTTATTAGTACACATATGATCAACAAAAACCTTATCCTGACAGATTTTCTTCCAAGAATTAGTGTTTAGACTATAAACACCAATCATGACTGAGTGCGGGTATTGTTCATAGGGGTCCTCAGTTGAGTAAGGTTCAAAATCATATTCAGGTGCGGAGGTTGAACTAGGTTTGACAACATGAACAACAACATAATCATTAATTTCGGGCAAAAACCCAAAAGCTAAAGCCTTCCAGTTAGTCTCCTCAAATGAAAATCTAGGAAGAGGTGATTCCGGGGCAATCTTAAATTTTTGAACAAGAGGATTCCAGATATAAATTTTGGGACTGTAACCAAGTGCCTCATCAAACATAGTAGACACACAAATTAAACCATTTGATTGTGCACTCCAGGCATTGGGGGGCAAGTCAAGTGGATAAACAATTGTGCAATATTCTTCAGATTGTGCATCATCAGAACGTACTGTGTATAAACGGGGACTACGATAATTGAAAAGTAAATATTTAGGATTAACATGGGCCGTCATTTTATGATAAATGCAGTGGAGAGAGATAAACATAGGAGTTTTAATAAGATGATACCATGATTTTTGGACAGCTTGGCAACGTAAGACATACTTGACAGGGAGCCTTTTGAGTATTTCAGACAAGATCGCTTCAGGAAAGTCATAGGAGGGGATGCTCCTATGCTTTGACAGGCTCATCTCAACTCAATTTGATTGTAGGAAGATCAGTGGAGGCTGCGGCAACTAGGTTCCTTTTTTGGGTCTGATACTGATTGATATGTGTTCGTTTTCGGGTTAAAGTAAACATGGCAAAGGGTCGGGTTCATAATATTAATTTTATTTTATTATACATGAAATACTGATTTTATATATTAATTATATATAAGTGGATATTGATATAGCATTGCAGGTTCATTCGGTGGGAATCCTAGGATTAAATATTATCACTGATTTTGTTGGTAATTTTTTACTTTATTTGTAAAATATAATAATGCGAATCACTCACACATTACCCTTCTTGATATTCAACGAAAATTCAAAGATACTTATAAATAGAGAACTCTTTTCTTTTATATAAGATTCAGGAAATACATGCTTTTTCACAAAGTACTTTTCAATGATATAATTATTTTAGTACAGAAAATATTTGCCAAACAAACACTACACCGTTTACATGTTTAAATTTTATTCCAGATATGCACAAAAGTTTTAGAAAAGTTTAGGTGAGGATCTAAATTCTGTTACTAGCACTTATTCTTCCAAAACCTCTAACTATCAGACATTATAGATTCATCAGATGTTTGGCCTAATAGCATGATTTAGAACCAAAATTACGTGTAAAGATCCATAGTTTTAAAAAAATAACTTTAATAAGAAAAACTTAAAAATATTTACCTACTAAATTTTTTATACTTTTCCTACTACATCTGCCTGCAGGATGGAGAACACATTAACTTTTTAGGCTGGTTCAACTCCGAATTTCTGCCTAATTACATTAATCTTTCTTTACCACTGCAACTTTCAAACTTATTGTCCAGACAGACTTTGTCCTGATTGTTACTGACCACAAAACAAACCCCCCCCCCCCCCCCCCCCCCCAACATCTAAACGGCAAGACCACTTACAGCTAAAACTTAGTTAGCAGAACTATAAGAAAAACCGTGGCATTATGAAATTATAGAGAAAACACGTAATTTCCACGTAATGAGGTCCTCAAAATTATAAGCAGTTACTTCCGAGTTTGCTAAATGCAAAGATGTCACTTGTATGACTATTGGACATTCATTAGATAAAATCAGAAAATTCATCAAAGTTGAAGGACAATGATTAGCTGGTATATACAACAAAGAACATGCTGATAGCAAATATAAACGATCAATAAGAATGAAACAACTTATTTTCACATCCATTAAAGCATTATCAAGTTTCTTAGATGATAGAACTCCATAATGGCATAGTTAGCATCATCCTACTACTCCAAACTACCATTTTGGTTCGCACATGGATCTTTCTTAATGACACAAATCTAAACATTCTGCATATAGACATAACAAACACAAATATACACAGAAGGAAAAAGAGAATCTAAAGGATGATATTTAATGATTGTTTTTAACAATCCGGATGTGAAGATTATGCAAACTCCATGCCCATACATAAATGACTAATTACTTCCAACCAAAAGAAAAAAAAAGGGTAAACTACATATAAAGGCAATACATAACTTTGCGATACAAAAACCAGATATATCCCTGACCTCATTAGCAATCAGATGTTGGCATCTTTCAATGTTCATGGTCCACATTTGACATCAGAAAATGAAGACTTGAAGAACTCTAGCAAGTTCCCATTGCGACTTCCGACTTAACATATTGTTCAATTATTACAATCAATATCAAGCAAAACTAGAGTTTCCACAAAAGGGCTAATGACATAAGGTGATCTAGAGCCCTCCTCGCGATAGGAATAAGTAGTCAATTCAACAAAATCATATGGTTCATGAGTTTCAAGATCATATGAAATCAAATTGTTTGATTTTGCTAGTATTGGTTCACCCTTGTTTCTTATACCCAAAACTTCAGCCAGAACATTTTCACTCAGACCAACACTCATTTTTTTCTTCCAGGAAAACCCACCAACCTTATCGTCTTTCAATACCCAAATGTCCAGATGTGGACCATCATATTCATCATCGTCTTCGTCTGCATCCTCCTGATCAACCTCAACAAAGTAAGCAATAGATTGACCAAATGGCAGAATAATAGGATTCTCAATCTTACGTCTGTGAATTATAATCCAGTCAGGCACCTCGATTTATCGCATTGTATTTGTCTTGGTATCAAAGTACATGACAAACTGACTTAAATCGTTGGAATCATACCCTACCCAAAATGCAGTACCATTAACAAATACCGATTGATCAGTACTCATACGATCAACAAAAACCTTATCTTGACATATTTTCTTCCAAGAATTAGTGTTTAGACTATAAACACCAATCACGACCGTGTGCAGGTATTGTTCATAGTCTTCATCGTAAGGACCAAAGTCATAAGGTGCACAGCTGACACTAGGTTTGACAGTATGTACCACACCATAATCATCAACTTCCGGTAAAAACCCAAAAGCTAAAGCACTCCACTCAATCTCCTTATATTCAAATGTAGTAAGAGGCGACTCAGGGACAGTCTTAATTTTTTGAACAATAGGATTCCATATATAAATGTCGGGATTATACTCAAAGTTCTTATCAAACATAGTAGACACACAAATTAAACCATTCGATTGTGCATACCAAGAACTAAAAGGCAAGTCAAGTGGATAATAAAATGTGCAATATTCACGAGATTGTGCATCATCAGAACGTACTTTCACTACAGCATTATTAACATCATGGAAAAGTAGATACTTAGGATTAAAATGGGCTGTCATTTTCTGATAACTGATATAGAGAGACATAAATATAGGAGATTTTGTAAGATGATACCATGATTTTTGGACAGCTCCGCAACGAAAGAGATACTTAATAGGGAGTCTTATGAATAGTTCCGACAAGATTTCTTCAGGGAAGTCGTAGGTAGGCTGGAACTAAGGTTAACTGGTTAAGGAGAAAGTAAAGCTGAAACACAAGACAAATTGGGGGAGGACAAAATGGTCAAACTGGGGAAGTACAGTTTTTAGTTTCCAAATCATTTGGTATCGTGGTTCTAAAAATACCCAATTTTATCCATTAATTCTCCTATTAATCTTTACTAGCTCACAAAGGTTGAAGGAGAATAATGCCCGTTTTTTGATTTTGTTTTATGAAATATTAATTTCTGTGAGCTATGACGAATTACAGTTAAACCTCTTTAAAGTAATACCCTTGGGATCGGGAAAAAATATTACTTTACCGAATTTATTACTTTATCGATATAATAATATTTTATTACTTTATTGATAAAGTAATATTTTATTACTTTACCGAATTTTTATGTTTACACATTACAATACATTATGTTTAAAAACAAGAATCAACCACATGCAATGTATTTTGAATGCTATTAGTATTGCTAACATGACTTGGAATATTGATGTGAAAACAACCACAATTGCAAATTGTTTTCGGCATTGCAAGATTCGTTCAAAAGAAAATAATGAACATGAATTTAGTGAAATAAATGAAGGCATCGAAGGATTAAATGAATCTATCTCTAATTTACGATATAGAAATGTGATGAATGTTGAACATCTCTTAAATTATCCAAGCGAGAATGATGCGGTTATGGAATCACCTACGGATGAAGAAATCATTAAGTCGGTAATGAACATTGATAAAGGAATTGATCCTGAACCGGACGATAGCAATGTCATCCCAAGCGTGTCATCAAAGGAAGCATTTCAAGCAATCAACAGTTTGAACAATTACTTGTTACAACACGAGTAAAACATACCAGGAGTTATTTATGCTTTACATAAAGTCAAGGATGAGGTTAATTTTGGCTTTGGTGGAAAGAAGAAACAAACTACTACTATATATTCATATTTTAAAAAGAATTAAATTTTGTAACTCATATACATTACATATATATATATATATATATATATATATATATATATATAAATTTTGGATAATTACTTTACATATTAGTTGGGCCCTTAATGACTTTCTAATTTTTTATTATGTTATGCTTTTAGCGAGAATTTTACTTTACAACATTGGCCCAAGTTGGGACCGACGAAATTTATTACTTAAGCGAGGTTATTACTTTATCGGATATTACTTAATCGAGGTTTAACTGTATATTCATTGAGATACAGAATTCATAATTAAATATTTACATTACACATTTATGGTTGAGGTATTAAGTTATTCTTGATTTTTTTACGTGTAATACGTATATAAAAATTGGGTAAAATACATCGGATACCCAACTCACGCTTGGGTAACATAAAAAAAGTTAATTTTTTATTTATTGAGATATGCATTTGTCAAAACAGTATCTTATCTAAATGAAATACCTCATTCACAAATGCATATCTCAATCGTTAAAAATGATCAACACACCTGAAAAATGCATATCTTAATTATTTTTGAACAATTTGTCGCTTAACCATGGGCTTCTTTTAAAATTATAATTTTTCTTATTATAATCTTTATATAATTGCTTTTTTAATAATTGTTTTATGATATTATATTAATAATAATTATTATTATTTAATAAATGACTTGTGTTATGGATTAAAAAATGTACTTGTGTATTTAATGCTAATGTTTAATGAGCTTCGAGCTTTAATGGTGTGGCTGCTCTTGTTGTCGGGGATTAACTCGGTCCTAACAAGATTCCTACATATCTCTAGTGTTTAGAGAATCAAGCCAATAAAAACGTAGTTCTTGGTGTTGCCCTCGGGGCTATGGCGGCATGGGCACATCAAGGACGTAGTGACTTGTATGTCCTTATTCGAGGATGAAGTCTAAAACGTTGTAGATGACGTATGGAGCTGTGTCCAAAACGTAGTAGATGACGTATGGAGCCGTGTCCAAAACGTAGTAGATGACGTATGGAGCTGTGTCCAAAACGTAGTTCTGATTGTAGGATCAGGGTCCTTATATAGGCGTCTGGAGCCTAGTATTTATGGTATGTTTAGGAGTCTTAGCGAATAAGTCTCCTTTTTGATATTTGATAAACATTGTATTTCTTGCAGGATAAGTCTTTTCCTTGTTGATAAAGGCTATGACTCATTAATTGCCTTTAATTGGGATTCCGGATCCTTCTTTGATGAATTTACCATATTTTGGACTCTTTTTACGAGCTGTATATTTTCCCTATTTATTAATTATGAAATTAATAAATAATCTGGGTTTTGGGCCTTAAATACTTGGCCTTTCCAAAGAATCAACAATTATATTTCTATAATTACTTTTTTATCCATATCATTTGCCCCCCAACTTCTGGGAAAATCTCCTTGGGGTTTTCGTAGAAGTTATAACGTGTTTTTCCTCAAAATTTTCCATTTTTAAGGGCATTTTCGACCTCAAATTAGGTCATTTTCGACCTCAAATTCGACCAGGAAACAGGTCATTTTCGACCTGAAATTCGACCTGGATTTCGACCTCGACTGGAGTGAGGTCGAAGGTTTCGACCTCGATTTTTAAGTCTTTTTCGACCTCGAGCCTTCGACCTCGATCCAGCCTTTTTTTGACCTCGATTGGTCCCAGGTCGATGGTTTCGACCTCGACTTCCCAGTCATTTTCGACCTCGGTCATTCGACCTCGATCCCTTATACTTTCGACCTCAAATTGGTGCGAGATCGAATGCCTCGAGCTCATTTTCTGGGCCATTTTCGACCTCGAGCCTTCGATGTCGTTCTAAGGTTTTTTCGACCTCAATTTCATTATTTTTCGACTTTATTTGGGAGCGAGGTCGTTGGAATCGACCTCGTTTTCCCATATGTTTTCGACCTCGGTCGTACGATTTCGATTTAATGTCTTTTCGACCTTAAATCTTTGATTTTGCCTTGGCTATATTTCAAATTTCATTCTTTTCTTGGGCCTTAACTAGCCCAATTTTTAATTGGACTTAAATTATTCCAGCCTTGGGCCTTATTGGGCCTTTATTGTTTGGGCTTCGAATTTGCCTGAGACCCAAATTATTTGGGTTTTAATCTCTATAATCCATAAATGGATTTGCGGGCCTTAACTGGCTATAGACGGTTGCCCTTCCTTAACCGATTGGGTTTCCAGTCACTAGGAGATTCCTGGCGAGATTTTCTGTTGAATCTCATCGTTTTCTGGGTTTCTTACTTGAAGTTTTGAAGAATTCTTTGAAGATTCTGGGTTTAAAATGGCTGATCGCGCTTCCCAACGTCTATGATAATGCACTAGGATTTCATAGAAGTTATACCGATCTTTTTCGAGACTTGGGGTCTTTTTATCCCTTACCTGGGACTTACTACCCTTTTTTGAGGATTTTAATATACACTAGTGTTTCACGAGTATCGTCTTGGTGTAAAGTGTGGAGCGACCTACACATTTACGATGATTTTGCCTTATTCGAGGCTAACTTGACATTTGCATAAGCCTTTTATGTCTTATACCGTCTTGTTTTGGCTTCAAGCCTTTCATTGAGCATATCGAATGATGGGGTTTGGACTGAATGTCTTAGGTTTCTGGGGTTTCAACCCTTCATTTGCTTTCTAGGAAGCTCATGATTTCATCGAACCTTATTTCTATTTGTCCTAGTAGTGAGTCCAATCAGGACACACTTTAAACATAATAGACTTTCAAATTTGAGGCATGCCAAGTCCTTGGCACCTCATGCCCTTCGAGGGTTTCTAGCTTGTACAAGCCTCGACCAAATACGTTCTTGACGCGATATGGTCCTTCCCAATTTGGGGCCAACTTGCCTTTTTGTCCAACTCCGGATGCCTCAATCTTTCGGAGGACTAAATCTCCTTGTCGAAAGAATCTCTCTTTAACCCTTAGGTTGTAATAGAAAGATGCTCGTTTTTGATGCTGAACTATCTTGGCATTTGCCTCATCTCTAACTTCATCAATCAAATCTAAGGCCAGCCTCAAGCCTTCCTCATTTGTTTCTGGCTCATAAGCCTCAATTCTTGGAGACGTATGAGTAATCTCCACTGGAACCACTGCCTCTGCCCCATATGCCAACAGAAAGGGGGTAGCTCCAGTGGTGACTTTGCAGGTAGTACGATATGCCCATAGTATGGGGAGCAATTCGTCCACCCAAGTGTTTCTGGAGCGTTCAACTCTTTTCTTCAGTCCATCTAGGATAATTCGATTTGCAACCTCAGCTTGCCCATTTGCTTGAGGATGGGCGACAGAAGTGAAGCGCAACTTGATATCGTTCTCATCACAATATTTCTTAAACTCATCATTGTTAAACTGAGTTCCATTGTCTGTGACCAAGATACGTGGAATCCCGTATCTGCATATCACATTTTCCCAGAAGAAATGCATCACTTGCTTGGTGGTTATCTTGGCTAATGGCTTAGCCTCAATCCACTTGGTGAAGTAGTCGATTGCTACTATCAAGAACTTTCGTTGTGCACTTGCCATTGGGAAAGGTCCAAGTATATCCATTCCCCACATGGCAAATGGAATTGGTGAGTTTATGGATGTCAACATCTCTGGTGGTTGCCTAACCACTGGTGCATGCTTCTGACACCTTTCACATTTCTTCACGTAGCTTTTAGCATCTGCTAGCATGCTTGGCCAGTAGAAACCTAGACGAGTGATCTTATGGGCAAGGGCTCTGCCCCCCAAGTGCTGCCCACAAATTCCTTCATGTACTTCCTTCAGGGCCAATTCTGCCTCTTGAGGTCTCAAACATTTCAGATATGGAATGATGAAAGACTTCTTGTATAGGATTCCCTCAATCAGGGTATACCTTAGTGCTCTGACGTAGCTTTCGTGCTTCTGAAGTGTCATTAGGTAACCACCCAGTTTCCAGATGAGCCTTGATGGGATCTATCCAACAACTAGCAACATCAATGGGTGCTACCAACTTTCCGTTGATACTTGGGGTCCTCAGGACTTGGAAGTATACACTCCCTGCATAGTTTTCAATTTCGGAAGAAGCAAATTTAGACAAGGCATCAGCCTTCACGTTTTCTTCCCTTGGAATGTGCTCTACATAGCATTCGTCGAACTGAGTCATGATGGCCTTGACAAGTTTCAAGTACTTGGCCATGACTTCATCTCTGGCCTCAAATTCCCCATTTAATTGGGAAACCACTAGCCTCGAATCTCCACATACTTTCAGAGTTTTGACCCTCAGGGCTCCAGCCAGCCCTAAACCAGCTATCAGAGCTTCATACTCAGCCTCATTGTTTGTCGTTGGGAAGTCAAGTTTTAGTGCATACTCTGTGATGAATCCATCAGGACTTTGTAGCACTAAACCGGTTTCGAGACTAAATCGGTCCTCACAAGATGCCTACGTATCTCAAATTGTTATTGAGAATCAAGCCAAAGACGTAGTTCTTGGTGTTGCCCTCGGGGCTATGGCGGCAGGGGCACACCAAGGACGTAGTGACTTGTATGTCCTTATTCGAGGATGAAGTCTAAAACGTTGTAGATGACTTGTATGTCCTTATTCGTGGATGAAGTCTAAAACGTAGTTCTAGGGGTGCCTTTGTGGCTTGTTGCGCCTTCGAGGCGTTGTGACGTATGGAGCTGTGCCCAAAACGTAGTAGAGGACGTATGGAGCTGTGTCCAAAACGTGACGTATGGAGCTGTGTCCAAAACGTAGTAGATGACGTATGGAGCTGTGTCCAAAACGTGACGTATGGAGCTGTGCCCAAAACGTAGTTCTGATTGTAGGATCAGGGTCCTTATATAGGCGTCTAGAGCCTAGTATTTATGGTATGTTTAGGAGTCTTAGCGAATAAGTCTCCTTTTTGATATTGGATAAACATTGTATTTCTTGTTGGAGAATTCGTTTCCTTGTTGATAAAGGCTATGACTCATTAATTGCCTTTAATTGGGATTACAGATCCTTCTTTGATGAATTTACCATATTTTGGACTCTTTTTATGAGCTGTATATTTTCCCTATTCATTAATTACGAAATTAATGAATAATTAGGGCGTCGGGCCTTAAATATCGGCCTTTCCATTGACTTGTCAATTATATTTCTATAATTACTTTTTTGACCATATCATTTGCCCCCCAACTTCTGGGAAAATCTCCTTGGGGTTTTCGTAGAAGTTATAACATGTTTTTCCTCAAAAATTTCCATTTTTAAGGGCATTTTCGACCTCAAATTAGGTCATTTTCGACCTCCTTTTTGACCAGGAAACAAGTCATTTTCGACCAAATTCGACCAGGAAACATGTCATTTTTGACCTGAAATTCGATCTGGATTTCGACCTCGACAAGAGTGAGGTCGAAGGTTTCGACCTCGATTTTTAAGTCTTTTTCGACCTCGAGCCTTCGACCTCGATCCAGCCTTTTTTCGACCTTGATTGGTCCCAGGTCGATGGTTTCGACCTCGACTTCCCAGTGCTGCCACTCTTCCATTTAACTTCTGGACTTCCTTAATAGTTCGTGGTGGTTAGCATGCTTGGCCAGTAGAAACCTAGACGAGTGATCTTATGGGCAAGGGCTCTGCCCCCCAAGTGCTGCCCACAAATTCCTTCATGTACTTCCTTCAGGGCCAATTCTGCCTCTTGAGGTCTCAAACATTTCAGATATGGAATGATGAAAGACTTCTTGTATAGGATTCCCTCAATCAGGGTATACCTTAGTGCTCTGACGTATAGCTTTCGTGCTTCTGAAGTGTCATTGGGTAACCACCCAGTTTCCAGATGAGCCTTGATGGGATCTATCCAACAACTAGCAACATCAATGGGTGCTACCAACTTTCTGTTGATACTTGGGGTCCTCAGGACTTGGAAGTATACACTCCCTGCATAGTTTTCAATTTCGGAAGAAGCAAATTTAGACAAGGCATCAGCCTTCACGTTTTCTTCCCTTGGAATGTGCTCTACATAGCATTCGTCGAACTGAGTCATGATGGCCTTGACAAGTTTCAAGTACTTGGTCATGACTTCATCTCTGGCCTCAAATTCCCCATTTAATTGGGAAACCACTAGCCTCGAATCTCCACATACTTTCAGAGTTTTGACCCTCAGGGCTCCAGCCAGCCCTAAACCAGCTATCAGAGCTTCATACTCAGCCTCATTGTTTGTCGTTGGGAAGTCAAGTTTTAGTGCATACTCTGTGATGAATCCATCAGGACTTTGTAGCACTAAACCGGCTCCACTTGATTTTATTTTTGATGCTCCATCAAAATAGAGCACCCAACATTCTTTGGAGATTATGTCTTCAGCTTCCTTGTCTTCCATTATTGCTTCCTGCCCCCCGACTTCTTGGTTGTCAATGGTACATTCAACCATGAAGTCAGCAAGTGCTTGAGCCTTTATGGCCGTTCGAGGCTTATACTTGATGTCGAATTCGCCCAATTCAATGGCCCATTTGATCAATCTTCCACTAACTTGATGGCTATGCAAGATGTTTCTTAGAGGTTGATCAGTCAAGACCTCTATCTTGTGAGCCTGGAAGTACGGGCGTAGCTTTCTTGAGGCCATTATCAAGGCTAAGGCAAACTTCTCAATCGTTGAGTAGTTTATTTCTGCCCCATGCAGAATCTTGCTCACGTAGTAGATGGGTTTCTGAACCTTTAACTCTTCTTTTACCAAAATAGCTCCCAGGGCAGTGTTGGATACTGCCAAGTATAGATAAAGAACCTCTCCTGGTTTTGGTTTGGCCAATAGTGGTGGCTCAGCCATGTATTTCTTCAGGGCCTCAAAGGCCTCTTGGCTTTCAGTTGTCCATTCAAAATTTTTCACTTTCTTGAGTGCTTTAAAGAAGGGTAAACACTTCTCTCCTGACTTGGAGATAAATCTTCCCAATGCTGCCACTCTTCCCGTTAATTTCTGGACATCTTTGACAGTCCGTGGTGGCTCCATGTCTAGAATTGCTTTGATTTTGTCGGGATTGGCCTTGATTCCTCTCTTGGAAACCATTAGGTCTAAAAACTTTCCCGAGCCTACACCAAAGGCACACTTAGCTGGATTCAACATCATCTTGTGGTGCCTTAGCACTTCAAATGCCTCTCGGAGGTGCTTAATGTGATCGGCCTTATCGAGGCTCTTGACTAACATGTCATCTACGTAGACCTCCATGGTTTTCCCAATTAGGTGTCCAAAAATTTTGTTCACCAATCTTTGGTATGTTGCTCCTGCATTCTTAAGTCCAAATGCCATGACTAAGAAGCAGAAAACACCAAAGTCAGTGATGAATGATGCTTTGGCGATGTCATCCTCATGCATCTTGATTTGATTGTATCCATTGAAGCCATCCATGAAGCTAAGCATCTCGTGTCCAGCTGTAGCATCAATCCTTGGTAAGGGAAAACAATCCTTAGGACATGCATCATTCAAGTCAGTGAAGTCGACGCACATCCTCCATTTTCCGTTAGCCTTTTTGACCATCACGGGGTTAGCCAACCATTATGGGAATTGAATTTCCTCAATGAACCCAGCTTCCAAAAGTTTATTAACTTCCTGTTTAATGGCTTCAAGCCTCTCTGGAGCAAAATTCCTCTTTTTTTGTTTCACCGTCTTCCTTTCAGGATCCACATTCAGTTTGTGAGTTATCAATTGGGGATCAATCCCTGGCATGTCGGCCGCTGTCCAAGCAAAAACGTCATTATTTTCTTGAAGAAAAGACGTGAGTTTGCTCTTCAATGGTTCGGGCAGTAGTGCCCCAATATAAGTCACCTTCTCTGGTTCTCCTGGGACTAGGGGAATTGGGACCAATTCCTCAGCTGGTTTCCCCCTTCTGTCCTCGTTGTCGCTGATATTCATGTCTTTAATTGGGAGAACTTCTAGCCATCTTTTGGTCTCCTCGTTCTTCACCAATACCATTCCTCGTTGGGAATTTGATTTTTAGATGATAAGATGAGGCAACAGCCTTGAACGCATGAAGACCAGTCCTTCCCAGGATTGCATTGTAGGTTGAAGTCGCTTTTATAACTATGAAGTTCAACATCTGAGTAGACGTATTCATCCCTTGCCCCCATGGTCATTGGGAGTTGGATAGTGCCTTCCACTTTTGATTCCACCCCGTTGAATCCGTATATAGGCATATTTTAGGGTGTTAGCTGAGAATCAGTGTAACCCATCTTGATAAAAGCATCGTGGAACAGGATATCCACTGAAGCTCCATTGTCAACCATGACTCTCTTTGTTTCGGAGTTGCCTATCACAGGTACTATGACAAGAGGATCATCATGGGGGAACTTCACCCCTTCCAAGTCTGAATCGTCAAAACCTATTGACACTTCTGTTCTGGCACGCTTCGGTGCTTCTCCAACCACAGTCATTACCTCTCGGGCATAAGCCTTTCTTGAGTTTCGGGAGGACCCATCAGCAGTTGGTCCTCCGAATATCATGTTGATAACTGGCCCTCGGGGCTTAGGGTTACGATCTTGGTCGTTGTCCCTTCTGTCGTAATCCTTCCTTTCATAGTTTCCTCTTTGACTCCCTTGATTTCCATCCTTGGTGAATTTGCTGAGTTTTCCTCTTCGTATCAGAAACTCAATCTCATCTTTCAATTGCCTACAATCGTCGGTGTCATGACCGACTTCTTTGTGGAACCGACAAAACTGGTTTTGGTTCCGTTTGGACAAATCAGCCCTCATTGGCTTTGGCCACTTGAGATCTTCTCCCTTGGCTATCTCCATCGGAATTTGACTCCTGGGAGTGTTCAATCTTGCATACTCCGTAAACTTTGGTCCAAAATTGTTTCTCTTGGGTGGAGAATCAGAGTCCTTTGACGTTCTGGGAAACTTTTCCTTGACGTCGTACTCCTGAGTTTCTTTTCTTTTCTTTGAGTTTCCACTACCGCTAGCAGTGGGTTCATACTTTCTCATTCTTTCTTCAGCCTTGATATACTTTCCGGCTCTATCTTGGAGCTTCAGCATGCTCTCGGGTGGATGTTTAGCTAACGACCTTTTGAAGTGGTCATCAGTAGTTCCTTGTTGCAGGGCTATCATAGCCACTCCGTCCTCTAAGTCCGGGACTTTCAAAGCCTCCCGAGTGAATCGATTGATGTAGTCCCTTAGGGCTTCATTCTTTCCTTGCTGGATTGCCATGAGTGATGCAGAGTTTTTCTCATGCACCCTTCCACTAATGAACTGATTGATAAAAGCTTTGCTTAGTTCCTTAAAAGATCCAATTGAGTTGGGAGGAAGACGGCTATACCAGCGTTGGGCCATGCCTGCCAAGGTTTGTGGAAACGCCCTACACTTGACCGCATCGTTGGTTGGCTGCAACAGCAGTGCATTGGAGAAGGTTCTTACGTGATTTGCGGGATCTCCCGTTCCATCATAGGCTTTGATCGAAGGCATCTTAAATTTTCTGGATATATCCGTTTTCATGATGTCTTGAGTAAACGGTGGTGTAGGATCATCAAGATCTCCTAGGGGCAACAGAATACTAGGATCACCCCTTGGGGCTTCGGCCCTCTTTGTTCTTCTTGCCGGTGGATCCAAGTTGATTATTGGGATCCCTTCAGTTGTTCGGCCTCGAGATTGAGCGGCCTCCTCCTCAGCAAGGAGTTTCTTGAGCCTTGCAGTCTCTGCCTCATGGGCTGCAATTTTCTCCTTAGTAGTTTGGGGTTGCTCCCGATTTGTCTGGGAAGAACGTCTCCTTCTTGGGGCGACATCCTCCCCAGTTGTATAACCCTCATCTTCGGTGTATGGGCCAGAGTAATCTTGAACGAAAGGGGTCTGGCGAGTTTGGGGTCCCAGACCTTGAATATATAAGGGGGCACATATGCCTCATGGTAGATTGGATTAGTTCCACTACCGCCCGCCATGGATCGAGGGGGCATGCCATAGCTTGGCATCCCCAAAGTCCGATTCGCGTATTGAGGGAGATCAGTAGTATGGAGTTGAAGGCTCCTCGGTGCATTCATGAGCAACGGGGAGGTCGTGATAGGTTGCTGGTGAACGGTCTCTTGTGGATTAGATCCATGAATGACCATCTGCAGGGGATTCGTCCCTTCAACCGAAATCGGGATTTCCGGTCCTTGAGTGTTGGTGGGATATTCGTCCCTTGAGTGCCATTAGTTGGCGGTGGCTGATTTCCGTGAGTATCAGCCTCAGAGGTGATAAAGCGATCCTCAGGAGTTTGAGTATCCCGAGCTGTTCTTCGTGTGTTTGCCATGGTTGATGTTGTCTTCCCACAGACGGCGCCAAATGTTATGGATTAAAAAATGTACTTGTGTATTTAATGCTAATGTTTAATGAGCTTCGAGCTTTAATGGTGTGGCTGCTCTTGTTGTCGGGGACTAACTCGGTCCTAACAAGATGCCTACGTATCTCCAGTGTTTAGAGAATCAAGCCAATAAAAACGTAGTTCTTGGTGTTGCCCTCGGGGCTATGGCGGCATGGGCACATCAAGGACGTAGTGACTTGTATGTCCTTATTCGAGGATGAAGTCTAAAACGTTGTAGATGACGTATGGAGCTGTGTCCAAAACGTAGTAGATGGCGTATGGAGCCGTGTCCAAAACGTAGTAGATGACGTATGGAGCTGTGTCCAAAACGTAGTTCTGATTGTAGGATCAGTGTCCTTATATAGGCGTCTGGAGCCTAGTATTTATGGTATGTTTAGGAGTCTTAGCGAATAAGTCTCCTTTTTGATATTGGATAAACATTGTATTTCTTGCAGGATAAGTCTTTTCCTTGTTGATAAAGGCTATGACTCATTAATTGCCTTTAATTGGGATTCCGGATCCTTCTTTGATGAATTTACCATATTTTGGACTCTTTTTACGAGCTGTATATTTTTCCTATTTATTAATTATGAAATTAATAAATAATCTGGGTTTTGGGCCTTAAATACTTGGCCTTTCCAAAGAATCAACAATTATATTTCTATAATTACTTTTCTATCCATATCAACTTGTATTGTTTAGAATTAATAATATAAATTCTTAATTTTAATATGTTGTTGTGAGAATTCGAAACTTAGACCTTTAGTAAATTAACATAAATATAAAAAATTCTCTACTATGCATCTAACAGAACTAGTTCAATTATACTCCTGTTTACTTATTTTAGTTTAGTATTTAGTATTAGTAAGTATAGATAAGGTTCTCTGTCGATTTTTAAAATCCGATTAATTGCTTTATATTTTTCACAAACTAATATCTATTATCTAACGGTAATAAATTATATATTAATTTATTATTTTAATATATCCGATTAATGCTTTGATTAATCATTCAGATTAATCTACGGTTACTCGATTAATCGCTAAAAAGTCGTCTTACCAATTGCAAATTTTTATAATATTGTTTGATACAAATATAGACCCGCGAACCGAACTTGAAAAATATAAATATCATTAAAACTTTCTCTTATGACTACTCAAAAATATGTATTTTCCTAATAAATTATTTATTATATAAGCAAAAAAATCTGTACCGTTTTTTTTAGATATTTACGGAAGTGTAAGAAAAGTTTATGGCAAGAAAAAAACATTATATATTAACCTATTAAATTTTTTTACAGAATGGAGAACAAATTGAATTTTTAATCTGGTTCAGACTCTGAGTTTCAGTTTGCCATTGCACCTTTAATACAACTTGTCTGGACAGACCTTGTTTTAGTTATCACTGATGGCCAAACAGAACCACATAACCATATAATTGGCAAAATTACAACTTATAGTAACAAAACTTTTTAAGCAAACCAATGCTAGATGATAACATTTGTTAAACAGAACCATTAAGAAACTTCTTAAGAAGAACCACAAGAAAAACTGTCCATAGGAAACTGTCTCGCCTTCTACAACTTTCACACATAATTAGATATTTGCATTGCATTTGACCTTTGAAGAACGCGTTACTGCAGCAACAAGGCCGTCAAAATCTTAAAGCAGATACACAGGAACTTGCTAAATGCAGAGATGCAACTCCATAAGTTAAAGGATATAAAATAGTTGGTGCAGAAAACAAAAAAGATGAGAGAACTCCATAAGAACATAGTGAGCCAACTCTAGGTAAAAGATAAAGCTAAATCAATACTAAACAAAATGTGTTAGAAATTTTATGCTTGAAATTTTATTCTAGAGATGCACACAAGGTTTAGAAATGTTTATTCGAGGATCTAACTTTGTTCATAGCATATTTTCTTCCAGGACCACCTACCATCTGTCATTTTTCGATTCATCAGATATTTGGCCTATTAAATTTTTATACCTATCAACTACATCTGCCTGCAGGATGGAGAACATGTTGAATTTTTAGGCTGCTTCAACTCCGAATTTCGACCTGTCTTTACTGACCACAAAACAGATCCACACTGACCTATAATTGGAAAAATTTCGACTTACAGTGGTGAAACTTATTTAGCAGAACCATAAGAAAAACCAAGGCATGAATTGTAAAGAACACATCATTGCCTAGTAACAAGGACCTCAAAACTTAATAGCAGCCGCGTAAGAGCTTGCTAAATGCAAAGATATCACTTGTATGACTATTAGACAGTAATTGATGAAATCAGAAAATTTATCAAAGTTGAAGGGAAAAAAATTAGCTGGGATATGCAAGGAAGAGAAGTGGATTGCAAATATAAACAATTAATAAGAAGGAAATATTTTTTCCGCAGATCCATTAGAGGATTATTAGGTCTTTTAGATAATAGAACTCCATAAGAGCACAGTGAGCATGATCAAGTACTCCAGACAACCATTTTGGTTCACATTTGGATCTTTGTTGAAATATAGCATAAGATCCATTTGGGGCCTTCCTCTAACACCTTAAGGTTTTAGATGAGCTGGTTACTCAACATGGTATCAAAGCAAATAAACATAAACTCTCAGAAATGCTGTTATCAAACTTCAACCTAGGTTGCTTAGCAAGTTGACAAATATCACAAATAGGCAAATCATGAATAGGACAAGCAACATCAAGTAATTTCAACACCTTAACTGGCACATGTCCCAATCTGGTATGCAGAAGTTCAGTAGAAATAACTTTAGCAGTAACATTAGTACAGACCATTGTGTTCTCACTACACTTATTAAAGGAAAACCTACTTGGATTCAAAACATAAAGTCCATCCTTGCTTTTACCAATCTCTACTGCCTTCCTCCTGATAAGGTCCTGAAGAATGCAATTATCATTAGTGAAGAACACTCTGAGGTTTGGATTAGAAAGTAACTTGGAAATGGACAACAGATTGTAGGAGAAGGTTGGAACACACAGAACAGATTCAAGCAGAATATCAGGAGTGAGTTGTAATGAACCAGTATGAGTTACAGATGCTAGCTGACCATTAGGTAGATACAGTTGAGAGTGACATGTTCGCACATTAGTTAACAGATGCCTATAAGGGGTTACATGATCAGTAGCCCCTGAATCCAATATCCAACAATTGTGAAAAAGAGGAGCAACCCCAGTGATATTGTTTGTAAGATGTTGAAAAATACCTGCAAAATGACTAGCATTGAATACAGATCCTGAAGCTTCTGATTGAGAGGTCTTCATGCTTGTCTGAATCATCTGCATCAGTTGGCTATATTGAGCATCAGACATACCAAATGTCTCTCTAGAATTTGTTTGACCAGTCATAGCCACATGCTTGCTAGAATCCAAAGCTGGTTGATCATGAGGAGCTTGCACAGTGCTTAAAGCTCTTGATTGAGTGAACTGAGTGGATTTGGGTTTGGGCTTAGGTTTGCCAAATAGTTTATGCCAGGAGGGATATCCATAGATACAGTAACACTTGTCTTTGGTGTGACCAGGTAGGTGACAGAAATCACAAACAGTTTCAGAAGCAGTTTTCCTGAGATTTTGGGGAGGTTTATAACTATTGGTATCACTTCGAGGAGTGAAGGTTCTACCAGTATTGAACCTAGCTGAAAGAGCAGTACTACCAGCATTGATATGGGGATAAGCAATGACTTCCCTCTGATTCTCCTCTTGCAATAACATGGCATAACACTGGCTAATCGTGGGTACAGGTTTCATCATGAGGATTTGACCTCTAATTGCAGTGTATTGTTCACTCAGACCCATCAAAAACTGAGTTAACAAACTGGTATGTTCATAAGTATCCAGTTTAGCATTGATTTCACATGTACATTTGGCACAAGTACACATGGGTTTTGTAGACAAACAAGCTAATTCATCTGTGAGGGTTTTAAACTTTGTGAAATAAGAAGCTACTGACAAATTTCCCTGAGACAATTGACCAATCTCCTTTTTAAGATTAAACAATTTAGGCATGTTACTCTGGGCATATCTAATCTCCAGGTCATCCCATATAGCCTTAGCAGATTGCATATACACAATACTATTTCGAATATCAGCACTAACAGAATTTAACATCCAAGAAATCACCATATGGTTGCATCTATTCCAATGAACTAATAAAGGGGAATTTGCAGGTGGTTTAACATAACTACCATCAATAAAACCCAGTTTAAGTTTAGCAGATAAAGCTAATTCCATAGATCTACTCCACTGTGAGTAGTTACTTTCACTCAAGGTTATATTGGTGAGATTCATACCTGGGTTATCAGAAGGATGTAGATAGTAGGGATGGAGAGTATCAATGGTTGTTGAAATTGCAGAGCTCCCAGATGTAGTAGAACCCAAGGCTGCAGTGGAATAAGAGTGAGATGTGGCCATCTTCAAACACCAGAAATCAATACAACAGGAAGTTATGATAGAAAGTTGAGCACAAGCTCTGATACCATGTTAGATTTATGTAACTCAACGTGTATTGACAAATATAGTGAGATAGAAAAGAGAGCAAAATAACTCAAGAAAGAGATCTACATTATTGAATATTCAGAATCACTAAAAACATTACAACTGGCTGCTGAGAAGATAGACTTGATAGACATTTTATAATGGAATTCTCCATATTTGGCTACATAGTACAGCACCAGCTCTAACAAACTTGATGCTGTGGTCCCAAACTGTTGGCTACTAATAATTTGTCTTTTCTGTCACTTGCATTATTGCCTAGCTTATCTGTTGCTTTGGTGGCTGTCTTGTTGTCTTCATATGATACTGAGGTGGAAATCCCTTCAGTATATCTAACACAGGAGCTCTTCGGGGAAGTCGTAGGAGGGGATGTTCTTGTGCTTTGACAAACTCATTTCCACTCAATTGATTGTAAGAAGGCGGCGGCAACAACTAGGGTTCAGTTTCTCTGATCTTGAAAATGAAATATGCCCTTTTTGATGCTTTTTGGTCCCGGGTTTATTATTTTGAAAAGAAGTAACCGTCGCCCTCATTTCTTTAAAGTTTTTTTTCATAGTCTATATATATCCAATTTATTTTTTTGAATAAAATTTCAAATATTATTTTTTTTAAAAAAATAAATTAATTAAAATAATATATAAAATTAAAATTTATAAAAATTTTAAAATGCGTGCCGAGTCCCCGTCTTCCAAGGTAAAGAAATGGGGGACGGATGTGGGGAACTATAGTCAAATTCTGAAAATTTTAAAAAAATTACTAAGAAACTGTTTGTTTGTTTAATTTTATAGGAGGGTAGTGTTACATACTAAAAATCTAGTTAATTGAACTAAATTTTTATCAAAACAATTATATATAACTAAAATAGAAGTACTAGTTTAGGAACAAATAGAATAGTTATCTTATCATACTCAAGTTCTCTTGTTAACTTTATCAATAATAAATCAATTAATATCATTTTGAAATGTCAACTTACATGTTTTTTCTAAATTTTAATTATTTTCTTACCGGATAAAATTAAGAGCAAAAAGAGATTTTATAAAAGAATATCATGATTTTTGGACAGCTCCGCAAAGTAAGACATATTTAACAGGAAGTTTTTTAAATATTTCCGACAAGAGCTCTTCAGGGAAGTCGTAGGAGGGGATGTTCTTGTGCTTTGACAAACTCATTTCCACTCAATTGACTAGGGTTTCATTATGGGGCTGATTCATATTGTACACATGTATCTACGGTAAAACCTCTATAAATTAATACTCGATAAATTAATAATCTCGATAAAATTAATAATTTGTCCAGTCCCAACTTGGGATCAGTATAAAATTGGACCCCAATCGATAAAATAATAAGATAATAACTTTTTTGAAATCCCAAAGTATATATATTGGTCCCAACGAAACTATAAATTAATAATCATTAAAAGATTCCATACATATTCTAAGATTGTCTAGTAAAAAATGAATCTATAGTCACTTGTTTTTTGTTGAACTTCAAATCTATATTGACTTCATCTTTAAATCTCCTCACTGCACTTAAGAGTTGGGGCATTGTCTTCTCGTATTGCAACAAAAAGTTGTGAAGAGTTGTTGCCGCTTGCAATGCTTCTTTCCGAGTGACCGGTTCCAAAGCTATTGAATCATCCTCAACTTCGTCATCGATCGGATTTTGAATGGTATCCGCCACAATTTATTTTTCATCTCTAACTAATATATATTGTAACTAGTACATTAGACTTGGAAATTTAAAGGTCTTATGTAAATCCTCTTTAAATTAATAAATTATTAATTTATCGATATAATAATATCTCTCTAAATTAATAAAATATCCCGGTCCCAACATTATTAATTTATAGAGGTTTTACTGTACTTCCATTTTTTAAAAAGTTAAAAAAAATGTTTTTCTAAAATTTTATTCAATTGAGCTTTACGGATTTTCACTTTTTCTTAAAATCTCACAAAAGTCAATTAAAATTCTTCAAAATTTGGTAATATACAGGAATTCATGTATTTTATAAAATATTTATTCATATTTGATTTTAAATATAAACAAGTCAAGCATGTTCCTCATTCAAAATCACTGGTTCATCATGCTTCTTTATGTGAAATTTTACCATTGAAGTACTAACAAGCTAATGCACCTCAGGGTCTTAGGCCTCACATTGTCATTGGTATGCTGCAGCAGATCAACCCATCTAGAGAAGTTCAAGTTTGGGGCAGATCTTTGAAGAAGATGTCTCAGAATATGCTCAGAATAAGCGCGGTTCATGATTAAGTGATCTGATCCTGAGTTTCAGCGCCAACGATACAAGAATTGCATTGTAGCCTGACTAAGGTTGGAAGTCTATGGTGTTGAGTAGTCCCTCTAATAAAAGATCCGCATGATTATTCTAACTCGTGCCAAACTGCATTAGTAGGTATTTCAACCAGATGCCATCCTTAATTTTTCGATTTATCAGATATTTAGTCTAAGAGCATAATTCACAACCAAAATTTATTTATAAAGATCTGTAAGAAAAAAACTGTTCTTAAATCTTAACAAGAGAAAATAAAACATATTTTACCTATTCTATTTTTTAATTTTAACATAGGCAAAACAGACAACAAAATGAACTTTTGGGCTGGTTCGACTCTGAATTTCGGTCTACTTAATTACATTCATTTTTCTGGGCGTTACCTATTGTCTTAACAGACCTGTTCCAACTTTCACTGCAAATTTACGACATACAGTGAAGAAATTTATTAAGAACCACGAGAAAAATGATGGCATGATGAAATTTGTTAATCAGAACCATAAAGAAGACATGAAGAAAAGGTAACCAGAACCATCACATAAACCATACTTACATTATAGATGAGAAGAACCTAATTCACCCATACTGCAACTTCACACCTAATTCGATACTTACATTGCAAAATTAGCTTAAAACCTGTCGTCACATGAGAAGAACCTTAATATCTAAAACAGCTACTTGAGAGCTTGCTAAATACAAAGAGATCATTTTTAAGACTATTGGACATTCAACATATATATATCAGACAAAACAATTTCTTTGCACATCCATAAAAGGATTATCAAGTTTTTTCGAGAATAGAGAACACCATAAGAGCAAAGTTAGTATGATCCAAGTACTTTAAACAACCATTTTGGTTCACTCTTGTATCTTTCTAAATAATACAAATCTAAATTTGTGAAACTAGACATAAAACACACACACACATACACATTTACATAAAGACTATATTACTTCAACGCAAAAAAAAAAAAAAGGAACCATAAGCTAAATGAGAAGGAAATACAAAACTCCATGATACAAAAACCTAACATTGTCCCAGTTGTAAATAACACAAACATAACACACTGAAGCAAAACAACAAACTATCCACGTACACTGATGGAATTTAAGAAACAAAAACCAGAATCCACAAAATCCAAGAATTGTTTGCTTCATCTCATCCACTTCAGCATAAACACTAAAGATGCATCATCTCATTAGCAATCAGATGTTGACATCTTCCCATGTCCATGGTCCACTACACTTTTGGTGCACAAATAATGCCGTCTATCTTCATCAGAAAGGGAAGAGTTGAAGAACTCAAACAAGCTCCCATTGCGGTAACAAGGCTTCGACTTAACATCTAGTTCATTTATTTCAAACATCAAGCAATTTTAGAGTTTCCACAAAAGGATGAATGACAAAAGGTGATCTACTGCCCTCCTTGTGATGGTAATGTGGAGTCAAACGATCATATGATTCAACGAAATCATGTGGTTCAAGAGTATTAAGATCACATGAAATCAAATTGTTTGATTTTGCTAGTATTGGTTCACCATTGTTCCTTGTACCCAAGACTCTAGCCCTTACATTTTCACTTAGCCTAACACAAATCTTTTTCTCCCAAGAAAGCTCATTTATCATTTCGCCTTTCAAGACCCAAACGTCCAAATGAGGAGAACCGTAATCATCATCCTCATAATCGTAATCATCCCAATCAATCACATCGCCCTCAACAAAGTAAGCAATAGATTGACCATATGGAAGAATAAGAGGCCTGTCCAACTGACGGAAATGACGTATCGCCAAGCTAGGCACTGTGACATGTCCCAGTATATTTGTCTTGGTATCGAAGAACATAACTAATTGACATTGCATGTCACAATTATACCCTACCCAAAATGCAGTACCATTAACAAATACTGATTTACTAGTACACATATGATCAACAAAAACCTTATCCTGACAGATTTTCTTCCAAGAATTAGTGTTTAGACTATAAACAACAATCATGACTGAGTGTGGGTATTGTTCATAGGGGTCCTCAGTTGAATAAGGTTCAAAATCACATTCAGGTGCGGAGGTTGAACTAGGTTTGACAACATGAACAACAACATAATCATTAATTTCGGGCAAAAACCCAAAAGCTAAAGCCTTCCACTCAGTCTCCTCAAATGTAAATCTAGGAAGGGGTGATTCCGGGACAATCTTAAATTTTTGAACAAGAGGATTCCAGATATAAATTTTGGGACTGTAACCAAGTACCTCATTAAACATAGTAGACACACAAATTAAACCATTTGATTGTGCACTCCAGGCATTGGGGGGCAAGTCAAGTGGATAAACAAATGTGCAATATTCTTGAGATTGTGCATCATCAGAACGTACTGTGTATAAACGACGAGGACTACCATAATTGAAAATTAAATATTTAGGATTAACATGGGCTGTCATTTTATGATAATTGCAGTGGAGAGAGATAAACATAGAAGTTCTTAAAAGATGGTACCATGATTTTTGAACAGCTCGGCAACGTAAGACATACTTGACAGGGAGCCTTTTGAGTATTTCGGACAAGATTGCTTCAGGGAAGTCATAGGAGGGGATGCTCCTGTGCTTTGACAAGCTCATCTTAACTCAATTTGATTGTAGGAAGATCAGTGGAGGCTGCGGCAACTAGGTTCCTTTTTTGGGTCTGATACTGATTGATATGTGTTGTTTTTCGGGTTAAAATAAAGATGGCAAAGGGTCGGGTTCGTAATATTAATTTTATTTTATTATACATAAAATACCGATTTTTTATATTAATTATTTAGGCAGATATTGATATAGCTTAGTCAGGTTCACTCGGTGGGAATCCTAGGATTAAATATTGTCATTGATTTTATTGGTAATTTTTTACTTTATTTGTAAAATATAATATTGCGAATCACTCACGCGTTACCCTTCTTGATATTCAACAAAAATTCAAAGATACTAGAAAAGTTTATCCCATATATCCACAAAAGTTTTAGAAAAGTTTATTTAAGGATCTAATTTCTGTTACTAGCACTTTTCTTCCAAAACCACTAACCATCAGTCATTTTTGGATTCATCAGATGTTTGGCCTTATAGCATGATTTAGAACCTAAATTACTTGTAAAGATCTGTAGTATAAAAAATTAACTTTTAGGAAAAACATAATAAAATTGACCTACAATTTTTTTATACTTTTCCTACTACATCTGCCTGCAGGATGGAGAACACATTAAATTTTTAGGCTGGTTCAACTCCGAATTTCTGCCTAATTACATTCATCTTTCTTTACCACTGCAACTTTTAAACCTATTCTCCAGGCAGACTTTGTCCTGATTGTTACTGACCACAAAACAGATTCCCCACCTCCCCCAAACATCTAAATGGCAAGACCATTTACAGCTGAAACTTAGTTAGCAGAACTATAAGCAAAACCGCGGCATGATGAAGTCATAGAGAACACATAATTGCCACGTAACAAGGTCCTCAAATTTCATAAGCATCTATTTCCGAGCTTGCTAAATGCAAAGATGTCACTTATATAACTATTGGACATTGATTAGATAAACTCAGAAAATTGATCAAAGTTGGAGGACAATGATTAGCTGGAATATACAAGGAAGAAAATTTTGATAGCAAATATAAATGATGAACAAGAAAGAACTCCATAAAAGCATACACAAATCTCCATAAAAGCATTATCAAGAACTCCATTATGGCATAGTAAGCATGATCCAACTACTCCAAACATCCATTTTGGTTTTCACATGGATCTTTCTTAATGACACAAATCTAAACATTCTGCATGTAGACATAACATACAGAAATATACACATAAGGGAAAAGAGAATCTAAAAGATGATATTTAATGATTGTTTTTAACGATCCGGCCATACGGATGTGAAGATTATGCAAACTCTCCATGCCCATACATAAATGACTAATTACTTCCAAGAAAAAGAAAAATACCCATACATAACTTTGCGATACAAAAAACCAGTTATATCCCTGACCTCATTAGCAAACAGATGTTGGCATCATTCAATGTTCATGGTCCACATTTGACATCATAAAATGAAGACTTGAAGAACTCTAGCAAGTTCCCATTGCGACTTCCGACTTAACATTTTGTTCAATTATTTCAATCAATACCAAGCAAAACTAGAGTTTCCACAAAAGGGCTAATGACATAAGGTGATCTAGAGCCCTCCTCGCGATAAGAATAAGTAGTCGATTCAACAAAATAATATGGTTCATGAGTATCAAGATCATATGAAATCAAATTGTTTGATTTTGCTAGTATTGGTTCACCATTGTTTCTAATACCCAAAACTTCAGCAGGAACATTTTCACTCAGACCAACACTCATCTTTTTCTTCCAGGAAAACCCACCAACCTTATCGTCTTTCAATACCCAAATGTCCAAAATGTGGAGCATCATATTCGTCTGCATCCTCCTGGCCGACCTCAACAAAGTAAGCAATAGATTGACCAAAATGCAGTACCATTAACCTTATCTTGGCATATTTTCTTCCAAGAATTAGTGTTTAGACTATAAACACCGATCACAACCGTGTTCGGGTACTGTTCATAGTCTTCATCATAAGGACCAAAGTCAGGTGCACAGGTCACACTAGGTTTGACAACATGTACCACAACATAATCATCAACTTCCGGTGAAAACCCAAAAGCTAAAGCACTCCACTCAATCTCCTTATATTCAAATGTAGAAATGAGGTGACTCGGGGACCCTCTTAAATTTTTGAACCAGAGGATTCCAGATATAAATGTCGGGATTATAATCAAAGTTCTTATCAAACACAGTAAACACACAAATTAAACCATTGGATTGCGCACACCACGAACTAAAAGGCAAGTCAAGTGGATAATTATAAAATGTGCAATATTCTCGACATTGCGCATCACCAGAACGTACTGTCATTACAGCATTATTAACATCATGGAAAAGTAGATAATGGGCTGTCATTTTCTGATAACTGATATAGAGAGACATAAATATAGGAGATTTTGTAAGATGATACCATGATTTTTGGACAGCTCGGCAACGTAAGAGATACTTAACAGGGAGTCTTATGAATAGTTCCGACAAGATTTCTTCAGGGAAGTCGTAGGAGCGCATCTTTGACAAGCTCATTTCTGTAATAAGACACAAGCTGCAACTAGGGTTTCGAGTTTTAATGGACTAGAAATTGGGGGAGAACAAAATTTAGGGGTGAGCAACGGTCAGAACCGACCCGAATCGAACCGGATCCGAAAAAATCGAGAACCGAACCGGACCTGTAAATTTCAGTTCGGTTCCCGAAAAATTGAAATTTTATTTTATTTCAAATTTCTTTATTTTAATATAATTTTATACTTTAAATTTATTAGTTTTGACAAATTTTGATTATTTATTAAGGGTAACTTAGCCTAAACAAAAATTATTTATTTGGGATATGTCATTTTGTATTCGACTACATTCTAAAAATTAATAAAAAATATATTAACGAAAATAATATAAGCATCATGTATATTTATACAAATTGATAATATTATATAGTGTTATATATTTATTTTTGATATTTATATTGAGAATATAATATAATGTAATATATGAAAGATAACTATAATATATATATAACTATAATATATATATATATATATATTATTTTTTATATTTATGTATATACGGTTCTTACGGTTCTATGATGCTAAGAAGCGACCCGAACCGAGAACTGAAATTATAAAAAAATAAGAACCGAACCAGACCCGAATTGTGTAAGACTCGAACCGAATTGTGTAAGACTCAAACCAAACCCGAAATTTTGGTTCGTTTTGGTTCCCGTTTCTGACCCGAGAAATGCTCACTCCTAACAAAATGGACTTCAACAATTTGATTTTTAGAATATAAAACGAAAATTCAAATTAAACTATGATATTCACATTTTGAAAAGTTGTGATTACAAGAAACTTTATTAAAATAGTTTGGATTATGCTATCTAGTTCAAATTTTAAAGCTCACTTTGCCTTTATATAAAAATTAAATGAAATTATATATTTCTATTCATGTGCCAACGTAATCGTAAGATATATCAAAATTTTGTTTTTTAATGGTATATTTTTAAAATCAATTTGTTTATATTCAGTATGTCGTATAATCACTTTAATTGATTTTAACAGAAATTTACTGTTAAATTTACTTTAATTTGATGGAACAATTATTTTCGACCTTTTTCTTGAATATCACCTTACATTAAATTTGTTCATCTCAAAAAATATGTTTCCATCCCTTGCAAGGTTCTAATCTCACAAAATTATAATCAGCAAAATCCAAAGGAGATGTACTATCATACAAACATGATGATCTGATTGATTTCTAGGTAAATAAGAATACAAATAAGAAAAGCATGCTAAGGAGATGTCACAAATAAAAAGTAACAATAGCACCAAGTGCAAAACAATAGAGTACTATATTCTGGGCAGTTTTTCTGGAACCAGGAAGAAGACTGAAGTCTGCTCTGTATCAAGTCCACACAAACTGCAATGTTGTTGCGAGGACGGAGGATGTTTTTTCGGTTGTTATTTTCTCTCCATATTCAGTAGGGACTACTTGAAAAGAGCATAATCAACAAACTTACATGCTTCAGGGCAATCAAGATTACACGAAATCAAATTATATAAGGTTGCAACTTGCAAGTACCGGTTCACCACTGTTTCTTACACCGAAAATGGGCGTCTCAACATTTGTACTAACATATATTCATCTTCTTCTCCAAGAAAAAATATTTTCCAGTCCTTTTATTACCCTTATGGCCAAGGTATATCCACTTCACTGGTATCACAAAAGTAAGCAACAGATTTTGGACCAAATGGAAAAGTTCTATGACCAAAAACCCGAAATTCGTCTTTGTCTTTTTGAGGTAACTTGATTTCTCGCAGCCTATAGAATTGGTATCAAAGCGCATACTATATCATCCGTATCCAATAATAGGGCAGTTTATATATATTTAACAAGAACATCGGCGGCACGTGTGTGCACGCGAGACACACAATAACACCATGCACACTCACATGCTACTGTTGCACATGTTTCTGTATAAAACCATCAACCTCTCATTACCAATTCTATGTGGGACAAAAGTTCCGTCAACTTAAACATCCCACATAACCCATTTCAAGCAACCTATTTCAACTCAATTTATTTATGGATTCCACAAAGAAAATGTCTTAGATCCAAACATGAAAGTCTAAGTCCTCATAACAAGGAACAACCTCCAATTATTAGTTTCCGGAAATTCCATCAAGAACATATATAAAATATGCCTCAAACTTTTCATTTTCTAACAATATGTTCCAAGAACAAGTGCTTAGATTATAAACTCCAATTAATGACAGGACGATCGAGCTGGTCGAGGTCATCACTCCATAAATGTTTTTGACAATCTGAACCACCACACTGTCATTTATTTCTGGCACAAACCCAAAGGCTAAAGCCCTCCAGCGCGAATCCCGCTATGGGTAAAGCTTGGAAGAGGAGATGATGGAACAATTTTATATTTTTGAACAAGAGGAATCCAAAGATATATGAAGGGATTAAAGTGAAGATTATAAACCGATGAAGCGACGCACATCAAACCATTTGATTGCACAGACCAGAAGTGATCCTTGGTAAACGCTGAAGGATCTTCAAGTTCACAGAATTTTTTTCACATATATTTTGAATTTAATTTCTATCGTGTTTTCACCATTTCGAATATTAATGCCAGTAAGTTTTCCTCTCACAGCCATATGCTGGGAGGATCAGATTGTTTTTTTAGGTAAATATAAATACAAACAAGAAAAGCTCAGGAAGTCCTGAACTTGGTAGGGAAATGCCCATAGGATATCACCAACTGCAATGATATGCTGCGAGGATGGAGGATTTTTTTTAATTGTTATTTTCTCTCCATACAGAGTGAAAAACTACTTGAAAAGAGTAGAATTCACTGAGGAAAACTAGAATCAACTAAGGCCGGATACCGCAGTGGATAGTGGAAATGATTTTTCCGAAACCAATCATTTTGGTTTACACATGTATCTAGCTTAATGACACATATCTAAACATGCTGCATATGGACATAACATACACACATTTACATAAATGACTATTAGGCAATAGATTGACCAAATGGAAGAATGAGAGGATCATAAAGCTTAAGTTCGTGAAGGACAATCCAGTTGGGCACAATGATTTGTCGCAGTGATGCAGTACCATTAACAAATACTAATTCAATATCAGTCCTCTTTGAAACTAGTTAAGATGGATTGTGGGATGAAGGAAGGGGTATTCAAAACAGAGAATATTACTATCAGACCAGAGAATATTGGTTCACAAGCTCCTCAGATATAACCAGGTGCATTATAAGTATACTAGGAAAGAGGATTTGCAACTAAAAAGAAAAGAAATTGGGAAGGTGGGTTTGAGATTAAGACCCTTAAAGTGGGTCATGCTAAAGAAATTATCGGGGATCTGAGTAGCGAGAATATGGGAGCTCAATCTCTTCATTCCTTCAATGCTGGTATTTTGCTGAGGTTGCAGAAACTAAAGCTCTGGAGCTTGGTATTTTGCTGGCTAATGATCTTAAGGTTAAAAAGATCATTCTTGAGTCTGATAATCAGTATGTGATCAATGTGGCTAAGAAATCATGTTTAGACTATAACACCAATCATGACTGGGTGGTGATCAGGCTCAAGTTCACAGTACGACCAAGGTTTGACAATATGTACCATGACAATCATTAACTTCGGGTATAAAAGTCTAAGCATTTGCACTAAGTCTCCTCAAATGCATATGTAGAAAGGGGCGAATCTGGGACAGGCTTAAATTTTTTAACAAGAGGATTCCAGAGATTAATGTTGGGATAAAACGTATTTAACATGTAGTCCATAAAATATTTCCGACAAGATTTCTTTGGGGAAGTTGTACAAAGGCGTCTTCTTGTGCTTTGAGAAGGTCCATCTTCAGAGACTAAAAGAGACACACTCAATTGATTGTAGGAGGGTGCTGCAGCTTGGGCTCAAGTTAAATTAAAGTATGACCTTTTGGTATGTACCTACTAGACACCTGGGATCAGGCATTTAAATGGTGGATGAAAATGCGGATAAATAATATTTAAACGAGCTAAACAAACATGAGAATATTTTTAGTGGAGTTGTTGAAGAAATAATATAATCCTGGTAAGGCCTTACTCTAACACCTTGAGGTTTTAGAGCAACTAGTTACTTAACATGGTATCAGAGCTTAGACGGGAAAAACGGACCGGACGCTAGGGCCAAAAAGGCACGAAACCCGTAGTAATCCACTCTTTGACCCAAATAATGGGCCTTTGAGTGAGGGGGGATGTTGAAGAAATAATATGATCCTGGTAAGGCCTACTTAAATGTTGCATCTTTTCATGCTATCTCACGTTTTAGAGAAGTTACTAATTTAACTAGTATTAATTTACAAAGGTTTTACTGTAACAAGGTCCTCAAAATTTTTAAAGCATCAATTTAGGAGCTTGCTAATGCAAATTGATGCAACTCGTATGACTGTGTAGAAAATAGTTGGTATACAAAAGGAAGAATATGTAGATTGCAAATATATACAATCAACAAGAAGGGCAAACAAGATTATAAGGTTCAAAACAACCATTTTGATAGAACTCCATCAGAGCATAAAGAGCGATCGAAGTACTCAAAACAACCATTTTGGTTCATTTTATCTTCGTTAATGACACAAATCTAAATATTCTGCATATAGACATACCATACACACATAATTGCAATACAATATGACTATATTACTATCAAGCAAACTGAAGAGATGAACTATATGAAAATGCAAAATATAACTTTAGGACACCACAACTGTGATAAATTATCAGAAATTATCATTTAATAACCGCAAACCAAAATAATCTCATGAACATAACACACTATAAAATGAAACAACAAACTCCCAACATACAATGATAAAATTTCAGAAATTAACAAAACCAGAATCCACACAATCAGAATCATTTGCGTCATCTCATCCTTCTCAGCACATCCAATAACAATCCTTGATCTCATTAGTAATCAGATGTTGACCTCTTCCGGTGTTCCTGGTCCACTACCACTTTTGGTGCAAAAACAATGCTGTTCACATATTGGTCAGAAGATGAAGAGTTGAACTCTAGCGAGTTCCATTCAGATGACAAGGCTTCTGACTGGATTTGGTTTAATTATTATCAAGTAAAACTAGAGTTTCTACAAAAGGATAAATAAGAAAAGGCAATTTAGAGCCCTCCTAGTAAAGGTAACGGGGAGTCAAACGATCACATGATTTAACGAAATCATATGGTTCAAGAGTATCAAGATCATATGAAATCAAACTTTTTGATTTTGCTTGTATTGGTTCACCATTGTTCCTTGTGCCCAAGATTTGAGTTCCAACATTTTCACCTAAAGTAGCACTAATCTTTTTCTCCCAAGAAAGTTCATCTGTCATACCACCTTTAATTACCCAAATGTTTAAATGAGGAGAATAAGATTCATCATCTTCCTCCAGATCCTCATAATTCTCAAATACCGCATCACCCACAACAAAGCAAGCAATAGCTTGACGAAATGGAAGAAAAAGAGGACTATAAAATCCCCCCCAGTAAGGAACCTCGATTTGTCGCAGTACATTTGTCTTGGTATCGAAGAACATAACTAACTGATGTAGCCCATTGTCATTACGCCCTACCCAGAATGCTCTACCATTCACAAAGCCAGATTCTTTAGAAGTTACTCTATCAACAAAAACCTTATCTTGGCATATTTTCTTCCAAGAATTAGTGTTCAGACTATAAACACCAATCATGACTGTGTGTGGGTACTGCTTATACGTGTCCCTAGTTAAGTTAAGTGCAGGGTTCGATCTAAGTTTGATCATATGTACCACGACATAATCATTAACTTCCGGTAAAAACCCAAAAGCTAAAGCATTCCACCAAGTCTGATTAACTTTAAATCTAGGAAGGGGTGTATCTGGTACAGTCTTAAATTTTTGAACAAGAGGATTCCAGAGATAAATGGCGGGATTATACTGATATACATAATCAAACATAGTAGATAGACAAACTAAACCATTTGATTGTGTAAACCAGGCGTTAGGAGGCAAGTCAGGTGGATAGGAAAATGTGCAGTATTCTTGAGATTGTGTATCATCAGAACGTACTGTTAATTCTTGGTTTTTAGTATTATGGAAAAGAAGATACTTAGGATTATTATGGGCTGTCATTTTGTGATAACTGCAATAAAGAGAGATAAAGAAAGGAGTTTTTATGAGACGATACCATGATTTTTGAGCAGCTCCACACCTTAAGACATATTTAACAGGGAGTCTTTTAAATACTTCTGACAAGATTTCTTCCGGGAACTCGTAGGCGATGGCATGTACTTGAGCTTTGATGAGGAGGGAATGTGGCGGAAATGAGAATGAACAATAGAACGCGTTAAATAAAATTAGGGCATGTAGTGTCCAAAATTAATTTGGAGGACTATACATTTTTTTAGTCGCTTAAGCTAGAGGCTATGTCTTATAATATATTTTAATTTGTAATTGTTAGTTATTGTTATTCATTCGTTATATTAATTAATATAATTTTAGATTTAAAGATTAACTTAAATATAGTTATCAATATTTTTTATATTATATTTCAAATAGATTGAATTATACATCATTAAGTAGCATATATACAATTATAACTACGAGAGAATATAAACAACTATTTATATAGTTAAAAGTGACACACAAATATTTAACGGGAAAAATATATTTAAGGAGTAAAAGACATTTTTAATCTTCTTAATAAAGAAGGGAGTTTTCAACTTGTACTCATTTTGTGCATAAGTATGAGTTAGATTAAAAGTTAGGTGTAGGACTCGAAAATTTAACAAATGTTCTGAACTAAATGAATTTCCAAAAAGTTATTAACTTGATCATTTATACCTTATTTTATATGTAACATAATATATAAAAGAGCAACAATCTATAAAATTTAATACTCTATGATTTCTATTTTGAAATGTTTAGAAAAAAATTGAATATTACTATTAGTATGGGTGGAGAATTTCTCTAAAACAATTTCTTATAATGTAAAATAATAAAATTTTAAAATAAATTAATTAGTCATTCATGTATGTATAAAATAATCAAAGTTTATATTTTTGATAAAAAAATTCAATACAACATTATCGATTTCAATAGAAACATATTAATTGAAAAATAAGTTGAATTAAATGAAAATATGATTTTTTTTGAAAACAAAAGATTAGCAAGTGTACTATAACATATAGTTAATGTACTAGTATAAATGTTCTAAAAACGGATTTTTAAGGATGTAAATTTTCAAATAATTTAAGTAGGGGATGATAAAACTTAGGAATTTGTATAAAATAAAATGATGGCTTTGGTAACATATATCTTAAGCAAGTATTCTGCATATTGTACACATCGATACATGCATTTCTTGATAAAAATTAAGCAAACCAGAGTCTCCACCAAAGGATAGATATGAATTCAAATACAATTTTATTACAATCTGTATCCAAAAAAAAAAAAATCGGCAATTCACCATAACTGTCAGAAGTTTAATATTAGACAGAAGTAATCCAACAATTCCATAAATCAACAAGCTCAGTTTCTTTGTGGTTATCAAGATTATATGAAACAATACTATATCCATGTTGCTTGTGGGCAGGTCCGTGTACTTCATGTTCCCTCTCGCTATCAAGTTGCTGACATTTTCACCAAAGGTCTTCCGTGCATACTCTATGATGATTTTCGTGCCAGTCTCGACGTCCGAGAACCTCCTGCTTCGACAGCGGGGTGTGTTAAAATATGTAAATATTCATGTCAATCTTTGTAAATCTTTTATAGTTGTCTAGCCTGACTTGTAGCCTGTAATTATGCTGCACACTTGTATATTCCCTGCTGAATGTACAATCACGGAACATTTTCCTTCATTGTTTTGCTTGAATTCGTTAATTTTGTATAATCTGTGTATTTATTTTCTTGTTTAATTGAGCAATGTTGTATAATTTTAATGTCTCGCAATCCGTATAAAGTAAAGAAAAAAAAATCAATACTCTTGTCTACCAATAACAAAGCTGCATGCACAGTAAAAATTCCCTTAGATCAATTACATAACAATTAACGAATATACTATCAAGTATCAATCAATATGTGTGCCTCAACTGTGCTCCCAAATTCCAGATTAATAAGCTTCATTTAAAATGACAAATAACTACAGAGTTTTTCAGACTAACTAAGCCAGGAGATGAATGAGAATCTCGGCACCTGAGGTCAATGCCAACATATAGAGGTCGACGAAACAAATTATCCGGTGCAGTCTAAACGAATCCCATTCAGTGACGAGCTTTAGGGATTTGCCAGGGGCATTAATCCTGTTTGCCTCCAATTCTAAACGTCCAGGTAATTAGATGCTGACAGTTGCGGGGCATAATTTACAAATTCAGCTACCCTCAGTGAATAAAAAGAGTAGAATCTGCAGAAGCACACAAACGGGCCAGATTCATACCACAGATCGAACCACAAGTTTCTTCCTCTGCTTTACTTGGCCTATTTTTCATTAATTGTGCATGAGCTCCTGTACTCCGAAGGAAATTGAAGGTGGTTGTTTGTTGAGTAACCAGTCGCTCTAAAATATCAAGGTGTTAAGAAAACACTTTCCAGGATCATATAGTACATTCTAACATTGTTTGTTAACTAAGATGTAACTGATCTTACGTTTCAGCATACCATTCCTGCAGAGAGCGAAGAGCAACGAGATGTAGACATCTTCCCCTGTTTATTCTTCATGGTCCACTTTTGATGCTCAGATTTAGTCGTCAACATTACCATGGGAAAATTGAAGAAATCTAGCAAATTCCTATTGCCATGAGAAGGCTTCCGATTTATACCGTGTTCAACTGTTTTAATCGATATCAAGCAAAACTAGAGACTCCACAAAAGGCGAAATGGCAAAAGGTGGTTTATAGCCTTCTTCATGATTGGAATATGGAGTCAAACGATCACACTAATCCACAAAATCATATGGTTCACGCGTATCAGGATTATATGAAATCAAATTGTATGATTTTACAAGTATTGGATCACCGTTATTTCTTATACCGAAGACTTTGGCCCATACATTTTCACTTAAGGATTCTCAAGCTGAAGGTTAGTCCAGTGAGGCAACCAGAGTTCTAGCAGAGTTTTAGCTGGTTACCTGTAATTTGATCTTTCACAACAACCAAGTTCTATGAAAAACACTTGAAAAAATGCTTTAAAACAGTATATATAACGCATCAAATAGCATATATGTCCGGACAACTTTGTCCTAGTTGTGAATAATGGAAAAACAGAACTACACAAGATTGTCGTAGTTGTGGACAATGGTTAAAAAGAACCACACAAGGATAACAACGTTCGTAAGCAAAACCGAAGAAACCCACAGCGCAGGTACTTTGATGATCAACAAAATCCAGAAATTGTTTGCCTCATCCTTTTCAGCATCAGAAACCACCAACATAACAAGGCTTATGAATTCACGTTTTGTTCAATAATTTCAGTCTGTATTAAGCAAAACCAGATTCTCCCCAAAAGGAGTAAATAAAAAAGGTACATTATCATGATTTGTCATCTTCGAAGAATTAGTGTTTAGACTATAAACACCAATCATAACTGAGTGTAGGTCAGGTTCACAGACCGAATAATGTTTGACAATATGTACCACCTCATAATCATTAACTTCTGGCACAAACCCAAACGCTAAGGCCCTCCAACAAGTCTCGTCGTAGGTTAAGCTACCAAGAGGTGAAGCTGGAAGAGTTTTAAATTTTTGAATAAGAGGATTCCACAAATATATGTTGGGATTATAATCAGAAGCAGGTGCCCAACCATAAAACATGGTAGACACACACATTAAACCATCACTACAACAAAACAGAGCATTTACGACGGAATTTTTACACTGATTCCGTCGTAAATGCCACCAATTACGACGGGCGCCATGGGCAAACCAGGAACATATTTAAGTTTGTAGTATTCTTCGCATTGTACATCATCATAACGTACTGTTAATAATGCATCGTCCTGAAAAAAAGATATTTATGGGTGGTAATTTTCTGATGTTCTGAGTGCATGGAGGTTGATGAAACACTTGAGTTCGTATAAGATGATACCATGATTTTTGGACGCACATGCAACGGAAGATATATTTTACCTGCAGTCTTTTGAGAATTTCAGCTACGATTTCGTCAGGTAATTCATTAATGGTCCGTTGTTTTATAACTATAGGAGTAACATTATGAACAATCGGAGAGCTGCGAAGGCTGCTGTGACGAGATCTAGTTTTTCTTTTCAAGAGCTTAAAGATTGCCTTCAACATGTTTTGACTCTATAACTGTGAACCACCTAGTTGAGTAATATTATAGGGACGCAAAACCATATATATACTTTATCGATCGAGTTAAATTACAGACTCAAATCCAAATCCTATTATTTTCTGATTTTAAAAATAATTTCAAATTCAAATATAAATTTGGAACTTCTAATTATAAACCTATCAAGTTTGGGATCAGATCGTTTTCTCACAAAAATCGAAAAACTTATGTAAAGAAAATTAATTTTTTGTCTTAAATATCTATATTATTGTATTGGAACGGAACATTCAAAGTTTTCTTTAATGTTTAGTTCAAAATATTTGATCACATAAGATCTTTAATAAAAAATTGATAATAACTGTTAAATATAATAACTATTAGATACAATCAATACTATTGTATAAAATTCTCACGGGGCGTTGAGATGGCAGAATTCGTTCTATTTTTGTATTTTTCTTAAAATTTTGAATTAAAAATATTAAAAATTCGAAAAAATCTCAATTACCTTTTAAATATTCACTAATACAGGAAGCTAAATATACAAATTTAATATTTTTACCTTTAAAATCTTTAGTAATGGAGAAAAGTAAATATACAATTTAAATATCAAACTAAATTTTTGATTAGAAAATATCTCAATTACCTTTTAAGTCTTTCTTAATGAAGGAAACTAAATATATATTTTTAATATTCTTATCTTTAAAATCTTTACTAATGGAAGAAAGTAAATATACAATGTTAATATTTTTCTAAATTTTTTATTTATCAATATACTTGCTAATCAATATCTATATCTTTGCTATTATTTTATTATCTTTATATATGTTATATATATTATTATTATGTTATTATTATATTATATAAAGAGGATACGCCAGAGCTTTCGGATCGTCCGAATCTTATTTATTTATATTTGTAGAGCACCTCTATTTTAAATATTAAAATTTTGAAATTTCTTTTTTTTAATTCCTAATTGGTAAAAAAAGTAATACTTATAAAAGACAAGTACTCAAAATTTATCTAATCAAATTTAACAAATTGATTATATCTATAGTTCTATAATTATAAATTTAACTAAATTTTATAATATATATATATATATATATATATATATTATATAAACAATTTTTTAGAGTCCAAAAGTTTTTGCTCTCTGTTTTATCGAGCTCATATTTGTGTTGCTTTTAGAATATTTATATTTTCATACCCGAACTTTTTCTCACTTACTCTGATTTTGATTATTTTTGTTTTTAGGAAAATACGGGTAAAGTTTTGTTGTACCACGAAGAAGTGGAATTTGATGACAGTAGTAACCAAGAAACTGGATATGATGACATTTTGCACATATTAATTCTGATTCACACGAATCTTTCGGCCCTACTATAGACGTTAATGTGGAGATTTTACACTATCTAATTTAGTTTTTCTATTATTTTGATAAAAGCTTTGGTGTATCTATTCTCTCCTTTTGTCTATTTTTTCTGGATTTACTCTGGTTCTTTTTTAATGTAGTACATCTCATGTCATTGTTATTGAATGTAAGTTCTATTCCAAAATTTCTCAAAGAGAAAATTTTAAAAACTTATTTACTATTGTTTTAAAATGCGATGTCATGGCTAATGGTTATTCTCCGGTAGGATCTCCTACGAAAACTCTACTATTTTCTTCTTGTTGATGGACATTCAGTTTGAAAATAAACTGAGTGAAGAAACAGGAAGCTCAACTAAAACAGAGAGAAATGCAGAAATGTATTAGTGCTAAAGTGGGTGGTTGAATTGTAGAATTATAAATAGACTTACTTATTTCATTACTTATACATGGATGAAGAAAGCAGTACAGGTCCCGTGCGCTATATGTGCAAAGTTTGTGTTTTTTTATATATTTTCGAGTTCTTTTAAAAGAGATTGATTTATAAAAAACCAATACAAGTATCAGAAGAAGAAATATCAATATGATAAGAAACGTTACAGGAAAAAATTATAGTAACGGCAATGATGTGGCCTGTGGGAGACGGAATCAGGCTGGACAGAAGAAAGAAGATTAACTGGTAAGTGATCAGATTTCTGAGAATTGGTTGGATGATCATTATTAGAATGTTCTTCTTCCATAATTTCTTCTATTTCATGATTAAATGAAAGAAGGTTTAACTTCTTCTGTTCCATGAGTGAAAGGAAATGGTTCAAGTATTATATTAGTCGGACATAATTTTAACTGCAAAAAATAAAATAAAATGATATTGACCGTTTAATCTAAACTTCAATGACCTTCCCTAAGAAAATCATTCGTGAGCAACATGACATTTTGAGTGAAAAATCACATTACATAGACTTCACCTCATTCTTAATCCTATATTTATTATTAGAGTTAAATACATTTTGTGTACCTCAAGTATGCATAATCTGCAATTTGTGTACCTATAGTATCAATTATGCATTTTGTGTACCTGAACTATATAAAAATCATCAATTCGTGTACCTAAAGTTTATATGTGCACTTTCTGTACCTCAACTTTGCATGTATATACAAAAATTTATTTTTTGAATAATTTTTTAGGAAGTTATTATTCAAAAAATAAATAAATCTATTACTATATATTATATGTCAACACAAGGGCAAAGTTTGCCATTTTAATGCTTATGAAGTTACGATTTTACCCCTATTTTTTGAAAAATAACAAAAATACCACTGTTATATTATTATGCAAAAATATGTTAATATTTGTTAATGTAGAGAATCGAACCTCCAACCTCCTTCTAAGAAGACCAAAGCATAACCACTATGCTACATTGCTTTTTGAGTTTACTTTATATTATATGCCAACACAAGGGCAAAGTTTGCCATTTTAATGCTTGTGAAGTTACGATTTTACCCCTATTTTTTTAAAAATAACAAAAATACCACTGTTATATTATTATGCAAAAATATGTTAATATTTGTTAATGTAGAGAATCAAACCTCCAACCTCCTTCTAAGAAGACCGAAGCATAACCACTATGCTACGTTGCTTTTTGAGTTTACTTTAGAGATCTTATTAGATAAGTCACATTATTTCCTCTAATTCTATATTCTTTTTTTATTTTGAACCTTTAAGTAAAGGAAATATTGGTCCATATTATTTAAATAAATCTGTATTTTTTATTTACGTTATTATATATATATATATATATATATATATAAATGATCAATCATCGTTTTAAATTTTTATTATAGTTGTATATTTTTTGAATAAATATACTTTAGTTATGTTATTGATAATTCATATTTTTATATCATATTATATATCACTATTTTACATTATTAGAATTAATTAATTATACATAAAATATAGTAATGAACTTGATCTAATATAAGAATTATTGTATATGTTATGTATCTCATTAGTTGTTAAGTCTATAATTTAAAATTAAGAAAATTAGCATCAAAATTATGTAATGTTAATACTTATACACTATGTTCGTCACATTCATTTCTTAACAATTTTTTTTTCAAAATGAACATTTCATTTGTTGATATTTTCTAATATTACATGTCATTCTTTATTAACTTCGGCATATCTCTAATTTACTCATTTTTTTCGTCAATTTTTTCACTTTTTCCACCATTTTAATCCCCCGGTTGATGTCCGAGTCAAAAATCGGGGTGATGATTTAAAATGTAGAATATTACGGAGTATATAATTACAAAAAAAGGTTTTCTTTCATTATAAATGATAAATGTAAAAAATAAAATCTTTACACTCTCTTTGTCATGATAAATCATGAGTATGGAAAATAAAATTTATATGATATAATTTCACATGTTACACATGAATGTAAATTATTCCGGATAAAAAAATATTTTCATTTTCATTTTTCTCTTTGGATATATATAAATGTATTATACTATTTAAATAAAAATATATAAATTCTATCTATAAAATCATACATAATATATAACTACATCAAATATGAACTATATATCATAGTTTTTATGTATATAAAATATCAAATATTTGTGTTAAATTAGAAATGTTTTATTGATCAAACATTTAGACTTTGAGGGGTTTAAATGTATAATTCGACTAAAAAGATAAATATTTGAAAATGTAGAAGATAAAATTGAATTGATTCCAAAAAGATGAAAACTCAAAAACATGATCTATGTTTTAAATAAAAAATCAACATGATTAATATGCAATAGATGAAAATAAGATATGATTTTTTCTCGATCATAAGAATTATAAAATTGTCGAACTGTTAATGACGACCAGTTAGACTATAAATTTTAACAATAAAAATTCAAATTGTATGTAAAAAAATTATTGAATGATGTTAAAAAAAAGTATAAGTCTTTAATAATAATAGAATATTATATAATATATTAATTGGATGCGTAATATCATAAAATCATTTTGATAAATGAAATTCTAAATAGGGTTTGTGGGCTTTGAGAACATCGTCGAATTACAACACTGAAGCTAATACACAATAAAGTACAAGTAAAGTTTATTTTGTGTATATGAAAAGCTTGAGTTTATTATTACAAAAATGTCATTCAATATTTGTATTGAAAAAAAAGTATAACCTCGTATAAGTCTTCAGGTCAAAATCATGGTTATTTTTCACTTTTAAATAGATGAATAATCCCTAGACATTTAAAAAAGTTATCACATTTACATTACTTTTTTATAAAAAAAAAAATTAGTCTTAAAAATGATATATTTATGAGTATATATTTATTTATAACACGTGCAAAGCACGAGTTATTTTTTGTATTATTTTACTTTTTATTTAAATTATTATAATCAAATTAAATATAGTAACGAGTGGTTCACGTATTTTACCTTTATTTATGTTTTTAATTTTTGAGTTGTTCTGCCGGATCAACCGTTCAGAATAAATGTTAATTTTAACATATTTGTAATAAATGTTTATTTTAATATGTTGTTGATGAGATTCGAACCTTAAACTTCTATGTAGCATAACTTTTAGTAATACATCTAGATGTTCAAATCAATTTGACTTCAAATACCCATCAGTATCGATTGTGAATTTGTGATTGAAAAGGATAACCAATATGAGTTGTGAACCAAATGATAAATTATACCCCATTTTGTTTATTATAGTTTAGTATAGATTATAGTTGATTCAGAATTCATTAATTTGTTCCATATATTTATAAAATTATATAACTGAGCAAAATACATGAATTTTGAGAAATATATATAAGATAATTCAATTTGAGTTATATATGAATTTTTAAAATTTAGGATTTCAATTATTTATGATGATTGAGTTGAAACATTTACTTACGGCATTATAACATGAACCCACTCAATATGAAGGGGAAAAAAGATGGAACCAAAAAATAGTTGTTTGGAAATTATATATATGCACAAGTCATTAATGTTGTCTAATCATTCTTACATCGATAAAAATAATCATGTTCCTTTTATCATATAAATATTAGTTGAATATTACGAAATCTAATCAAATTTACAAGTATTTGATTCATGAAAACGTTACGCAATATTACAAATTTACGATAAATTGCAAATATTATCATCTAATGTATTTTTAATTATAAAATTATTTCGATATATGAACAAATTCAGTGAGAAATTATTTAATTAATATATGAACAAGTCTCAAAACCTGACAAGGGCACGTTCATCATTCAAAGTAGTTACATTATTCGCCAACAAAATTTCTTACTACTCTGCACAACTCACACTTCTCATCTTACACGATCAAACTTACGATTACACAAACCTCACGTTAATAAATCGACCTTCTCGCAAAAAAATTATTGACGTTTCTATGCAGACCCGTGCCTTGCACGGGCTGTTACGCTAGTTATATTAACATATCAAGTATGATTAAAAAAATTAAGAATAAATACTATAAATTTTTTTATTTAATTTAATTGTAACTATATTTAAAATATTATTTAATATAATTACACAATAAAATAATAAATTTTCGTAAAAATTGTGTATATAAATTTTTTGAATGTATTTAATAAGTCAAAATAGTAAATATTATTAGTTAATATTATTTACTTCTATTATATCAAGTTATGTTATATTTTTACTTCGTATTATTTTTTAGTATTTATTTTTTGATATTCCATTAATATAAATATAATTAAATATATAGAAAAAATGTGTTATCAATTATATTAACAAACTTTAAGTACACAAATTGCTCAATTTTAATACTTAGGATACACAAAATGCATCATTTGAATAAATAAACAACGAAAGTACACAAATTGTTTGTTTTTGCATACTTCAAGTACACAAAGTGCACAATTGATAGTTTAGGTACACAAAATGCAGAAGTTGTATAGTTTAGGTACACAAAATGCTATTTACTCTTATTATTATTTAAATTTTTAAGTAAAAATCAAGGTGATTTATAATATTTATTAAATTTTATTTTTTGAATTTTTTTTAGAGTATGTTTGCAAAGGATATTTATAATATTTATTTTTTAATTATTAAAATATCATACAAAACTATATACTACCAATCTTATAAAAATTTTATATTAAGTTTCAAAAACAATATTAAGTGTGGTGTATTTTTACCTTTCCTTTAATTTTAAATAAATATTCGGTTGTGTAACTTTAACTATAATATATTTATATCTTCTCTCGGAGTCTTTTCTACCATAAAATTATCTTATGAACTTGCATATATAGACTATAGTTGCATGGAACATTAAGTAGCTTTCTGTGTCAACATAAAAACGATATGAATATTTAATCTTGAAAGAATTATTAAGTCCTACAACAAGTCTACAAAAATTATTAAATCTATACTCATATAACTCATCCCCAGGTTACTAATTTACAGAGGTTCAAGTCTACAATTGTTCAACTACATGTCAGCGTAAATTAATGTAGTCCAAAACAGGCCCAAATACGTTACGTGAAACAAGCCCAAATTAACGAAGTAAGTTGACAAAGTCTCTAAAACTAAAAGAGCAAAACTTTAGAAAAGGCCCAAAAGTCCTACAACAAGCTAAAATAGTAAACTACTGTGTATTACTACTGTTAACAAAAAAAAAAAAAACGGTTGCGACTTAAAAAGATGCTCCCAAATATTTTTTTAAATGTAACTTATTTTCTTACGGTTGGTTGATATTGTAGTTAATAACATGAACCCGCGTGTATTCATATAAACTCTATCCATTAAAGTTTTTTATGTTTCCAATTTAAGACTACATTGGGCCTGTTTGGCACACCAAACTTATGCATTATAAGTTGACAAGAGAGTGTTTGTGTACTCAACTTATTTGATAACTTATAACTTATAAATTGATAAGTTGAATGTTAGAAATCACCAACATTTTACTTAACTTATCAACTTATTCTTTGATTTCTTTATTTTTCTAATATTTTATATTTTTACATTTGTGTTTTTAAATATTTTTTTAATTTAAAATACAAGTGTTGAAATCATTGTATTTAAAAATTATTTTTTCGAATTTAATTTATCAAATTATTCACTAAGTAAATTTATCCAAACGCCCGTATAACTTATAAGAATTCATCAACTTATCACTTATATGACACTTACTCATTTTAAGCTAAAAGTCAATTTTTTTGTGATACCCCAAACACGCACATTATTATGAAAGAAAGGTTGGTAAATTTTTGGCTATCCTAGCTGCTCAACGAACAATTGCACTTTGAAAAAAATAATTAGAAATTCAATAATAAAAAAATTTGATATTTAAGTGTTTCATAGCTATTATGGTGAGCAGTCTCCTAATAAGCATCCATACTAGCAAGTCTTTTGTAGGATTGCACAAAGGCCCAAAACAGGACTGGATCAGAGACCAGAATCGTAGGAACATGGCCAGATATGGACAGCCCTAATTCTTGTACCTCTTCCTCCAAAGTTATAGACTAATTAATCATCTAATTGTGTAATTTTATAAATTCCAAAGCCTGGTGCCTGCTGTCTTTTTTTTAAATGTATGACACTTCATGTACTTCCGCACAATGTATAGCTAAATATAGGACAAGTTATAGAATGTTAAGTTTACTGCTCCGACAATTCAGGTTGTAACAAATATAGCTAAAAACAAGGGGCATACATGAGTCTGCTTCACTTGAGGTAGTAAATGCTTTTTAACCAAGAATGAATCCAGTTGGATCAAAGCATTTGAATGTCTAAGTGGGGCTTCACATGCTTAATATTTATAAGACTTGTACCCTGATCTGGGAAGACCATGAAATAATCAGGTTCTCTTATCTCTTTGTCTGAATTTACTAGAAATACCGAGCCTTTAATGCAAAACATCACATCAATCAAGAAAGATGCGATCTTCCAGTTGTTTACTCTTTTTACTCAAGCAGGGACTTTGAGGACATTATTAGAAGAAACAAATACAAACTGGAAGTCATCTGCCTTAACATAGACATTGATCTTTATTCTCAAAGGGTTCTCACTAAGTTTGCTTCTTCCATTTGCACTTGGACTTTCTTGTTCTTCGCCTAACTTGGACTTGGAATTAAATTTGTTCTCCGCCTTCAATTTGACAAGGTATGATAATTCTATTATGATTTCAAAATTTCATTGTGTTCTTCTGACTGATATAAAATGTTTAGTAATCTTGGATCTACTGGATGAACCATATCTACGATATTACTTTGTATATAGCTAATCAGATCATATCAACATACTTGCAGATTTTTAATGTAACACCCCGTCTTAGATTAAATATATTAATAATTTATATATTTTGGGAGAGAGAGAAAAGAGAGAAAAAAAAAAAGTTGAGCTATATAATTTAGGTAATGATTGTGGATTTTTTAATAATGTACTTGATGACTCGGAAAGGTGAAAATTGATGGACCAAAATTGGTAATTTCAGTTATACGTTTTATTTTTATTTATGAATAAGAGTACGAATGAAAGACTTGAAGAAGGAATAATTAAAAATTGTAGTTTGTACATGGGCTCTTTGGGCTTTAGGGATTAAATGTTGAACTCATTTGGCGTGGGTTAGTAAATGGAATAAAGATTGGGCTATAAAAAATGGAGCAATGAAATTCTTTACTTATGCATGTACATGGATTAGTTAAGGAGAAACGAAAAGGAGTTTTGATTATAGATTAAGAGTGTACATTAATGAAAGTTAAGAGAGATGAGATATGATGGAAGAATAAATAAGGTAATAAATTGAAGAATTAATAAGATAAGAAATAGTATTAACTGACTTGGCATGCTGGGCTTAGTAACTTTGATTGTGAGCTCCTAGATGTATAAGAAAATAAATAAGGAGGGAATATAGTTTTGGGATGGGTTCAATGGACTTTATTTTTATGTGATTAGAGAAAAGAAAGAAATCAATCCTAGAAATAATTAATTAGCTAGCATGCATGGACAGTGGCGGAGCCAGAAAACAAGAACAGTGGGGGCTAATAATTAAAAAAAAAATAAAAATCAATGTGAAAAGTAGTTTTTTAGAGAAATTTTATCGTTTCAATACTTTATACTCTAAAATGATTACAACATTATATAATGACAATAGATTTCATAATATATATGAAGTTCATATATATCATAAAACAAAATTTGAATCATTAGACAACTACGATAGTGAAAATTACTTCTAAAACTTTTAAGTGCAGTCTATTCAAATTTACATTTTAATAATTTTAAAATATGACTTTGTAAAAAAAATGAAATTAAAATATTATGATCAGAATTTTGATATCTTGTATTAATACTAAAGTGATGAATAAGAAGATGAATTACTTTGACAAGACAAAAAGAACTACCTTATAAGACTAAGCTCTTATTTACTAATAATTATAATTTATTATAAATTTATTTACGTCAATTAAATAGAATAGTTAATACTATTAAATTTAATGTCTAGTATTTTAATGTGAGATTATAATTTACAAGTAAAATCGCTATTGAACACGAGGTATATGTACATGTCAAAATAGAAAAAAAAATCAAAATATAAATATATGATATGAAAATTTCAAAGAGTTTTTTTTAAAAATGAGATTAATTAAATTATAAAGAATTTTTTTGAATTTAAAGAGGACATATGTTTCATATAAATTAAAAGATTAAAATATGTAATTAGAAAAATTACAAATATTCTATTCTATAAATTAATTATTAAATGTTACTTTTTTATTGTTGTGGGGGCTAATTAAAATTAACACTATAATTATGAATTTATTGTAGTGGGGGCTAATAAAAATTAACAATATAAATTATGAAATCATTGTAACCCTAGTGGGGGCTATACTAGCCCCTATGTAGCTCCGCCACTGTGCATGGATAGACCAAAGTTACATATGATGAAAGAAAAAAAAAAGGAAAAAGAAAATGACAACTTGCAAAAGAAGACTTAGTTGATAAAACAGGAGGTTGTCACACGTGTTTGGTTGTTGTACACGTGTGTGTGCAAGTGAGATTAAGATTAATTAAGTTATATATTAAAGTCTACACAAAAACTCCCGTATTGCAAGAACCAACTAGGTAAATGTTTAACCGGAGAAGCCTTTCGTTTTCTTTCTATGAGTGGTATGCCAAGCTAGTTTGGAGGAAACAATACATGGTAATTATGTTTCCCATTTTCTTTATTTACAACATATCCACATATTTATATGCTATTAGGCTTCTGATAATCAGTTCGTTTTGTATTGATTTGTTTTCCGATCATAAAACTAATTATATATTTAGAATCCTTGTGAAAAAACACATGAAATAGACTCTGAAATCATGTCAAACGGATTAATATTGATTGAGTTATAGCCGGTCAAACCTTGGCCATGACAGTTGACTTCGAGGAGAGAGAACATGCTGGTTTTGTGGAAGATGATGACGTGGCGAGCTATAATTGGTTGAATTATTGAAATTAGTTTTTAATTTATTTGAGGGACTAAATAAAAGAATTTGAAAAAGTGTAAAACATGAAAATTTAAGTGAATAATTTTATGGATTTAATGATGGAATCAGATTTTCGGGTTGAGTGATAGAATATTAATTTATATTTTAGATGTTAAGTTAATAGTGGAAAATAGCTTATTTTGAGGAAAATTGCTTAAGCTTGTTTAATAATTATGAAAAATTTAAAGAAAGGTTATAATAATATATGAAGAACAACCATATTAATTGCATTTGATAAGACTTAAGATTTGAATTGGTTCTAGGATTTAGAGCTGTTCGTAGCGTTACTAATTGAAATAAAAGGTGTAATTGACAGCGTGATAATTTCGTATAAAATTATATTTATTATGAGATTAAAATACTTATTATTGATGTTTAAATGTAGAGATGTACATTTATTGATTGGATTGGATATATTACAAGTAAGTTCAAAATGAGTGTGAACGTTAACGAAGATCGTGTAATGTTAAGGGTACTATGAGGTAAGTATATACTGTACTGTTTTACTGTCGGAAAATTCGGAAATATCGATGATTTTATTGATGATGTTTGATGAAAATTGAGTATTCTTACATTGATATTGTGAACTGTGATGCTTCCTTTTTGGAAGTAAAGCTAAACCAATTGTTTAGCTGGTCGGGATCCCCACTAGTAGAACTTGTGAATATGTCGTGTTTGAATACTCATTTTCAATCTCGTGAGAACTATTTTGTGATGATGAATTCTTGATGATTTTTATAAATGTGATGAACTTTTGTGAAAACTTTTTATCGAATAAACTTCAGATGAACTGTACAGTATGTGCTTATTGAGCTATGTAGCTCACCTTTATTTTATTAAATCTTACAGGATAGAACTTTTGAGAAGGATCGATGCAGGATGTTAAATTGGTGATGGACTCGAGAATAAGTACCTCGAGTGACGATGTATAGAAAGTTGATATTACGACATGGGTTGAGGTTTGTATCAGGATTTGGAGATTTGTATAACAAAAGAAAAATAGTAGATATTCTATTAAACTAAGTTATTGTGAGTATATATTGAGAAGAAATGTTTGGATTTGATGGACCCCCGAACTGGGCCCCAGTTGGAACTTTCCGGGGCCGGGGGCGTCACATTTAACATACATTCCATTTGGAGGGCGTTGGGATTTTGTATGTTGTCTGGAAAGATGCAACTCAAGCTCTGCTTATCACTATAGCTACTGAGGCACTGATTTACTAGAAAAAAGGATTGAAATAATAGGATCCTGAAAATAAATTAAGTACTATTGTAAGTTGCCGCGCAACTTATCTTTGTATTGCAAATTGCAGCTGAAAAGTTCGTTTTACTCGATTTCATTATTTTTAGATAATTATATGTTTAGCAATGAGTGAGGTGTCCTATTGCCCCAAAATCGCAAATTAGAAGATCCACAAGTGAACAAGAAATGTTTCCTATGAATTAACAGCACATTACAAGTCTACAAGTCAATTCATGCAAAGATGTTGGTGGAGGTGTTAACTTTAGAGTATACTAAGCTTTCTAAGTTCCATTTCAGGAGATAGTTAGAGACAATTTAGATTCTTGATCTGGAGAAGGGTAACAACCTTTTCTATAGTATAGTATTTAGAAGGAGTAATTGGGATTTCTTACACACGAAGTTTCTTTTACACAATGCACGAGGGGCCAGCTGGAAGTTCTATGTAGATAGTAGTACTATAACCTCACACATTACATGTTGCATAGGTGGTAAATTACATGATCACAAGCGTCTTCTTTCTATGTGGTCATCAGTGATTTTGGTTCTTACTAATATATACGAGGACGGGAATGAAAGGAAGAGTAAAGGTAAGGTAGTTGGCTTGATTGACAAAATGGAAAAATATGAATTTGTTTTCATTGCCCATTTGATAAAGTTAGTTTTGGGGATGACAAATGCCTTATCGCAAACATTGCAACAAAAAGATCAAAACATAGTACAACCTATGAGTTTGGTTTCAAATGTTAAAAGCAAATTATAGAATTTGAGAGAGAATGGTTGGGATGAATTGCTAGAGGAGGTCTCTACTTTCTGTTCAGAAAATAAAATTGACATTCCGAATATGGAAGATAATGTTTCTAGCCGGATTTGTGGTAAACAAGCTATTACTTACTTTCATCATTTTCGAGTTGTCATATTTTGCCAAGTTGTTGATCGTATTAGTCAAGAAATGCATAATCGTTTCTCGGAATCAAGTACAGAATTGTTGTTATGTGTTGCCTTCCTAGACCCGAAGAATGTGGTTGATCCTGAATGTCCACATAAATCATTGTTCGTATTATAGGAAATGGAAAAATGAAGTAGTTTATAGAGACTAGAGAGAACCTAATACAATCAAATCAATCCAATATTATAACGGAAAATCGTAAACAAGAAAGATATGCCTAAAGCTAAAGGTCATAACAGAGACCTTTTTAACAATAAAAAATATGTACACGTATGCATGAAGGATGTGCTCAATTTCCAAAATAAAAGTATACAGAGATACAAACATGTGTGTATCACAAAGTTAAAACGAGATCAAAACGGTAAGAGGACTAAACATGCGCATTAAACTAAAAGTGGGGGCCAACTTTATTTGATTTGACTTGTTTGGTAATGTATCAAACAAAAACATGTCTCGTGTCAGGCACTGCTTGAGATTTTGTAAGTGACATGATACCTTATGATAAATATATAAGTATCAGATAAATTATTTTATTTTTCGAACAAAAATCAAAATATTTATTTATTTATTTTGTTGAAAAGTCAAAGAAATATAAAAAGTTATTCAATTGAAATTACATTTCATAATTTAACAAGATATCACAAAATTGAGAATGTTTTTTCAAGAAACAAGAGCAAAACCTTATACTTGTCGTTTTGGACATTTTACGCGTATTTAGAGTTGAGAAACTTAATGCAAATTGTTATTACGGTATTTATGTGAAATTAATGTTCGACAAATATGCAGTACAGTCATTGGGATTTCTTACACACGAAGTTTCTTTTATACAATGCACGAGGGGCCAGCCGGCAGTTCTATGTAGATATATAGTAGTACTGTAGCCTCACATATTACATGTTGCGTAGGGGGTAATGAAGGTACCGATAAAGCATTCTCATCGTGATAGCAGATTTTGGAAATCAGAACAAATTAGATATTGTATAGCAATCTATCGGTAAAATGAAGATTTATTAAAATTATAAATTAAAATAAAAATTGAATAAATTTTAATATTTTAAATATATTTAATATATTAGTCTTATTTATGATAAAATATGCCATTTAGAAATAATTCGTAGTGATAAATCGTATTTCAAAAATCAAATCGGTCAAATATTTATAAACGATAATTGGGAATTTATCGGCGAATTTTGAAAAATCGGACGATACATATATAAATAAACTGCCAAACATATAGTATAAATCAAGATCGTCAATTTTTTGTGTGTAACCTGATCACCGATTTCTTTGGTTTCCAAATAAGTTCATATTGCGACCACGACTTTATAATATGATGCGAGAATAGTCAAGTTATCGTGTTTGTATTCGTTAACACCACATCGTTTCGTATCGAATATTCAAATATAAATATTAAAATTTCATAATATGATAATAAACACTTTTTCTACAAATACGATTTTCAAAATGATACGAATGTAATTAAAATTAAATAAAGACATGAACCTATCTTTAATTATTGATAAATTAAAAATAAATTTCGAGTCGATTTCAAATTTTTACCACCACCGAGGACCCAAAAACTCAAAAAATTGGCGCATTCTAATTCATTTGCTAACAAAAGGACAAAGGACGTGATGTATCCTGGTGGTGGTGGGTGTGCGTGTATATATATAACACAATTCACACAGATTAACATCTCTCTCTATCCATTGTTTTCCACTTGTGTTCCTCTAAAGTTAGGGTTTGTTCTTCCACGCCATTGTGAGTGTTTTGTGTGATTATCAACATGTCTTCTGTACCTGGTGCTCTGAATCCACTGTTTGTTGAAAGATTTGTTGAAAGATTGAATCAATTTATTCGCAACTATTACCTGGATATCATACCTCGCGATTTTGACAAAGAGAAGGTGGAAAAATGTGTCGACAAGTTTGATCAGCTCGTGAAATTTGACTCTTCGTCGTTTTCAAAAGCAATTTTGTATGGATCTCGAGTTACTGATTTTGTTGTGGCGAAAAGTAATGTGAATATCAGTTTTGAGGTCGATATTGATCATGAATGTGCTATTTATGAGATTGTTGAGCGTCTAAAAACTGATGCATCGCTTATCCGTCTTGAGGTACTCTCTCTACGTTTCTCTATATTTCTCTATCAAGCTTTATGAATTTGAAAGGGAAGAAAAATGAATCTTTTCATAACACCATCAAGGAATTAATGCTACTAGGTGTAATTTGATTCGTGAACGTGGGTGGTGTGGACTGGAAGGTGGGAACAAATTTTCTTTGCAACGACGATGAATTTGAATATTATTCATGAATAATATTAATGAAATTACACTACAAAATATCTGAAAATTTATAGTAAAATAATCAATGAATATACTTTGCTCACTGCATCCCACAATACTTGTCTTTGATAGTTTTGAAAATTAAAATAAAAGGCAATGGTAATAAATAAAATGTTAACGAAACATGGGCAACAAAGAAAAATTGAAGCGAACATCAGTAATTTGGGAATAGTGAACGTAAATATGGGTAATTAGGGTCATAGACTAATAAAATCAAGCCGAGTTTTGTACGAGTTGAGTCGAGTTGAATTTAGTATAAGATAGTTTCATATTTTTATATACTATAATTGAAAAATGATAACGTAAATGTTACCGTTGCATATTTGCTAGCATTTTAGCATCCACTTTGTTCAATAATTATTTGACCATATATAAAGTTCATCCCTAAAAATATGACCTAAGCAAACTCAATTTTTAATATCACTTAATCATGATAATACGTAAATAATATTATTTATCAAAATACTTTTAGAAAGAGATAATTGCTAAATTCAAAAAGTGTTTAGAGTATTTTCTTATATATATATTGTTATCGATTTTACAAACGCTAACGCAAGTGCACATATCGAACAAGTAGTATATAAAATTTGTTCCCGCGAGGACTAATTCAAGTTGTTAAATACCAACCACTATCTTTCTCCTAATTCAAGTTAAATGACATAAGATCAAGATTAGATTATAAACTACTCCTAAAATATACAAATCAACAAAAGAGTAAAAACAAGAGTAAGATATCTAGGCCTTTAACTTCATCTTGAGTCTAACAAGCATCTATTGTCGTCTCTAATTTCAAGTTCTAATTGCTAGTCTAGGGTGCATAAATAATCACAAGGATCTCCCGAATCTCAAGTGATTCTAACTCATAAGATTAATTCCCATATTCCTATGTATAATTTAAATCCATGAGCAGCATTAACACCTAGCCCATTTTTGACTACTCGAGGTGATTAGGTATATTTATATCTTAAACACAAATTAACAAATATGTTAATCTCAAGTTATATTGATTGATTCTAAATTCAGGCTATCTCTTCCAAGTATCACCCAAATTAATAAATCAATCTCAAAGTTAATTACTCTTTGAGAAGCATTACACCCAAATCAATACAATCAATTATAATGAACACAAAATAGAGAATTAAAAAGAATACTTATATAAAAACTCAAGAATTCATTAAAGCCCTAGAATAACAATTAGTTCAACATCTTAAAGAAAAATCACATCAAAGGAATATAGAAGTTGAAGGAAATATAAAATTGTTAAGAATATGACTTCAATCTTCAATCTCCAAACCAGTTTGTGCTTTCTCCCAAGTGTCTTCTTGCTTTTTCTCTCGGTGTTCTTGTCTAGACTACTCTACGTGTCTTCTATGTCTAACCGATGTCTAATGTCTCTAACTGATTAATCTATTCTTATACAAGTGTTTTAATGATTTAATAGAAATACAAGAAAAATCCTAAATTAAAATTAATTTTAAATAGGAAATTCGTAGCCTGACTTCATGGACTGATTCTGGGCTGTTAAGAGCAGAGAAAAATATTAAGCATAAGACAGAAATATTTGTCTTCTTCCGAGCTTTCCAATGACTGCTTACGGGCCTCAAACGGACTTATAGAACTCTCGATAGAGCCAAAACAACGAAAGCTTTGAAATTTGTCCAAAAATCTGAATTTTCAATAAATTAACTCCCAAAAATCCAATTTCAGCTCCAATCCATTATTTTCTTGATTCCTACCATAAAACATTAAAACACATGAAATAAGATCCAATTCCATGCAAAAATAACTAAAAGTATGAGGATAAACTAATAATAAATAATTACTCATCAAATATCCCCCCACTTAAGGTTTTGCACGTCCTCGGGCAAAGAAAGAAAAAACCAAAACTACATCCTAATTTATTAACACCACTTTCGTAGATAACACGATTGCATTGAGCATATGCAACAGGTCGTTAAACCCCTAGACGACCCTAGTAGGACGAGTTGTGTCTCGTGAGGGTTTGTAGTGAATTTACCCACAAAATCCTATTTTTTTCTGATTGCCAAGTCTCAAACATGTAATATATCATAGTACTCCACACTAGTAGGCTCAATCACATAACAATTCTAAAATGTTAGATGTTGCACGACATTCTAGTATACACCATTTAACATAACAATCCAAGTACGCACACCTAGTCTAAGTAGACAAAATATCATGAAATGCACATCAAAGTTGCCTTTTACAAGTAAGCATGCTATGGATATATACAAAAGAATCTCAAATTACACTCAGATCACTCTAGTGTATATGTGAAAGTGTATCTCTCAAGCTCAATCAAATGCACATGAGCTATCATAAGCTTGGTTGTCCACCACATTTCCACTACTTCGTATAAATGCACACATGAATCAAAAGGACTTTATTAAAGGTTGTAATGGGGCTTAGGTTAGGGGTAGGAATGCAAAAAAGGTCTAGAAGTGGCTAAACTTAACAACTAATAGAGCAAGATGTTCAATTGAAATTTAAGTATAACAACATGAAATAGATAGATCATGTAAAAGGTGATCAAATTTTTACAAGTATTAAGCTCATAAGCACATAAAAATATGCACTTCCCTCGTTGCAACAACCAATGAACATAACTCTACTTTGATTCCCTCTCTTTTTTTCACTTTCTTTTTCACTTTCTTTTTTCTTTTTTTTCAGATTTTTCTAACACAAAAACTTGTTATCGATTTTACAAACGCTAACGCAAGTGCACGTATCGAACAAGTAGTATATAAAATTTTATATTTTCTTACTAGTTAATAAGTTTTCTAATTATAATAATCTAACCACTATTTATATACGACATGAAAACAATAATAATAAACAAAATGATTAATATTTACCTTATCATTAACAATTAGTATTTTTTTTTAGATAGTGACTTCCGGTACTAAATAAATTAGGTTTTTCCAAACTATTAATTAATATAAAATATTTGTTTGTAGTGTTGTTATACAATTGTTTCTTTCACAAACTTAATTAGTTCTCTATGCTGTATGAGTCTTGATTTAATTTCTTTTTTTTACAAATTACTTTGAATATTTTAATTTTTTAATTTTTTCACCGAGAAATAAGAAAAAGTATGTATGAAAATTTAAGTTAACCTACATGAAAAGAATATTATGTATAATAAAAATATATAGTACATACATGTTTTAATTTTTTTTATATAAACTTAAAGAGAAAAACTTGTTTACATGTTTACATTTATTTTGGAAAAAAATGAATTTGTATTGCACACCTTTGACAAATACAATGATACGATGCCAAAGTTGTAGTACACCATTTCTCACAAGCACGTAGAAAAATGGCTCCTCTATGAAATGCCAAATTTGCTGATTGTCTAACAAAAATAAGTATGAATAAAAGTTAACTCCAGAACATTTTTTTAAACCCATTACTCAAACCCCCAAAGTATGAGTTTTTGATACCCTATGAGATAGGTGGGTATGAGAGAGGGGTATGGAAATCAATGCTCTTTCTACTATTTTTATATCTATTTAAACAATTAAATGTAAATTTTAATACAAAAATAAATCAATAACTCAAAAATATATTTTAAAATGTAATTAAATTAATATTTTATATTAATTAAATTAGTCAACTGAAAATATCATAAATAAAATATATTCATTTCAGCACTGAACCAAACACATGATATCATAAAACCGATTCCTGATTTAAACCCCATATCACTTTACTAACCAAACTACCACTTATAGTGGGGGAAGAATGAAGAATATGAATTCCAAATAAGAAAAATCTTAAATGAGTTATGAAAAATTTCAGCAACAATATTTAGAAAATCAAGTTCGATAAACATATGAAAATGAAAGTTCTTTGATTGTTTTAATATAACAACGCTTCTTTAGAGCCAAAACATTACCAATATTCATTTATTAATGTGATATGTATCTTAGCTTTTAGCCCAGGTCATATGAAGTTCCTGGATCCGCCCCTACGGGATCTCTTGTCAATTGTTGCCTTCCAGAGGAACACTAAGAGCATCTGTTCAGTTGCTTAGTCTGGCTGGTGGTCAAATTGCCATTGTCAATGCTAAGCCGTTTCGGTATGTGTCTAGGCGGCGCCTAGCTAGCATCTCACTCGAATCAGGCCATGCACTGGGTATTACAAAAATAATTATAGAGTATATTTGGTATCTAGGTAATTTGGAAACAATTTTGCAAGTTAGCTATTTTTGAATTTGTATATTAGAAATTCTTATCAATTTGGGTAGTTGCTGGAAATTATCTAAGTGTCACTGTTCTTATATAAGAAACACTTGCAGTCTTTTAGCTAAGCCAATGAATCAGCTTTATTCTAAACTGCACATATAAGCAACACTTGTAGTCTTTTATCTACAAGCAGTGAATTGGCTAGCAAGGGATCATGATCAATTCCACAGCTTTAAGCTTAAAACACACTCTAAAGTGGAACCTCAATAAATGAATATGCGACAAATGAATATATTTCTCAGCTGATAAAATTTATATCTCCGTGAAGGACCGTAAACGATTTCAATCCTAGACTAGACTGGGGACAAAAAGTTTGACAAGCTTTCTGGAAATGGTAAGTATGAAGTGTTGGACTATTTTTGAATAAAATATTAATTGCATTTTATTTTGTTTGATTTGTAACTCATATGTTTAATTTTGTAACTCCTATAATAATGTGATTTTATTTTATTTGATCATTATGAGGAAGGTTACAAAATTAATTCATTTGTAAGTTACACTTTATCTACTACTATATAAGTAGGCTTTTGGTTCATTGTTTGGGACACAAAAAAAAATTACAATTGTTTCTTGGCATTTTCTTGCATTCCTCTTAGAGCTCTAGGTTCTATTCAGTGAGATAGTTGCGGTGTTTGTTCGGTTCGTAGGAGGCGGATCTCTAGTGCTTAAGATCACCTCGATTCGTTGTATCCTGGAAGACGGAAGCCACAACTCACCTTCAAGCACGATAAGGAAGGGGCTTATCTGTTTTAAGGATAGCGTGGTTCTCACGTGCCTCGAATCATTTTCGGTATTTTCTTTTGTAATCTTGATTTCAGGTATAATGTTTCTCTATACTTCCTACAAGCTTAAAACAGATCCCATAATTCATATAAATTGGTTTCATCATTAAACCAATTTGTTTGGATTTTTATTTCGGGAGTATAGTTTTTGTCAACCGCCCTGGCTTGGGGTTGTGTATTTTAATCGATTTTGATTAATTTTGGTGTATAGGCTCTGTTTATCTAGTCATGCAGGTGATCAGTTTAGTAGAGTGCATGTTTAAAAAGTGATACATGTTACATACTTGCCATGCTAGTTTTCTTTGACCATTTGTAATATTTCTGGCTTAACATGCTAGTTTGTTTCTTTTTAATTCATATATTTTCTGGTCCATTTTTTTTCCTTCACGGTAGTATGCATGCAGGATTTTCCATGTAGCCTGCTTAGCTTTATAATAGGTGTATGTTTAATTGTGTTTTGTGACACCATATTTTATTTTGGACGTGCTCCTTTATGCCTTCTCTACATGTATTAAAATGTTTCCCGAGACTATGTGTGTAATTTTGTAAATTCTTAGTATTCTTTATTATTGATAAATATTTATCATGTAGGTAATTACTTGGATTTATTATGTTTTAAATTACAAGTTTTGTAACTGTTGGGTGCATGTCTTTATTAGAGCCATAGATTATTTTTTGGTTGTGCAATTCATGTTGCTGTAGTTTTTAACTCCATAATCTTTAATTACCTAATTTTGATACTGCTTTGTACTCGCTCTTGCCAGTTTTATTTTTCTTTTCTCATGCTTCGGTGACTCATTTTTTTTGGCCTTGGGTTTTCTGTTATTTAATTAATTAAATAGTGGTTAATCGTGACTGGTTTTTACCCTCTTCCATAGACTACTAATTGTTTTATGTATTAAAAATGTATATTCCTTGTCTCTGCTCTGTTATGATAATATGTGACTAGTTTGTTTTCTGATGGCTTAGGTCATCATCAGAGAGTTACATTTCAAGGATTATATCAGTTTTTTTTTTTTTTTTTTTTTTTTTCCGAATTCTTTAATATGTGTGGAGATCTACTGTTATTAGTTCTATGACATACACGATTTTAATAGTATTAGTTGTAACCTTCTTGGGGATAGTTTTAAAGTTTATGGCTATCACTATTGATGGAACAACACGAAATTGTTTATGCTTCTAACATGTGCAAGATTATATTTGCTACTGGTTTGTTTCATAAACTGAGTATGAACTAGCATCTGTTAGTCTTATAAATCATTTATATATATTGCTTTTTATAGATACTACTGTAATTGGAAGCATATTAACCCGTATTTGTTGCTGTGATGTCTACCTGATTTATTTTACAAGTTCTTCCTGTTAGGCTTAGTTTAGTTTGTAAAATGAAGTGTTGATATTCTGAATAAGTATCTGACAATGAGCTTGTAATCTTGATTTCAGAAATGTCGGGAGTTGATGGAGCTAACTTGTCTGGTGATGGGCGTGTAACTGCTGAGGCAGTGCCTAAAACGGCGACCCTTGTGGTGCCTAATACGGCTGTACCGGTAACCGCTCACGCGGAAAAACCGGAGAAATTCAATGGGCTGAATTTCAAAAGGTGGCAACAAAAGATGTTGTTTTACTTGACCACCTTAAACCTTGTGAGGTTCTTGAACGAGGATGCACCTAAGCTCAAAGACGATGAGTCTGATGTTGAGCTTGTTAGTGCAGTTCAAGCTTGGAACCACTCTGATTTCTTGTGCAGAAATTATATAATGAACTGTTTGAGTGATTCACTGTACAATGTGTATAGTGTGCTAAAGACGTCCAAAGCTTTGTGGGACTCACTCGACAGAAAGTATAGAACCGAGGATGCGGGTACTAAGAAATTTATAGTGGCCCGACTCCTTGAGTTTATGATGGTGGATTCCAAGAAGGTGGTTAGTCAAGTTCAGGACCTTCAGATGATAATGCATGACATGGAATCTGAGGGAATGCCCATGAATGAAGCCTTCCAAGTAGCCGTTATTATTGAGAAATTGCCCCCTGGTTGGAAGGACTTCAAGAATTATTTGAAGCATAAGCGAAAGGAGATGACAGTGCAAGACCTTGTCTTGAGACTCCGGATTGAGGAGGATAATAAAAATCGGTCTGTCTCTTCCTCTAGTGCTAATGTTGTGGAGGCCAAGAAGAACTCCAAGTTCAAAAAGGGGAAACCAGACAAGAGGCCCAACTTGGGACCTAAAGGTGGAGTTTCTAAGAAGAAATTTCAAGGAAAGTGTTTCAACTGTGACAAGATTGGTCACAAGTCAACTGAGTGCAGACTACCGAAGAGGAAGAAGCACGAGGCCCACATGGTAGATGATGTGGCTCAAGATATATCTGAAATCAGTCTCTCTGCTATGGTTTCTGAAGTGAACCTGATCGGCTCCAACCCGAAAGAATGGTGGATTGACACTGGTGCTACTAGGCACATATGCTCGAGCAAGGAGTTGTTCCACACCTTCTCGCCAACTGAGAATGGAGAGAAGCTTTTCATGGGAAACTCTGCAACATCTGAAGTCCTTGGAAAAGGCAAGGTTGTCTTGAAGATGACATCTGGCAAGGAGCTGACTCTGAATGATGTACTCTATGTGCCAGAGATTCGAAGGAACTTGGTTTCTGGCTCGTTGTTGAACAAGCATGGATTCCGCATGGTGTTTGAGTCTGATAAGCTAATTTTGTCCAAAAGTGGAATGTTTGTGGGAAAAGGTTCAGTTTAGAATAAAGCTGATTCATTGGCTTAGCTAAAAGACTGCAAGTGTTTCTTATATAAGAACAGTGACACTTAGATAATTTCCAGCAACTACCCAAATTGATAAGAATTTCTAATATACAAATTCAAAAATAGCTAACTTGCAAAATTGTTTCCAAATCACTAAGAGCATCTGTTCAGTTGCTTAGTCTGGCTGGTGGTCAAATTGCCATTGTCAATGCTAAGCCGTTTCGGTATGTGTCTAGGCGGCGCCTAGCTAGCATCTCACTCGAATCAGGCCATGCACTGGGTATTACAAAAATAATTATAGAGTATATTTGGTATCTAGGTAATTTGGAAACAATTTTGCAAGTTAGCTATTTTTGAATTTGTATATTAGAAATTCTTATCAATTTGGGTAGTTGCTGGAAATTATCTAAGTGTCACTGTTCTTATATAAGAAACACTTGCAGTCTTTTAGCTAAGCCAATGAATCAGCTTTATTCTAAACTGCACATATAAGCAACACTTGTAGTCTTTTATCTACAAGCAGTGAATTGGCTAGCAAGGGATCATGATCAATTCCACAGCTTTAAGCTTAAAACACACTCTAAAGTGGAACCTCAATAAATGAATATGCGACAAATGAATATATTTCTCAGCTGATAAAATTTATATCTCCGTGAAGGACCGTAAACGATTTCAATCCTAGACTAGACTGGGGACAAAAAGTTTGACAAGCTTTCTGGAAATGGTAAGTATGAAGTTGATTCTTTGCTGCATTAAGATAAAAAAAAAAATAAGTTCATTCAAATTTAGCGGATCAACAGTATCAAGCAGTCTCTAGTTCTGCTACCCCTGCATGTATGCTGAGGATTCAAAACATCAACTCGTTAATTACTCGTAATCCCTACATATCATACTAAGTTTAATCAAAGCTAATTGATATTCGAGAGCAAGGGGTAACTCTCTCAATGTGCGGATTCAAAAAAGAGTGACTGTACAATGCAGTAATGCAATAACCAGTAGGAATGGGAACACTGCAAGACACATACGTAAAAAGAGGGTATCTAAATTACATGAACAGAAATATATAGTTTTGTGATTACCTTTCTTCGAATGAGCAGGGATGAGTGATTAGTGAATAAATCTACAAACTAATCACCACACTATTACACTGGCTCCTTCTTTTATAACCTTGTAAGACTCTGTTTATTATTCAAGTGACTGTGGCCACCAGGCCACGTGTCTTTTGTTTGTAAAAGTTCATGACGTTAATTTTAATGTTTCATTAAGTCACGTTTGTCATTTACAATTCTGTATAAAAGTGTTTAATGCATGCTGTATGCTCAGTGCATTGCTCCCTTCCTTGAGAAGTTCAGTGGTGTAGTTTGTTCATATCAAAATCATACAAAACACGCACACACAAATAGAGAATCATGGCTACTATATGGAATTACAAAAGATTAGGAGGTCTAAGCTACATGGACTGCGAGAAAGACTGAGGAGAATGCAAAGGCAAAGGAAGAAGCTTATGCATCATCATTAGGCTTTTTCGAGGGAGTCAATCTCCTACAAGATGTGCTAAATAGAAACAACAGTTACCAGGGTGCAGAAAATGTGAATATCAAATGCCACGAAAATCCACCAGAGCTGATAATTCAAGATTTAGGACAATCTGAGCTCTGGAAAGGAAGACAGGAGAGGTTGAAGAGATTACCCGATGCAGAAGATCTGAGAATCGAATATATAAGACCATCTGAGCACTGGGAAAGAAGACATAAGAGGTTGAAAAGGTCTAAAGTTCAGATGAAGGTCCTAAACTTGGTTCTGATCCACATAACATGAACCTTGCATTGTACATCGCTGCAAAGCAAGGTGATGTTGATGGATTCATTGACGCTTTAAATGCCTCTCTGTCAGTAATTTACAACCAGATGACTCCACTTAAAAATACAGTCCATGTGGCAGCTATTTTCGCGAATGAAAGGTTTTCTTGCCCACCATTTAGGAGTTTGCTCAGCAGGAGAAATCGTAGAGGTGAAACGGCCCTCCACATGGCTGCTATCTCCGGTCACCTAGGGATAGTTGAAGTCCTTGTGAGATTCCAAATTGACCAAATGAGAAAGAACTCTCTTCTTGATGTTTATGTAGAGAGGAACAACGGGACATTAATTGGTAAGTTTGAGGAAAGGGTCGTTGCGAATGAAGATGGTAATACACCTTTGCGTGAAGCATTGAAGAATAATCATGAAAAGGTAGCGGAGTACCTAATCAAAGCAAAGATAGAAGATGCATTTTATGTAAATTAGCAGGGAAAATCAGCATTATACATGGCAATTGAAGCTAAGAAGATCAACTGCATTAAAACTATTTTGAGCACAAGGATTTTCTCTACCGATCAAAATATTCTAGATGAAGAAATTAAAAAGGGAGAATCTCTAATCCATGCCATGATAAGAGCAAGGAATATTGGTACTTGCACATACATCCAACTTCTAGTTGTGTAGTTGTAGTTAAAAATATGATGATTAACAAAATGCTTTTTGATTGCAATTTTCAGTGCTGTTGAAAGAAACAGTGAAAATGAAGCCTGTATAATTCATGTCAGAGACGAGCATATAGGCAGATTCCCCTTCAGCATGCAGCTTCATATAATTTTCTAGAGGGCATAAACTTTTTACTTGACAATTTTAAGATAGACATACTCGAAACGAATTGTCTCAAGGCTTGTGAACATTGAAGGTTTAACAGCTTTATAGGCTGCTGAAGAGAATATGGAGGCAATGACTTCCTATAGACAGGTAAATTTGCAGTGAATGATGCTTGGCAGTTGTAACTTGTAAGATTATATGATCATGTCCAATTAAAGAGGTGTCATTAGATATAAGGCTTATGGTTTTTTTATATGCCCTGTAGCGATTAACATGGATGGCGCTGAAGTCTGCTGGAGCTGAAAGAAAAAAGCTTCAAAAGAAGCTCAGATCAGAGAAACTAAAGTCTTTAATAAATGAGCAATATGAAAATGGACTACTGCAAAGATAGGGTCAACACTCTTTTGCTAATGTCAACCCTTATAGCCACTGTGGCCTTTGCAGCTGGTTTCACTATGCCTGATGGTTACAGCAATTCCAGGCCTGACGAGGGTGAAGCCACTTTACTAAATAAGCCTCCATTTGCGGTATTCGTGAATCGTGATCTATGACACTAACACAATGTATAGTGCCGTTATGGTGGCTCCAGTTACCGTGATCTGGGCACTGTTATTAGGTGACCTTATTTCAGTGCTCGATTCCCTGAAACTAATACAATTACAATAAGAAAAACAACTGTACAACTTAGTTTAGTTTAGTTATTGTAAAGAGATTTACAATTACGAACAGAGATCACAACTGTTCAATAAGCAAAATAGCTCCAGATTTGCCTCCTACACACAAGAAATAGCTCCAAATGTTTAGTTGTTTGACATCATCCAAATCAGCAAGCATTATTTTCAACTAAATCATAAATCATGTAGCATCTCAGATGAACCAAACAGAACAAAAGTATGAGTCCGAAACCAACAGATCTAAGTTATAATTGAAATATAATACATTAATAAAAATGAGTGTTAAAGTAACATTTACTTAAAGTATATTCTTGTTAACATATATTTAAATCATATTCTTGTTCTTCTAACATAATTTTTCTGTCATAAGAGCAAACCACAATTATATAAAAAAATATTACATTTAAGAGTAGGAAAGTTAATACAACCTTAAAACACGACCTCTATTGAGAGACAACCTCTGTCCCATAGTCAAATAATCCAATAAGTATTTTCAAAACAATTAGTGATAAAAGCATCGTAATATTCATCACTAACAACCTCACAATTGTCACAAACGCACAATGATGGAATTTATTAAGCAAAAACAAAATCCACAAAATTCATATATCTCACTTGCCTTGGGAAGTCACATTCACAAACAAGGATTCAATCTTGATATGTTGTTCGGTCACTTCAATCAATATTAAGCAACGCTAGAGTCTCCACAAAAGGACAAATTAAAAAAGGTGGTGCAAAGACTCTCTCGTAATACAGATATGGAATCCAACTATCCCATAAATGAACGAAATCATTGGCCTCATTGGTATCAAGATTATACGAAACCAAGTCATATGATCTTGCAAGAATTGGTTCTCCGTTGTTCCTTGCACCCAAAAAATCCACACGTGTATCATTGAAACCTTCCTCGCGAATATCTTCATTTATATTAATGTTCATCTTTTTCTCCCAAGAAAATTCATTTACCGAATCATATTTTAGTAACCACATGTCAACATAATCAACTATATGAGCCCAAACTTCTCTACGATCCCAAAGAAAGTAAGCAAGAGATGATTGACCAACCGGATGAATAACTAGAATACAAGGCCTATCTTTAACATAATTAGGCAATGAGATTTGACGAAGCATGGCAGTCTTGGTATCGTAGCACAAAATTATTTTTCGGTAGTCCAAACTCTTCCCTATCCAAAATGCAGCACCATTAACAAAAACAGCGTCTTCATACCTAATGTCGCGAACGAAAACATTTTCTTGACTTAATTTCTTCCAAGAATTAGCTTTGAGACTATAAACACCAATGAAGACCGAGTGAGGGTCACGTTCACCGCGGGCCAAATGCAAACAAGGTTTGACAAGATGCACCACAACATAATCATTGATTTCGGGTACAAACCCAAAAGCCAAAGCCTTCCACTTAGTCTCGCTAAAAGGAAGAGGTGAATCTGGAAGAGTTTTGTATTTTTCAACAAGAGGGTTCCACAAATATATGTTGTTATCAACAATAAAATGACCAAAGTAGAGAAAAGTTGCCGTGCAGATCAAACCATTTGATACTGTACGCCAGGCATTCTTAGGCAAGCCAGGAAGATATTTAATCTTGCAGTATTCTTGACATTGCACATCATCAAAACGTACTGTTAATACATCGCCATAATCATTATCAAAATAAAGATGTTTAGGATTAGGATTGCGGGCTATAGTTTTCTGCTGATTTAGTTGAAGGGTAATAAACATCGGAGTTTGAATGAGATAGTACCATGATTTTTGGACACACCTGCAACGCAAAATATATTTGACAGGTAGTCTTACAAGAATTCCTGCTAACAAATCTTCACACAAGTCATTAATCTGACGCCTTTTATTCTCAGACATATTCCTATGTTTTTTAAGAATCGGAAAATGATCATTAAACAAGGTCATGTGTTGATTTCGAGAAGTATTATCAATTAATCCAAGGCATCTTATCACACAATTGAGGGCAAATACTCATCTTATTCCCCTGTTGCTTTTTCGGAATAGGATAAGTACAAGACAATTGATTGATAGATTGAATCGGGTTATAATACCTCTCTTGGAAGATTTCATACTCTTTCGGAGCTGGGGTTTATTGCTATTGGGCCACTTTACATCTTGCAAATTTCTACTCCAATATGTTCCGTTATCTCCGTCGTCCAATATAATTATAACTAGCGTAGATAATTTTGTAATTTAAAATCGAAAAAATAATATTTCAATTTTATCTTATATTTTAATAGTATTTTTGTAATACGCCGTACCAATTACATTAATCAGATATTCTATAACTTGATTAAATTTCATAAAATTTGGATAACTATCCATACGATAATGATCGCATGATTAAATTTAATTGTTAAAATATTAATATGATTTTCGATGACGTGATATGAACTTTATCAAATTGAACATTTGAGTATATAATAATATGGTTTTTGGCTTTTTGCTGACGAAACTTTATCAAATTGAACATTTGAGTATAAAATAAATAAATATTTTTGAAAATTGTCAATATATAACATAGGCAACGTGATTTTAACTTAGTTAGAGTACATCTATAAAGAATCGATATATACGTAAGGCGAAAACATATTATGAACCTATTAATATTATGTGAAAGTCGTCATTGCGGTGTATAACTCATTTTTTTTTATATATTACATACATACTTTTACATTTTTAAACTCAAATGTTTAGTTTTAGTCTAAAATTTATTACACAATATCGAAATTCTATTTTAAATTTTTGGTAAATTGAAACATTTTTTATCTTATAATATGAATTATTTTTTAACTCAACTTGAATTTTTACAAATATTTTGATCAATTTAAATTATGATTAGACAACCTTAATGACTGTGCGTCAACATAATATCTAAGATGAAACTTTTTGGTTTCATCATAGGTTGATCTAAGTATATGTTATTGTTAGGTCCAAAGTATCGTAGAAGGGGGGGTTTAATACGATACTCACAAATTATTTAATTTTGTTCGCGGATAAATCATTCAGTTCTAATACGAAATCAAATGCACCAAATCAAAACACGAGTCGGGGAATATATCGTTTTATAAATATAAACCGCGAGGGGTGCTACAATTCTAATCCGTAGATTAGCTTCAATGAGTTCAAGGTTACACAAAATCAATACAATGATAGAATTCTGAGCAATATTAATTTCTCTATGATTCTCTGGCTCAAGCTTCTCTCCTCGTAAATGTTCTGAGTAAAACCTTTTAACTGAAGAAGACACTTCTTCTTTCATCTGTAATTGTAGACTTAGTTTTGAAAAACTATCGAACCAAAATTGTGGAATAATCCTGGCCGTCCATTTTTCATCAACCTGACACAACAACAAAAACTCACCTGCTCCTGCAATTGAAAAACTATCGAATGAATAAAACATTTTTTCTTTCGATAGTCTTTAAAGAAAAACTATCGAATGAAAATTTGTTTTTCCATGGTTTTTCCAATAGATTCTCTTGATCACTTTCGATGGTTTTTCTTACAAGAAAACCATCGAACCTTTTCTTCTGTACTTTGATCTTTGAAGATCCTTTTGAGTTTCAGGGTGTTTTAGATTTAGACTTAAATCAATTTCTTCTGAGACGATAAACATCTTGATCTTTTAAGTGCTGACAACTGGTGCAACTGTTCTGGTTCACAGATGACTAGCACTTGATCAATACTTCCATGTCTTCAATTCAATGTTGCTTATAAGTCCTTTGTCGGTCTGGTTGCTTCAATAAAATCACTGGAACCCTATGGTACTAACTCTTAATCATTCACATACTTCTGTAGTCTTGAAAGTCTTGTTTCTTTATTTGTCATAGAGGCTTGAACATATTAATGAACTTCTTTCCGTGACCTGTTTACGGACTTCAAGAATACATACTGTATTTTGATTTTTTGAGTTTACCTTTTCTTCTTTACTTCTGCATTCCCGTGTTTCTGTTAATATTATTGTCTGTCTTGTCCTTGGTTGAGTGGTGGTTATCTTTGTTGCATCTTATGTTACATTATGCTTTACAGTTATAACTCAACCATCATATATTATGCTGATTGTTTGATCAATTTAGTATATTATATAAAATTCATATTACCATACTTTAAGTTATAGTCTAATTGGTCATTGCTAATAATTATTGCAATTTTGTAATAATTATAATTAAAAAAAACATATTTTTTTTCATTTTATATTGAATATTAATTATGTTATTTTTTATATATACAACATAAATCCTATTTTTGGAGTTGTCATTTTTTTTAAAACATAAATTCAATTATTTTAGTTTCTTTTAATATTTATGTTTTTAGATCAATCACACTGAAAGGCATATGTCTAGGCCTACTTGTAAACACCGAGGATTCTACTCAACTTTAATTAAGATGTAATAAGTAAATAATAAAAATCAGATGTCACAGGAATCTCAGAAGATTATATCTGTCAAAGAATGAAGATTAAAGTCATCTACTGACTTGGAGTAATTCTACACTGGAAGAAGTTCATTTATTTGATCAAGCCTCGGTGAAGTATTCAAGAAAGTGGATCTATTTAAAGTGACAGAGATTTCAGAAGTGTGACAGGAAAAGTACAGGTTACAGTCCTTGTTTAAATAGAAGGAGAAAAGAATCACGGCTTAAAGTCAAGTATGAAGAACAACCATTAAAGTTAGTCGCTCATGAACCAGACAGTACATGGAGTGTCAACGTCAGTCAGTGGAAGTTCGTCATCAATTTCAGTGGTTCTAAGAATTAGTTTAATTCTCTTTTAATATTATTCTATAAGATATTTAATTTAATCTATGAATTAATTCTTTCAGAATTAATTCATATATTAAATTAATCAATCTAGATCTTAAGTAATTTAATGTATAAATTAATTCTCCAGAATTAATTTATTTATGAAATTATTTGAGTCATGTATTTAATCAGTGAATTAATTCTAAATGAATTAATTCATTTGTTAAATCAATTAAAAGTAGAATGTATTAAATCAGTTTTAATCCTAATTCTTTTTAGTACTAGTAGTACTAACTGATTTATACTAATAGTACTATCAAGCTTAGTACTACCGAGAGTACTACCAATATAATTGGATAGTACTACCGATAGTACTACTAGGCTTAAAGAATAGTACTACCGAGTGTATATCTAAATGAAATGCAGTTTTTTTTTGCGCGTGCAATTCATTCTATTGACTTGTTATAAATACAAGTACATGATCAAAAGAGGCAGGTGATTAGAATTGAAAAACACACAGAAGCAAAAACAAAGTATCATTTACTCTCTTCTGCATATTCAAGCGAACCAACTGCAAAGCTCAATTTAATTCTTGTAATAAATTCTAGCCATCAAAGTTATATCCAATCCACTAGAATTCAATTACTTGTATTGCTTTGACAATCTAGCGGATCATAATCCCTAGAATTACTATCGAACTACTTTTTAGTATTCGATCTTTTTATTACAAATATAGATAAATTCATGTCGAATTTATTCTAGATTTGTTTTAACAAGAATCTTGTAATCTGTGCACTGAATTATAACACCCCTCAAGTTTAATAGAGTTTCTATTTAACTTGAATATTGTTTCAGTTTTTATTCCGCACTAATTTGTTCTAAACAGTTAAATCTTTTAAAGGACAAATTCGATAAAACGGTATAGTTTGTATTCAACCCCCCTTCTACAAACTTATCAGGACCTAACAATTGGCATCAGAGCCTTTTGATTGATATACAAATCAAAGATCCAATTGTTTTGAGATTTTTCTTTTAAACTCTGATTTTTTATCTTATTCCTAAAAATCTCAAAAGATGTCTACTACACAGAAAGTTGGTACTGTCAAAATCCCAATGTTCAGCAAGGAGCATTATTCTATGTGGAAGAAGAAAATGCTCCTATTTCTTAAGGTTGCAAATCCTAAATACATTGATGTGCTGAAGAAAGGTCCCAGACTTCCTATGATTATTGAGGAAGAATTAAAAGAGGATAACATTGTTACTAGGGCTGCTAGTATGTACCCTAAAGATCCCAAGGAGTACACTCCTGATGAGAAAGAGGATGTTACCTTGGATTCCTGTCTTCAGTTGATCCTTATTGAGGGTCTTGATCCTATCATGTATAATCATGTCCTAAATTGTGATACTGCCAAACACATTTGGGGAACCATAGAGATAATCAATGAGGGGACAGAGGAAGTTAGGGAGAATATGCTGGAAATTCTCACTTCACAATATGAGCATTTCAGATCAAACCCTGGTGAAGGTATCTCTCAGGTTTTTGAGAGATACAACAAATTAATCAATGATATGAATCTCAATGGGAAGCACTACACCAACAAGGAGATTAACAAGAAGTTCCTTCTTACACTTCCACCTCATTTGGAGCATAAAATATCTGCAATTAGAGAAGCAAGAGATATGAATGAGCTTGCTTTGGAGAGATTGTATGGTGTTCTGAAGACCTATGAGCTGGAGCAGATTCAACAAAAGGAGCTGTATGGAACTGGGAAGATTGTTGGTACCTCTACTGCATTGGCTGCTGAAGTCCCACAGAAACTGGAAGTGAAGGCTGTTCAACCTTCCAGTTCTAACATGAATGTTATTGATGCTGAATATGGATTAACATCCATTGATCAATCTGGTGGTGACTTCTATTCTTTAGAAGAACTTGATCAGCTGGAGGATGGTGACTTGGCCTTGATAGTCAGGAAATTTGGGAAGTTCAGATTCAAGAGGAATCCCAATCTTAAGTTCAGACCCAGATTTCAGAGAGGTGGATCTTCATCTTCAAGTGGCACAAGGGGTGGCTACAAAACTGGAAATGTGGATAGGAGCATAATTAGATGCTACAATTGCAATGAGTTGGGTCACTTTGCTACTGAATGCAGAAAGCCAAAGCAAGTGACAAGAAACACATTTGATTCTAGTAAGAAGAACAAGATTGGGAAAGCTTATGTTGCTGAAGGAAAGAGTTGGGATGACACTGACAGTGATGAAGAAGCAGGTGAGATTGGGAACCTTGCTTTAATGGCTAAAGAGGAAAGCACTTCATCCAGATACATGTCAGAGGTAACCTTTACTGACACTGAAATGATTCGTCATCTTGGTGGCACCTTAAGTTGTGCACGCACTGAAAATGATAGAATAATTCTTTTAAACACAAATCTTGAAAAGGAAATAAAAGAATTAAAACTAGTGCATATCAATCAAGATGAACTTACTAATAAGGTAGCAGTTCTTGAGAAAAGGGTTAAATTGTATCAACAACTGGAAACCATTCTCAAAGATCAGATTAGTGAGCTTAAGACCAAAGCTAATGCTTATTTCAGTTCTTGTAAGACTGCTAAAGAAATTCTCAATAAGCAAGCTGTTGGTAATCATGTCAGTATAGGGTATGATTATAATGAGGCTATTGGACTGCTTGGAATTAATTCCCCTTGTAGATTCAAATCTGAAGGAAAGGTCGTTCCATATATACTTCAGGGTATTGAAACACCCTTCTGTAAGGAGTCTGAGGCAGAGCCTATGAATGAATACTCTATTATTATTGCTGAGGAGATTCATGAAGAAGATATTGCTTTGGAAGCTGAACAGTCCAAAAAGTGTATATCTGATATTCCAGTCAAAGTTGCTACAACTAAAAAGACTAAATCAGATATCCATAAGTTGGATCAAAACAACTGTTCTAACATGCCTGTTGTTAATTCTTCTCATAAAGCATGTGGTGTGATTAATTGCATGTCTTGTGCTTTCAATGTTATGTATGCTTATTTTAATAGTAAGCATGTATCTAGTGATAAGACTGCTCCACGTCAACATGTTAATAGTAAGAAGCATGTTAATGCTAAGACTGCTAGTCCTTCTAATACTAGAGTGGATTCATTTATCCCTAAGCCTACTCAGAAATGTGTTAAGGCTGGCAATAAATGGAAACGCTCTTATGTGAAAGAGGTTGAAGTAGTTTTAGTTAGAAATGTTGTTTTGCCTGACAAATGCCAGTTCTTTAAGTATGCCGGACCCAATCAATTTTGGGCTCCGAGGAAGGACTAATCAATCTGATATTGCAAGGAGTTAAACAGGTAAACCGTGTTATGTGGATTCTTGACAGTGGTTGTTCAAGGCATATGACCGGAGATAGAGCCCTGCTATCAGATGTGGTTATGAAAGCTGGCCCAGTAGTTACCTTTGGAGATAACAGCAAGGGTATTACGAAAGGATTTGGCTGTTTGAAGTACGGAAATGTTATCATTGAAGATGTTTCATTTGTGGAAGGTCTGCCGTTCAATCTTCTCAGCATCAGTCAGTTCTGTGACAGAGGATATGCTGTTTCCTTTGAAAGAGAGAAGTGTCAGATCCTTCACAAGAAGAATGGAAAGCCTGCTCTTCAAGGAGTAAGGAAAGGTGACTTGTTCATAGCTGATCTGAACTCGGGATTCAAAGATGAAGTTAATTGTTTTTATGCTAAAGCTTCATCAGATGATAGTTGGCTATGGCACAAGAAGATGTCTCACCTTAACTTCAAAACCATGAACTCTTTAGTCAAGAGGGAATTGGTTAGAGGTTTGCCTCAGATGGAATTTACACAGGAAGGACTGTGTGAGGCATGTCAGAAAGGAAAGTCAAAGAAAGCTTCTCACAAGGGCACTGACACATCATCAATAACTGAACCTCTTCAGCTACTGCACATGGATTTGTTTGGTCCAGTTAATGTGATGTCTATGTCAAAGAAGCAATATGCACTTGTGATTGTTGATGACTTTTCAAAATATACATGGGTTTTATTCCTACATTCCAAGGATGAGACCCCATATCTGGTGATTGGCCATATAAAGTTGATTGATCTGGATTCTAGATTCCCTGTTAGAGCAATAAGGTCAGATAATGGTACTGAATTCAAGAATGCCATTCTAAATGACTTTTGTGCTGATAAAGGAATAACAAGACAGTATTCTGCCCCTAGAACTCCTCAACAAAATGGAGTATTGGAAAGAAAGAATCGTACATTGATTGAAGCTGCTAGGACTATGCTTAGTGAGTCTAAACTTCCAACGTACTTTTGGGCTGAAGCAGCGAATACAGCTTGTTATACTCAGAATCGAACTTTAATCAACAAGGACTTAATGAAGACTCCGTATGAGATCATGAACAACAAGAAACCAACTGTCAAGTACTTTCATGTATTTGGAGCAAAATGCTTTGTGCTTATAGATGACAATGTTAAACGTGGCAAGTTTGATGCAAAGGCACAAGAAGCTATTTTTGTTGGTTATTCCAGAAGATCTTACCGGGTCTACTTGGTTGGCAGTCACACAGTAAAGGAAAGTGTCAATGTTACTTTTGATGACACTAAATTCCCCAATATCCAAAAAGAAGACTCATCTGAAAAGCTGATGTTTGATAACTTGCCAGACTCAGAATCAGATGATGGAGCCCCACCTGAAGTTATTGCTGGTGATGATAATAACAATGATGATAATGATCTTGGTGATGGTGGTGGAAACACTGGTAACAATGGAGATACCACTAACACTGGAGAAGAATCATCAAGGCAATCAAGCAACAACTCAGGGGGAGCAAATGAAGGATCAACTAGTCACTCACAACATCAAAGTGAATTTCAAGGCGAATCATCAAGATCAAATCTTCCAAGACAGACTGTTTGGAATAGAGCTCATCCTTTTGAGCTGATCATTGGTGATCCAGATGTTGGAGTTAAAACTAGAAGTGCTTCTCAGAATGAATGTCATTTCTCAGCATTTCTATCTAAAATGGAGCCAAAGAAGACTGAGGAAGCACTGACTGATCCAGATTGGGTGATTGCTATGCAAGATGAACTCAATCAGTTTGAACAACAGCAAGTCTGGAAGCTGGTACCCAGGCCAAAGAACAAGAAAGTAGTTGGTACAAGATGGGTATACAGGAACAAGCTAGATGAGGATGGCATTGTAACAAGAAACAAGGCAAGACTGGTTGCACAAGGGTATTCACAAGCTGAAGGCATTGATTATGATGAAACCTATGCACCAGTGGCTAGACTTGAGGCCATCGGGATGTTCTTAGCATTTGCTGCTTACTCCAATTTTAAAGTCTATCAAATGGATGTTAAGAGTGCATTCCTGAATGGTGAACTTGATGAAGAAGTGTATGTGGAACAGCCCCCTGGCTTTGAAAATCAGGAGCTGCTGGACTTTGTGTACTTTCTCTTCAAGGCTATCTATGGTCTCAAACAAACCCAAGAAAATGGTATGACACTCTCTCTAGTTTTCTTTTAGAAAATGGTTTTGTTAGAGGTATCATAGACAAAACTCTTTTTTCAAAGAAACACAAAAGTGATATGATATTAGTCCAAGTCTATGTGGATGACATCATATTTGGGTCTACTAATGATAATCTCTGTAAGAGATTTGCTGAGCTAATGCAGAGTAAGTTTGAAATGAGTATGATGGGTGAGCTGAAGTTCTTTCTTGGATTACAAGTAAGTCAAAGGTCAAATGGTATATTTATTTATCAATCCAAGTATCTCAAAGAACTCCTCAAGAAGTATCACATGGAGGATTCAGCATCAGCAATGACTCCATCTTCAACAGCCATCAAACTTGGAGCTTCTGACAAATCTATCAAGGTAGATGTTACAAGCTACAGAGGTATGATTGGCTCCTTACTCTATCTTACTGCTAGTAGACCAGATATTATGTATGCTACATGCTTGTGTGCAAGGTTCCAAGCGGACCCTAGAGATGTACATCTCGTTGCTGTTAAAAGAATCTTGAGATATCTTAAGGGTACACCTAATCTAGGTATCTGGTACCCTAAAGATTCTGATTTTAATCTTATTGGATATACAGATTCTGACTATGCAGGTAGTGTTGTGGATAGAAAGAGTACCTCTGGGAGTTGTCAATTCCTAGGAGGTAGGTTGATTTCCTGGTATAGCAAGAAACAGCAAACAGTTTCCAATTCAACAACATAAGCTGAATATATTGCTGCTGGAAGCTGTTGTGCTCAGATCTTATGGATACGGAATCAATTAAAGGACTATGGCTTTGCATTAGACAAAATTCCCATATTTTGTGATAATACAAGTGCCATAGCAATCTCCAACAACCCTGTGCAGCACTCGAGAACAAAGCACATTGATATCAGGTATCATTTTATCAGAGAGCATGTCATGAATGGAACTGTGGAGTTACATTTTGTACCCACAGAAGAACAGACTGCAGATATATTCACTAAATCTGTTGACGAATCCACATTTATCAAGTTAGTTGGTAAATTGGGTATGTTAAACAGTCTTAGTGATTAACAATATCTCTATCTTGTTTGTTCTTTCAAAAAGGTCATTTTCTCTTGTCATTTAAATGATATTCACTGCCAATTCTCATTTAATATTACATGCTTGTGTAGTTAAATAGCTCTGAATAATTTATTTTCTTTAAAAATATTTTTCTCATATTTTTTAAGTAGAGAAATGTATTTTTATTGAAAATATATTTATTTAGAATTATTTAGATATTTTTCAGATTGTAAATATTGTTGTTTAAATATTTCTGCAAGTTTATATTAATTTTATGCATTTCTATAATATTATCCATATTTTTCTAGAATTTATGGAATTTTCTGTGAATTTTTCTAGATGTTTATTAATAATTCATGCATTTTTATAAATTCTATGCATTTTTCTGTAAAGTTTCAGTTATTTTCAGCATTTTTCTTTTTATTTATTTGTGATTTTCGTTAGTATTACTAGTTTTGAACTAGTAGTACTATCGGTAGTACTATCCCTTGATAGTACTACCAGTTCTTTTTAATAAGTACTACCAGCATTTTTGTTTTTTTTGTTTTTCCTTTTATTTCATAGTACTACTAGTTCTCTTTAGATAGTACTACCGTGTTTTTCATTTTTATTATTACTTATAGTACTACCGAATTTTGGATAGTACTACTAAGCATTTTCTTTAGTTTTTACCTTTTTGATTTTTTTTAAATAAATGATAGTACTACCGTGTTTTCTCTTTCTTTTTACCATAGTACTATTAGTTCTTTTACTTTAGTACTATCAGTGTATTTATATATATAGTCATTTTTTTTACTTTCTACCATAGTCTTTCCAGTTCAAGTTTTTACTTAACTGTTTTGTTATTCTCTCTCTTTTATTCTTAAGACTAACGAATTGCTGTCCATTTCTTTTTCACTTTCCGGATTCGATTCTTGTTAGTTTTAAATTCTAAGACCATCACTGAACAGATCTTCTCAAGCCCATTAATTCGAGTACTTAAAATCCAAGTTTCATTGAGATTTTAGTTTTTGAGTTTTTGAATTTCAAAGGGTTTTGTGATTCGTTTTTAGTGATTAATAGGTGTTTTTTAGTTCTAAAAATAGTACAGTGTGTGGTTTGTGTCAAGGATTAACATACTAAAATTTGGTAATTTTTGGAGAACTTTGAAAATTTGGATTTTTAATTAATTTTTAATTAATTTTAAAATCCTTAAATTCGAATTATTCATAATTATTTGAGTTTTTGATTTTCTGTGTTAATTTTTACTTAGTAAATTATGGCTCAGGATTTTGAGGTTGTTAAAAACAATTATATTGGATATTTTGATCCGTTGAGATGCCCGATTGATCGTTTTCGACCTTGGATTCAGTTTTTAAATTCGCAGTGTTGTGTGAGTCGTGTTATATGTTTATCTGCTGATTTAAAGATTGAACCACTGAGATTATTGTGTTCTACTGCTGTAATTTCTGAGAATTTAAATTCTATATCTTTCACTATTGAGCACACACAGTACACTATTACTGAGGATTTGTTTTGTGAAGTTTTTCAACTTCCTAGGGATAACTTTGATAGGACTCCTTCTGATATTGAATTAATTCAGTTTTTCACCAGAATTCATTATCAAGGTCCTTTGGAGTTGCCCAAACTCAGTAAAGCTAATTTAGTCTGTGAATGGGATATCTTATTTGATACTTTAGCTAAGGTTTTCAGCAATTGTACTAAAAGCAATTTTCAACATATTCCATCTTTGTTGCAGTACATTGCTTATGCTATTGTGTTTAATGTTAGACATAACATTGGTCATCTTATCTGGAGTCTTATGGTTAGGAGAGTATCTAATGCCAGGATTGATCATGATAGTGGTAGAAAAGTCAGGTGTTTCTATCCTAGATTTCTCACTATCTTAATCAATCATGTGCTATCTGATGCTCACAAGGAGTTGTTTTTAAATGCTGTATCTATTCCTTCTCCTACTACTATTAGTAAATTCTATCAAAGACTCCACACTTCTCAAAAATTGAACATGACACCAGTGGTTGTAAGTCCATTCATGGCTCATTTCATTCACCTACCTACCTTTGAACCTTTTGTTCCTGATCAACAACTAGTCATTGCAGCTGGAACTTCAGAGGAACTGCCAATACAGGTAATACATCCTATCTCTGGATCATCTGGCACCTCTGCTGAAACCCAAGTGGTTGATAGGACAGACCAAGAGGTTGTAGAACCACAATCTCTATCCCAGGTCAGAGAGCCAAACACAGTGTCTAATCCTTTATCCTCTCAACCTGAAACTGCTTCTTTATTAAGACAAAGGTCAAGTAGTGAAGAAACACTGAGTGCACCCACAGCTCTGTCTCCACCTCTAAAGAAAAGGAAAACCTATAGAGAGACATCTGTAAGCCCATCCATGTCCTCCCAAAAGGATATGGACTTTGAAATGGCCATTGAACAGTCTCTGGAGACATCCTCTGAACAGGATGAATCTATTGAAATTCGCCATCGGGCCCTGGCAACCTGTAATGAGTCAAGCACTCTCCCATTACTCACAATGGGAGAAGACATCCAAATACAAGAAACTCAGGACACGTTGTTAGGAGAGCACTTAGGATCTGAAACAGTGCCTACCATTGTCACGGTAGAAGTGCCTTCACAGGCATCAGAGGGAAAATCTGATTCTTTGCCACCTATAATAGAATCATTTTCTCCCCTCCCAGAGGGAACATCTCTGGCTCCCTTAAGGGATTTTTCACTCGCAGTTTTTACTGGAGAAAGTGAAAGGCAACCTGATGAGTCTGTCCCTGAAGAAATTCAGTATACAATGTCAAATATTTTGACAGACTCATTCAGGGATCGGGAATTGCGAACTCCCATTGCACCACCACTGACCTCTCTTGAAGGGGCTAGGGTGATTTTTCCTGCAGGTACATCTTCTGAAAATCTTAACAGACAGTTAGTTGTGACAGACATGAGTCAAACACAGAGTGATACACAAGCACGTGAGTTGAGTGAAACACCACTGAGAGCAATTGAAGTGAGTGCACACACTGACACAAACACTGCTTTGTTGTTGAACCAGCTAGCTGATCTACAAAGGAAGTTACAAGAAACCCAGGCTGAGAACACTCTTTTGAAAGCACAAGTGGTTGCACAATCTACCACCTCTGTATCAAATCAGCTGGGTACTGTGAAAGATGACCTGGAAGGATTGAAGAATAATCTACTCCCGAGGCTGAATTCAATCCAACAATCTCAAGTACTGGTGGCTTCAGACATCTCTGATATTATAACGTCAAATGCTCAGATATCGGAGAGTGTTAAGGAGATTGCTTCTATTTCTAAAAAGGTAGACTTTATTCTGCAAACATCTGATGAAAACCAGAGGTTTAATGAACAAAGGATGTCTAAGATTGAAGGAGGAATGGAGCATCTTAATGAAGGGATGAAGCACCTATACTACATGATCAAGGAATCACATCAACCTACTGAAGAGCAAAGAACATTCTTTAAGGGAGATGATGATGAGGATGATGATGCTGATGAAGGAGGAGATGGAAGAGAAAGAGGAGAGATAAGGAGAACATCTGAGGTGAATCCTAGGGCTTCCACAGCTCAAACTGTAGAGGATTCCTCAACTAAGGGGGAGAAGGAGAAGAAAGGAGAAGACAAAGAAGCTGAAGGATCTGGAAAGGATAAATGGAAAGGTAAACAATCAATGGAGGAGTCTGCTTTTGATGATGCCTACTACTACCACGGTGAACAGGATGACTTCCAATTTGACACATCTGGTGATCTGAGGAAGACCATATCTGAAGAAGCTTTTGGTGAGGAGGAGGTTGAGGAGGCAGCCAACTTTGATGATTGGGAAGATGAAGCTGAATTATATACACCTGACCCTTTGTTCCAGAAGGAGTTGAAGAAGCAACAGGCAGAGCTAAGGAGAAAGGAAGATGAGAATGCCAAGGTCTCCGAAATCATATCTCAGAAGCTGAAAATTCAAAAGGCTGAACATGAAGACAAACAACGTCTTCATAGTATTCATGTCAAAGAAAGGAGATTGGATGTTAGGATGAAGCAAGGAATCAAATGGGATAAGGCAAGGGAGATGTTTGATATCCCTCAGAGAGGCACAAACAATGATGCTACTTTTCTGAAGCTGATTGAGAAGATCAGAACTATTAATCCAGACAATTCATTATACATGAAGGCATTGAAGGAAGATATCCTAAGGATTACGTCTCCATTTGATCAAGTAAGGCAAGAACTGTTCATCTATTTCTCAAGTGCTCTTGAAGGGTCATTCACCATTTCTCTTGACCTCCTACAAAGAAGATCTCTCTCTGAATTGTGGATTCTTAGGAGTAAGGTAAAGAGATCTTCTTGCTTGAACGAGCTTCTGTATGACCGGCTGAGAGATTCTGCTATGAAGGCCAGCCCTCAAGTTGTACATTTTCCTTATGAAGTCAAAATCTACAGAGGTACAACTTTAGAGACTGTGAGGCTGGATCCTGATTCCATGAAGCTACAGACTGCTATGCAACTGGTGAAGTTGGAGAATCTTCTTAGAACTTCTGGGTTTGCTTCTGTAGAGAAGTCTGAAGTTGCTGATATGATTTCAGAATACTGCACGGAGAAAATTCCAAGGTATGCTCAGATGAAGAATAGATTGAAGAAGATCACCACTCAACCAGTAATGCCAAGTGGTGTGGTTTCTGAAAGTGATCGTGTCCTTGACAAAGATCTTCTAGTCACCTTGCAAGAAGCTGAAGAAGGTGAAATTAGAGACTAAAGGCATGATGTAGTTAGCTCAATTTGTAAATGTTATATGTTTAGAGCTAGGTAAATCAAGATAGGAAAATGTATTCATATGTTCAGTCTAGAGGAACATCTATCTTGTATTTATCTTTACTGTTTGAATCTGGATATTGTTATATCTAATCAAGAACTTTTTATTATTTGCTTGGCTCTTAAAAGTCTTATCTTTTCTTGTTTTAGTTGAGTTATCCTCTAGAGGTATTTGGTTGTTATTGTCTAACAAACAAATAGGGGGAGATTGAAAGGCATATGTCTAGGCCTATTTGTAAACACCGAGGATTCTACTCAACTTTAATTAAGATGTAATAAGTAAATAATAAAAATCAGATGTCACAGGAATCTCAGAAGATTATATCTGTCAAAGAATGAAGATTAAAGTCATCTACTGACTTGGAGTAATTCTACACTGGAAGAAGTTCATTTATTTGATCAAGCCTCGGTGAAGTATTCAAGAAAGTGGATCTATTTAAAGTGACAGAGATTTCAGAAGTGTGACAGGAAAAGTACAGGTTACAGTCCTTGTTTAAATAGAAGGAGAAAATAATCACAGCTTAAAGTCAAGTATGAAGAACAACCATTAAAGTTAGTCGCTCATGAACCAGACAGTACATGGAGTGTCAACGTCAGTCAGTGGAAGTTCGTCATCAATTTCAGTGGTTCTAAGAATTAGTTTAATTCTCTTTTAATATTATTCTATAAGATATTTAATTTAATCTATGAATTAATTCTTTCAGAATTAATTCATATATTAAATTAATCAATCTAGATCTTAAGTAATTTAATGTATAAATTAATTCTCCAGAATTAATTTATTTATGAAATTATTTGAGTCATGTATTTAATCAGTGAATTAATTCTAAATGAATTAATTCATTTGTTAAATCAATTAAAAGTAGAATGTATTAAATCAGTTTTAATCCTAATTCTTTTTAGTACTAGTAGTACTAACTGATTTATACTAATAGTACTATCAAGCTTAGTACTACCGAGAGTACTACCAATATAATTGGATAGTACTACCGATAGTACTACTAGGCTTAAAGAATAGTACTACCGAGTGTATATCTAAATGAAATGCAGTTTGTTTTGGCGCGTGCAATTCATTCTATTGACTTGTTATAAATACAAGTACATGATCAAAAGAGGCAGGTGATTAGAATTGAAAAACACACAGAAGCAAAAACAAAGTATCATTTACTCTCTTCTGCATATTCAAGCGAACCAACTGCAAAGCTCAATTTAATTCTTGTAATAAATTTTAGCCATCAAAGTTATATCCAATCCACTAGAATTCAATTACTTGTATTGCTTTGACAATCTAGCGGATCACAATCCCTAGAATTACTATCGAACTACTTTTTAGTATTCGATCTTTTTATTACAAATATAGATAAATTCATGTCGAATTTATTCTAGATTTGTTTTAACAAGAACCTTGTAATCTGTGCACTGAATTGTAACACCCCTCAAGTTTAATAGAGTTTCTATTTAACTTGAATATTGTTTCAGTTTTTATTCCGCACTAATTTGTTCTAAACAGTTAAATCTTTTAAAGGACAAATTCGATAAAACGGTATAGTTTGTATTCAACCCCCCTTCTACAAACTTATCAGGACCTAACACACACTTTTAAATCGCTGAAAGTCTAAATAGTTGATCGACCAAAAATCTTTAATATGACTCGCGTATTTAAAATTTTATATACAAAAAAATTATGTGAGACAATCATTTATTATGTATAATTTTATAAAAAAAATTAAATATTTCTTAAAACCAAATCTTATTTTTTAGGACTCGATTACATTTATTTATAATTTTATATTATTTATAATTTTATATTATTTATCATTTTTATTTTTTATATCAATAATTTAAAATGGCAAAAGAGAATTATAGAGTATACTCAATCTATTAAAATATATTTTTTGTAATTATATACTATGCAACATTCTATAAATAATATAAATCAACATTTTATTTACACAAAAGTAAAAATAAAAAAATGGTAGATGATGAGAAAATGTGATTTATCTAAAAATATTTTTAAAGAAAACTCAAAATAACGTATAATATAATGGTTATGGTATGAGTTTGATTAGAGAAGGTTATTGGTTCGATTTTCAACACTAAGATAATTTCATCTACTCTTTGCATAAATATAAAAGATAAGGTGTTTTTTGTAATTTTTTAACATATAGGAGGAAATTCGTAAATTCATATGTATTAAAATGACATATATCAATCATTTAAATTGACAAAAGAGAATTGTAGATTATGCTCAATCGATAAAAATATTTTTTGTAATTACATATTGTGTAATATTCTAGAAATAATATAAATCAATATTTATTTACTCTATAATAAAAATTAAAAAAAGATGGGAGAAGATGTGGTTTATCTATTAAGATTTTGAAAGTAAATTCAAAACAAAGTGTAGCACAATGGTTGTGGTGCAAGATTGAGTATAAAAGGTCATGGGTTCAATTCTCAAGACTAATATAATTTATTTTATTTTTTGCATAAACATTAAAGTGGTGGCATTTTTGTAATTTTTCAAAAAATAGGGGCAAAACCGTAACTTCACAGACATTAAAGTGGTACTTTTTGCCCTTGTGTTGTGGTTTAATATATAGTAACTAGCGTAAAAGCCCATGCGAGCCACGGACATTGCAATAATTTCTCGCGAGAAATTGTTTATATATTGAGATAATTTTGTAATTTAAAATTCGAAAAAGGATAATATTTCGATTTTATCTCATATTTTAATAGTATTTTTGTAATATGACATACCAATTATATTAACTAGATATTCTGTAACTTGATTAAATTTCATAAAATTTGGATAAATATCCGTACGATAATAATTGCATGATTACATTTAATTGCTAAAATATTAATATGATTTTCGATAATGTGATACGAACTTTATCACATTGAACCTTTGAGTATATAATAATATGGTTTTTGATGACAGAACTTTATCAAATTGAACATTTGAGTATAAAATAAATAAATATTTTTGAAAATTGTCAATATATAACATAGGCAATGTGATTTTAACTTAGTTAGAGTACATTTATAAAGAATCTATATATACGTAATACGAAAACATATTATGAAACTATTAATATTATATGAAAGTCGTCCTTGCCGCGTATAGCTCATTTTTTTTTATATTACATACATATTTTTACATTTTTAAACTCAAATGTTTAGTTTTAGTCTAAAATTTATTACACAATATCAAAATTCTAATTTAAAATTTTGGTAAATTCAAACAATTTTTATCTCATAATATGAATTATTTTTTGACTCAACTTGAATTTTTACAAATATTTGTATCAATGTAAATTATGATTAGACGACCTTAATGACTGTGAATCAACATAATATTTAAGATGAAACTTTTTGGTTTCATCATAGGTATTATGTTGATTATTTGATCAATTTAGTATACTATTTAAAATTCATATTACCATACTTTGAGTTATAGTCTAATTGGTCATTGCGAATAATTATTGTAATTTTGTAATATTTATAATTCAAAAAAACATATCTTTTTTCATTTTATATTGAATATTAATTATGTTATTTTTTATATATCTATACTATATTATTATAAGAAAACCACCCTTGGGTGGTTGGTAGTTTGGTCATTTGGTTGGTTGGTAGTTTCGTCCTCTAAATAATAACCGTTAGATATAAATATAGGTAAATGAGAACCGTTGGATGTAATATTAAAATAATATTTTTTTGATATCTAAAATGCTTCCACGGGTTCAAGGTTCGAATCCCGTCAACAACATATTATTATTAAATATTTATATCATGTATTGTTCTAAGCTACATTCAAAAGTTCAAGATATTATTACATCGACAACATATTAAAAAATTTAAAAATCAAAATACAAAAAAAAAACTTAGAATAACATCATACATATATTATTATATTTGATTGTTTTTTAAAATCATATAAATCAAGATATAGATAATAAGATAAAAAATACTAAAATTCATGTGTGCATCGCACGGGTTATAGGCTAGTACAACATAAATCCTATTTTTGGAGTTGTCATTTTTTTAAACATAAATTCAATTATTTTAGTTTCTTTTAATATATATATTTTTAGATCAATCACAGTGAAAGTCTAAATAATTGGTCATCCAAAAATCTCTAATATAACTCGCGTATTTAAAATTTTATATACATAAAAATTATGCGAGACAATCATTTATTATGTATAATTTTATAAACAAAATTTTATATTTCTTAAAAAATCTTTTTTTTGTTATTTCAATAGTTTAATATCTACATAGAGGAGAAAGTAAAATAATTTCATATTTTTTTAGAAATTTATTACATCTATGTATAATTTTATATTATTTAAAATTTTATTTTTTATATCAATCATTTAAAATGACAAAAGAGAAATATAGAGTATACTCAATCCATTAAAATATTTTTTTGGAATATATAATATGCAACATTCTATAAATAATATAAACCAACGTTTTTTTTTTGGAGAAAATGTGATTTATCTAAAAAATATTTTTAAAGAAAACTCAAAATAACGTATAATATAATGGTTATGGTATGTGATTAGAGAAGGTTAGTGGTTCGATTTTTAACACTAACATAATTTCATCTACTCTTTGCATAAATATAAAAAAGGTGTTTTTTGTAATTTTATAACATAGGAACAAAATCGTAAATTCATAGGTATTAAAATGACATATATCAATCATTTAAATTGACAAAAGAGAATTGTAGATCATGCTCAATCGATAAAAATATTTTTTTTAATTATATAATTGTTGTGGATTAAAAAACGTGCTTGCGTAATTAATGCTAAGGTTTAATGAGCTTCGAGCTTTAATGGCTGCACTCGTGTATCCGGACTAAATTGGTCCTCACAAGATGCCTACGTATCTCAAATCGTTATTGAGAATCAAGCCAAAGACGTAGTTCTGATTGTAGGATCAGAGACCTTATATAGGCGTCTGGAGCCTAATATTTATGGTATGTTTGGGAGACTTAACGGATAAGTCTTCTTTTTGATATTGGATAAGTATTGTATTTATTGCTGAAGAATTCGTTTCCTTGTTGATAAAGGTTATGACTCATTGATTGCCTTTAATTGGGATTCCAGATCCTTCTTTGACTAATTTTCCATAATCAAAGCTCTTTTCATGAGCTGTATATTTTCCCTACTCATTAATTACGAAATTAATGAATAATTAGGGTGTCGGTCCTTAAATATCGACCTTTTGTTTGACCAGTCAATTATATTTCTATAATTACTTTTCTGACCATATCATTTGCCCCCCCAACTTATGGGAAAATCTCCTTAGGTTTTTCGTAGAAGTTACAGCGTATTTTTTTCATTTTTCAGGGCATTTTTGACCTTAATTTAGGTCATTTTCGACCAGGAATTTGACCAGGATTTCAGTGTAAATTCGACCTGGATTTCGACCAGGTCTGTCCCCAGGTCGATGGGCTCGACCTCGAATTCCTAGTCTTTTTCGACCAGGATCTTTCGACCTCAACCAGCCTTCCTTCGACCTCGTTTTTGTCCCCAGGTCGATGGGCTCGACCTCGAATTCCTAGTCTTTTTCGACCTCGATGTGTCGACCTCAGTTTCATGTTTGTTCGACCAGGAATCCTTAAGTAGTTTTCGACTAGAATTCCATGTTTTTTCTAGCTTTATTTTGGAGCGAAGTCGAACAATACGACCTCAATTCCCCATGTATTTTCGATCTCACATGTTCGACCTCGACCTAGGGTCTTTTCGACCTCATTTTGCCAACTTTTTGACTTATTTTTTGGTGCGAAGTCGATGGACACGACCTCAGTTTCGTGTGTATTTTCAACTAGGGTCATACGACCTCGATTTAGGGTCTTTTCGACCTCAAAACCTTTAATTGTTTCGTTTTATTTGGAAGTGAGGTCGTTTGATACGACCTCGTTTTCTCGTATATTTTCGACCAGGGTCGTGCGATCTCGATTTAGAGTCTTTTCGACCTTGGTTTTTTGATTTTTTGCCTTGGTTTTATCCCAGGCTTTTTGGGCTTTTAAATAGTCCAATTTTAATTTGGGACTTAATTCTTTCCAGCCTTGGGCCTTAATGGGCCTTAGTTGTTTGGGCTTCGAAATTGCCTGAGTTCTAGTTTATTTGGGCCTTTGCCTTTGTAATCCATAAATGGATTTATGGGCCTTACTGGCTATAGACGGTTGCTCTTCCTTAGCCGGTTGAGTTCTCGGTTATCTCGGTTATAAAAGAGTGAGATTTCTCATTTCACTTTCACTTCTCACTTTTCACTTTCCAAAATTTCTCTCTAGTTATCATAGTTTTTTCTCTCTTTTATTCCGTGGAGAGGCGATTTCCGGCGAGCTTTTTACGGTGGTGTTCTTGTTTTTCCGGGATTGATCTTCATCCCTTGAAGATTTCTGGGTTTTCAATCTTCATCACTTGAAGATTTCTGGGTTTTTTGAAGATTTTCTGAAAATTTTCTTGAACGTTTGAAGATGTCTGACAAAGCTGCTCAACGCCTTCAAAGAATGAACAAGGCTTCTAAGAGAGGTATTATCATCCGTTCTTCTCATATGTCACTTCAAGATATGATCTTAGAGCGTAGTGATGAGTATCCCTCTGTGTCTCACTTAGATTCTTTCGACTGTAGTAATAAGTTCCATGAAATCGACTTAATTAGGGACTATAATAAAATGTATAGGATTAGGTCTCCCTATAGATTAGTCCCAGCTGGCCCAGGGGACCGTTCTTGCCATTGGCGTCCTGATGCACTCTGCATTTACAAGGATGCCATTGTCGCAGGACTCAGGTTTCCCTTTCACGAGTTCATTCCCAGGCTTTTGGCTGATGTTGGGATTAATCCTTGCCAACTTCCTCCAAACGCCTGGAGAATCATTCTGTGTTTCATTGTTCTTTGTTTGAAGAACAATTTCCCTTTATCTGTAGCTTTGTTTAGGAGAATTTTTCAATTTAAGAATAGTTCATCCACTTCTTTGGGTTGGGTTTATATCAACCACCGTCCTTCCACTCCCCCCATATTTCACCCTAAATCCATTCCAGACAATAACCTCAAATGGAAGGAAGAGTTCATGTACTTGATTTGGGAAGGAGGGGATTGGGGCACCCTTTTTCGTAGTTCCTTTAGTAGGGTTTCGGATGGTAGCCCTAGTGATATCATCCTAACTGATGAAGAGGCCCATGCATATGCTGAGCTCACAAAGGATAATTATGCCACAATGGCTTGGGTGCTCCTGGATGAGTTTCAGCTTAGGTCCTTGGGACTTTCCAACGTTTCTGATAAGGGTAATTCTCACCTCATATCTTTCTTTATTTATTTAAGATTAACTTATACCAACTGTTTCTTTCTTTATATCTTTTGCAGCTGCGGTCTTTATCAATAAGACCAACGAGCCTGAAGAGGGGGAAACAGCCATGATGAAGAGGGCACGTTTGGCAGGGAAAGACCCTCGTGCTTCTAGTATTCCAGCTTTCATAAGGCCACATGTGGACCTTACTGAGGATGCTGAAGGCCCTCCCTCGGGCAAGAGTGCAGTTTGGCGCCCCAACTGGGGTCTTAGGAAGAAGGACACTGTGGTGGGAGTGTCCAAACATGCTGTGGAGTGGTCTTATCACTCTCTGACTCCTTGTGACTACAAGGATTTTGTTTCTAACTCCACCATCGAGGGGGTGGAGCATGCTGGATCCCAGGCTATGGCTGCTGTAAGTATTTCTCTCCTTCTTTTCTTTGTAGTCTTTGATTTATTTCAAGTTTAAGTATTTAACCTATAACTTGCTTGCAGATGAATGCCAACTACCAAGGGGCTCTCTTTCAAGCTAAGTCTTGGCGCTCATCTTCTGAGGCCAACCAAGGCAAGTTTGAGAAGTCCCAGGAGGAAATGGCTTCAGTGAAGGCCACCCTGGCTAGGAAGGAGAAGGAGTTGGCTGACTCCCAGGCTGAACTGGTATCTTTGAGGAAGGCCAAGGATGATTTTATTGATGAGTACCTTGACTCTGAGAAGTACGGGGACTTGATTGATAAGCATGATGGGCTCCTCTTCCCTGTTCAGTACACTAAGGGATGGGATGACGCTCTTGCTGCTGTCTTGGAGAGGATGCCTGGATCCCTCACTATTTCCGATTTTCCAAGCCCTCACCTTCCTACTTCTTTGGAGATGGCTTTGGCTGGAGAGGACGAGATGGAGGAGGATGATAGGATCTTAGACCTGGATCACACTTCCCCACCTGGTCAGACTGCTGGAGTTGATGATGTTGTCTTTTCCTCTAGAGAGGAAGAGGAGGAGGACGTAGACAAAGAAGATTAGGTGTAGTTTCACTTTTGGCCATCATGGCTTGTACTTTTATTTATGTATTTTTGGCCTACGGGCTTAACTTAACTCTTGTTTAAGTTTTTATTTATGTCTGGTGGCCGTTCATGGCTTGTTTTGCTTTTCTTGCTTTTTGAATGTTCATGAAGACTCATAATAGATAAGCTTTAAAACATGAAAATGCTGAATTCATTTATAATTTGAAGATGGGATCAACCCTTACATAATATCCCAGTTTAAAACTTGGGTTGGTTTCATCGAACCTTATTTATAGTAGTGAGTCCACTTGGGAGACACCTTAAACATAATAAACTTTCAAATTGGAGGCATGCCAAGTCCTTGGCACCTCATGCCCTTCAAGGGTTTCTAGCTTGTATGAGCCTCGGCCAAATACGTTCTTGATGCGATATGGTCCTTCCCAATTTGGGGCTAACTTCCCTTTTTGTCCAACTCCGGATGCTTCAATCTTTCTGAGAACCAAGTCTCCTTGACGAAAGAACCTTTCTTTAACCCTTAGGTTGTAGTAGAAGGATGCTTTCTTTTGATGTTCAACTATCTTGGCGTTTGCTTCATCTCTAACTTCATCAATTAGATCCAAAGCTAGCCTCAAGCCTTCTTCATTTTCTTCTGGTTCATAAGCCTCAACTCTTGGGGAGGTGTGAGTAATTTCCACCGGGACCACTGCCTCTGCTCCATAAGCCAATAGAAATGGGGTTGCCCCGGTGGTGACTTTGCAAGTAGTACGATATGCCCAAAGTATAGGGAGTAATTCGTCTACCCAAGTATTTCTGGAGCGTTCAACTCTTTTCTTTAGTCCATCCAGGATAATTCGATTTGCAACCTCAGCTTGCCCATTTGCTTGAGGATGGGCGACAGAAGTGAAGCGCAACTTGATATCGTTGTCATCACAATACTTCTTGAACTCATCGTTGTTAAACTGAGTTCCATTGTCCGTGACCAGGACTCGTGGAATTCCATATCTGCATATCACATTTTCCCAGAAGAATTGCATCACTTGCTTGGTGGTTATCTTGGCTAATGGCTTAGCCTCAATCCACTTGGTGAAATAATTAATTGCTACTATCAAGAACTTTCTTTGAGCACTTGCCATAGGAAATGGCCCGAGTATATCCATTCCCCACATAGCAAAGGGGATAGGTGAGTTAATGGATGTCATCATCTCTGGTGGTTGCCTAACCACTGGTGCATGTTTCTGGCACCGTTCACATTTCTTGACGTAGCTTTTAGCATCAGCAAGTATGCTTGGCCAATAGAAACCTAGACGAGTGACTTTATGAGCCAGGGCTCTGCCCCCCAAGTGTTGCCCACAAATCCCTTCATGCACTTCCTTTAGGGCCAATTCTGCCTCTTGAGGTCTCAAGCACTTTAAGTACGGAATAACAAAAGATTTCTTGTATAAGATTCCCTCAATTAGGGCATACCTTAGTGCTCTGACGTATAGCTTTCGTGCTTCTGAAGTGTCGTTGGGTAGCCACCTAGTTTCCAGATGAGCTTTGATGAAATCAATCCAACAACTGGTGATACCAATGGGGGCTACCAACTTTCCATTGATGCTTGGGGTCTTCAAGACTTGGAAGTATACACTCCCGGCATAGTTTTCAATTTCAGAAGAGGCAAATTTAGACAAGGCATCAGCCTTCATATTTTCCTCCCTTGGAATGTGCTCCACATAGCATTCATCAAACTGAGTCATAATGGCCTTGACAAGTTTCAAGTATTTGGCCATGACTTCATCTCTGGCCTCAAACTCCCCATTTACTTGGGAAACCACTAGCCTCGAGTCTCCACATACTTTCAGAGTTTTGACTCTCAAGGCTCCAGCCAGCCCTAAGCCAGCTATCAGAGCTTCATACTCAGCCTCATTGTTTGTCGTCGGGAAGTCAAGTTTTAGTGCATACTCTATTAGGAATCCATCAGGACTTCGTAGCACTAAACCAGCTCCACTTGATTTTGTTTTTGATGCTCCATCAAAATAGAGCACCCAACATTCTTTGAAGTTCACTTCCTGCCCCCCGACTTCTTGGTTGTCAATGGTGCATTCAACCATGAAGTCAGCAAGTGCTTGAGCTTTTATGGCCGTTCGAGGCTTATACTTGATATCAAATTCTCCCAATTCAATGGCCCATTTGATCAATCTTCCACTAACTTGAGGGCTATGCAAGATGTTTCTTAGAGGTTGATCAGTCAAGACCTCTATCTTGTGTGCCTGGAAGTAGGGGCGTAGCTTTCTTGAGGCCATTATCAAGGCTAAGGCAAACTTCTCAACCATTGAGTAGTTTATTTCTGCCCCATGTAGGATCTTGCTCACATAGTAGATGGGCTTCTGAACCTTCACTTCTTCCTTTACCAAAACAGCTCCAAGGGCTGTGTTAGAAACCGCCAAGTATAAATAGAGAATTTCTCCTGGCTTGGGTTTTGCCAACAGTGGTGCTTCAGCCATATATTTCTTCAGGGCCTCAAAGGCCTCTTGACTTTCAGTTGTCCATTCAAAATTCTTCACTTTTTTGAGTGCTTTGAAGAAGGGTAAACACTTCTCTCCAGACTTGGAGATGAATCTTCCCAAAGCAGCCACTCTTCCCGTTAGTTTCTGGACATCCTTGACAGTCTTTGGTGGTTCCATGTCTAGAATCGCTTTGATTTTGTCGGGATTAGCCTCGATTCCTCTCTTGGAAACCATCAGGCCTAAAAACTTTCCCGAGCCTACACCAAAGGCACACTTAGCTGGATTCAGCATCATTTTGTGGTGTCTTAGCACTTTAAAAGCCTCTCGGAGGTGCTCAATGTGATCGGCCCTATCAAGGCTCTTGACTAACATGTCATCTACGTAGACCTCCATGGTTTTTCCAATCAGGTGCTCAAAGATTTTGTTCACCAACCTTTGATAGGTTGCTCCAGCATTCTTAAGCCCAAAAGCCATGACTAAGAAACAGAAGACACCAAAGTCAGTGATGAACGACACTTTGGCGATGTTATCTTTGTGCATCTTGATTTGATTATATCCGCTAAAGCCATCCATGAAACTTAGCATCTCATGCCCAGCAGTGGCATCTATCAAGGCATCAATCCTAGGTAAGGGGAAACAATCCTTAGGACATGCATCATTCAAGTCGGTGAAGTCGACGCACATTCTCCACTTCCCGTTAGCTTTTTTGACCATCACAGGGTTAGCTAACCATTCTAGGAATTGGATTTCTTCAATAAACCCAGCTTCTAAAAGCTTATTTACTTCTTGCTTAATGGCTTCAAGCCTCTCTGGAGCAAAACTTCTTTTCTTTTGTTTCACTGCCTTCCTTTCTGGATCCACATTCAATTTGTGTGATATTAGTTGGGGATCAATCCCTGGCATGTCAGCCGCTGTCCAAGCAAAAACGTCATTGTTCTCTTGAAGAAAAGATGCGAGTTTGAAGAAAAGATGTCATCTCATGCAAGAAAACATCGTTTACAGGGGCAAAAATGGTGAAAAACAAATCTGGACAGAATCTGAATCATGGAGATGTTAAAGAATTGTGATGCAATATTCGTAGCGCATGATTTGATTACTTCAATAGCTCGTGCATGGACAAAAATAAGTGTGGAAAGTCCTTATCTGATAAGGGTAATGTTTTCGAAAGCTCTCTTTTCCAAGGAGGATTAATATTGAAGACCCTACTCTCAGAAGAGAGTCCATGAATAAAATTACATTATTGAAGGTCCATTGGTAGATGGATATTTCTTGGTTGTCACAAAACATTCCTACAATCACGGGAAGAAATGCGGAGATGCCGCGAGATTGTAGGAAAACGTGTGGGACCGGATGTGATATGGGCTGAAAGCCTGACATTTGAAATTGGGTATCTTATTAAAGCCTCAGTTCGGGGGCTCGCGGATGAACGAAAACACATCCTTATGTGGACAATGACACTTGAAAAGCGTGTACGCCAATTCGGACTATATACAAAACGCCAAGGGACCGAAGAAATTTGGAAGCTCGGAGATTTTTAGTTCTCCACTGCAGCAAGCTACACTGAAGAACTGGGGGCTTGTTGTTATGCCATATTTTGGCATGGTCCAAATTTCTCCGTTTAATAATTATTAATTCAGATTAATAATTAATTACTTGACCACTAAGTAATATCCTCTCCCTGAAACGAGGAAAGAATCAATCTCAATCGACGAATAACGGAAAATATCTCCAAACGATATTCTTCAAATCATGGAAAGAAATGCGGAGATGCCGCGAGATTGTAGGAAAACGTGTGAAGACCGGACTATTTATGGGAACTTGAAGAGGATTGATAATCCTTGAACTATTTATGGGAACTTGAAGAGGATTGATAATCCTTGAACTATTTATGGGAACTTGAAGAGGATTGATAATCCTTGGACTATTTATGGGAACTTGAGGTGGATTGATAATCCTTGAGTTGTTTATGGGAACATAAATCTTGACTATCTTATGGGATTGGACTGAATGAACTTATCCAATGACTTGTTTTCCAAGAACTACGTGAGGCTTGATCCCTATATAAATGGGTACGTAGGCACCTTGTATGGAACAGTGATATATTGGTACAATGGTACAGTGGTACACGACAATTGACACTCGGGAAAGACGAAGAGAAACAATCCATTCTCTATTCAATTTCCGAGGAGTCATCATACGAGCTCAGCCCCCAAACATCCAAAAATCTCAAATCCCCCTATTCTCATAATTCGTTATTCCAGCAACCTCCGATTTGGGTTGTTACGAAATTCCTCCAACAACACTATCCTGTAAACTGTTCTATACACTAAGAATACCAGAAATATTCGTCCTTAAGTCGTTCTGAACGTTGGCACTAAACATTATGCCAGTTTTTTGAAGGTTGGTTGTCTGGCAATTTAAAATTTTAAAATAGACGATTAACATTATATAAGAAATTATTATCTAAAGAAAAATAAGTTCAAAGATGTTTTTTTATTAGAATCGGATTTTTCAAAAATTTAAACTAAAGATTAATCATAACTTAGAAAGAACAATTTAACTAATACATAAATTATATCAATTTATATTTTATACCAAGATAATAAAGATTGTTGAATTTTAAAATTGATAGATGGAATCATTGGATCTAGAAAGGGTATTTGATTATTAGTAGAACTATATTTCAATACTAAAAAGTATTTAGATTATCTGAACCAAATATAAGTAGATTTCTTAAATCAAACAGATTTCTCCTCATCACTTATCTCTTCCGTTTTGGTTTTAATTGTATATTCATAAAAATCTAATCTTTAGAACACAATATAAATAACAATCGCCTAGCTAACTATTTCTGAGTTGTGATATTTAGAACATTTTAATTTCAAATTGTCGTATTGGGCGCCTTTTCTCAGCTTCCACTTATGGCAAGGCCTCGTGAACGTAATACATATGTTAGATGTCTATGTTAAAAATAAAATCTGTTGAACATCACATTTTGGAAAGAATTGGTAAGTTTATAATTTTTTGTTGACAAGATCGGGATCTCTTATTTTTACCAGAATTTTTTTTTAGAAAAAAAAAAGATGAAGGAAGACTCATAGACTTTTACAATGATTAAAAAAGAAGAAACTTAACTTTCTTTTCCTAGCATAAAACAATTTTCATCTAGCATCCCCTTATTTGCAGCAACAAACTTTATCTATTGATTCTATATCTGTACTTACGAACTATTTCTGTCCTTTATTTTCTTTGGTATTTCAGCATTTCATTATTATCTCTTAGTTACAAACTACTTTTGCTCTTCAGTTTTAAACTTGAATTATAGTTATATAATGGTAGCAATCCATACTACATAGAATATTTTTAAACTTGAATTATAATGATAAGTGCTGCACTTGCTCCGTCGCCAAAGACACTGTTCCGGTGATTGTTTGGCCTGTGGTGGGGAATCTACAAAACAATACTTGCCCGGTGGTGGTGGCAATATGCGAAAATGCAACAAGTATCGAGATGTGATTTCTGAGTGTTTGTGTGAATGAATGTAGCCTGCCCCTGTAGCGTGAGTGGCGCTCACTGTGGTTACAGTGGGAGGAACGGCCTTACTTAATTACAACTGTTTAGTTTTTTGTGCTTTTTGCCTTGCTACAGTTGAGATATACAGTGGAGTACTTGTTGTACTTTCTCGCTACAATTGAGATATACAGTGGAGTTGTTGTACCTTTGAGTATGGGCTTGCTTAAAAGACGTTTGCTCTTTTACTTCATCGCCACATGTCTTTCAGCTAAACATTATAGTAACGGGTCAAAGTTTCTATCTTTAAAAAGAAACATATATATCCTTGTGACAGCTGAGTGTGTGGGAGTTGGCGGTATCTAAAGAGGGAGGTGAGCGACTGTGAAGGGATGAGGTGGGCGACAGTCATTGTTAGTCTTGTAATCTCAAACACGTTCTATTGTTTATTTTGCTTTCAACGGCTAGTTTGACATGGTCTTAGTGGTTGTGTTTAACTGCTAGTTTGTAGTCGATTTTCTAGGAGCTGAATAAGTAGTCTAGTAGTGGTAGTCTGTTAGGAGGTCGTGGGTTTCATGTCCTAGTTTATAGGATATGTTAGTCTGCTAGTTTTTATTTAAGTTGTATGTTATTTCCATTTTGAAGATAAGAACTCTTACTTTGTTCGCAAATACAACTGTAGACGATGATAACTATTCTACTACATAGTCATGGACGATAATTCATACACAAATAAATGGCCGAACAAAATTATTAATATCCTCTTCTCAGGTTGACACATCATTCTGTGAAATTATATTTTGATTTGTTGATTGATTAATTTAAGCTACTATACTTAATAATCAAAATGGATAATCTATACTCTTTATTAATAAGCAAAATAATGTGAAAATAACGCGGGTACCAAATTATCAAAAGTACCAAATTTGATTATCACTAAATAGGGTTCGATTCCTCGCAACTACATTATTTTACAAGATTTATTTACTTTAAATTCTTTAGCATTCAGGGTTCGATTCCTTACAACTACGTAATTATATAAGATTTATTTATTCACTTTAAATTCATTAGCTTCGTCGAGGCTTCGATTCATTGCAGCTACGCAATCGTACAAAATTTATTTATTTACCTTAATTTTTTTAGCTTTATCCACATTTTCATTGTCTATAACTAAATAATTAAATAGTGGTTATTTATTATATTATTTTTATCATTCAATTCTCGATAAATACATTTTTTAATAATATTTATTAATTTATCAATATTAATATTTTAATATGGACTCATATTCGGCCGGTGCTTTGGCACGGGTTATCGGCTAGTTATATATTAAATTATGTACTTTACTTGAAAATGAAAAAAATATATATAATTTCAAGACACAAATTTTCATCAATATACCTTCTAAAACGAGAGAAAAACTGATATTAAGCTTATTTGACAAAGAACAAGGATAGAGTAATCCAAAATTCTTTGAAATGACACATTTAATTAGTTGGTGGGATATATAGCGGCTATTCATTTCATTTACGGAAAAATGTCATTTATAATCTAACAATTTAACATTTGAATTTTTTTTGGAAATTTTAGCATTTCTTGTTCGGAAACTTGTTTTGTCTAAACATTGTATACATTGATGCAACAACCAGCAGGCATAACATAATTGCAATATCAGTTCCATAGACAGCGCCAGAGAGAGAATCTAAATCAATGAATAAAAGTCCACGTGCATACTGTATTCTCAGGGCATTGCTCCTTGGGGAAGTTTGATCGTGTAGTTGCTCAGACAGATACACAGGGAATTATGGTTCGTGTTGATCTTGAAATCGAACAAATTAGAAGGTCTCAGCTGCACTGGAGGGAGAGCCCCGGGAGAATGACGCAAATTAGCTTGCCTCCAAATTCACCAGAGAATCCATTAACTTTCACTACAGCCAACGTACCAGACGCTAATTACATAATGCAGGAACAGATGATTGTGGATGATGGTGCAGAGAACGCAAGTCAGGAAGGCCATAAATATCCACTGGGAATAGAAGATAAAATACAATCTGAGCACTGGGAACGAAGGCACAAGAGGTTGAAAATACTACTGGATGCTGAAAAGGTTGAAATTTCAGATGAAGGTCCTCAACAAGGTTCCGATCCACATTTCATGAAAGTTGCATTGTATCTAGCTGCAAAGAAAGGAGATATTGATGGACTCATTGATGCTTTAGACACCCCTGTATCACTAATTCACAACCAGATAACACCTCTCAGAAATACGGTCCTTCATGTGGCAGCTAGTTTTGGGAATGAGGATCTTGTGAGGTTTCTTGCCTACCACTTTCGGAGCTTGCTGAGCAAGAGAAATCATAGAGGTGACACAGCCCTCCACTTGGCTGCTATCGCTGGTCACCTGGGTGTAGTTGATGTCCTTGTTAGATTCCAAATGGATCAACTGAACAAGGACTCCCTACTTGATGTCGATGTAGAGAAGAACAATGACACACTAATTGGTAAGTTCGAAGAAACAGTGGTTGTTAATAATGATGGTAATACACCTTTACATGAAGCATTGAAGAATAATCATGAAAAGGTAGCAGAGTACCTGATCAAAGAAAATATAGAATATGCATATTACATAAATAAGCAGGGAAAATCGGCATTTTACATGGCAATTGAAGCTTCAAAACTCAACTGTGTTAAAGCTATTTTAAGCACCAGGCGTCCCTATACTGATCAACATATTCTAGATGAAGAAATTACAAAGGGAAGATCTCTGGTTCATGCCACGATAACAACAAAAAATATAGGTACTTCCTCACACTTGTAATTTCTAACTTTGTACGTGCACATTTGTGATTTAACAATATCCTTGATATGTAAATAATCTTTGTAGTTCGAACTAACGTGTGTGTGGATATTAACAAAAAACTATGATCAAATTTGACAGTACTGTTGCAAGAAATAGCAAAAACGAAACCTGGACTACTACATGTAAAGAATGAGCATGGGCAAACTCCACTTCATTGGGCGGCCTCACTTAATTTTTTAGAGGGCGTCGAGTTCTTACTTGTAAATTTTAAAATGGACATGTTTGAAAAAGATGCTTATGGATTCTATCCTATACATGGCGCATCCAAAAATGGCCATGTTGGTATACTCGACGAATTGCTTCAACATTTCCCAGATGCCATAGAGTTTGTGAATGATGATGGTCAAAATATTCTTCACGTTGCAGCTATGTATGGGAAAGACAGTGTTGTGAGGTATATTCTTAATACTCCAGAGCTTGATCTGCCTCTCAATGAAAAGGATAAGGATGGTAACACAGCTTTGCATTTGGCAACAATCAATTGGCATCCAAAAGTTGTAAGTTCCCTGACATGGGATAATAGATCTGACCTAGGTCTTGTTAATATTGATGGTTTAACGGCTTTAGATGTTGCTGAAGAGAATATGGAAGCAATGACTTCCTATAGACAGGTACACGTAAAGTAACCTTTATTCAAAGAATTTGTAAGATGATGGGAAAAAAAATTATCTGTGCATACAATTATTAATAACATGTCCCTGTAAATTATTAAGAGCAACAAAGTCGAAAAGATTTGAGGGAGATCATCAATACTGAAGATTGTGTATATATGAAAAGAGATAGACGTCCTTCTGAATATAAGGCTTACAATGTTTATGTCACATGTAGCGGTTAACATGGATGGCGCTAAAGTCTGCTGGAACTGAGAGAGCAAAGCTTAAGAACAAGCCTGGATTGGAGAAACTGAAGTCTGCAACATACGAGACATATAACATGGATTTCAGCAAAGATAGGGTTAATACCCTCTTGCTGGTGTCAACTCTTATAGCCACCGTGACCTTTGCAGCTGGTTTCACTATGCCTGGTGGCTACAGCAATTCTGAGCCTGACCAGGGAATGGCCACTTTACTTAATAAGCTCACCTTCCAGGTGTTTGTGATTTGTGACACTATCGCAATGTATTGTGCCATTATGGTGGCTGTCACCCTGATCTGGGCACAGTTAGGTGATCTTACTTTAGTTCTCAATGCCCTTAAAGTGGGAATACCATTGTTGGGGATCTCTCTCACCATGATGTTGTTAGCATTTATGGCGGGTGTGTATCTTGTGGTCAGCAAGCTTGTCTGGCTTGCCGACGTTGTTATGATACTGGGAATCATTTCTCTTGCATGTCTTCTATCACTCTTCATTCCACTGAATTTACCTTATACCTCCACCCTTACTATATTACGTTACATCTCCTACTATCCGTTCTGTATGCTAATGCTGGCTTCTGGGAGTTACTATGATCCAGTTGAACACGATTCATTTTGATTTCATGTGCTTCCAATCTGGGGGTTCTTTTATCTAGTCATGTGTATACAAGCTAACAACAATGTATACCAAAGTTGCTAGTTCTTTTGGACTGGTCGATAGACTTTTTAAGATGTCCTCCATTTTGTTAGCAGGTATTCATTCAGTTCTGTATCGTAGTCTATGTACTTTTTTTACATCTTGTTTAAATAACAATACGATGAATGCGTGTTCTGGTTTGTTTATTTGTTACTAATCAGTAGATCTGGTAGTGATCAATTACACATCCCTCAATAAAATTAAATCAAAGTGAAAGATTATATCCTAATAAAAAAGTGCCTAAAGTTGAGATAGGATCAGGATATGTTAAAGGGTTGGTGACATACATGGTGATGGATAATCTAATTGTGAAGCCAATGTCCAGTATTTCTAGCATTACTTGAGTGCCTTGGAGACCTTGGAGGTTTGCATTGGGAAAAAGGAGGTACCGTATCTTTTTTATGTTTTACTTCCTATGATTTTTGGTTGTAGATTATAGTAGTATATATTGACTACTAAGCACTAAAATATATATATTTATATACACATGTGTATGCATGATTTATCAATCTTCTAATCCTTGATTGTTTAGGCTGTGGAGATGCTGAAAGCTTCATTTGTCACAGATGAAGTGTTATCTTACTTGTTTCTTGGGAATCAGAAGGCATAATAATCTGCTATTTCTAATGGAAGGGTCGTCGTTCTAGTTTCTGCATCAAAGGAAGTCTATCTTTGATTTTGAAGTATTTGTATGAAAATGGTCAATGCTTTTGTGGTATGAAGTTGTTGGTTTATGCATGTTAAGTTGTTTTGTTATTATGGTCAGATTATGATGAATCTTTAATCTCAAAATTATTTGTTTTTCGCCCTATATATGTTCAAATCGATCTCAACCCAAACAGTACTTAATTAAAGACCAAACAATAGTCTCCAATGTTGTTGTCATGTATAGATGCGTATTCAAGAGTGGCCCAAAGTTCAGACAGCGAAATGGCCCAAAGTCGTAAGCCTAGCAGTTTCCAGAATTTTTTGAACTGGTGGTCTCATTTTAATTCAAAGTCTAATTTTAATTCAAATATTGACTCATACACAACATAGGACTACATATTTTTGAGATAGGTTAGCATAGAAATAGAGTAAGAACAGAGATTTAGAGATAGAACAGATAGAATCAGATCAGAAATGTAGAGGATAGAGAGAGAATTCAGTTAGAAACTTGTAGAGAAAGATAGGTTTCTAGAGAGACAAACCCTAGAGAGAAGTGAGAGAACAGTTGTGGAACAATGTCCCTTTTTCATATATTTATAATGCATAAGGAGGAAGTTAAACATGCATTGTTTCAAATGCACCCTGACAAGGCGCCTGGTCCGGATGGTATGACTCCGGCTTTTTTCCAGAAACACTGGGAGATAGTAGGAGATGATATCGTGAAAATGGTCAGTCATTTTTTCAGTAGTGGGGAGATTATGCAAGGTCTAAATGAAACAAACATTGTTTTGATACCAAAAAAGAAGAATCCTACAACGGTGAGTGATCTTCGACCTATTGCATTGTGTAATGTTCTGATGAAAGTAATTACCAAGGTATTGGCTAATAGGATGAAAGACATGCTAGAGAAGGTGGTCTCTGAGACACAAAGTGCTTTTATCCCGGGGCGACTAATTTCCGACAATATCATGGTTTCTTATGAAATAATGCATTACTTGAAGAAAAAGAAGATAGGAAAGGATGGATATATGGCGTTAAAACTTGATATGAGTAAGGCGTATGATCGAGTCGAGTGGGAGTTTTTGAAGGCTATTATGAGGAAGATGGGTTTTTCGGAATGGTGGGTGCATTTAGTGTTGAAATGTGTGACTACGGTGTCTTATTCGATCGTGCATGGTGAGTTCGAGATGGGGCCTATTTATCCAAGTCGTGGAATTAGACAAGGTGATCCTTTGTCACCTTATCTATTCATTATATGTGCTGAAGGCCTGTCCTCTTTGATTCGGAAATATGAGGCAAAGCAGTGGTTTCAGGGGATTAAAATCTGTCGGAAAGCACCAACTGTATCACATATGTTTTTCGCCGATGACAGTTATTTCTACTGTAAAGCTGGTACAGACGAAGCGAGAAAGGTATTGCAGGTACTGGAAATCTATGAACATGCTTCAGGACAGAAGGTTAATAAAACAAAATCATCCATATTTTTCAGTGCAAACGTGATTCAGTACAATAGGGAGGATGTTTGTTCCTTAATGCAAATGCGTGAGGCGAATGAGCATAGCATGTATTTGGGGCTCCCTAATCTGCTGGGTCGAAACAAATCAGCCTTGCTAGGTTATCTGAAAGAGAGGGTTAATGCAAAAATTAAAACCTGGGATGGTAAATGTATGTCACGTGGGGGAAAGGAAATTCTGGTTAAGTCTGTTGCTCAGGCTTTGCCCTCCTATGCTATGAACGTGTTTTTACTCCCATTGGAGATTACTAGAGACATTGAAAAGAGTATTTCCAAGTTCTGGTGGAATTCATCACAGACTAGTGCTTCAAAAATCAATTGGATGTCTTGGGAAAGGTTGGCTAAGCATAAAACGGCAGGGGGTATGGGCTTCAGGAATTTTAGAGACTTTAATATCGCAATGCTAGGAAAACAAGGTTGGCGCTTTATTACAAATCCTAGCAGCTTAGTCTCGAGGCTGTACAAAGCTAAATACTTTGCAGATACTGATTTTATTCATGCAAAAATTGGCAACAGCCCAAGCTTCATTTGGAGGAGTATATTTGAAGCCAAACAACTGTTACTTGCAGGAATCAGATGGAGAATAGGACGGGGAGATAACATTCAGATTCTGGACCAGCCTTGGTTAATGGAGGAAGACAACCCGTTTATTACATCTAACTCACATGACTTGGAAGGTAAAACAGTGAAGGATTTTCTTGTTGCAGGGCAAAGGCAATGGGATGTAAATCTGATTCGTGAGCATTTTAATGTAAGGGATCAAGGGTGCATCTTCAATATGAGGTTGAATGATTCAAGCAATGAGGACATGATTTACTGGCGGTTCGAAGAATCAGGTTTGTACTCTGTTAAGAGTGCGTATAAGCATTTGCAAATTCAGACAAGACAATGGACTGTAGAGGACAACAGTAGTATATGGAAGAAATTGTGGCGCATCAAAGCTCCTCCCAAATCTCTCAACTTGATATGGCGTGCCTTGTCACAGTGTCTCCCTACTATGGCACAGCTTCAGTTTAAACATGTGCCAGTGCAAGGTACCTGCCCGGTATGCAAATCTGCAATTGAAACCATAATGCACAGCTTAGTAAATTGTCCTGTTGCAAGACAGTGCTGGTATATCGTTCTACCAGGCAACCAGTGGGATGATCACATGGAGTTCATGAATTGGATAAATATGGTATTGAATTCAGAAAACAATTCGAAGTGTGCTCAGGTTTTCATGGTGTGTTGGTCCATCTGGAAAGCACGAAACGACTTAGTCTGGAACCAAAAGTATACAAGAGTTAACAAAATAGTTGCAGAAGCAAAGCAACACCTTACACAGTGGAATATTGCTCAAAATAGATTGTCTATGGCCAGTCTCCAGCCAAAAGCAGAAGGAGATGGTGCTACAGTTTGGGCTCGACCTTTACCAAACATAGTTAAGGTGTCCGTAGACGCAGCTGTTTTTGAAGACCGAGATGCAGTTGGTTTTGGCTTGATAGCGAGAGATTCAGATGGTAAGCTCATCACAGCTAGGTCCATAGTTCACCCGTACCTGGAGTCTCCAGCAACAGCGGAGGCAATGGCAATTAAGGAAGCTCTAAGCTGGATAGATGACATGCAGTGGCATCGTGTTGTTTTGGAGTCAGACTGCTTGGTGGTCATTCAGGCCATTCGAAGTAGTACTCCAATGAGGTCGCATTTTGGAGTTATTATTGAGGAGTGTCGTAGTTCTTTGAAACGAAATCACAAAGTTTCTTTGTTTTATGTTAAACGATCTGCGAATATGGTTGCTCATCAGTTAGCTAGAGAATCATATAATTACCCAGGTCGTATTTTTGACAGGAGGTCTATTCCTGTTAATGTTCAAAATTGTCTTGAGATGGATTTGAAGTAATAAAATCTCCAGCATTCGTCAAAAAAAAATAATGCATATTGAGAACACAACACACTTACAAGTATTTATAGGCACACACATACTGTAACTAACTGAAAAAGAGTAAATGACATCAGTACCCTTACTAACTAATACTACTACTAAGACATACTAGTATTGCTATCCACACTATTCCTGACATGAGATTATATTCAGTTCCCTTATCAGTGTTTCTGCTCTGTTATCAGTTACGGTGAACCAGTTTGTGCTTATATAACTTTTATTGGATTAGTTTTGTTTTACAATTTGCAGTAACAGGAATGGAGTGTTAGAATGGTTGTTTCATGATATTAACAATCTTAGTGCCTACTTATATTTGTATCAATTACATCTCTCTCTAAACGTGTACTGATTTTATTATACCCTGTTCAATTAGCTAATCTAATATGACAAAAATAGCTGTTGGGCACTGATTAATTTGACAAAACAAATTAGCTAATATCTCATCCCCCAGGATTTGTTAATCTAATCTGACAAAAATAGCCGCAGGGTTTTGGCCAATTTGACAATGTCGTGCAATTTGAAAAAACTATATAACTTGACGAACACATGAGTCAAAAGAGCAACACAAGCAAATACATTCCTATTCTAATTAATTCAATCTCTTGAAAATAAGATACTAACCCAGAAATTAGAAAGTATAAAACTACCTCCCCCTGTGGGATGGGAAAGCAGTTGGACTTGGCGCCTTCTCCTCTTTGAAAGGTTGAGTTGCTGGATCAGATAGACTAGGCAACCTGGAAACACTACCCTTCCCTTTTCTTGCATTTGGTCCCAGTTCCTCTATCATATATTTCCACCCATCAATAGGTCTCCTTCGGCTGAATATGTGAGTTTTGATAAAACTTGCAATCTGAGAGGCCATCATATATGGTAACAACCAAGATCAGAGTCATCATTTAGTAGTAGAAGTTAGAAGTTAATGCTAAGTAATATCTTGATAAGCGACAAGTACAGCCAACAATAAATTTGTGTAAAATTTTCAATCATGTATTAATATTCAACTAATCAAAATGAAAAATAAAGTAGTCTATATCTGTTATGCACCATATATAGTTCTAAACAAAATACACAAATAAGGGGGAACTAACACAACTAGTTTACTTCAAACATCTCAGCAAACAGAAAAAACAATGATTATTACGTTGAAATCATTTAAACTACAGTTCTGCTGGAAGACCATCAAATTATACTAATTTCTGGTGTACAAGTGGTCAGACACTTGTTATGTTCACAATTACAGTTAATATTGTACAGTTTTAACTGGGATCTTATTATTCAGCACAGAAAGCAAGTGCTTGTCCAAAACAAAGAATTACCTGAAATTTACTGAATGCAATCCGCCGTTCGAATTCTTGGAGCAAAATGTCTTCTTCCCTCTGTGACATCTCCCAAACATTCCCATCTTGAGCTTTAGATGTTGTTTCCCAACCATCAGGGTTACTTTTAGTATCATTTAAACCCTGTGTCTTTGAGTTGCTCAGATCATTGTTTGCAAAGTCAAAAATCCTACACACAGGACCAAGAATATCAACAATGTTCCTTTGTTCAAACTTAACACGATGACGTCAATTTCTCCCATTAAAAGAGTTTATCCATGTTCAAATGTTTACTTATACATATACTTTCTGATATAATTAAATCTTCCTATTGCAGACAATAATAGAAGACTAACATAATGCCTAAACATACACCATTTCAAGAATTTAAAGCAGAACACACATGAGACGGACACCAGACAGAATCAATAGACAATAACTCAATAAGTCACGACCTAATCATACTGGAAGTTGAATTCATAAAAGGGAAGAAATTAGAAAACATACTCAGAGCAGCTGTCAAGTAGCTTCTCAATATCATCTCCACCGGCTCCCCCCATAGAATCCCCCAACTTGGCTTCTTCCTGCTTTTCAATCTCTTTCGCCCATAACCCAGCATGGATCCTCTGTTTCTTCAACCTATAATCCTTCTTTACATTCTCCAAACTATAAAGTGAATTCGAATTTGTCAATTCTTTTTGCTGCTGTAGTTGTTGTGATTTAGGGCTTCTTCTTCTTTGATCCCAATTATCCGTCATGTCCTCCACAAACGCCTTGGTCTCTGCATCAACTTCAGACGAAAGCATCACTGAAGAGGAATTGCTGGTATTATCACTAACATTCTCATTACTATCAAAAGAGAAATTGACGTCAGTTTCCCATGGAGCTCGGTTCTTCCCAGAAAGGTCTTCCGGGAGCCAGGCAGATTCCCAGGTGTCGTTCCATTCTTCTTCCCCTCCCCCTCCACCACGCTTAGCAGTCGTGGAAAACAGTCTAATATTGTTTCCATATAGCTTTCTAATAAACAAAGAAGATAAACTGCGAACCGGATTCATCACCTTCACATTAAAAATCAGTTAAGCATGGTATCATTTACTCTCACACCGATATTGATGGACTCATTGATGCTTTAGACACCCCTGTATCAATAATTCACAACCAGATAACACCTCTCAGGAATACGGTCCTTCATGTGGCAGCTAGTTTTGGGAATGAGGATCTTGTGAGGTTTCTTGCCTACCACTTTCGGAGCTTGCTGAGCAAGAGAAATCATAGAGGTGACACAGCCCTCCACTTGGCTGCTATCGCTGGTCACCTGGGTGTAGTTGATGTCCTTGTTAGATTCCAAATGGATCAACTGAACAAGGACTCCCTACTTGAAGTCGATGTAGAGAAGAACAATGAGACACTAATTGGTAAGTTCGAAGAAACAGTGGTTGTTAATAATGATGGTAATACACCTTTACATGAAGCATTGAAGAATAATCATGAAAAGGTAGCAGAGTACCTTAAAAGAATAAGAGAGATTGATTTTGTAAGTATAAGTTGTATTTCAGTAAAAGTAAAAAGTAATGTTCTGTAGCCACAAGTATTTATACACGAGCATAGTCAACTCTGTTGACTCTAATGACAGCTGGACAAAATAACAAATTACATCCATATACTATTTTCTAAAATAGAAACAACTTGAGAATTTATAGCAAGCTGAATATTAGTCTTGAACCGCTGCTGTTGTTTGACTACAGAAACCACATTATTTGCTTGAGCTTTAACTGAATTATCATTCTCATTACTCCCCCCACAAGTTGGAGTGACACAAGGATTATGTAAACCCAACTTGGAACAGATGAGCCAATGAGTAGTGCTTCCAAGGGCTTTAGTAAAGATATCAGCAAGTTGATGTTTTGTGGAAATCTTCACAGGAAGAATGATGCCAGATTGAACCTTCTCGCGGATGAAATGACAGTCCAGCTCAATATGTTTAGTACGAGCATGTTGAACAGGATTAGAAGCTATGTCAATAGCAGCCTGATTGTCACAAAAAATTGGAACAACATTAGGCACAGGAACACGTAAATCTGCAAGAAGATACTTTAACCACATGAGTTCAGTAGTAATAGTAGCCAAAGCTCTATACTCTGCTTCAGCAGAGCTTTGAGACACCACAGACTGTTTCTTAGCCTGCCAAGAAATCAAAGCAGAACCAAGTTGAATACAATAGCCAGAAACAGACCTCCCAGTAATAGTACAGCCCCCCCAATCACTATCACAAAAACCAGTAAGTTGAAGGTCAGTAGATGCAGGAAAAAACAAACCCAGACCTGCTGTACACTTAAGATACCTCAAAACTCTATGAACACAACTTAAATGTTTCTCTCGAGGAGCTTGCATGAACTGGCTAAGTAAATGAACAGGATAACTGATGTCAGGCCGTGTAAAAGTCAAATAAAGCAGCTTACCAACCAGACTTCGATAGGAAGAAGGATTAGAAATAAGGGGACCTGACTTATCATTGTCATACAGCTTGACATTCTGATCTAAAGGAATGGAGAGCGGCTTAGAATCAAGTAACTTGGTGGCACCAAGCATGTCAAGAATGAACTTTTGTTGACTAAGCATAAGTCCTTGATCAGATCTAGAAATCTCCAAACCTAAATAATACTTTGCTTCCCCCAAGTCTTTGATACTAAATTTATCATGAAGAGCTTGCTTAAGAGAACAAATGACAGAAATATTATCCCCAGTTAATAGGATATCATCCACGTAAACCACGGCAATGGTGAATAGAGAGCCAGTTTGATAAGTAAACAAAGCATAATCAGCCAAGGACTGTTGAAAACCAAATTCAATAAGAAAAGCAGACAGCTTAGCATGCCACTGCCGAGAAGCTTGACGTAAGCCATAAATTGATTTAACAAGTCTGCATACTAATCCAGCAGTAGCAGAAGTAAGCTTATAACCAGGTGGTAAATCCATATAAACTTCTTCATATAAATCACCATGCAAGAACGCATTATTGATGTCAAGTTGAAAAACAGACCATTTCCTAGAAGCTGCCAATGCTAAAACAGATTTGACAGTGACCCCCTTTGCAACGGGTGCAAATGTATCATGAAAATCCACACCCTCTCTTTGTGTATACCCCTTGGCAACTAACCTTGCCTTATACCTATCTATCTCACCATTAGCCAAAAACTTGATCTTGAAGACCCATTTGCAACCAATACATTGTTTTCCAGGTGGCAAAGAAACCAAATCCCAAGTGTGATTGGCTTCAAGAGCATCCAACTCCTTATTCATAGCCTCAATCCATTTGGGATCTAGGACAGCTTGAGCAAAAGATTTAGGTTCCTTACAAACATTGAGTTTGGCAAGAAAAGAAGCATGAGAAGGTGTATAAGCATGAGTAGATACAAAATTGAGAATTGGATACTTCTGAACCACGTTAGAGGAACTGGCAATGTCATAATCCTTCCACCAAGCAGGTCTAGTTCTAGGTCTAGTAGATTTCCTGACAGAGAGATCTAAAGGAACTTCTTCTGTATGAAGATTTAGCAAAGTATCACTATCTGGTGGTGACATAGTCCAATCATCAACCTCGGAAAACAAAGGAACAGACTCCAACTCAACAGAAGGAGTATCACAATGTGGAGTAAAAAAATCTCGTGAAGAAGAAGGTGAAACAGGGGAAACAGAAAGATCAGAAGAAGTGGAAGTAGACTCAAGCCAAGGTTGAACAAAATGAGGATCAGAAGAATGAACAGAGGAAGTATGTGTAAGAAAAGGAAATTCTGTTTCATGAAAGACTACATGTCTGGATATGAAAAATTGATTAGTCTCTAAATTTAGCAATTTAAACCCTTTATGACCATAAGGATAGCCAACAAAGACACAACGAATTGCTCGAGCAGCAAACTTATCATTATCGTGAATGGAAGCATAACATAAGCAACCAAACACCTTGAGCAAATCATAATCTGGTGGAGTATGATACAGACAAAAATAAGGGGTTTGATTGTCAAGGACAGGGGTAGGGAGTCTATTTATAACATGAGAAGCTGCAAGTAAACACTCCCCCCAGAATTTAATAGGCAAGCCAGACTGAAAACGAAATGCCCTAGCAATAGAAAGAAGCTGTCTATGCTTTCTTTCAACCCTGCCATTCTGAGCAGGAGTACCAACACAAGAAGCTTGATGAACTACCCCTTTGTGGAGCAAAAAAGAACTAAAGAACTGATTAAAAAACTCAGTGCCATGATCACTTCGAAAAAGTTTAATAGTTGTAGAAAAAGTATTCTCAACATAGGCAAAAAAATCAATCAATTGTTTAAAGACATGTTGTTTAGTAGGGAGTAAAAAAGTCCATACTGCTCGAGAATGGTCATCAACTATAGTCAAGAAAAACCTACAACCAGTAGTAGTTTCATGGGCATATGGACCCCATAAATCCACATGAATGAGGTCAAAAGGATGAACAGCATGACTCGAACTTAAAGGAAAAGATAACTTGGTTTGCTTAGAGATAGGGCAGATGGGACAGGACATGGTATGTGTATCAGAAATGTGAGAAGAAATAGAAGATATATGACGAAGTACAGATGAGGAGGCATGACCTAACCTCATGTGCCAAAGTGCACTTAACTGTTTCTTAGAATAAGCAATATTCAAAGAAGAACCACTAACAGGTGAAATAAAACCTACAGGTGTAGGAATGATACAATCTAACTGATAAAGGCCATCATGAACAGTACCAGTAGCAACAACGTTGTTATGAATTTTGTCTCTAAAGACACACTTATCAGGAAAAAATTCTACACTACCCCCTGTATCGGAAGCCCATTTAGGAACAGAAAACAAATTGTAAGTAAAATGTGGCAATAGAAGAACATCCCTAAGATGCACATGAGCATCAAAACTAATGGAACCAGTATGAGTAACAACAACTGAAGCACCATTAGGTAAAACAACATGTATAGGGGATGTCAGCTGAATTAAATTCTGAAAAAAGTTACTAGAACAGCACATGTGATCAGTGGCGCCCGTATCAATCAACCAAGCATTTTTAGGTATACCAGTATGAGCTAAGTTGGACTTAGAGATGACCATACCTGCAATATAATCCTCTGGACTTTTAATATCTTTAGAAGTGCCAATAAACATGCTCATCATCTGACTGAGCTGATTGATCTGTTGCTGCATCTGGTTGATCTGAGAAGGAGAAGAAATATCCAGTTGAGAAGACACACCGTCTGTGTTCACCTGATTCACTTTAGGCAAAGGTCTGAACTGAGCATTAGATGTCTGACCACCAGCAGAACCAACAGCAAGCCCGGGTTTCTCCTTCTTTTTCCAATTAGGTGGATAACCTATCAACTTATAGCAATTCTCTCTAGTGTGACCATTAAAATTGCAGAAAGAACACTTCAGTAAAGACCTGTTCTGTCCTACTGGTGAATTACCAGATGGAACAGAACTCTTGGAAGGCACAAATGTCTTAGAATTAGAAGCATTTGCTGCTGTAATACTATTATGATTAAAAAACACAGCATGTGCACTTGAATTGAGATCAGAATTGAGAGAAACAAAACCTTGCCTAGCCTTCTCATCCTGTTTAACATAAGCATAAGCTTGAGAGACGGATGGCAGAGGAGACATCATGAGAATCTGACCTCGAACATTAGAATTGCTATCATGAAGTCCCATCAAAAACTGCAATAATTTCCGTTTTTGATCTCTATCATTTTGAACCTTATGAGCTCCACAAACACAAGTCACAGTAGGTTCCAAAACTGCATACTCATCCCACAATCCTTTGAGTTTATGAAAGTATACTTCTACAGATTTATTGCCTTGTGCAATACTATGTATATCTTTCATCACTTGATACACACGATGACCACTGACTCCTGAGAATCTCTCAGCTAATTCAGTCCAAACCTCTCTTGCAGTAGTGACATAGTTTAAACTATCACTAATATCTTCTGCTACTGAATTGAGGATCCAAGTTATGACCAAATCATTTACTCGTTCCCACTGAGAATATAACGGTGAAGTAGGAGCAGGCTTCTCAAAGCTACCACCAACAAGACCGAACTTATTTCTAGCGTTTAAAGCTATTTGCATAGAACGACTCCAAGGAGCATAGTTATCAGGTCCAACTAGCTTCTTTGCAATTAAAATTAAACCAGGATGATCATTATTGTGCAAAAACAATGGATGCGAATTGTTATCCACCATATTAACATCATACGAAGGACGATGTTGAGAACTCTCTCCAGATTTCTCAATTTGTGCAAAATTCGACGGTGAAACAACTTGATTCACATTCAATTGACCTAATTCAACTTGATTAACAGTATTCGTTTCAATTCCTTGAACTATATTTGCATAACTATTGCGCAACATGACTGTATCGAAAACTAGGGTTTCAACAAAGGACAAACAGAGAAAACGCAGAATTGAAGCTCACCGGATCGGAGAGACAGTGCGACATCAGCGAAGAAGATGAATCGAAGAAGAGAGCGAATAAACGAACAACATCTCGTCGATTACAGCCATGTATGCTCTGATACCATAAAAGAATAAGAGAGATTGATTTTGTAAGTATAAGTTGTATTTCAGTAAAAGTAAAAAGTAATGTTCTGTAGCCACAAGTATTTATACACGAGCATAGTCAACTCTGTTGACTCTAATGACAGCTGGACAAAATAACAAATTACATCCATATACTATTTTCTAAAATAGAAACAACTTGAGAATTTATAGCAAGCTGAATATTAGTCTTGAACCGCTGCTGTTGTTTGACTACAGAAACCACATTATTTGCTTGAGCTTTAACTGAATTATCATTCTCATTATACCTGATCAAAGAAAATATAGAATATGCATATTACATAAATAAGCAGGGAAAATCGGCATTTTACATGGCAATTGAAGCTTCAAAAATCAACTGTGTTAAAGCTATTTTAAGCACCAGGCGTCCTTCTGAAAATGAGGCTTACAATGTTTATGTCACATGTAGCGGTTAACATGGATGGCGCTAAAGTCTGCTGGAACTGAGAGAGCAAAGCTTAAGAACAAGCCTGGATTGGAGAAACTGAAGTCTGCAACATACGAGACATATAACATGGATTTCAGCAAAGATAGGGTTAATACTCTCTTGCTGGTGTCAACTCTTATAGCCACCGTGACCTTTGCAGCTGGTTTCACTATGCCTGGTGGCTACAGCATTTCTGAGCCTGACCAGGGAATGGCCACTTTACTTAATAAGCTCACCTTCCAGGTGTTTGTGATTTGTGACACGATCGCAATGTATTGTGCCATTATGGTGGCTGTCACCCTGATCTGGGCACAGTTAGGTGATCTTACGTTAGTGCTCAATGCTCTTAAAGTGGCAATACCATTGTTGGGGATCTCTCTCACCATGATGTTGTTAGAATTTATGGCGGGTGTGTATCTTGTGGTCAGCAAGCTTGTCTGGCTTGCCGACGTTGTTATGATACTGGGAATCATTTCTCTTGCATGTCTTCTATCACTCTTCATTCCACTCAATTTACCTTATACCTCCACCCTTACTATATTACGTTACATCTCCTACTATCCGTTCTGTTTGCTAATGCTGGCTTCTGGGAGTTACTATGATCCAGTTGAACACGATTCATTTTGATTTCAAGTACTTCCAATCTGGGGATTCTTTTATCTAGTCATGTGTATACAAGCTAACAACAATGTATACCAAAGTTGCTAGTTCTTTTGGACTGGTCGATAGACTTTAAGATGTCCTCCATTTTGTTAGCAGGTATTCATTCAGTTCTGTATCGTAGTGGCCCTAGCTGCCAACCACAAACACATTCTAACCCCAATGCCTTTATGGTCTTTCCATATATTCCTATAGAGATGCATATATAACACAGAACCTGTGTTCTGCATTAGGAAAAATTGCTTCTAATGCATTGATTAAGCCCTACCAAGAAAACATGTGAACCCCACATTAGAAATAAAGTTTTAGAAAAAAATTTCAAAGTAAAAGTGAGGTAAAAGTAAATGTACCTTTTGCCTATCTGATATAAAAGTGAATGTACCATCATTTTGAATATTCAGATCATCTTTAATCAGTTGCAGGAACTAGTTCCAACTATCATTATTCTCTGCTTCAACAACAGCCCAAGCTAAGGGATACATGCCATCATTGGCATCAGTACCCACTGCAGCCAGTAATTGACCACCATAAGGTCCTTTTAAATGGCACCCATCAAGACCTAGAAGTGGTCTACAACCATTTCTGAAACCTTTTTTAAGTGGACCAAGGCATATATAAAATCTTTTAAACCTCTTCCTGCCATCTTGTAGTTCTTGGTCTTCAGTCATTACTTGAATAGTGCTATCTGGCATTGCCTTCAACAACTGATTTCCATAATCCCACAACTTTGAATATTGATCTACATGCTTTCCATTAATCTTCTCTAATGCCTTCCTTTTGGCCCTACCAATAGCATAAATACTGACATGACAGTGCCAGTCATTGACAACCTTTTTCAAGAATGATGACAGAGGCCAAGTTGGATTCATCCTTATGTCATCTTCGTATTCTTATGCTATCCATCTAGAATTGATCTGTTTTTGATGAAATGTTTGAGTGCATGTATGCTTTGGATTGTATACCTTAATCTGGTAGGTATCACTCATCTGCATTTTTGATGCATAAATCTTCCATGGACAATCACCTTCACAGATAAATCTCACCCTATTACCATAGTGTCTGCATTGCTTAATAGGTCTCCTCTCCAGTATAGCTTGCTTCTTGACTGCAGCTCTGAACACTTTTGCTGTTGGAAACAACATAGTAAGCTGAAACTTAGGGTCTTTCATCCCTGTCCTCTCATTAAAGACAGGAAATGAAATTTCATCTTCATCTGTAGAATTGCTGGCCATCCTCTCTTCATCACTAGAAGCATAATGAGTAGAACAATCACTTAAATGTCCTTCTTCTTCAGTGACATCCTCATTCTCATCATGATTAAGTGTCTCAGCTACATCTTTGTCCTTTTCTTTTTGTTTTTCTTTGTCCTTAGCTTTTTCTTTACTCTTTCTTGCTCTTTCAGACTTGTGATTACAAACCTCATCATCAGTGCTATCCATATTGGAACCATCTGAGTAGAAACTACAATCACTTAAAACATCTCCTTCATGTTGAGGATTGTAATCCTCATCACTTTCACCATCACTGAGCAAATCATCATCTCTACCTCCTTGTCCATCTTCCACATCACTATTATAGTTGTGCCTAGGATCCAAATTCAGTAATTCTTCAAGGTCTTCTCTGTCGATAGGGTCTGTTATAGGATCTACATACTGCATATTAGGGTCTTGTGATGGAGCAAACTCTTGTGTGGGCATTCCATCAATATCCAAAGCAAACAGAGGCTTAGTTGTGATGGTATACACATATATAATCCTAGAAGGTGGCAACAACTCACACATCTCTAACACATCTGCATCAGTTTCCAATGCATGTAATCCCTTATCCATATCACTTCTTGGCCACTTGTAATACAATGTAATTACTCCTAATTCCCCACACTCTTTTGACATAGTATCTAATTCAATCAAACTCATTGTATCTACATCACAAAGGTCAAAGAAGTCACACTACCACCAACATATTGCTTAGGGTTTTCTGTAAATTGCCCCCCATAATGATACTTTATACTAAACAGGTCTGAACCAACTGCAAAAAATAGAGTAAATTGGAACTTTATACAGACAAAAACATGGCACTATACTTATACTACCACTGTCGAAAACATAAAAAAACACAAGGGACCACAGAATAAGTTACACAAAATAGAGGAGACATTGAATCACATGGGAGCACCAACATATTAAACCAAAAACATCAAAATAAGTTACACTAACTTCTGAACTAGCAACCAATACCAAAACCTTAAGTTCGTAAACACAAAAAACATATAACCATACAAAAACCCTAATTTCATATACAAATGGTTCAAACCCTAATTTAATTTAAAGTGACAGATCTTACCTCCATAATCGGGACATTCATTAGGTTTGTAAACGTCTTTGTCATTCGGATCTCTTCGAAACCACACCATTGTCGGCAATGCAGCGGGAGAACTCGATTGGCGTTACAGTGATCAAAGGGGGGAAGTGCAGTGAAAGGTGTGGTTTTAATTGGTAAAGTACATGTATCAGATATATGTATAATACACGTACAAATCGAAAAAGACTGAATTGCCCTCAAGGAAATAGACGGAGTTAACTGAAAGAGACGGAATCACGCAAAGTGTTAGTAGTTCAGAGTGTCAATATAGCAAGTGCTAGTTTTTGAACTTGAGTATCCCAAGTGGTCTGACACCTAAACTGCAAGTACACATAATGCACTTTACTCTCAAAATTTTAGTAGAAGAATCAGTATTATTTCACACATCTATCTATTATATATATAATACAACAACAGGGGGTTTGTTGAAGCAATTTAAATCGAACGGACCATTTTACCCTTCTTTCCATTACATCATGTCAGGGTTATTTTGGTCTTTTAGTATCACTATATTAATTACATATTATTAATTGTAGCAAAATTAATATACATACATATCCACATACATACATACATAGATACATATACATACATACATACATACATGCATACATACATACATACATACATACATACATATGTTGAAAGACGTGTGTCCTAAATCCAATCATGGATGATGAGTTAGGAGATACTTTGTTCAATCTGATTCAAGTTTGTTTAATTTAATAAAATGGTAATATGTTTTATAACGGGCTTTATCTATTTAAAGTGTTTAAATTAGATGATCCATAGTTTAGAGTAAAGCTTTAATGGATTATGATGAGATCATTATAATGAGACCTTAAAGATGATAACTCTAAACTTAAATAGTTCCTGGTCGTAGGATAATTAATTGGTAGTTAATTAATCCGCAAAGATCGGTACATACTATGCTTGCTTCACTATGAAGGATGTCTGTTCTCATAGACATTTGTGTGGTGACACTATAGCTAGTATGTAGGTGCTTATTAGGAATAAGTTCACTGAACATGACTCGATCAGTTGAACAACTAATGGAGTTCACTCATGTGTCAGTAGTTGTTCATATAGTGATGGTTGTACAAGTGTCCTTTGACTTGAGATCATCATAGTCATCTTGTGTACACTGAACTATACTTTGGTTTATCTCTTAGTCTCGAGGGACAATAATTAGTGCTCTTCTGGGTATAGGAATTTGTGCACGAAGATAGTGAATGATCAATAAAGGATCTGCCCCTTCCAGTGAAGGAAGAGAATGTCCTATGTTATTCCATTTATGCTAGTTCAGGAACCTCTGGCCAGAGTGAATGAAATTAGAAAGAAGTTTCTAATTTGCATTAATCGGAACTAGACATAGTGAATAGGAAAGCATATGATTAAATTAGATAGGCTTGACACGAGATCCATGCCTTGTATTTAATCGGGATATTGTAGGGTAGAAGGAATTGATTGTACTGTAACTAGTCACTGACAGGTTCTTGGTATTCTAAGCAGTGAATTCATATTATCCGGATAGTCGCGATATGTTGAGAAGCATCACTCACGATGTAGAATAAATATAATTAATCAGTTAATTATATTTAATGAATTATTAGAATTCATATAAATAATAAATAAAAGTTTATTATTATTTATTTCTACTACCGGCTTAATATTGAACCTACAGGGTCACACCATAAAAGATTAATTTATTGATGAAGGTATTTTGAGAGAGCAAGTTATTTTATAAATAGTTTAGAAAAGGAAATAATGATTAAAATAGTTTTAATTATTATTAAAGCATTTTATAAGATAAAGTGTGGGGTTAATATATATATAAAGATATATTAAAAAACCCTAGGAGAGCCCTATAAATAGAATGAGATAGTTCATTCTAAATGACTAGAGTTTTTGTGAAAACCTAGTTGCCACCCTCTTCTTCTTCATCTCTCTCTCTCTCAAAAGAAGAAAAACTCCATTTTTATAAAAGCTTAGTTTTATAAAAAACTTCATCGAAGGATTATTCTTGGTGGATACCGGTAGAGTGCTTCACACTCTGAGGAGCAACTGCTAGAATCCATTTTATAAAGCTTCGATTTTCAAGGTATGGTTACGATTCCCCTCGATCTAGATTTTATATGTTTTTTCTATATGTGCGATACATGGTTTTTACGGAATAATTGTTATATCACGCTTCCGCTCATCCGTAAATTCCTAAAATGGTATCAGAGCTAGGTTTTGCATATAGAGATTCATATAAAAAATTTCAGATTTGTTTATGCATGTATGGATTTATTATGATTTTTGCAAGTATATTTAGATTTAATTATGAATTAATTCGAAATATTCTTTGCATGAGATTTTGACCATTGATCTGGGTTCTACAAGTGTTGTGGATCATCTAGGTATTTTTTTCATAATTTTGTGATGTGTAGATTATTTGTTATGAATTTTTTAAAATAGTTTTAATTAAAATTCATAAAATAATTTTACATGTTGAAATATATGAATTAAAATTTGTACAAGGACCCCATAGATGCTTGCTTATTTTTGCTTTTGTTTGATTTCAGAAATCATATTATTTTGATTTTTTATTAATTTATTAATTAATTGTTAATTAATTTATTAATAATAAAATAAAATAATAATAACAATAAAGGGCATTAATGGCTAGAGGAGTTTTTTTTTTTCAAGTGTTATAAATGCTAAGTTAGTGTTTTAATGCTAAAGGAGTTACAAGCATTAAATAAAATAGCATAGAATTGTTGTAACTTACTTAGCATTAAATAAATTTAAAAAAAAAAAAAAAAAACTGCTGGGAAGGGACTGTAACGCATGCCGGGAATGCGTTACAGGGACTGTAACGTGTGAGCGTCATGCGTTACACATTTAATAGATTTTAATTGTTGTAACGCATGCGCGTCATGCGTTACAGCCCCTCTGTCCACATTAAATTTGATTTTTTGGGAGTTTGGTAACTCCGTTTTGGGCGTGCAATATACCGTTGGATTCGTTTTTCCGAGACGGATCTAATGGAGTGGTCAAATATTTTTTATATAAAAGTTTGGAACTGTTTATATTCCCGGAAGTGTTTTAAAGCATGTACTAATTGTTTTAATTGCTTTTAAATACTATAATAAATCCATACATCATTATATCATTGTATGACATGATATTACTTGCATGCTTACTTGTTTATTTATTTTTATATATGAGATATATGCCTATATTTACCATGCGATGATAGATTTAGGTGAACTTAAATCAAAATAAGGCGTGCTCTAGAAAATCTAGAATAGGAATCGTTTCTTGCCTTAACAATAATATTATGAGTACAACCATGAGATTCTTATGTTTATGAAACATAGAGTGAAATACTCTTTTGATGTTGAAAATGAAAATTTCTGTCTAGGCCGTTGGGTTTTAAGCGGGACCGTTGTGACCCCTCCAACACACTGGGAATTTTTCATTTAAATATCATAATTGTATTTTGTTCAAGAAAAAGAGAATCTCCTAGTAATATGATTATGGTTGCAACATAATATAATCCCTCTTAATTAAAATTTATATCAAGTAGTAAATGGCCAATGGCACAACGGGCTTGTGTCGGTCATAGCCTTCCAATATAATAGCAAGTAGAGTTCTTATATTGAGACATTGTCGTTTCGTGCTACAGCCGGGGGCTTTGTTTTGAGATTAAGAGATGCTTGTCTATCACATGAGATGTGTATGATAAATTAGGTTTCAATTGTCGTTACGTGCTACAGCCGTGGGCTTTTGGAATTCTAATTTAATTATGCAAGATGTTGGGTTTGACTTGACTTAGAATATTGAGTGAGTCGTGCCACAGCCGAGACTCAATGATTCAAGAGGCTAAAAGATAATAAGGAATAACATGAGATGTAGTTGACAAGAGTTGTCTTCCTATGGAACATCACATTGCGTTTCGTGCCACAGCCGAGGTGATGTGATGGAAAATAGGATCCTTATTCTCACTAACATTATGAATGTTTAGTTATACATTAGAGGGTTGTATAATTTAAATAAAATAGTGGGATCCACCAATGAATAAAGACCCGATTTATATGGTGTTGTAAGAATAAAATTGAATATTTACTTAGTAGTTATGTGTATTCACTAATAGAATTATATATATACTATAATTTCTGCACTATCACACATCGTAGTAGAATAACACGTTGACTTATCCCGAATATGCTGATGAACTTTGAAACTTGAGAAATGTTCTCAAGAATGAAAAGTTAGACGAAATGTTTAACTCGTTAATACAAAGTGTCTTATTTGTGATGCACATGGAGATGTGTATGAGACCAAGTGCAAGAGGTCTAATAATGCAAATGTTGCAAAGTAAACCAAACTGATGTCTATGAGCTTGAGACTGTGCAAACAGTATGAGCACAAGGACATTCAGGGGTACGTTGTTGCTTCTATAAGAGTTGTAGAATGTGATAAATAAGACGATTCAATATAGGATATCGAATGAGCTATTCCATAAAAGTTATGTTGAGGGTTGATCTATGAATAATCATAGACTCAAGACAATCAATTTGATTGATCGTCTAGGGTAGGTTGATTTTGTCATAGATGGAAGCTAAGTCGAGATATGATCTTGAATTAGCTTCCGAATACGAACTCGCAAATTTGTTGTGAACTCTTACATGAAAAGGTTGGATATCAGATTGTCTGAAATCTACTTCATGTTAAAGATTGTTGAGACGTATTTCCTTCTTAGAGAGCTTTGTTCTTCAGACTGGTAACGGTTCTGGAATCAAGTAGTGGGAGATGAACCATACCATCAAGAAGAAGTTTGTTAGTGAGTGATAACATAATTAGTCAAAGGCTAAGTTTGACTCCAAAACAAAAGAGTTTGTTGCCACCTATCAAAGGTGGGTTATTGGAAGATCAACTACAAGAGTTGTCTTGTAGAGTTGAAGAATTAGAGAAGTTTAGTGGGACTGAAACTTCTCATTTTGAAATAGGGACTATGGAATAGAGGTAATGGAAATCCAAAGAACTATAGGCTTGTTTGTACGAGTGAGAAGAGTATTCGCTTGTTGCATGGTGATGGGTTACAAGAACCATATGATTATTGAATCACATTATGCATGCGAAACTCGTCTCACTAGAAAGACCACTATATCTCTATTTTCTTGAAATAGAGAGATAATGAGCAACAAAAGTGTTAAAATTAGTACACATAATTGTATGTGCACCAGTGACAACACATGCCAGAAAAGGATTCACACGCTTCATTAGAATTCACGGATATGATCCGGATTCAGATATATGTATTTGGTACAATACAAATTCGAATCTTTTGGAGTGTTTCAAAATGAATAATAATGAAATACAAAACAAAACAGCAAGTGTTGGGACTCTTTGATAAGATCAAAAAGATATACACTTCAGTGAGTGTTTTGAGGTTATCTCAAATCTTAAGTTTAAAGCTTCACGTTGGACAGATCCTGAGATTCTACAGGTAGATGGAATGTACGAAGGAGCGAACGAACTTTGTTAGACATCGTTCGGTTCATGTTAAGCTAAATTGATCTTCTAATATATGTTTAGAGTTGAATTTTATAAATATCAGTATATCTGCTGAATATAGTATCTTCTTAATCTGTTCCTAAGTTGTCATATGAGATATGTAGTGCAAGGAACACAAGTCTTAAACTTGTTAAGATTTGGGATGTCTAGCTTATGTCAAAATGTTTAATTTGATAAGCTAGATGGTAGATCCAAAATGTAAGTTTGTGAGATATCCTAATGATAGTCAAGGATGTTGGTTGAATATTCTACTGAATATAGTGTGTATGACATACTGCCTACTTAGAGGAATTGTTCATTCTAGAAGGGTTCAGTGGGAGGAAGGTTGAACTTAACTAAGTTCAAACACCACAAATTACAAAGGTTCCATAGGAAGAACATTTTCAGACAGGATAACTTTTTGTAGGTTAGCTTAAGTATAGGTCTTGATATTTTATCACCAACCTGAGAGGTTGACTGCCTTGTCATTAAGAATGACAATGAGGTGTCAATTATATGATAATGACCTTATGACCTATACTAAAGCTATGAGTTATGACTCGGAGAAATGGCATAGTACCATGAAATCCGATATAGATTCCATGTACATCAACCAAGTACGGACTTTGGTTGAGGACCTAAAGGTGTCATAACCGGAAGGGTACAAGTGAGTCTATAAAAGGGAGGTTGGAGTGATTGGCTGGGTAAAGACCTATAAGTCCTTGCTTATTGTGAAAGGATTCAATCAAAGCAAAGAGATTGACTTTGATGAAAAAAGAATTTCACATGAAGTAGTGCTCAAGTCTATTCGGATTTTGTTTGCGTTTGCGGCTAGTAATGACTATAATATCTAATAATGGTCGAACGGTTGACCCTCCTCGATAGAAAAATTGAAGAGATGTGTAGTTGACACAATTAGAGGGATTTATTGCTATGAGTAGCAAATCTATGGTCTAATAGCCACGACAATCCATTTATGAATTGAAGCAAGCTTCTCAATGATCGAACATATGTTTTGATGAGACAATCAAATAGTTTGATTTTATCAAAGACAATGATGGATCATGGATCTACAAGAAGGTTAGTGGGAGCGTGATGACATTCCTAATAATGTATGTGACATACTTATGATAAGGAATGATGTATCGACGCTAAAATTAGTCAAAGTGTGGTTATCTAACATATTCTCTATAAAGGACTTGGGAATGGCTTCCTATGATATATGAATGATAATTTATAGGATAAACCAAGTGTTGGGATAAACCCAAAGTGTGTACATCATTTATATGCTAAGATGTTTAGCATAAATAACTCCAAGAAGTTACTTGAATTGTCAAGTCACGGAGTTACTTTCTCCAAGATAGTGTCTTTCTACGACATCTGAGGAGAAATGACGTATGATTAAGATTTATTATGCTTCGGCAAATGTATCTATCAAAATACCGGATGTACTATACAAGACTTGATGATCGCTAACTCACTAGGCGAGATAAGCGAGCACTAGTCTAGTCCTTGAGAAGCGCGATAGTAAGCTGGAAGAACGTCCTTAAATACTTTCGAAGAATTAAGGACATCTTTCTTGATTATGGTGGGTCGAAAATGAAAATCGAGTGTTATAAACACTATGATTTTCTTAGGACAAATGTGATAGAAAATCCATGTCAAAATAAGTGTTAATTCTGAATGGATGAGCGGTTTGTTGGAAGAATTCCAAGCAGCTTAAGATAACTGATTCCGTAGTGGAAGCACTATATGTATATAGCTACAAGTGAAGCTGCAAAGGAGGTTCTTTGGATAGTGAAACCTGTTTTCGCTGGTTAGACATGGTTCCTAGTATAGGATTTATATTGTTGTATCGGTACAACATATGGTAGTAGCGCAGGCTATGGAACCTAGGTTTAATCAGGGATTCAAGATCCAAGTTGCGGCACTTTCATATGATATATGAGATCGTTGAAAGTAGAGATGTTTAAGTCAATATTGACTTGACACCCATAACAACATAGTAAAGACCATTTACTAAACCGTTATTTGAAAATCGCTTTGTTCTCTTTTAGGAGAAGTTGTGTATGAGATACCAAGGTGATTGGTTTTAGTACAAGTGGGAGATTGAAAGACGTGTGTCCTAAATCCAATCATGGATGATGAGTTAGGAGATACTTTGTTCAATCTGATTCAAGTTTGTTTAATTTAATAAAATGGTAATATGTTTTATAACGGGCTTTATCTATTTAAAGTGTTTAAATTAGATGATCCATAGTTTAGAGTAAAGCTTTAATGGATTATGATGAGATCATTATAATGAGACCTTAAAGATGATAACTCTAAACTTAAATAGTTCCTGGTCGTAGGATAATTAATTGGTAGTTAATTAATCCGCAAAGATCGGTACATACTATGCTTGCTTCACTATGAAGGATGTCTGTTCTCATAGGCATTTGTGTGGTGACACTATAGCTAGTATGTAGGTGCTTATTAGGAATAAGTTCACTGAACATGACTCGATCAGTTGAACAACTAATGGAGTTCACTCATGTGTCAGTAGTTGTTCATATAGTGATGGTTGTACAAGTGTCCTTTGACTTGAGATCATCATAGTCATCTTGTGTACACTGAACTATACTTTGGTTTAGCTCTTAGTCTCGAGGGACAATAATTAGTGCTCTTCTGGGTATAGGAATTTGTGCACGAAGATAGTGAATGATCAATAAAGGATCTGCCCCTTCCAGTGAAGGAAGAGAATGTCCTATGTTATTCCATTTATGCTAGTTCAGGAACCTCTGGCCAGAGTGAATGAAATTAGAAAGAAGTTTCTAATTTGCATTAATCGGAACTAGACATAGTGAATAGGAAAGCATATGATTAAATTAGATAGGCTTGACACGAGATCCATGCCTTGTATTTAATCGGGATATTGTAGGGTAGAAGGAATTGATTGTACTGTAACTAGTCACTGACAGGTTCTTGGTATTCTAAGCAGTGAATTCATATTATCTGGATAGTCGCGATATGTTGAGAAGCATCACTCACGATGTAGAATAAATATAATTAATCAGTTAATTATATTTAATGAATTATTAGAATTCATATAAATAATAAATAAAAGTTTATTATTATTTATTTCTACTACCGGCTTAATATTGAACCTACAGGGTCACACCATAAAAGATTAATTTATTGATGAAGGTATTTTGAGAGAGCAAGTTATTTTATAAATAGTTTAGAAAAGGAAATAATGATTAAAATAGTTTTAATTATTATTAAAGCATTTTATAAGATAAAGTGTGGGGTTAATATATATATAAAGATATATTAAAAAACCCTAGGAGAGCCCTATAAATAGAATGAGATAGTTCATTCTAAATGACTAGAGTTTTTGTGAAAACCTAGTTGCCACCCTCTTCTTCTTCATCTCTCTCTCTCTCAAAAGAAGAAAAACTCCATTTTTATAAAAGCTTAGTTTTATAAAAAACTTCATCGAAGGATTATTCTTGGTGGATACCGGTAGAGTGCTTCACACTCTGAGGAGCAACTGCTAGAATCCATTTTATAAAGCTTCGATTTTCAAGGTATGGTTACGATTCCCCTCGATCTAGATTTTATATGTTTTTTCTATATGTGCGATACATGGTTTTTACGGAATAATTGTTATATCACGCTTCCGCTCATCCGTAAATTCCTACATATGTATGCAAACATACATACATGCATCATTTTATCCTTTTTTTCATTACATCATGTCATGGTTATTGTGGCCTTTTAGTATCACTATATTAATTACATATTATTAATTGTAGCAAAAATAATATACATATATACATACATACATGCATGCATGCATATGCATACATACATACATACATACATACATACATACATATATATGATATTATCTAACCATATTCGATAACATATACCAAATCTAATTATTCTATTATTTAGTTTCACTATAAATATTTTCAAATTAAAAATTGGGAAAAAAGTTATTTGAATGAAATTTATATATTAAGCATGCACGTGCATTGCAATTATTTATACCTCTAATAAATCAAACTATAAATAACCTCTCATTTTTTTAAGTATTATAGTTGTATGGCACAAATATGTCCAAATCAATACAAAGATAACAAAAAAAACAATTTTATGTATATAAGTATAATATAAATTTTTATTAACATTACTTATCCTATAACTCGTAAATTATTACACTAATAGATAAACGTAAAAAAACAAAATCCGAACAAATTAGTAATTTACTCATTTTTAAAGTATGCTCGTGCATTGCACGGGCTAAAGAGCTAGTTTCTAGAATAAAACCATAATTATAATATCTCTTCATGTTTTTTTTCTTTAGAATCCCTTATTTTTACAACAAAAATTGTCATCGTTTATATCTAACACGCAAGGCAATGTGAAAACATTAGTTCTTGGTCTAAAAGGTTAGAAACTGTGGGCTTTGGCACCAACAAGTGCATCCCAGAAAAATGCACAATCAAACAATTCGTACAAAAACAAATTGTAACATGATTCATATAGAGTTAAGTTCTATGGATACCACCTTTTTTTTAGACCTGGAGACTCTGCAATCTAAATTTGGCAAAATAGATCATATTTTGTAATTAAAAATTTGCAAAACGTATTGTTTTGCAAAGTATATTCTATGAAAATCACTATTTCATTGAAAATCTTGAAAATCATGTAAGTTTTGCAAACTAAACATGAATGTTTTGCAAACCGAACATGTTTTGCAGAACAATATGTTTTGCTATGTTTTAGTTGCAAAACATATATAATTTTAAAGATTTTAAATGAAAATAGTTATTTTCATAGAACATAATTTATAAAATATTATATTTTGCTATATTTAGATTGCAGAACGTATGTGGTCTTCACGTATCCACAAAAAAGGTGGTCTCCATAGAACTTAACTCGATTCATATATATATATAAGATAAATTTTGAATTAAAGACAATAAAGAAGGTACATAATATATATTGCATTGGGTACTTCATTTCATGAATGTTATTTTAAAACCTCGGATTTGTCCGTTTTTAATAGTTGTTGCTTCTTTTGTGACTTCGATACATCTTACTTAATCATTTTAATCAATTCCGTGTTGTAAATCGACGTCTATGGCCACCTGGTGACGTGACGAACCATCGATTTACAATGCGGAACTGATCAAAATGATTACATGAAAGGATGAAGATGGAATTTTATTTCTTTTTTGATATTTCACTCAAATTATATGATAATACGGAATACTGTTCGGACTCCTCCTAGACCTTCGACAAGAAAAAATAGACTCCTCCTAGACCTTCGACAAGAGAAAATAGGCTCAATTCTGAGAAAAAAATAGGCTCCTATTTGGAAAAAAATAGGAACTATACATATTCTATCGATTCCACATGTTTTATTTTGCCAAACTTCGAAGAAAAGTATGTCCAAATCGAGATTTCAAGCACTAGAATCAGTGTTATTTCGCAAGTTTAAAATCCTTGTTCTTTAAAAAACAGAATCACTGTTATTTTACAAATTTAAAATTCCTTGTTCTTTACAAAACTAAAGATGAGGAGCTTGTGAATTAAAATCAACACCGTTTAATATCGATAAACTGAATGGATTGCAGGATATAGTTACGTGATATATCAGCTGAACATTATTCTCTGCAAATTTAATCTATCTTTGTAGCTGGGACAAAAGTGTTCCATATTTTTTAACTAAGTCAAAAGTATTCCATTTCCCAGTATTTCTGTAGTTTTCATCGGAGAGAAAATGTTTTAGTTAATTATGTAGATTTAATTCTTGAACTCTGCAGGTTTTTCTCTGTAGTTAGGAGCTTTCTTCTCCACAGCATGAATCTTTTGGTTTGTTTTCACATCCTCATTCGCTTCCCTCGTAAATTTACAGTGTAATATTTCTACACTGAACCTAAATGTCAAAGTGATCAAAGTAGGTGCAATCAATAGTTTGGGACTTTGAAGCGCAGCTATTTTGTAATATTTAGCATCATACCAGTGCCTGGTGGTTTCAGAACTTTTGCTTCCTACTAGCTGCATTACGGATATGAAGAAACACTCGAATAATTTGACAGTGCTAACTGATAGTGGAAATTTCGTTTCAAATGGCTTAATGGAACACGAAATGTCTACATCACAGTACAACATGTCTTTCTTATTTTTTGGTAAAGAAGGTAGTTGTGTTATTCATCACTCTGTAGACATTTTGTCAAAATTCTGTTCAAAGGCATAACTCTATTTCTTTTCCAAATGAATATACCAGTCTATGTGCAGTTGCTGTATGGGTAGAGTATTTTGATATTTATATTTTTCCGATACAGTTTATCTAGTAAATGACAATCCATATTTCGGACTTTAAGGCATCATCTAGTTCTTGTTTCCAGCAGCTTTTCTGAAATTTCCAGCATCAACTTTGTGCTCTGTTCCCAGAATTGTCCTTTCATACTTGCTGCTAATTCACTCGAATTATATGATACTGCTAGCGGAAATAATGTTCCTCCTATATCTTCGACAAGAGAAAAAAGCTCAACCCTGGGCAAAAAAGGTACTCATTCCTATAGACCTAGGTCTTGTTAATATTGATGGTTTAACGGCTTTAGATGTTGCTGAAGAGAATATGGAAGCAATGACTTCCTATAGACAGGTACACGTAAAGTAACCTTTATTCAAAGAATTTGTAAGATGATGGATGGGAAAAAAATTTATTTGTGCATACAATTATTAATAACATGTCCCTGTAAATTATTAAGAGCAACAAAGTCGAAAAGATTTGAGGGAGATCATCAATACTGAAGATTGTGTATATATGAAAAGAGATAGACGTCCTTCTGAATATAAGGCTTACAATGTTTATGTCACATGTAGCGGTTAACATGGATGGCGCTAAAGTCTGCTGGAACTGAGAGAGCAAAGCTTAAGAACAAGCCTGGATTGGAGAAACTGAAGTCTGCAACATACGAGACATATAACATGGATTTCAGCAAAGATAGGGTTAATACTCTCTTGCTGGTGTCAACTCTTATAGCCACCGTGACCTTTGCAGCTGGTTTCACTATGCCTGGTGGCTACAGCATTTCTGAGCCTGACCAGGGAATGGCCACTTTACTTAATAAGCTCACCTTCCAGGTGTTTGTGATACGATCGCAATGTAAATTTTAAAATGGACATGTAAATTTACTTAATAAGCTCACCTTCCAGTTGCTTAGGTGATCTTACGTTAGTGCTCAATGCTCTTAAAGTGGCAATACCATTGTTGGGGATCTCTCTCACACTGATGTCATTAGCTATATCAGTTACAATGAAGTTACATCAGTTATATCTTCTGGCCTAATGTGGTTTACAGGAGATTGAGGTTACGAGTGAAGTCATTGTATGAAATAATTTTGATAAAGAGGCGGAGATGCACGAAAGAAGAATCCAGTTTAAAATAAATGTAACAAAAATAAAGTAAATCATAATTTAAAGATTTCAACTCAAAAGTGAAAACAGTAAAATAAGAGTGGTAGAACAAACTTTTCTAGACCACAGAATTGTCCTTTCTGTTATATTATATGATTGTTAAAGTGAGGATTACCAAGGAAGATTTGAATGACTTCCCCCATATGTTAGTAATATTAATTTATTAAATGTAAAGGCGGTGGACTTGCACTATAAATTAAGACATCTACCATTGTTTTGGAGGTATCAAATGAAAGTAGTTACTTCATCTCTTCTGCTCTCTTAAGTCTTCTTCTATATTTATTAGATTAGATATATTGTCTCAAGTATAAGTATTATAACACGTTATCAGCACGAGCCTCTGCCAACTGAAGTTTGTTTAACAAAGGAGGTACGATTTAATTTTAATTATTATCATTTTTTTTATCAGTTATTTTTTTTTATTGTTTAATATTAAAGATGGCTATGCCGTCAATACTACTATAAAGATGGCTATGCCGTCAAGTAATATTCAAAAGTTTTGTGGTCGGCTATGCCGTCGTAACTTTTGAATTAAATTATTAATATATACATATAAATTTAATTAATTGTTTAAATCTTGATGTGCGATATTTTATCATGTTCAAACCTTTATCAGAATGGCAAACCTTGCAAAATTAGAGTTTGTTGCTTTGGATGTATCTGGGGACAATTATCTATCTTGGGTGCTAGATGCGGAATTACACCTTAGTGCTAACGGATTAAAAGACACCATAGAATCAGGAAAAGCCCCAACTGTTGAACAAAATGCCAAAGCTATCATTTTTCTAAGACATCACATTCATGAAAATTGAAAATCTGAGTACCTAACTGTCAAAAACCCACTCACCCTTTGGAATAATCTTAAAGATAGATTTGATCACCAGAAACTTGTCCATTTGCCGCATGCCCGTTATGAGTGGATTAATATAAGATTGCAAGATTTTAAATCTGTTGCTGAATATAATTCTGCTCTATTCAAAATAAGTTCAAAACTGATTTTGTGTGGTGAAAATATTACTGATGCTGATATGATCGAAAAGACCCTCTCAACCTTTCACCCCAACACCATGATCCTGGCACAACAATACAGGGAACACAATTTTCAGAAATATAGTGAGCTGATATCTCTTCTTCTTGTAGCTGAGAAAAATAATGAGTTGTTGCTGAAAAATCATCAAATACGTCCCACAGGCTCTGCCCAGTTACCCGAAGTACATAACACGTCATTCCGGAAGAATGAGCGTGGAAAAGGGCATAGAGGAGGACGAGGTTATGGACGAAACCGTGGACGTGGAAATTTTCGTGGTCGGTTTCGAAATCAGTATAACTCTGGCCACCTGAAGTGGCAGCGTGATGGCTACAACAACTCTGGCCACCAGAAGTGGCAAAATGATGTACCAAATAAAAGAAAGGCACCGCAAGAAGGAGACACTAGAGATATCTGCTTTAGATGTGGGGCTCATGGACATTGGACTCGTACTTGTCGCACACCTGAACATCTTGTAAAACTTTACGAGTCATCTAAAAATCAGAATGGACAAAGAGTGGAAACAAATTTGGCAAGTTTTAATGATGAACCAATCAACAAGACCGCAAATGAACTAGATAGTAGGACTAATCTTTATTATGACCTAGATGAATAGTTTTTATATACTCTTTTGCTTTATATGTAATGTTCTATGTATTTCTGTTTGTGTACTTGTTTTAATGAAAATGTTGTTTATTTATTTATGTGTGTATTCAGAGTAAGTATGGAAGATATTTGCATTGCTGACTCTGCCACCACTCACACAATTCTACAAAGTCGACAATATTTTTCACAGTTAACTAAAACCAACTCTCAAGTATTGATGATATCGGGTACATCTAATATGATCGAAGGTATTGGGAAAGCTAGTTTTATCCTACCAAATAGAAGACAAATTCATATATCAAATGCCCTGTACTCTAGCAAGTCAACTAGGAACCTCTTAAGTTTCAAGGATATTCGTCTTAACGGTTTTCACATTGAAACTACTAGTGAGAATGGAAACGAATATCTTTTAATCACTTCAACCACTTCAGGCTATAAGAAAATTTTAGAAAAACTACACTCAATCTCTTCTGGATTGTACGCCACAAAAATCAGGATCATTGAGTCACACAGTATCACTATTCCCAAAATTATAAACCCAAAATCACTTACCCTGTGGCATGAAAGGCTTGGTCATCCTGGAGTTTCCATGATGCGACGTATTATAGAAAATTCTACGGGACATCCTCTTAGAAACCAAAAGATCATACAACAAGATGAACTTCCTTGTTCAGCATGTTCTCTAGGAAAACTAATTGTTCGACCATCCCCTGTTAAACTTCAAGTCGAATCCCCTGAATTCTTAGAACGAATCCAAGGTGACATTTGTGGACCCATTCATCCGTCTTCAGGCCCATTTAGGTATTTCATGGTTTTAATTGATGCATCAACTAGGTGGTCTCACGTTTGTCTACTCTCTACACGAAATACAGCCTTTGCCAAACTACTCGCTCAAATTATCAAATTACGAGCTCAATTCCCTGACCACCCTATCAGATCAATTCGACTAGATAATGCTGCTGAGTTTACATCTTCAACTTTCAATGATTACTGTATGTCGACAGGAATCTCAGTTGAACATCCAGTAGCTTACGTGCACACACAAAATGGTTTGGCGGAATCTTTAATCAAGAGACTTCAACTTATTGCCCATCCTTTACTTCTCAGAGCCAAACTACCCACATCAGTTTGGGGTCATGCTATATTACATGCTGCAAACCTAATAAGGGTCAGACCATCTGCCTATCATAAACAATCTCCCCACCAACTAGCCCTTGGTCAAATTCCTGATATATCTCACTTCAAGGTTTTCGGTTGTGCCGTGTATGTTCCTATTTCACCTTCACAAAGAACTAAAATGGGACCTCAAAGAAGATTAGGAATATATATAGGTTTTGATTCACCATCTATCATAAGATATCTTGAACCATTGACTAGTGATGTGTTTACTGCTCGATATGCAGATTGTCATTTTGATGAGTCTGTCTTCCCTTCATTAGGGGGAGATAAGGTTGTGCATAATTTAAATTCTGAATTGACATGGAATACATCAGGATTGAATGCTTTAGATCCTCGTACTAATCAATGTGAATCTGAAGTTCAAAGAATTATTCATATGCAAAATATTGCTAATCAAATGCCTGATGCTTTTAGTGATTCTAGACATATTATAAAATCACATATACCTGCTGTAAATGCTCCGGCAAGGGTTGAAATCCCTATTCGTAAATCAATTCCTGAAAAATTGGTCGGTGATTTAAAACCCCGCCAGAAGCGTGGCAGACCAATTGGTGCAAAGGATGTTATACCACGAAAACGGAAACTGATTGGACCTGCCCAAAAAATGGCAAGTGTTCCAGATAATACCCCGGAAGTGTTATTACCTCCTGAAGAGGTTCGAGCCCCTGAAGAGGCTATAACGAAACCCCCAGAAGTGGGATTACTTCTAGAAGAGGATATTGCTCCTGAAGTGGCAAATGCCTCCATAGAAGCAAAGGTACCTGATAATAATGAGATCTCATTGAGTTATGTACATAACGGGAAATTATTGGATCGTGAGAGTACTGAGATTGATGAGATATATGCTTTTCCGTGGCATGTGATATCTCTATGAACTCCGATCCTGAACCACAAAGTGTGGAAGAATGTCGACAAAGAGATGATTGGCCAAAATGGAAAATTGCAATCCAAGAGGAATTGCAGTCATTGCGCAAAAGAAATGTATTTGGACCTGCAGTCCAAACACCAGCTGGTGTGATCCCTGTGGGGAATAGATGGGTATTTGTACGAAAACGAAATGAGAGAAATGAAATTGTGAGATATAAAGCTCGGCTAGTAGCCCAGGGATTCTCTCAAAGGCCTGGATTTGATTACCAGGAAACTTACTCTCCTGTAATGGATGGAGTCACTTTTCGTTTTCTAATAGGTATGGCTTGTATGGAAAGATTGGAAATGCGTCTCATGGACGTTGTGACAGCCTACCTATATGGATCACTTGATTGTGATGTTTATATGAAAATCCCTGAAGGGTTAAAATTGGAGGAAACTAAGCCTCGTCATTTGTACTCAGTTAAATTACAACGATCAATATATGGCTTAAAGCAGTCTGGTCGTATGTGGTATAACAGGCTTAGTGAGTACCTATTGAATAATGGGTATATTAATAATCAAGTGTGTCCATGTGTGTTTATTAAAAAGTCTCAAACTGGTTTTGTTGTTATTGCTGTTTATGTGGATGATTTAAATATTGTTGGTACTTCTGAAGATATTACTAACACTGCTAATTATTTGAAAAATGAGTTTGAGATGAAAGATCTTGGAAAGACAAAGTTTTGTTTAGGTATACAGGTGGAACACTTATCTTCAGGCATATTTGTTCATCAGTCAACCTACACAGAAAAGATTCTTGATCGATTTTACATAGACAAATCTCATCCACTGACTACTCCAATGGTTGTTCGATCACTTGAAGTTGAAAAGGATCCATTCCGACCCAGAAAAGAAGATGAAGATGCTCTTGGACCTGAAGTTCCATATCTAAGTGCAATTGGCGCTCTTATGTATCTTGCGAACAACACGCGGCCTGATATTGCATTTGCTGTGAACTTATTGGCAAGATTCAGTTCTGATCCAACTAAAAGACATTGGGATGGAGTTAAGAATATATTGAGATATCTTCGTGGGACAATTGACCTTGGATTGTTCTTTCCATACAATTCAAAATCGCAGCTGGTTGGATATGCAGATGCTGGGTACATGTCAGATCCTCACTTTGGAAGGTCACAAACAGGTTATTTATTCACATATTGTGGGACTGCTATCTCTTGGAAGTCTACAAAATAGACTATGGCTGCAACTTCATCAAATCATGCAGAATTACTAGCAATCCATGAAGCAAGTAGAGAATGCGTCTGGCTGCGATCCGTCATTCAACATATTCAGCAATCGTGTGGATTATCAAATATCACTGATAGTCCTACAGTTATGTTTGAAGATAATTCAGCTTGTATTAAGCAATTGAAGGAAGGATACATTAAAGGAGATCGAACAAAGCACATATTACCGAAGTTCTTCTACACTCATGAACTACAAGAGAATGGTGACATTGAGGTACAACAAGTTCGTTCAAGTGATAATTTGGTTGATATACTAACAAAGTCACTCCCCACATCAACGTTTGAAAAGCTACAGAATAATATTGGCATGCGAAGACTGAAAACCTTGCTACATCAACATGTCAAAGTTTGAGACATTTAATTCAGGGGGAGACTGTACTCTTTTTCCTTCGTCAAGGTTTTTATCCCATTGGGTTTTTCCTTACAAGGTTTTAACGAGGCAGTCGATCTCTATAATGTTTCACATTAACAATCAAGGGGGAGTGTTATATTATATGATTGTTAAAGTGAGGATTACCAAGGAAGATTTGAATGACTTCCCCCATACGTTAGTAATATTAATTTATTAAATGTAAAGGCGGTGGACTTGCACTATAAATTAAGACATCTACCATTGTTTTGGAGGTATCAAATGAAAGTAGTTACTTCATCTCTTCTGCTCTCTTAAGTCTTCTTCTATATTTATTAGATTAGATATATTGTCTCAAGTATAAGTATTATAACACTTTCCTACTTGTAGCATTATTGATATTAAAAAAAAAAAAAAAAAAAAGTAGCTCCGCAGGCGGGGATCGAACCCGGATTATATCAAATAAAGATGATTCAATTAGCCAGTGCTACTGCGGATTCAGTATGTCTTACATTCTCAAGTTAATGTATTTAATTAACAAATTCTACATGTTTTATTTTGCTGAATATCGAGTGAAAGTATGTATGTCCAAAATAGATCACACTCTTGGAGTAAGAATGTAAGATGGGTCAAAATTTTAGAAAAAGAATCAGTATTATTTCACACATTTCTAGAATAAAAGCATAATTATAATATCTCTTCATGTTTTTTTTCATTAGAATCCCTTGTTTTTACAACAAAAATTGTCATTGTTTATAACACGCAAGACAATGTGAAAACATTACTTCTTGGTCTAAAAGATTAGAAACTGTGGGCTTTGGCACCAACAAGTGCATCCCAGAAAAATGCACAATCAAACAATTCGTACAAAAACAAATTGTAACATGATTCATATAAATATAAAAGATAACTTTTGAATTAAAGGCAATAAAGAAGGTACATAATATATATTGCATTGGGTACTCCATTTCATGAATGTTATTTTAAAACCTCGGATTTGTCAGTTTCTAATAGTTGTTGCTTCTTTTGTGACTTCGATACATCTTATGTAATTCCGTGTTGTAAATCGACGCCTATGACCACCTAAGTGACGCAATGAACCGTTGATTTACAATACAGAACTGATCAAAATGTAATGACACTCCTGATATTACATGTGAAGTAAAGCACAATAATAAAATAGCTTATAGCCAAACAGTCCCTAAGTAACTAATTCTGTTATTAGTTACAGCTCAGCAAGTTGACTTTATATTCTTGTTAGTATATAAACACTTGTGATGTAAAGTTGACCTTAATTTCTTTTCTAATAATGATACAATAATTGGATCTTTTCTGTTACATTCTTTCTCTACATTCTCTCTTAAATCTCTACATACAACTGTATGAATACCTCATCTCCTACAAGTCTATATGGTATCAGAGCTACGATCTGGTAATTTTCTTGCTTCCGCGTTCAATTCATAGTGAATCCATTCAAAAAAGCTGTAAGTTTTCTTGATCTCAACTCGGTTTTCGAGTGATTTATCGTCGATTTAGGTGTTGTCTGAGTAATCTTGATCTCAACTCGGTTTACGAGTGATTTATAGTCGATGTGGTGTTGTTTTGAGTAATCGTTTGATTAATTGTTGATTACTTCATTCGTCGATTTGAGTGATACAATTGAGGTTTTGAGTTGTGATTTGTTAATCAGTTCTTGAGTTTTCTGAGTGATATTGATTGTTCTTGAGCTTCCTGAGTGATATCGTTTGTTATTGAGTTGGATTTGTTTGTTTGAGATGATGAAGAATACATATGCTCATGCTGTCATGAATAATAACACAACTAATCGAGAAGGTACTTCTGAGAATATTGAGAATCTCATGGAAAATGATATTGATCTTGATGCTAATCTTGATAATACGTCTCTTAAGTCCAATCTGCATCCCTTGTATCTCCAGAATATAGATCATCCAGGCTTAGTCTTGATTGCTAAAAAGTTAACAGGTTCTGAGAATTTTGGTCCTTGGAAAAGATCCTTAACCATAGCCTTATCTGCTAAAAATAAGCTAGGTATTGTCGATGGTACAGTTCCTCGACCTGATGAATCTTCTCCTTTAAGATCTCAATGGGATAGGGTTAATGATATGGTGATCAGTTGGATTTTGAACACTGTATCTGAAGAAATTGGCAATGGTATGGATTTTGTTAGCTCAGCTAGAGAGGTCTGGATTGAATTAACTGATCAATTCTCTAGTATTAATGGTCATAGAGTTTATCAGATATTGAAGGACATTCATGCTTTGGAGCAGGATAGTATGTCAGTAGAACTCTATTATCATAAACACAAAAATCTTTAGGATGAATACACTGCTTTGGAACCTGTTATACATTGTAAGTGTAACTGTACTTGTGAGGCTCACAAATTGCAAGATGAAAGAGATCAGCGTAAGAAACTGTTACATTTCTTAATGGGACTCAATGAGAGTTTCACACATGCTAGGAGCCAGATTCTAATGATGAATCCTTTACCTAGTATATCTCAAGCTTATTTTCTGGTTAAGCAAGAAGAAAGACAAAGACAGACTACTGGTGTACTTTCAAGTTCTTTTTTGGCAGCTACCAAATATGCTGGTAAAGGTTCTACAAATTCTGGGGATTATTCTACTCCTTCTGGTGGTTTTAAAAGGCAAATTCTGAAATGTGTTTACTGTCATAAGGATGGTCATACCAAGGAAAACTGTTTCAAACTTATTGGATATCCACCAAAGGGTAGGGGCAGAGGAAAATTTGGTAATCAATCAGCTGGAAATTCTGGAAATTTTGGTTCTTCTCCTGGTGGTGGTTTCAAGTCACAGGCTATGCAAGTTTCAGCTGTTCCTTCTGGTAATGTAAACCAAGGTTCCACTTCCTCTACTGATACTCAGTCCAACACTATGGAAAAGATTCAACAACAAGTCAATCAGTTAATGTTGCTCATGACTAAAAACTCCTCTCCAAATGCCCTTGGATCATCTACCACACCTGAAGATCATATCAATTTTGCAGGTTTGGTTTATTCTATGATGTCACATATTCCTCAAAAGTTACATAATGTTTGGATAATTGATACTGGAGCTTCCAATCACATGTGCTGTGATGCAAATTTCATGACTGACATTTTTACTGTGAGTCAACCTTTTCATGTGGCTTTGCCAAATAATCAGGTCATTTTAGTTAATCAATTAGGGACAGTGCATTTGTCACCTGATATTCTTCTGAAAAATGTTCTTCTCATTCCTGAGTTCAACTGTAATTTGCTATCTGTTAGCAAACTCTCTCTTGATTCAAAATGTGTAATAACATTTACATCTAATAATTGTTTGTTTCAGGACCAGAACCAGGTGAAAACACTGGCAGCTGGTTTTGAACAGGGAGGTTTGTACTACTTCATTTCTTCTTCTTCCCAACATTCTGTTGCTTCTGTACAGCCTTCTTCCTTGCAGTGTTTGTCTCCTGTTTGTACTGTTGGCCTTTCCAATACTTTTTCTGTTTCTAATCATGTGAATGCCAGATTGTGGCATTTGCGTTTAGGTCATGCACCTAATGCTGTTTTACAGCATATTCCTTGTATTGGTCACATATCAGAAACAAATACTTTGTGTCCTGTTTGTCCTTGTGCTAAACAAGCTATGTTTCCATTTCCTAAGGCTAGTACTTCTTATGCTTCTGAGATTTTCTCCTTATTACACTTGGATGTTTGGGGACCCTATAGTGTTTCTTCCACATCTGGTTGTAAGTATTTTCTCACAATTGTGGATGATCACAGTAGGGCCACCTGGACAATGCTTATGCCTACTAAACAAGATGTTTTTCATATATTCAAAAAATTTGTTACTTATGTTTCTCAGCATTTTCATAAATCTGTTCACACCATCAGATCTGATAATGGTAGTGAATTCATCAATCATAATTTCAAAACTTTCTTGGCTCATCATGGTATACTTCATCAAACTTCTTGTCCTTCTACTCCACAGCAAAATGTAAGAGTAGAACGCAAGCATAGACATCTTCTAGAAGTTGCTAGAGCCCTAAGATTTCAATCAGGTTTACCTACTAAGTATTGGGGGGAATGTCTTCTTACAGCCACACATATTATTAACAAACTCCCTTCCACTGTTCTGCAATTTAAAACTCCTCATGAAATCTTGTTTAATTCTAAACCTGATTATACTTTGTTAAAAGCTTTTGGATGTCTTTCATATGCTTCAGTTCATCCTAATGATAAGTTTGCTTCTAGAGCTATTCAATGTGTTTTTATTGGTTATCCTCACTTACAAAAGGGTTTTAAACTCTTAAGATTAGATAATCATGCTATTATTGTCAATAGACATGTCAAATTTGTGGAATCAAGTTTTCCTTATCATCAATCTTCTGTCACTTCTGTTAAAAGTACAAATACTACTACTGGTAATTCTGCCTTGTTCCTAAATTGGTTACAATTCAATACTGTTCCACAAGCTGAGTCTGATTCCTCTCCTTCTACATCTTCTACTGTTTCATTTCCTTCCACATCTTTAAACTTTCCTATCACTCCTGATCTTCATAGTTCTTCTCATATTGTCTCTTCTCCTGATAATTCCACTACTTCCATCATTCCTGTTCCAGTTCCACAATTAAGACAGTCTACCAGAAATAAAGAAAGACCTCTTTGGTGGTCTGATTATCATGTAGCACATACTGTGATTAATGATCCTGTTGAGTTTATGACTCCTTTTTCTCTGCAATTATCTCACTCTATTTTTGATGCCAATAATCAAGTTTTTCAGCCTATGTGCCATCTCTTATTGAACCTAATTTCTATCATCAAGCTGTTAAAAATCCTTTATGGATTGAGGCTATGGACAAAGAGTTGACTGCTCTTAATGCTAATAATACTTGGGCCTTGGTTCCTTTACCTAAGGGTAAGAAAACAATTGGATGTAAATGGGTATATAAGATCAAAACTCTTGCCAATGGTCAAATTGACAAATATAAGGCCAGATTAGTGGCAAAGGGTTATACTCAAGCTGCAGGCATAGATTTTCATGATACATTTGCTCCTGTTGTTAAAATGGTGACAGTAAGGAGTCTGTTAGCTATTGCAGCAGCCAAAGGTTGGTTTTTTGAGCAATTAGATGTAAACAATGCTTTTTTGCATGGAGATTTAGATGAAGAGGTCTATATGGATTTGCCACTAGGTCTTAAAGTTGATAATCCTAATTTGGTTTGTAGGCTCATCAAATCAATTTATGGACTAAGATAGGCTTCTAGGCAATGGTTTGCCAAGCTTACTTCTTGTTTGTTGGAAAATGGTTATAAACAGTCTTTACATGATCATTCTCTTTTCACTATCCAGCAAGGGTTTGTTTTTGTAGCAGTGGTGATTTATGTGGATGATATCTTGGTTTCTGGCAATGATATGCCTACCATTCAGTCTCTTAAGAAATTACTGCATAATAGGTTTACTATCAAGGATATGGGTAGTATCAAATACTATCTTGGTCTTGAGGTTTCAAGGAATAAGTCAGGTATTTTTCTGAGTCTACCAAAATTCATTAAAGATCTTCTTAAGACTGCTGGATTATTAGATTGCAAACCTCTTTCAGTCCCTGTTGACCCTCATATCAAGCTTTTTGATAATGATGCTTCTGGTGATTTGATTTCCAATCCTACAGTATACAGAACTTGGGTTGGGAAATTATTATATTTGACATCTTCTAGGCCAGACATTTCTTTTGCTGTTCATTTGCTTAGCCAATTTCTGCATGCTCCAAGAGTTAAACACTTTGAAGCTGCTCAAAGAGTGCTCAGATATTTGAAATGCACAGTTGATCATGGTCTTCATTTTCCAGCTTCTAATTCATTGCAGTTAGAAGGTTACAGTGATAGTGATTGGGGTGGGGACCCCAATGACAGGAAATCTGTTGGTGGTTACAGTTTTTTACTAGGGCAAGAAGCCATTTCATGGAGGGCAAAGAAGCAATCAGTCACTTCCAGAAGCACTGCAGAAGCAGAATATAGGGCACTTGCTGATGCTTCTTGTGAGGTCATGTGGTTAAAGGGCTTACTCACTGATTTAGGGTTGAATATTACTGGTGCTACTCCATTATTCTGTGACAATAAAGCAGCTGTTGATCTTACTGCAAATCCTGTTTATCATGCTAGAACTAAACACATTGAGCTTGATTGTCATTTTATTAGAGAGAAAATTCAAAATGGTCTTATTTCTGTTGTCCAGATTGGTTCTAAGGATAACACTGATGATATTCTGACTAAGGGGCTCAGTAGACTTCTTCATTGGTCTTGTTCTTCACATATGGGTTTAAAGTTTGGTCCAAAGACCTCTACAGGTGGGGTGCCTACAGGTATGCTTGGTACTGATACAGGCATGCTTGGTACTGATGATCCAGAAAGTTCAAAGATGGAAGTGAAAGTCATAGCAAATAATGTTACAATGTTGTCTGAAGATCTGTCTATCAAAGGGGGGGCTAATGACACTCCTGATATTACATGTGAAGTAAAGCACAATAATAAAATAGCTTATAGCCAAACAGTCCCTAAGTAACTAATTTTGTTATTAGTTACAGCTCAGCAAGTTGACTTTATATTCTTGTTAGTATATAAACACTTGTGATGTAAAGTTGACCTTAAGTTCTTTTCTAATAATGATACAATAATTGGATCTTTTCTGTTACATTCTATCTCTACATTCTCTCTTAAATCTCTACATACAACTGTATGAATACCACATCTCCTACAAGTCTATAAAATGATTACACGAAAGGATGAAAATGAATTTTTATTTTTATTTTGATATTTCACTCAAATCTAATGATAATGCGGAAATACTGTGCGGACTCATCTACCTTCGACAAGAGAAAGTAGGCTCAATGTATTGTGCCATTATGGTGGTTTTCACCCTGATCTGGGCACAATTAGGTGATCTTACGTTAGTGCTCAATGCTCTTAAAGTGGCAATACCATTGTTGGGGATCTCTCTCACACTGATGTCATTAGCTTTTATGGCGAGCGTGTATCTTGTGGTTAGCAAACTTGTCTGGCTTGCTAATGTTGTTTTGACACTAGGAATCGTTTCTCTTGCATGTCTTTTATCACTCTTCATTCCGCTCAATTTACCTTATACCTCCACCTTTACTATTTTACGTTACATCTCCTACTATCCATTCTGCTTGTTAATGCTGGCTTCTGGGAGTTACTATGATCCAGTTGAGCACGATGCATATTAATTTGAAGTACTTTCAATCTGGATATTCTTTTGCATAGTCATGTGTGTACTTCTCTCCTTTATTTTATCAAGACCATCTACATAAACTTCTTTAAATTGTTCACCTTATTGTAATTTTAAGCAGGTATCCAGTTCTGTATCATAGTCAATTTTTACGTACTGTTTAATTAATGATACGATTAACGGGTAAGGATTATGTTGATTCAAGTTTTTAACACTCTCTGGTGTTTTGCTTTGTTTATATGTTACTAATTGTTGTATGTTGCAGCAGTCGTTACAATTCCGTTACATCAGTTATATCTTCTGGCCTAATGTGGTTTACAGGAGATTGAGGTTAGTCATTGTATGAAATAATTTTGATAAAGAGGCGGAGATGCACGGAAGAAGAATCCAGTTTAAAATAGATGTAATAAAAATAAAGTAAATCATAATTTTAAGATTTATTCTTATGTGAACATGTAAGAAAGAAGCTTGTAGTCTTTTTATCTACGGTGAAGCAATAAATCAGTTAGCAAGGGACAACAAACGACGATTCCTGGACACTTTCACATGATCAGTCTTATCTTCTCATCATACTTTAGCTAACACACTCTATATACCTGCAACTGAATTATCTAAGCTTAGCCAATAAAATGAATGATCTCAAAGAAGAACCATACATGGGATTAGCCGATTAGTCCTAGATTAGGCCGAGTAGAAAAAGTTTGACAAGCCTCTCGAAAATGGTAAATGTGTCTTGCTCCATTAGAATAAAGCTGATTCTTTGCTTCACTGATGACAAACGAATACAAGTTCATTGAATGAACAGATTCACACATTATCTTGTTTGCTACCTGTGTTTGTTCAGGATTCAAAAGAGTAACTCATTCACTAACAAGGCTTCCAACTTAAACTTTTTTCGATTTTTTTGTATCACTTCAGTAAATAAAGCAATACTAGACTCTCCACGAGCATCATCTAGAAAAAATCAAAAAGTTGCTCCGCAGCTGGGGATCAAACTTGGATTATATCAAATAAACATGATTCAATTAGCCAGTGCTACTGCAGATCCGCAGTATGTCTTAAATTCTCAAGTTAATTGTATTTAACAAATAGATCACACTCTTGGAGTAAGAATGTAAGATGGGTCAAAATTTTAGTAGAAGAATCAGTATTATTTCACACATTTCTAGAATAAAACCATAATTATAATATCTCTTCATGTTTTTTTTCTTTAGAATCCCTTGTTTTTACAACAAAAATTGTCATCGTTTATAACACGCAAGGCAATGGGAAAACATTAGTTCTTGGTCTAAAAGGTTAGAAACTGTGGGCTTTGGCACCAACAAGTGCATCCCACAAAAATGCACAATCAAACAATTCGTACAAAAACAAATTGTAACATGATTCATATAGAGTTAAGTTCTATGGAGACCACCTTTTTTATAGACCTGGAGACTCTGCAATCTAAATTTGGCAAAATAGATCATATTTTGTAATTAAAAATTTGCAAAACGTATTGTTTTGCAAAGTATATTCTACGAAAATCACTATTTCATTGAAATCTTGAAAATCATGTAAGTTTTGCAAACTAAACATGAATGTTTTGCAAACCGAACATGTTTTGCAGAACAATATGTTTTGCTATGTTTTAGTTGCAAAACATATATAATTTTAAAGATTTTAAATGAAAATAGTTATTTTCATAGAACATAATTTATAAAATATTATATTTTGCTAAATTTAGATTGCAGAACGTATGTGGTCTTCATGTCTCCACAAAAAAAGTGGTCTCCATAGAACTTAACTCGATTCATATATATATATAAGATAAATTTTGAATTGAAGACAATAAAGAAGGTACATAATATATATTGCATTGGGTACTTCATTTCATGAATGTTATTTTAAAACCTCGGATTTGTCAGTTTTTAATAGTTGTTGCTTCTTTTGTGACTTCGATACATCTTACTTAATCATTTTGATCAATTCCGTGTTGTAAATCGACGTCTATGGCCACCTGGTGACGTGACGAACCATCGATTTACAATGCGGAACTGATCAAAATGATTACATGAAAGGATGAAGATGGAATTTTATTTCTTTTTTGATATTTCACTCAAATTATATGATAATACAGAATACTGTTCGGACTCCTCCTAGACCTTCGACAAGAAAAAATAGACTCCTCCTAGACCTTCGACAAGAGAAAATAGGCTCAATTCTGAGAAAAAAATAGGCTCCTTTGATTCAAGAGCAAATCTCTCGGTTTAGTAAAACGAAAGTTCCATCCTATGTGCAATTGTTTGTGCATCGACGGTATGCTGCCCAAACAACCAGTTGATTTAGAAGGCCTTCTGCGAAAAAAAGTATAAAAAGTATCTCCGCAGCCGGGGATCGAACCCGGATTAATTCCAGTTTGATATTGAATCATTAGCCAGTACTACTGCGGAACTATACATATTCTATCGTGTTGGGCCAAAGCCCATTAGTCAAGAAGGTTTAAATAGTATTTTGTATATAGGCCCACTCTGTAATAGTCCCAATTAGAAATAAGCTCAATTGTAAACTTTCCCTATAAATACCTCCTAACCCCCACATTAGAAGGGGTTGGAAAAAAAGCTAAAGGAGAGAACTTCCTAAATGAATGTAACATTTTGACTCCAATAATATTAATTACACTTCACTTTAATTCATTGGCTTCACCATCTCACCTTGTTCGATATTACATTCATCATTTGGCGCTAGAAGGAGCTCTTTTATCTGTAATTCCAACTGAAATGGAAGAAAGCGAGACGTTTATCTCCAAAATTGGTGGCACAAACGAAGTGGTGACTATACCTCGTCGGGAGGAGATACAATTGCCCCCCGTGCTACAGCCTCGGGAGTTGTTTCCCCCTATGGATGACCAAAACGAGGGATCCCCCGGACCCCCCGTTGACACACGGTTGAGGGTCATGACTCCCACGGGCAAAAAAGTGCTAACAAGCGATGCACGCCTGCATTTACTCAAGCTGCGAAAACAAAAGAAGAAACCGGTGCAAACTCACCGTTTTGAGGAGTTCGCTGGGTCGGATGACGAGCTGGCATACTTGGAGGAGCAGAAATGTTTGTTGGAGGCTCGCCTAGAAAAACACAAGGAGATTCGACGTCTGCTGCGGGAGTTGCAGCAGACGTCAATATCGCGCCGTAACAAGGACCCCCACCGACAATTGGATGAGGATTATGAGGAAAATTACGACCTCGATAAGGACGTATCCAGTGAGTCCCAATGCTCCCGACCGCCTCCAAAACGGCGTATGACGTCATCAGCAAATGACGCCTCATGGCGAAGCGATTCATGAGAGTCTTTTCGCCCAGAGGACATCGCTAAAATGCAGAACGACCTCGCTGAGTGCCAGGATTACATAAAAACCCACTCCGGACTACCCGTCTCCACAGAGAGCCCTTTGTCCCGATCTATCGAAATCGCCAAGATTGACAGAAATTTGAAAACTCCAGCCTTAGATTATTTCGATGGGTCGTGCGACCCTATCGAGTTCCTAAATACTTTCGATGGACGAATGGCTTTCTTTGGCCATTCCGAAGTCACTAGATGCCAGTTCTTCTCCACGTGCCTGAAGGGCACAGCGGTACGATGGTATAGTAACTTGGCACCACGCTCCATTGATTCCTGGCACACCTTAAAAAGCAAGTTTCAAAGCCGTTTCTCCAGTAACTACAAGGGGGTAAGATAACTGCGTCCTTGATGACAATACGCCAGCGACACTCCGAGCCTTTACGAGACTTCCTAGCTCGCTTCCGAGCAGAAGTCGCCGATATTCCAAACTTAATTGAAGAGCTCGCTATCAACTATCTCGCTGCCGGCATTGACAAACATCGACACGCACTCTTGTTGGAGGAATTCTTCGAGAAGAATCCCCGTACTCTCCAGTCAGCATTTCAAATCGTTGAGCATAGAATGACATTACAAGAAGCAGTGGGGAGCATACAGTCTCCCCGACGATTTTCTCAGAAGCGGGACAAAAGTCAAAGTCCACGACGACGATCTCCGCAAAACAACGCAAGGCGTGGATATGAATCCCAATCCCGCTCCCATGATCACCGAACTCCACTGCCGGACAGAACCGAGAGAAGCGACAAAACAGAAAGGTCATGGAAACCACGGGACCGTAGTGAAAAGGAATTCACTAAGCTTAACGCCGACAAGGCAACTATACTCGCAATTCTCAAAACAGAACCTGATTACCGTCCTCCAAGGCCAATGAAGCCAGGGCGACCCCCAAGCTCCCAATATTATGAGTACCACGAAGATACCGGCCACATAACAGAATCCTGTTTCCAACTCAGCTCATTCATTGAAAGCAAGATCCGCCGAGGATAACTCGTCCATTGCATTGATGACAGCAGTCACCCCCCTTCGCGAAACTATGACCTCGATAGAGTCATTGACTTCATCGCAGGGGGACACTCCGCGGGAGGCACATCTAATGACTCCAAAAAGTCATACGCCCGTGAGGTGTTTTCCATCAACTCAAAGGCTCCGAAGAAGCCAAGGCACAACCCAACGCCAATTATCTCCTTCTCTGATGATGATTACCCGTCGGGGTTAATTGAAGCTCATCAAGACGCCCTGGTTATCACCGCCAAAGTAGGCACGAACACTGTGAAAAAGATCCTAATCGACAACGGCAGTTCCGTCGACATCCTCTACCACCATGCGTATTCGCGAATGAACCTTGGGGATCGCAAGCTAGAAAATGTCAATATCCCTCTGTATGGGTTCACAGGGAATGAAGTCAAGGTGGTAGGCACTATCGACTTACCCATTTTATTTGGAGTGTCTCCTTGTCAAACGTGGCAAATGGTTAAATTCCACGTCGTCAATGCGATGTCAAGCTACAATGCCATTCTCGGCCGTACCACATTGGCCTCCCTAAAAGCCATCACGTCGATTCCTCACCTCAAAATGAAGTTTCCCACAGACTTTGGTGTAGGAAAGGTGGTAGGCGATCAGATCGCATCTAGACAATGCTACTTATTCGTCGTGATCCCATGACAGAAAGGTGGCGACGACTCCTCCATTAATCAGGTGATAGAAATCGACCCAAACGACGTCATTGATATTCCCCCGACCTTAGCTTGCGTACCCATGGAGGATACGGATGAGATAGAGGTCATGCTGGGAAACCCGGAGAAAAAAGTCAAAATTGGAAAAGGACTCCAGAACCCCCTGCGACAAAAAATTGTTGATCTCGTCCGCGAATTCTCCGACATTTTTGCCTGGGATCCCAGTGACATGCCAGGAATCCCAGAGGTCATAGCTCGCCACTCACTCCACCTCGACCCAAAAATCCGACCAGTAAAGCAAAAAAGGCGTGTTTTCTCAGAGGACAAGAAATAGGCAATTGATGACGAACTTGATCGCCTACTCGCGACCGGGTTCATTGAACCAGTACAGTTTCCCACTTGGCTCGCCAATGCGGTACTGGTGAAGAATAGTAACGGTAAATGGCGCATGTGCGTCGATTATTCTGATCTCAACCGGGCATGTCCTAAGGACTTCTACCCGCTACCTAATATTGACCAATTAATCGACGCCACTGCAGGCCACGAGCTCTTGTCATTCATGGACGCATTTTCGGGCTACAATCAGATAAAAATGGACAGCCAAGATTGGGAAAAAACCGCTTTTATCACGCATAGAGGCGTTTTCGTATACAAAAACATGCCCTTCGGGCTTATCAACGCAAGAGCGACGTTCCAACAAATGATGGATTCCATATTCTCCTCGCAAATTGGTCGTAATATGCAGGTCTACGTCGATGACATGATCACTAAGTCCCAGAAAGCCTCGGATCACATCGACGATTTACGAGAAACTTTTCAAACAATTCGCCTCCATAATATGCGACTCAATCCGGCAAAATGCTCGTTCGGTCTCACCGCGGGCAAGTTCCTCGGTTTCCTGATCACACAGCGAGGGTTTGAGGCAGATCCCTCTCAAATCAAAGCCATTATGGACATTAAAAGCCCATCCACTTTGAAAAAGGTTCAAATTTTAACAGGTTGCGTCGCCGCTCTGAGACGGTTTATTCCCCAGTCATCCAAGCGTTGCGCACCCTTCTTTCAGGTAATCAAAGAGACAGCCAAAACGTCAAAGATTGATTGGAATGACAAGTGTCAAGAGGCATTAGTCGAGCTCAAAAAGTTTCTGACTTCTCCTCCTATATTGACCCATGCGGTCGGTCACGAGCCTTTGCGAATTTATCTCGCCGCTAACGACGTCAACATCACCGCTGTTTTGGTAAAATTCAGGGAAGGAACGGAATCACCAGTGTACTATGTCAGTCATACACTTCAAGACGCTGAAACGTGATATCCACAAATCGAGAAGCTGGTTTTTGCTCTCGTCATTGCAAGTAGGAAACTGCGACATTACTTCCAGGGTCGCGAGATTCAGGTCATGACTAATCAGCCCCTAAAGTGAATACTACATAAACCCGACATGACTGGTCGCCTTGCTGCATGGACGGTCGAGCTAGGCCAATTCTTCATTGAGTACAAGCCACGAACAACAATGAAAGCCCAAGCACTATCAGATTTTGTTGTTGAATGTCAGTTCTCCCAAGAGGAGAGCCCATTGCAGGTCGCGAGCCCCCCTTCCTCGCGCCCCTGGTCCCTCTATGTCGACGGGTCGTCCACTGTGGAAACCAGCGGTGCAGGGGTCATCTTGGTTAGCCCTAAAGACTTTCAGGTTCAACAAGCAATCAAGTTCTCGTTTAAGGCTACCAACAACGAGTCGGAATACGAAGCCCTGATAGCAGGTCTTAGGCTGGCAAGTGAATTGGAGGCTAAAACCATTGACATCTTCAGTGACTCTCAGCTCGTGGTGAAACAGATCAAGGGCGAGTTCAAAACTCACAACGATAGGATGGTATCCTACCTGGAAAAAACCCAATTCTTACTGAAAAACTTCACGTCATGGACAGTTACAAACGTCGACCGACTCGAAAATCAATGGGCCGACGCGCTATCTAAACTGGCCTCATCAAACATACCGATCAATTCTCATCCTGTATATGTCGAGGAGCTATTAACCCCGACTATTCACGACCTCGCGGTAAGCGAAGTAACGACCTCCCCGGACTGGCGTTCCGCATTTCTAGACTACATAGTCGACAACAAGCTCCCAGACGACAAGAAAGAAGCTCGCTCAATCATGTTTAAAGCTCGCAATTATTGCGTCCTAGATTCTAAACTATATCGACGAGCTCTCACGGAGCCACTACTTCGTTGCTTGGGGCCCGCCGAGTCTCAACTCGCTATCCTTGAAACACACATAGGTATATGTGGAGAGCACATGGGAGGCAAGAACCTCGCCCTCAAAATCATCAGACAAGGACTATATTGGCCCACAATGAGGAAGGACTGCGAGACCTACGTGAAGAGATGCGTCCCATGTCAACTCTACGGGACCGTCAGCCACGCTCCCTCGCAGACGATGACGCCGATCCTTTGTCCCTGTCCTTTCTTCCAGTGGGGAATCGACATCGTGGGTCCTCTCCCAAAAGTTAAGGGACAACTCCAATATCTGGTCGTGGCTATCGATTACGCCACGAAATGGGTGGAGGCCAAGCCGCTAGCACACATTCGGGAGAAAGAAATGATTGAATTTTTCATGGAGTTTGTTGTATTTCGATTCGGAATCCCTAGGTCGGTAGTCACCGACAACGGCACCCAGTTCGTCGGTGACAAGTTCGAAACCGTGTTACGAGACCTCAACATCAGGCACTCCAAAGCTTCGGTAGCATACCCCCAAGCCAATGGCCAGGTGGAAGTCACTAACAGGGTCATTCTCCAAGGACTCAAAAAACGGCTCCAGGAACAGCCTCGCTCATGGGCGGACGAGCTCCCCAATGTTTTATGGTCTTATCGAACTACTCCAAGAACCTCCACGGGCGACACTCCATTCAGGCTAGCATATGGCACAGACGCTGTTATCCCTCTGGAAACAAGTCTTTAGTCACCTAGAATTGATCTCTTCGACCCTGCGGCCTCAATAGAAGGATTGCGCCTCGACAATGACCTACTGGAAGAGGTCAGAGAAGAGGCTCACTTGGCCACAATACGTCATCAGAAGGCAACAGCCAAGTACTTTGACAAGAAGGTAAAAACCAAAAACTTTCAGGTTAATGATCTCGTCTTGAGGGAGTCTGCCTCATCTCAACCAACTGTCACAGGGAAATTTAAGGCACCTTGGGAAGGCCCATACAAAATCTCCAAAGTTCTCAGGCTAGGTACTTACGAACTCTCTCAACTCAACGGCGAGCCAGTAAAAAACGCATGGAATGCAATCCACTTGAAGAAGTTTTTCCCATGAATGAGGGAAATTTGGCACACTTATTTCCTTGTGTTAAGCTATTTTCAATCAAGTCCAGTTAGAGATATGCATTTCTAAAAAACTATCGACATATATATTTAAGTATGTTCATGCATTATCTCTATGAATGCAGGAGTACAAACGATTAAGTTACTAAATGAAACCCAACGACTGCAACACAAATTACGTTATTGTCAAATAGGACCAGCCACGGAGACTTTATCAATAAGTCAGGTCAAATACGCTTAAAGCAAGCTTGTCAGTATAAGCCACAGGTAAAGCTAAAGCTGAAAAATACTGTCTTGTGAACAGATGAGAACATAATCTCAAACACATTATACTACTCAAAGATTAATTCCAAACCAAAAGCTCGTAATTCTAAATCACACTTCATTGAAAAATATACCCACAAAAGTACAAGTCTGTCCAAAGAGCCAACGGTGATAAATGTTTGTGAACTTAACCAATATCATAAGTTATTAAATTGATCTCAAAAAACCAAGGGTCGATTAAACTGGACAGGAAAAAGGCAAAGAAGTACAAAGTTACGGGGCATTCCCCGCCTTCAAAATCGGCTCAACGTCAGGACCTGCTTCTTGTTCCTTCACGACCAAGTCGGCACAGAAGTCGTCAAAGGTGTGACCAGCCATGTCCAGCCCGACAGCGACTGCGCGGGCGTAACAACGGCCGTACCCCGCCTCAAGACCATTCGCGATCTCCTCAATTCCTTTCTCCACCTCAATCTTCAGGCTGTCGACCTCACTCACGAGGGTCTCCTTTTCGCCACGACAACGCTCCAACTCTGACCTCATTTCGCCGTTTTCCTGCTGTTTTTCCTCAAACAATCTCTTCCCTCTCTCCAACTCACCTGATAACTCCTCGATTATTTGGGCGGTTTTGCTATTCTCCATCTTCAAGTTCTCTAGCTCGGCGGACAACTCCTCAACACGCTTCTCAGCATCTGTATCCAGTTGTTCGGCAGCAAGTCGTTGTTCTTTCATAGCACCCATCTCCCGCAGAGATTCAGCTCTCCACTGGCCACCCACGTCGGGCCGATACTCGCGAACGATGTGCGTCATGTCGGCCAGGAACTGACACATCAGAAACAAGAGTGAACTTGGGATACAGGAACCATGACAGTATAATAAGCAGAACAAAATAGATAGGAAGCTAAATAAAAGAGTTACCCGTCCTGCGCGAGTCAAACAACGATCTGCAACATCACTTCGAGCACGGTCTGCTTACGAGCTAAAATCCTGCGGTAAGTCGAACGCTCCAAAAACCTGCCAACACAGGGTAAGCCTCAACAGAATTATACAAACAAACAACACTAGAATTCATTGTCGATAAGTAAACAAAACATACTCGTAACGGCACGTGCGCTCCCGCAGTCCAGCGCTCGTAGGATTGGATCTCGAAACGAGCTGGCTCTACGGCATTCTCAGGTTGAAGAACTGGAGGACGATCACCACCTCGTAGTCCCGTGATCGTTAGAGACTTCGCACCCCCATGCCTCGATGGGTCCTGTCCACGCCGGGCAGCGATTCGCTCCGAACCTTCACCCACCATATCCACGCGCGACCTTTTACGTTCACGGGACACCAGCTCAACGTTCGCGTCACGGTCTAGGCTAGCCTCTTCACTGACTTCCACAATTGGCACAGTCTCTGAGGCCACATCTTGGGTGCGTTCACAAACCACTACCACCCAGAGCAGTCTATGTATTACTTCGCGATAATTGCGAGAGGGGCCTCTTAGCAAGTAGCATCAGAGCTTTCTCCATCTCGTCTTTTAAACCACCGTCCAACACCTGTCGCAAAGATCGACCTGAAACTGAAAAACAAATAGCACCAACAAGAAAAGGTTAGTAGCAACATTGGCACGCAGAAGAACGAAATAACATCAACAAAAAGATAGCCTTACGATTATGGTTTTCTAGAAAAGACTCATCTTTCAACTGCGACCAGGTGTATGACGACCAGGATCCTAAAAAGGTTCTTAAAAAAGCGGCATCATACTTACTCAAGCCGTTCAAAAGGTCGACAGTAGCCTTGGGCACAGCCCGACAAGATGGTACGAACTCAAGGTCTTTTTCGTACCAGAATAGCCATTTCCCATGCCAACCATGGTTCGATGACTTGACGTCCACAAGTCGAACCCCAGCCCGTTTATAAAAGTACACTTGGCCATGGGTGTAGTGAATACTACAAATTGAGAAAAACAAATTCAAAGAAGGTAACCTATTAACCTCGGCACAACGAGCTACGAACCCGCTTATTTGCGCGATAGAATTAGGGGTCATCTGAGCTACCCCGCACCCAATGGCTTCAAACATACAAAGAAAAAAGGGATGAAGTGGTAGGCGCAGCCCGTACTCGAAGTGGATTAGTGGTATCCCATGCATCCCGTACTCGGGCATACTCCACATCCGGTCATCAGGATTAGGAATCTCGCATCGATAGCCCCCAACGGTCAGATCGACCCAACTCTTATTTACTTCTACCCGTGTCGAGGGATTAGAAAAAATACTCGATAGGTTGAGACTGGCGTTATCCCTAAACTCTAATTGACCGGCAACAAAGGCCTCCTCGACCACCCTCTCACGCCCCGCCACGGTACCGGGGGTTAAAGGAGGCGAAACGTGAACACCCTCTCCCTCCCCATCCTCAGAGAAACTAAATCCAGAATCTAATTCGACATCGGGGATATCCAAATGATACAAGTTAAACGGAGACTCGAGGGTTCGATTTAATGACATACCCCTATGAAGGGTTTGGCTAACGGTGGCCTCGGAGGAATTAGCCGGAGCAGACATGATGCAAAGTACTAGGAATAATAAAAAGAAAGATAGTTCACAAAATGCAAAGTTATGAGAAATACAAAAGAAAGAGAGCACACCTGGAAATGAGAGGAAGGTGAATAAGCAGTTTAACCCCTACAGCCAATCGCAGGTAAGGGGAAGAAAGAAACGCCACCAAATGCTAGGGAAGTCGAAACGCCGCAAGACAGGCCCCGGTTTCCGTACAATGAACAAAAATAATAAAAAAAAAAAAGGGATGATGTGAAAAATAAAAGATTATCTAAAAGATTATCCTCGGTTTCTTATTTTAACCTTATTTTATTTACTTACATTATTGTGTTTATCTGGACTTATATTTCAGGGCATAAGCAAATCTAAAGATATGGTTTTCAACAAAGGGGGGACAAATGTTGGGCCAAAGCCCATTAGTCAAGAAGGTTTAAATAGTATTTTGTATATAGGCCCACTCTGTAATAGGTCCAATTAGAAATAAGCTCAATTGTAAATTTTCCCTATAAAACCTCTTAACCCCCACAACCCCCACAGAAGGGGTTGGAAAAATAGCTAAAGGAGAGAATGAATGTAACATTTTGACTACAATAATATTAATTACACTTCACTTTAATTCATTGGTTTCACCATCTCACCTTGTTCGATATTACATTCATCATATCGATTCCACATGTTTTATTTTGCCAAACTTCGAAGAAAAGTATGTCCAAATCGAGATTTCAAGCACTAGAATCAGTGTTATTTCGCAAGTTTAAAATCCTTGTTCTTTAAAAAACAGAATCACTGTTATTTTACAAATTTAAAATTCCTTGTTCTTTACAAAACTAAAGATGAGGAGCTTGTGAATTAAAATCAACACCGTTTAATATCGATAAACTGAATGGATTGCAGGATATAGTTACGTGATATATCAGCTGAACATTATTCTCTGCAAATTTAATCTATCTTTGTAGCTGGGACAAAAGTGTTCCATATTTTTTAACTAAGTCAAAAGTATTCCATTTCCCAGTATTTCTGTAGTTTTCATCGGAGAGAAAATGTTTTAGTTAATTATGTAGATTTAATTCTTGAACTCTGCAGGTTTTTCTCTGTAGTTAGGAGCTTTCTTCTCCACAGCATGAATCTTTTGGTTTGTTTTCACATCCTCATTCGCTTCCCTCGTAAATTTACAGTGTAATATTTCTACACTGAACCTAAATGTCAAAGTGATCAAAGTAGGTGCAATCAATAGTTTGGGACTTTGAAGCGCAGCTATTTTGTAATATTTAGCATCATACCAGTGCCTGGTGGTTTCAGAACTTTTGCTTCCTACTAGCTGCATTACGGATATGAAGAAACACTCGAATAATTTGACAGTGCTAACTGATAGTGGAAATTTCGTTTCAAATGGCTTAATGGAACACGAAATGTCTACATCACAGTACAACATGTCTTTCTTATTTTTTGGTAAAGAAGGTAGTTGTGTTATTCATCACTCTGTAGACATTTTGTCAAAATTCTGTTCAAAGGCATAACTCTATTTCTTTTCCAAATGAATATACCAGTCTATGTGCAGTTGCTGTATGGGTAGAGTATTTTGATATTTATATTTTTCCGATACAGTTTATCTAGTAAATGACAATCCATATTTCGGACTTTAAGGCATCATCTAGTTCTTGTTTCCAGCAGCTTTTCTGAAATTTCCAGCATCAACTTTGTGCTCTGTTCCCAGAATTGTCCTTTCATACTTGCTGCTAATTCACTCGAATTATATGATACTGCTAGCGGAAATAATGTTCCTCCTATATCTTCGACAAGAGAAAAAAGCTCAACCCTGGGCAAAAAAGGTACTCATTCCTATAGACCTAGGTCTTGTTAATATTGATGGTTTAACGGCTTTAGATGTTGCTGAAGAGAATATGGAAGCAATGACTTCCTATAGACAGGTACACGTAAAGTAACCTTTATTCAAAGAATTTGTAAGATGATGGATGGGAAAAAAATTTATTTGTGCATACAATTATTAATAACATGTCCCTGTAAATTATTAAGAGCAACAAAGTCGAAAAGATTTGAGGGAGATCATCAATACTGAAGATTGTGTATATATGAAAAGAGATAGACGTCCTTCTGAATATAAGGCTTACAATGTTTATGTCACATGTAGCGGTTAACATGGATGGCGCTAAAGTCTGCTGGAACTGAGAGAGCAAAGCTTAAGAACAAGCCTGGATTGGAGAAACTGAAGTCTGCAACATACGAGACATATAACATGGATTTCAGCAAAGATAGGGTTAATACTCTCTTGCTGGTGTCAACTCTTATAGCCACCGTGACCTTTGCAGCTGGTTTCACTATGCCTGGTGGCTACAGCATTTCTGAGCCTGACCAGGGAATGGCCACTTTACTTAATAAGCTCACCTTCCAGGTGTTTGTGATTTGTGACACTATCGCAATGTATTGTGCCATTATGGTGGCTGTCACCCTGATCTGGGCACAGCTAGGTGATCTTACTTTAGTTCTCAATGCTCTTAAAGTGGGAATACCATTGTTGGGGATCTCTCTCACCATGATGTTGTTGGCATTTATGGCGGGTGTGTATCTTGTGGTCAGCAAGCTTGTCTGGCTTGCCAACGTTGTTATGATACTGGGAATCATTTCTCTTGCATGTCTTCTATCACTCTTCATTCCACTGAATTTACCTTATACCTCCACCCTTACTATATTACGTTACATCTCCTACTATCCGTTCTGTTTGCTAATGCTGGCTTCTGGGAGTTACTATGATCCCGTTGAATAGGAGTTATTTTGATTTCAAGTACTTTCAGTCTGGAGGTTCTTTTTATCTAGTCATACGCATACTTCTCTTGTAACATCCCTTAAAATAATAGAGTTCGAGGCATTTATAAAGACAAGCTTACAACAATGTATACCAAAGTTGCTAGCCCTTTTGGACTGGCTAATATACTTTTTAAGATGTCCTCCATCTTGTTAGCAGGTATTCATTCAGTTCTGTATCGTAGTCTATGTACTTTTTTTACATCTTGTTTAAATAACAATACGATGAATGCGTGTTCTGGTTTGTTTATTTGTTACTATTCAGTAGATCTGGTAGTGATCAATTACACATCCCTCAATAAGATTAAATCAAAGTGAAAGATTATATCTAACTGGAATGATGACTGACGAAGAACGTGTGGCATTAGTTAAACAAAGGTTAGAGGAGAGGGTATTGGTGAATGACGAGGGCAATACAGCTTTACATGAAGCATTGCTTAATGATCACAAAGATATTGCAGAGTACTTGATAAAAGGGAATGTCGAAGCAGCTTATTATGTAAATAATCAAGGAAAATCGCCATTGTATATGGCTGTTGCAGCTGGCAATACTGAGTATGTCAACAACATATTGAACGGAATATCAGAACATAAGAATCTTCTACATGAACAACTTACTTTTCCACGGAAAATCTCTTCCACATGCCGCCATAATGGGCAGGAATATAGGTACGTCTTGTCAAATTAAATTTACATTGTACTCATCCGCAGAAAAGTTAAATAGAGTTTCCAGTTCCCCTTTAGCTTGAACTATAGCAGATGTACTAATTATTTTCAGACCAGCCATCCATAAATATTATAAACGAACGAAAGGTGATCACTTAGTTGGAAGTGGCCTGTGGAGATCACTTAGTTGGAAGCTGCCTGTGGAGATGACTTAGTTGGAAGTGGCCTGTGGCCTCATCTTCCATCAATGATACAGAGTATATAGAGGTGGTGTAGTAAGTCATACATCTGCACTATCTACGTGTGCGTAAGAAGAGGGAACATAAAATGTGATTTTGCTGATTCATAAAATTAAATGTCCACAACTCATATCCTCTGAAACACCTCAGATGCAGCTAGAGTAACGCTGCAATCCTTCCTTTATTTTTTTTCAAATGAAAAGATTACTCTATCAGCATGCCAAGCCACAGATGAGAAGCATTATAAGCAGTTGCACATCTCCATTCTGTAATTCATAAGATGATTGTAACATGTTATGGGGATAGATAAAATGCCTAATGTAGATAGATATTTCATGTTTCTATTAAGAAGACATACCATTACTAATTATTTTAATATATTAAATGCATGTTAATATTGTTTTTAATAGCTATAAATCTCCAATTGCAGCAATGTTACAAAAAATTACAGAGAAAGAACCTATGCTAATTCTTCTGAAAGACGATAAGGGACTTGATCCACTTGAGTTTGCATCATCAATAGGCTTTCTTGAGGGAGTGAATTTCCTACAAAATGGGCTAAAAAATCCAATTCAGCTGAGAATTGAAGATATAAAAAAATCAGAGTACTGGGAAGGAAGACATAAGAGGTTGAAACAACTACAGGATGCTGAAAAGGTTGAAATATCAGAGGAAGCTCCTACACATGGTTCTGATCCATATATAATGCTGATTTACCCTGCTTATTGACATAAAATGCATCTTCTATATTTGCTTTAATGAGGTAGTCTGCAACCGTGACCTTTGCAGCTGGTTTTACTATGCCTGGTGGCTACAGCAATTCCGAGCCAGACGAGGGCATGGCCACTTTACTAAATAAGCTCGCTTTCCAGGTATTCGTGATTTGTGACACTATAGCATTGTATAGTGCCATTATGGTGGCTGTCACCCTGATCTGGGCACAGTTAGGTGATCTTACGTTAGTGCTCAATGCTCTTAAAGTGGCAATACCATTGTTGGGGATCTCTCTCACACTGATGTCATTAGCTATATCAGTTACAATGAAGTTACATCAGTTATATCTTCTGGCCTAATGTGGTTTACAGGAGATTGAGGTTACGAGTGAAGTCATTGTATGAAATAATTTTGATAAAGAGGCGGAGATGCACGAAAGAAGAATCCAGTTTAAAATAAATGTAACAAAAATAAAGTAAATCATAATTTAAAGATTTCAACTCAAAAGTGAAAACAGTAAAATAAGAGTGGTAGAACAAAATTTTCTAGACCACAGAATTGTCCTTTCCTACTTGTAGCATTATTGATATTAAAAAAAAAAAAAAAGTAGCTCCGCAGCCGGGGATCGAACCCGGATTATATCAAATAAAGATGATTCAATTAGCCAGTGCTACTGCGGATTCAGTATGTCTTATATTCTCAAGTTAATGTATTTAACATATTCTACATGTTTTATTTTGCTGAATATCGAGTGAAAGTATGTATGTCCAAAATAGATCACACTCTTGGAGTAAGAATGTAAGATGGGTCAAAATTTTAGAAAAAGAATCAGTATTATTTCACACATTTCTAGAATAAAAGCATAATTATAATATCTCTTCATGTTTTTTTTTCTTTAGAATCCCTTGTTTTTACAACAAAAATTGTCATCGTTTATAACACGCAAGACAATGTGAAAACATTACTTCTTGGTCTAAAAGGTTAGAAACTGTGGGCTTTGGCACCAACAAGTGCATCCCACAAAAATGCACAATCAAACAATTCCTACAAAAACAAATTGTAACATGATTCATATATATAAAAGATAATTTTTGAATTGAAGACAATAAAGAAGGTACATAAATCATAATATATATTGCATTGGGTACTCCATTTCATGAATGTTATTTTAAAATCTCGGATTTGTCAATTTCTAATAGTTGTTGTTTATTTTGTGACTTCAATATATCTTATGTAATTCCGTATTGTAAATCGACGCATATGACCACCTAAGTGACGCAATGAACCGTCGATTTACAATACAGAACTTATCAAAATAATTACACGAAAGGATGAAAATGATTTTTTTTTTTTTGATATTTCACTCAAATCTAATGATAATGCGGAAATACTGTTCGGACTCCTGATGTTCCATCCTATGTGCAATTGGTTGTGCATCGATGGTACGCTGCCCAAGCAACCAGCTGATTTAGAAGGCCTTCTGCAACTTTGGACTCATCTGAAAGTAACCAAGTGACGGATGTCACCCACAAACAAAAATTAAAGTTTAAAAAAGTATCTCCGCAGCCGGGGATCGAACCCGGATAATACCAGTTTGAATTTGATTCATTAGCCAGTGCTACTGCGGAATCAATATGACTAACCTTTGCAACTTAGCTATATATATTCTATAGATTCCACATGTTTTATTTTGCTGAACTTCGAAGAAAAGTATGTCCAAATAGAGATTTCAAGCACTAGAATCAGTGTTATTTCGTAAGTTTAAAATCCTTGTTCTTTAAAAACAGAATCACTGCTGTTTTAAATTTTAAAATTTAAAATTGCTGGTACCCTCCCCACGCTATATATCAGTTGATTTAGAAATCCTTCTGCAACTTTGGCCTCAAGATAGTACATTGTCCTTCTAGAATTTCAAGTCTGTCGCCTCGACGGCCTGGCCTGAACGAACATATCTCAGTTCAAGTTCATTGAAACCAATGAAGAAGACCTGAGCAGCAGAACAAAATCGTTTCATTAAGTAACTGACCTGAACTTCATATGTTCAGCCATTAAACACATGAATGAGATCGAGGGGAAGTTCCTTTTATCATGTGCTGAGATGTTGCAAGTGAAACACACTGAGCCATTAAAAAATCAAAAAGTTGTTCCACAGCCGGGGATCGAACCCGGATTATACCACATAAAGATGATTCAATTAGCCAGTGCTACTGAGGACTGAGTGTGTCCTATATTTTCAACACAACTATAATCAATTGAAGAAATTCCACATGTTTTATTTTATTTTTGGTGCTAAACTTCAATGCAGATATTTGGTAGGTGAATATTTAGAAATTAGATTATCAAATTCATCCTGAAAAAAGTGAAATATTTCTATTTAGCAAAAAAAAGTGAAAGTTACATCTTGGCCAAAAAATTTGAAAAATAAAATTACACAATAAATTTTTTAAAATGAATCATCAATTTTTGTCCATCTTTTAATTAAACTAGCTTAAAACCCATTTGATGCACGAATAGTTGTTATTTTTTTATTTAAATTTTAATATTTTATTAATTGTATTTGTTAAAAAAGATTAAGTAGTCATGTTAAAATAGGTAAATATTTTAAAATAATTAAAATCATTAAAATATATTTTAAAATAAATAATTAAAGATTTACCCGTGATATTTTTGAAAAGGGAGTGACTATAGTAAGAAAAAGTAGAAAGTGTAACATTTTTAGTTGAAAAAAGTAATTGGCAGTGATATTTTTGGAAAAAAGAGAGAATTTGTTAGAAAAAATAGAAAAAATAATGTGTTATAACCGAAAAAGGTAACTGATTATAAATATGTAATGTTATTATTTAATACTCCATTCGTTTCAAAATAGTAGTCCGACTTTGTATGGTCAATTTGATCGAACTTTGACTAAAATTTACATTAAATATATAATTTAAAAAATTAAGAAACTTATATCATTAAAAAGTATATACAATCCTCTTTCAAATGTATTTTCAAGTTTTTACGAATTGTAAATATGTGAATCATAATTTATGGACAAAATTTGGTCAATTTGACTATCCAAATTCAAATAAGGACAACTATTTTGAAACTGATGGAGTAATAATTTTTTTATAGATAAGTAAAAATAATTAAGTAAAAACACGAAGTACCAAAAAATTGTACATTTTAAAATTTATTTAATTGTATTTGTTAAAAAAATAGTAGACATGTTAAAATAGGTAAACTTTTATAAATAATTAGAAGCATTAAAATAGGTTTTAAAATAAATAAGTAAGAGTTTGTCCATGATATTTATGAAAAAAGAGGAATTTTTGTAAGAAAAAATAGAAAATGTAACATGTTTTAGTTGAAAAAGGTAATTGCTCGTGATATTTTTTAAAAATGAGGGGATTTTGTTTGAAGAAAAATAAAAAAGTAATGTGTTATTGCTAAAAAAGGTAATCAGTTATAAATAGATAATGTTATTATTTAATAAAAAATTATAGATAAGTAAGGATAATTAAGTAAAATCACGAAATACCAAAAAATCGCACCGATCGACCAAACTTTTAATATTTTGTCTATTATTATAAGATAGTATGGTATAATATAGATTTAATAAGTATAGATAATTAAGTAAAATCACAAAATATCAAAAAAAACTGTACCTATCGATCAAACTTTTAATGTTTCGTAAGATAATATTGATAAGTAGGTGAGATGTGTGACTTAATGAAACACTTTGTACCATAAATTGAAATTATTTTCATTTTTCCGAATATAAACCTTTTTTTTTTGTTTTTAAACAAGAATATAACTTTTATCCGGTTTCTAATCATATCATATTTACTGAATGATAAGTTTGATACAAATATTTTGTATTCATTTTGCAAAAATCAGTTGATTCAGGTGTTTTTTTCAAAAATACCCAATCTCAGATTTTTTTTTTGCAAAAATACTACTTTTTGAAAATATTTTGCAAAGATATTAATTGTTTGAAAATATTTACGAAAACACGGGTATTCAACAAAATCAACTAAAATCATTACAAAAGATAATCAAAACACAATCATACCATACTTGCAGCTGAAATCTGAATCTAATGCATGTCCCTATGGGCCTGTTCCATAAAATCAACCAAAATCAACTTACGTCAACCAAATCTAATAACAAAAAGTAATGAAAATAAAGGTATTTTCAACCAAATGAAACTTTTATTTTCGTTTGATACAACAAAATAAACACAACCTAATGCAATCAAGTTGTCATCAATCCTTAACTATGTCCCAAACAATTTTGTAATCATCTGAAAATTCTTCTTATCGTAAAAAATAAACAACAACTATGATTAGATCCAATTATACATCTTGCTAGTTATACAAATTCATAGATGAATATATACACAAAGATGAATATATACATGTGTACACAAATTTATAACTATTCAATACCAACTCGAAATCTTAAGATTGCAATGATAATGAGCATAACAACTGAGAATAAACCGAAGAAAAAAATAACACAGCGAAAAAGAGAGAGGATGAGAAACGAAAAGAGAAGATAAGAATGAGTGGGCGAATACTATTCGTATTATTGAAAATTAAAACTTTTTAATTAAAAAATTCATAAATATGCAATAATTTGAAAAAGTTAGTATTTTTACAAAAACAAACTCTAATCATGATATTTTTGACAAATAGTATTGATTTCAATTCAATCTACATAAAATTTGGGGTGATGGCCAAAATTACCACAATTTTTAAATTTGGTGGCCAGAATATCACATTTTGAAAATTTGGCCAAAAATACTAGTGAAATACGCTTTTTCAGACTGGGTATCTCGAGATACGCTTTTTCAGACCGGGTATCTCGTAATACACTTTCTCAGACTGGGTATTCGGCTCAAATTTTCTTTGAAATACGCTTTCTCAGATTGGGTATTCTGAAATACGCTTTTTCAGACTGGGTATCTGTCCATATACCCATTATGGGACTGGGTATTCACCCAAATTTTTGATTTTTGATATTTTTGTAAAAATACATATTTCATCAAAAAATATAGAATTAACATTTTTTGAGATACCCGTCTAAGAATGGGTATTTGGTCGGTAAAAATGGCCAAAAACTCAAAAATGGGTATTTTGGTTAATTAACCTAAGAAAAGTTGGTATTTTTGTCCTTCTTTCTAAAATTTGTCATTGGACCAAGAATTTCATACTAACAAATTTTAAAAATTTATCTTTTATTCTTTTTTATAAAGATCTCAATCGAATTATTCTAAATACTATTTCGAAACACGAAAATATTATCAAAAATCAAAATGTTAACAAGTTAATTAGTTCACTCAACTACACGGTACCTTTCTTCTTCATCTCTTGAATCCATCCCCAATTTCTCAAATCAACCTATACACACAACCCCCAAACCTATACTTACAATCCCCAAACCACACACACTCACACACACACACACACAAACAAACACATCCAATTACTCCTTTTCTAATCTCTCCACTAATTTCTAGGGTTCCAAAAGATGAACGAATCAAACTCACACTTCCTCAATCAATGGCGTCTGAACGCCACGTCATCACATCTCGATCTCACCGACGAAGACTCGGAAGCTGTGCCGAGTGAACTGGACACGTTCCATAGTTCTGGAATGTTCTCGATTGTTCTACCGGATAAGTTAACGGTTAAGTATCCGAGTGCGCAACTTCACGGTCACGATGTCGGTGTTGTGCAAGCGAATAAGCCTGCGCCGGTTAAGAGACTGGTGTATTATTTTGAGATGTTTGTGAAGAATGCCGGAGTTAAAGGACAGATTGCGATCGGGTTCACGACTGAGGGGTTTAAAGGCAAGATGCGGAGACAGCCGGGGTTAGTTTTGAGTGTTTTTCGTGTTTTCGTCGGTTTCGTAGTATAGGTTCGATAAATTATGATAAATGAATAATGATGATATATTAATTATTAAGGCTTTTTACAGTCTATTAGGTACGATAAATGAGTAATGACGATAGATTAATGCTTTTTACGGTCTCAATGTAATAGATGCTGGAGTTAGTAATGATTTATTATGTGTGTATGTATTCCGTATGTTGTTTGAATTATAGTTTGAATTACAGCAGTACAAGTTCGATAAATTATGATAAATTAATACTTGTTTCGGTCTCAATGTATTAGACGCTGGAGTTGGTTAATGTGCTTCAGTTGCCTTACGTTATGTGTGTATATACCGGTTGCCTTGTATGTTATTTGAATTATAGGAGTAAAAGTTTGATTAATTAGGATAAATGAATAATGACGATATATTAATACTTGTTTCGGTCTCAATGTATTAGGCGCTGGAGTTGGTTAGTTATGATGTGTTATGTGTGTATCGGTTGGCTTGTGCTTCGTATGTTTGAATTATATTACAAGAGTTCGGTAGAGTAATGCTCGATATAATGAATTAGGAATGATGATAGATTGTTGCTTCATAATATATGTGAGAGTTAGTTAGTTAAATATATGTGTGCTTCAGTTGCCTTACGTAATGTGTGTTCTTTGATATATGGTGCAAGTTCGATGAAATTAGGGCTCAATATGATAACTTAACTATGATGATAGATTAATGTTTTTTTGCGGTCTTAAGATTATAGACGCAGAGTTAGTTATATATGAATTTTTTTGCCTTACATTTTTAACTTTGACGATAAATTAACTATGAAGATAGATTAATGTTTTTTGCCTTGTATATAAAATGTTGTATGTTTGTTCTCTCGTCTTTGTCTGTAGAAAAGAGTTTGGAGTATATAATTACAAGATTAATTTTCAATACACAAATGTCTTGGCAAGTTAAATATTTTACTCATTTTGGAGGTATCATAAAGTTTATATTTAGGACACCTAAGTTGGACATACAGTACGATACAGGAATTGATGACACTTAGATTGCCACGGAGGAGTGTTTATTACATATTACATGTTATATTGTTATGCGGAGGTGTAAAAAAATCGATGTCAATGACTTAAATAGTTAGAGATGTACTATACCTGACAAGCTCATACGTGTTCAGGAATATAGGCCTACGTTCAAAGCTCATACGTGTTCAGGAATATAAGCCTACTTTCAGATTACTTGGCATAGATTTGACTGTGTATCCGACTTCCATTATCCGCCTTCCATATACTTGTAGGAATGTTTGGTCACATTTGTTGTTTGACTATTTGAGATGGTACCCTTTCTCACAAACTAATACATGATTGAAAAGATATACCAGTTAAAAAGGAAAATACGAGTGACAAGTAATTAGTAATTCTCCTTTAAGATGAATATTTGTCCTCATCTCCTTCATATCAGATGGGAGGCAAACAGTTATGGGTATCATGGGGATGACGGCTATCTTTATCGTGGTCAAGGAAAGGGAGAGGAATTTGGTCCAACCTATACTGTTAATGATACAGTTGGTGGTGGCATCAATTATGCTTCACAAAAGTTCTTTTTCACGTAAGTAAACAAGTACATTAGTTCACATTTATCGTATTCCAAGTCATATAGCTCTTTGTCCTATCATTTATTTACAATCTTACTAATCCACTTTTAAGTTTTTTATGATGGTAGGAAGAATGGGGAAATGGTGGGAGATGTTTGCAAGGAGGTGAAAGGTCGGTTATATCCTACCATTGCTGTACACAGCCAGAATGAAGAGTATGTTCTGCCGTCTTCCTCTGTTCCTCAATGTTTGTTTGCCCCTAATTTTATACAACAATAATAAATATATATTCTTATCTCCTCTAATTTCTAAGCACTCTTGACTTGACCCAATGAGTTCATATATTGTTTAAGAGTAAATTGCACAAATACTGGGAATTTCTGTCAGATGGACTCGTTAAGTTTCATAATTTATATTTTTGGGTTAGCTGTATAGATATGTATATATATCTTGAAGTTTAAATTAAATGTTTACAGGCAATAGTTATTCTAATTTTTTATAATATTAATGCATCTCTACATAGTGATTCTAAAAAGGTTCAAAGATGAAATAGATTAAACAATGAAAGTCAATTTGAAAACTGTCTAATACATAACAAAACAGTGAATTCTAATTATTCATATTTTAGCAAAAAGGATTACTCAGTTTGGAAGAAGTGGTGTTAGAAATTAGTCATAATACTTTTATAAGTGGGCTACCCAGGCTAAAAATTTTGTCTTGAAGATTTGTAGTAGTTACGTCAGTATGATGTCAAGTTTCTAAGTTCCGAAAGTTTATTGTTATCGATGTGCAGGGTGAGTGTTAACTTTGGCAAAGAACCATTTGTCTTCGATCTTAAGGTAATTGTTTCATTTCTTCTCTCAAACCCACGTTTTTTGTTTTTTTGCATATTAAATGTTTTTTTATGTTTCACGCTACATATATTTAATTAGAATATGTAATTATAGCTCATAAATTTTAGATCACTGCTATTTACTTGTTTTGAAGAACCTTGCGTGATGTTTTAGAGATGGCTGATAGCTGTTGTGCTCTTTTTGCATTTTTATATCTAAAAGGGGACTTGATTTATTAGACTCTACCATTATATTATATTCTATATATAATTAGCGTAAAGGATTTAATGTGGTTTGGTCATCAGGGGTAAAGCTGTCATTTTAGAAGTAGCAATATAAAATGAAGTGATTAAACTTTGATTCATCCCGAATAAAAACATTGACTTAATATTAATACTAAAATGAAATAATTATAAATTTGAAAAATAAAATACATAGCTGATATAGATATTAATAAGATATACATTAAATAATTTGTGCATTGCACTGGTTATAAACTAGTATTTTCTAAAATAACAATACTTCAGTCCATTTATACTTTTCTTTATAATGAGAAGTCATCATAAGTTCCATGCATAACTGACATCCTTGATATTTTTTGGAGTTCTTCTATTCTTATTACAGTTGCTGTATAAGTGCAAAAATCTATTTTTACGGTATGCTTTTCTGGAGTTAATTCTTCTGATTTGTTTATTTTAACATATCTTTAGGCATACGAGGAGCAAGAAAGAGCCAAGCAGCAGATGACAATTGAAAAAATAGTAATACCACAAAATGCCAGTAATAGGTTAGCAGATATACCATCCTTTAAGTTGAAATCGAGGTCCATCATTACTGCCAAAATTCATTAATTTACCTGTTTCTGGGAACTTAAGCTTTGTCTTTTAATCGCCAGAATTGTTCGTTCCTACTTGCTGCATTATGGTTATGAAGAGACACTCCAACTATTTGATAATGCTAGTGGAAGTTCTGTTCCTCCTATATCTTTGACTCAAGAAAATGGCTTTAATGATGAAGACAAGATGTTTCGGTTAGCGGATAGACGGATTTTACGTCAGGTACAATGTGCCATTCCTGTTTTTTGGTGAAGTGCTGTTTCTTTTCTTTACGTATCCTTTTCTTTAATACTAGAGAAGTGTGTGTTATCTTTAAAGTCAAATGGCTTTAGCAGTAATTATGTGCAAAAACTATGCTCAATTCTGTTCAAAAGCGTATATTTGTTTTAGTTTCCTCAAATCCAGCCTGTGCAATTGTTGTATGGGTAGAGAAATTACCTGATAATTTGTTAGTGTAAAATATAATATAATTATGTATTATTATGTAAAGTAATCAATTAGGCATTGCAGCTTTTGTGGATTCATTATGTTATTCTTTTGTGCACGCTTGTATAAAAATGATGTTTTTTTTTTTAATTTTTGTTTCAGTTGTATTATTTTATTTGTATTATTGGAAGTATACGTTTTATTGTTTTGAATTTGAGTCTGGTTTGGCTGTTCTTGTCTTGTGTATATGAAAGAGTTTTAGTGATGATTTACATGTGTGTGAAACAATTGTGGTGCAAACAATGACTATACAGATTAGGGCGTATATCAAATTTTATTAACTAAGCTGGCTGTACTAGATTAAATAAATTGGAATACGTGTGATGGATAATAGTACAATTCAGGGTTGCAAAATCCTAGCAGTACTTGCAAACAAAAATTAAGAAAAGGAAAATCAACGGAAATGAGCACGGAAAGGCCAAGGAAAAAGGTTGAAGGAGTTGTAACGAATGCATTTGATCTTTTTCTCTTTCTACCTTTCTTCCTTGACCTTTTCCGCCATTACTTTTGTCTTCCTTCTCCGCCATTACTGCTAAATATCTCAAACAAAAAAGGAATTTGGAACCCTAATTTGAATTATTATTATCCATCCCACTTATTCCACATTTTGAACCGATTAAAGAAAGCGTAATCAACATGATTCAAGATATGAACTGATTCCTTATTGTCTTATTTTTCAAGTCATGATTCACACTAATGGCGGGGTAAAAATGAGTTGCACCAAAATTGTTTCATGCACATAATTATCACTAAAACTGTCTTGTACACTTGAAAATGTTAATATATGATCTGACTCGAAAATTTGAATGCATTAAGACATGTTTTTTAGTATGCATCACAAGTAATAAAAACGACTGGAGCGAAACAAAAAATGAAAAGAAAATAATACATCACTTCCATGAACACTCTTACTCCTTGTTGCTTCTGGATTCTATGTAGTCTTCATCCTGTGTCTAGTCTTTTCATCTTTTCCTGTTCTCAGAGGCCGTTCAAGGCGTCAAGCTTGACTTTCTCAACTTTAATTTAAAAAAATTAAACTGCAAATCTCTGAAAGGGACCATGTAAGAGTTCTGACAAGTTCTGCCTCTTGTATCAAGATCAAATACATAGCGAGTGCTGGTAGAGTTGAAAATCGGAGAAAATAAAATGACCATGTAAATTTATAGAAAGGAGTAGAGGAAGGGGTTTTATTTTACCTCTACGCAACTAAGCAGACAATTGCAGATGGATATCAAGAGTAGAACAATAAGAATAAAATGATATTAACCAATATATTTTTTCCTAAAGACGTTTATGGCCTGTTTGGGAACTTGGGATTAATTTGAAATTCTGGATTTGAGACAAACTTGTTTGGATAAAAAAGTTTGGATGAGGATTTGATTCAATTCAAAGTTATTCAAATAAAAGCATAAATTTGAAAATAAGACTTGTCATTTGAATTCCTTTGTTTGAATTGAATTTCATGTTCCCAAACACAATAGTAGTTATACAACCCTAAAACATAATATACATGTTGGATGTACTTATTAGCCTTGCGACACTTTGTGTTCAGACCAAGAATGTTTCTTATTTGGTTGTCTGCATTTCTTTTGTTCCTAAAGTTTGTACCTAAAAGTTTCTGTGCACGAATATATTTTTTTAATGCTTGCAAATTGCAAAAACTTAATATTAAAGTGTTTCAACAACATTTTGATACTTAAAATTGAGATGTATTAATTCTTATATCTGCTAATTAAGATTGGTCAATTTTGCTTGTGCAGCTCATTAGGAGTGGTAAGATTGATGAGGCATTTGCTAGACTTCGAGAAATCTTTCCCCAAGAATTTCAGGTGGAAGGTCTTGATTCCTATACATAGTTTGTTTTCTTAATTGTTAATGTTAATTCATGGATACGTCTGTGCATATATGCTGTGTACCTCAGTGCACTCCTTATGCCCAAAGATTCCACTATTTCATATTCCACACGATGTAAGTACTGTATTAGTAACTAAAACAAAAGTAAAAACATAAGCATTAATAGGCCTAAATCTAAGAGCCTACATGAACCTGCCCTAAATCATTCTTCCTTTTAGCAGAACGACTATATGGCCTGCTTTGTTGACATTTTCTTAGAAAATACACTAGGTTACTCAACCAAGTTGCCATGTTTTATCATTGATAACTATTTAAGGTACCAAGGGACCCAAAATACAAGTTTGTTACCTTTGGGCTTAGGTACGTATTAAACAAAAACATCTCAATGTCAAAACACGCAAGTATCAGTGTTTAGAAATCTGAATATGTTGTATGACACTGATCTTCAGTTGTGTGCCCCTTTTTACTTATAAGAGCTCCATCAACTCTTCAAGAAAGAAGAAGAGAATGCTAACAAAGATTTAATATAGAACAGAATGAAGAATTAAAATTAGAGTGAAGGAGTATATAAAATAAGATGCTCCTATTCTTCAAGTATTTTACCTTTCGAACTCTTTGCAGGACAACACCTCAGCTACTTGTTTCCTGCTTCATTGTCAGAAATTCATTGAGCTGGTTCGGGTAATCATTGTGTTAAATTACTTTTCTCTATGATCTAAGTAAACTGCCAGTTAATGTTTCCTTCTTGGGTTTCTTTAAGAAAACAAGAAAAAATATAGATCATGTACACGGTTTCTTGTGCACCTGTTTTCACCCTTTTGTTTTTCTTTAATCAATATATCTTCGAGCAATGATGAAAAGTGTCTTATGTAGCCATTTGAAGATTTACTATTGAGAAGGGTTTTGTGATAAGATTACTGAGCCATCATCGTGCTTAATCTCATTTTCTAAATGAGCCATCAAATCAGTTTTTTAGGGAATAGTCTATAATTGTGTAAAATTTATTTAGCTGACCTGTATTAGCTAGAAGACTTGATTTATACTTGGAAGTTATGCCAGAAGAGCTAGGATTTTGTGCAGAGGGAACTTTTTTTTTTGTTTCTAAATATAACTAAGAGCAAGTCCAACAGTATGCTAGTCCATTCCCTATAATTTCTATAAAATAAGGAATCCTAGTAGTTTAGGGATATCATTTTTAATATTTACTCCAGCAATAATCTCTATTTACCTTCCTCATTATTATTAAATTGTCACCAAAATTGTTATAAATCTGGACAGGTATACACTCCTTCACTAAAATTGTTATAACTTTTTGTAGAAAATTCCTTTTTACGAACCGTTTTTTGCTTTAAAAAGTAGACTCCAAGATCTTTCTTATGGTATATGATTTACTATATTTTGAATAGTGATTTTGACAAGAAAGTCTAGGGGACTTCTAGTATTTCAGTGGTAAAAACAAGAGGGAAGGGAGAAAAAAAGGAAAAATTTCAGCGGTAAAACTAAAAGGAGGGAAGGGAGAAAAAAAAGAGGGGAAAATGGGGGGAAATGAATATTTTATTTATAAAAATGAAATAGGGGATGACTAGAGGATACCTATAAATAGGGGATGGCTAGTGAATTTGAGGTTGTGCTAGTGGTTTAGGGGATCACTAAGATATTGTTGGAGTTCCATTTTGTGTCATATTCCCTATATTTGAAGTTAGGATATCATTTAGGGATACTATTGGACTTGCTCTAAGTCTGTTAATTAGAGAGCATAAGAATAAAAGTACTATTAAATTGATTAATACAATTATCCCACCAATAACTCAAAGCAAAGTCATCCAAGACGATTACATGCATGAAGGGATCCCTATCATTTCAACTGGATTTTTTTATCTTTTAGCTATAATCAAAGGTTTCAGTCATCAGATGTCACGTAATATATCAGGAATAAGAAAACTGGATTTTAGATCTGTATCTTGTAGTTCAGCTATTTAAATCTGTAACTTAAAATTGTTGGTTTTGGGTCTCGTGCTTTTGTTCTATTTGGTCTGTAACTTATGATTCAGTTGAAAATAATCGGATGATCTTAAACAACTAAAAATATGAAGCCATTTCTTGTGTGTAGGAGGCAAATCTGGAGGATGCTATTTTCTATGGAAGGAGTGCATTTGAAAAATTCTATGAGTTTGAAGAATATAAAAATCTGCTAAAGGTACCTTTTAATTATTTTGTGCTCCATTCTATCCTATATCTATTGTTCTTTAGCAGTGAGAATCTTCTGCTTTCGTATCCCAGTTTGTTTAATTGCGCTCATTGATTACTATCCATCAATTGACTGCAAGGGAAGGGAGAAGAAAATTTAACCTGCCCTTTTTTTTTGTCGCCGTCTCTTTTGTTGCTTCAGAATCATCCTCCTTTTATTGGCACTTTTTTTTTAATGATAAATCACCTAAAAGGAAAAGAACGTCAATTATAGATAGTGTTTTACATTGAATGAAAGAAGTAATAGTGGCTTTGGCAGTATGGAGTAATTTGCCATAACCACAATTATTTTATATCTGTGAATCTTTTTTATGTAATTTGGTAATTAGGTTTTCTTGGTTCTTGTGTAGGACTGCTCTGCTCTATTAGTATATGAACAACCTGAGAAATCAACAGTTGGATATCTTCTTGAAGATTCACAGCGAGAACTTGTGGCAGATGCAGTTAATGCGTTTGTCTTGTCAGTAAATCCCAATTTAGAAGACAGAAAAAGTTGCTTGCATTCACATCTTGAAAAGTTATTGAGGCAGCTGACTGCTTGTTTCTTGGAGAGGAGGTCTTTAAATGGTGACCAAGGTGAAGCATTCCATATCCGCAGAATACTAGAAGCCTCAGTAAGGAGGGTCTAGTTATCCAAGATATTGGGTTTACACCTCTTGTGTTGAACGGCCTCAACTCCAGTTCATATATATCCAGACGGCCTTTGGTTTTTGTCCAAAAGTAGAAGTTTCTGCATGTCTTACATACTTCAGAATAGAAGTCCACTGTATTATATATGTTTCGGGCTTTCTTCATTGCTCAGGACACTGTGTTGTGGTTTGTTCTCCATTTTCATGTTTGCATCTTCAACAGATACTTGTAGACAGTCCAGCTTATTGTTAATTACAGATACTTTGCACATAGGTTCATAAGAAAAATGTTTTATAAGATACTAGCATTTTACAGTTTCATATTTTGTGTTTGAGCACTAAATAACAGAAATAAATCAAGGGTGCACATTTATAGAAGTGCCGGTGGAATGTCACCACCGTTGTAAGTGGTTTCTCGTTGTCCTCACCTTCCATTAAATCAAGTTTTGTCGAAGGCTCCATCATGGGTGCAGAAGAATTACAAATTTTCTTTATATAAATAGTTAGTAAGTATATTTTTATGGTTCATTGCATAAATATCTTTACAAGATTATGTTTTGTTAATTTCCTATAAAAGTGTATATGCAAGCTGATATGTTTAAAAATATCGTACTGTAATCAATGTAACTTCTGGACAGTAGGATTTTATTGTAAAAACTTGAATTACAATCATTTTGGTAAAAATAATGTTGATTATTTTTTTTAGAAAGATTGTTTCTATGCATCTAATATATTAAAAGTGTGCGGAGGGAGTAAATCCAAACAATCTTGAATCTTAATTAGTAGACTCTATATATATGCCAAACAGTAAACAAGAAAAGGGAAGCTGTAAATGTGTTTCAATTAAGCTAAAAATAAACAAATAAATTCAATAGCTAAAAATTGTTTTCGTAAAGTACGGCGAGCCCTCACTCAATAGTATACCCCTCCTCAATTTCTTTAGGCAGAGAGAGCTCTGCATGAACCAAATATACATTGAAGAAATTAGAAAATAGAAAATAATTCTTGTCATCTAAAAACATACAATAACAAATAAATACCAACATATTTAGAACATTTCATTTTTTTTGATTCACCGCCGATGACCGTGAGCTGGGATTTCTTCCCTTCCAGACGGTTTCGCTGCCGGTGGTCAGACATATCACTGGTATTGTTCTTGTGAATCTATGAATGATGAATCTATATATATGTTTACGCAGTACCTGCATGCATGCCAACATTTTATTTAGCGTTTAAACTATTGTTGCATGCTTAGATTTTCTATTTTTTCTCAAGGGAATGACATGAGGTGATGATGCAGATTCCAAGTCTCTGTTTATTATTATTTTTGTTAAATTTAAATAATAATCAATTCATTTTTTCCTCTTCCCTGAAGAAAAAAACTAAATAAAAATATGTGCACATGTGATTGATTAATGATTTATAATAACTCAGACATTGAATGTTAATGTTGTAACTGAACGAACACATGTATTTAACTTGTTCTAATATCATCTATCTTCTGGCACTGATTATAATAATGCTTGCAGTATGGAAGGTTCAAATGGAGTGTCAAGCTCAAGTAATTTTTCATACACAAACTATAGACAGATGTTGCATCCCCCTATAGGCCCCTTACTATGTAGTTCTCCTCCATCATCAGACGGCAAATATTATGTTGACAGACAAAATGGCCATCAACGTTGTTCGTCCGAGAATGTGGCCATAGAGGAGCAACCCTCTTGGCTCGATGACCTACTCAATGAGCCAGAGATGCAGCAAGTGCAGCCAAAAATGCATAGGCGTTCAGCTAGTGAATCTTCTGCATTATACTATGATGGATCAAGTGAGATATCTGATTCAATGGCACAACAAACTGCTTTTTTTTATCCTTGGATGAGCCCTCAAAATGTGGTTCATCGCGGAGAGACAAAGTTTGCTTCGCTTAATGCTAATGCAAATGTTAATAGGGGACAACCTAGTAGATTTAGTACAGAAGCACTCTTGAATCATAGCATATCATCTGTTAGAGATGGAATCACGGTCCAAGTTCCGGGATCCACCAGTGGTCCGCTATCAGATCAGGAAACGTACGCAGCCACAGAGACAAATGGACAAAATGAATTTGGTGAAAGTAGTGACCAGTTGCAAGCTAAGCCTTCTGCGTCAAGAGCAGAAGCAAAGCGTGCTAAACAGTAAGCATCTGGTTCCTATATACAATAAAAAAAATCTGTTTCCTTATGTTGTTAATATGCAAATTCTTAATCATCTTTCTTGTTATGAAAAATGCAGGCAATCAGCTCACCGATCACGGGTTAGAAAACTTCAATACATAGCTGAACTTGAAAGGCATGTCCAACTTTTTCAGGTAAGTAGATGATATTGAGTCATTAAGCCTTTACTAATTACTGAAGTTATCGTATTTTAGTTAAACTGATAAGTGTTGCCAATTAAAGAAATCGATATCTTTTGCACTACAGACTGAAACTTTAAAACTAGCAGGCGAGTATGAGTTTCTTGATCAACAGAATCTTATATTAGGCATGGAAAACAGAGCCCTGAGGCAACGTTTAGAAAGTCTATCTCAGGAGCAGCTAGTTAGAAACAGTAAGTGTCTGTGTCTTCTCTTTATCTTTAAGAAAACTGGATTTTTACGACAATTATTAAGATCAACATGATACTTTTTGCAACAGTGGAGCATGATATGCTAGAGCGAGAGCTTGTTAGACTTCAGATGTTGTACCAAGTACAGAGGCAGCAACTGCAACAGCAGCAGCAAAGCCAGCAGCACTATCCAAAACATCGACGATCCAAGAGTAGAGATTCTGGAAACAAATCCTTAAAGAATAAGGAAGCCGCAGTTTCCAGCCATGGCTCATTTGGAGACCTTGAACCCCACCTCGCTAGCCTGTCTATAACGCCTAAGGAAGCCAGTTCTTAGCCATGGTTCATTTAATAGTACAATGTGCATGTAAATTTCTATTTCCTTCACTTTTATTTGTAGTACCGTAATCATAGGTAAGACTACGGGAGAGAACCCAACCTCAGACCCTGTAACAACGAATTTACTGACCTTACGCTGATGAATAGAAGAGACATCGAACATAATTTTGTTTAATCTGTCGGCAATATTTTCCTTTCTAGATTGAAAGTTAAAATTTTATATCTGCCTTTCCTACGGGGAAGTTCTTTGTAGTATATTCCCTGATGTTGAGTTGTTGAGGCACATGATTCTGCTGCTTATTGCAGGCTCACTCTTCATTTCTTGTTCTCAGAAGCATTAGATTCTTACTTTTCGATAGTACTTTCCTCGTCCATTACTCCAAAATGGCCGGGTATTCGGTTTGGTTACCGAATAATCGAATGCTCAGCCCTAGGATGATGTTTCCATCTACTACTTGTATAGTATATAAACAATGTATACCATAATCTCATCGTTTTCCCCATACAAACGCAATATCAGTTTGTTTAAACTCCTGCATCATCAGGCTATAAATTCCGGCATACGCGATTTTAACTTAATTTTATTTCATAAAAGACTCTTTCTACTGTTCGAACATGACCTAACATTGATAGAGTAGCCTGACCATCATGCATTGATACTTCGTTTGGTGGTCGAACTTGAATCAATAGAGAGCTATTACATGCCAAAAGAAAAAAGTGCCTCATTCACAATATCTGCATGAAACTTGATATAGACTATTTAAATATTTACCTGCGTCAAAATGAAAAGTTTCAAAGGATAAGCAAGTCTGATGCACAACTCAAATAGTCGATTTATGCATTTGATTGATCACTTCTAAAATTTTAGCTACATCCCCTAACCTAAAAAGTAAAAACAATCAGTTCATCTGTAGCTAGTTGGCTCTGTGATAAAACCAGAGGGTATAGAAACTTATAACTTAACACCAAAACACATTTTTGGGTACCAAAATTAATATTGAAATAGACAAGAGACAAGACCATATTAGCCTTGAACATGCTCTCAGGGACGGGAATAATCGTATTATAGATTTTTACGAGTCTCTGCACAGAATTATAAACATGTGTAATGAAAAGGCCAAAACAATAGCAAACTTTTCATTTCTTCAAGTTTGCTTTCTGCAATACAATGAAATTTTTACAACATTAAATAATTCTACATATTCTTTGAAATAAACTAAATAAAGCATGTAACTACTAGGAGCCTTTGACTATCACTAACAAATTGCAGGAAGCTATATCCGAGTCATGCAGAGATCAGATCCTAGCCCCTTCTCAAGAATGCCTCTATGAAATAATATAATACAAAAGAATATTTTACCCTTGTTTGTATGTACAGCATCATATACAACATATGCTTCTGACGCTGCAGATTAGACACTAGTTAGGAATTCCCAAAAAATTTGAAACCCTAAAATTTCTCTCCCCTACAATAAACAGTGGAATATTGCATTCAATATTGTATTGAATGCTAAAGGTTATAATCTGTATTCTAAGTATGTTGAGTTATGTTATTGTTTTCATTCTTTAAATCTGCTTGTTTACACATGCAATCAGGCATGGGATAAGTGTAGAGGGAGCCACTGGCCTTTCTTATTTCACACCCTTTTATATCGTTGTGATGAAGCATGTCTCTTAGTGGGCGCTTGAAATTCTCCCACCTGCAACATAAATAGAATATTATGTGATGATTAATTAATTGCCGATTATGATTATTATACATTATGTGATGATTTACTAATTGCTGATGATGATTATTAACTATTATCCGACATGCTTGTTATTAAGAATGTCATGATTAAGGCCAGTAGTTAAATAGGTACTGCTAGCATCAGCTGATGTATTATGCACAAAATACAATGGCAACTTGGAAAAAGTGAGACTCATCATTTAGAAGTTCAATTTCTTAATATTAGTAGAGTTTAGCAAAACCCAAAATAAACTTGAAAGATAAACATAGCGCACGTTACCTAATTCTTGGGTTATCAAATAGTAGTGCTAATTTCCTCTTATCAGGTTTCACTGTCTTGGCATGACCTTCATTCAAGTAGCGTCGGTGACCAATTAAGAAGTGAGGAAAATTTCCACCCTGTGTAGTGATAAAGACTTCACTGTAAAGGCACACTGTATAATCAAGAGCAGCCAACCTAGATGAGTGCCCCTGCAACAGAGCACACAGTTAGAGAAAGAATAATTTTTTTTCCTACAGTTACTATATATGAGAAAATAAGGGGGAAAAAAATGGACCGGGAGTAATACCTCAAATGGAGCAAGCTCTTCTGCTGAAGCTATAGTATCCTTTGTTTCTAAACGTGGAAACATTTGTTTAAGTGGTGCCATATACTTATCGGCCTTGTATATTTTACCCGCTGCAATGTACACTGACGTGTTATTGTCAAAGCCCATTCCCCTAAGCATCATTCCCACCTACAGATGGAGATCATATGATTTAGGAACAATTTAATAAGGATATTGTTTGAGTGAATCAGATTGAGCTTTTTAAAAAATTAATCCAAACCTATGGTCAATCTATTATGTGCACAACACACACACAAGGACACATTTTGTGCGCTTACTGATCCTCAATGTACAAGTTATAACTACCGGAGCAATACTCAACATTGTTACAGGGTCAAGCCAATCAATTACCACAACTCTATAGTAGTGTACAGGCTCTGCTGGGTCTTGATCCTCAAATAAAAATAAGGGAAATTCTTAATGGTACCCTCGTATAATTGGCTTTTCCAAATGGTACACCAAATATAATTGACTTCCATTTGGTACCATTCTACTATTATGTTACTCCATGTCATACCCATGCCGTCAACTTCTGTTAGGCAAACGTTGTTAACCCTTAAAACAGTGTAAAACCCCCAAATATTTGCATCTGAAGACAATCCAACATGGTAACAAATGCAAAATCAATGCAAGAAAAAAGATAATAACTACTTCAAAGATCAATGCAAAAAAAGAAAAAAAAAAGATAGCAATTACTTCAACATGATACTCACATATAACTGCAATATATACATCACATGTATACAACACACATACATAGATACATATACATACATACATACATACATACATACACACATATATACACAAACAAATGTATACACATGTCTCAGTGCACCAAAGAGATTGAAGATGATTAAACGAATGTTTCAATGCACTTGATTGAGACGAATAAGATTTAGAGATGATGCTTGCTTGAAGAACCCTAATTGCCCTCAATTTGATTACGCCCAAATCCTTAACACTAAGGATTAGTCCCTAATTTTACTCAGACTTACACAAATATTGGAACTTATGTTATTACTTATATTTTTTAATATTTGTAGGATTAGTTTTTAATTTTAGAATTTTACTTTAAAGTTTAATTCAGGGTTAACAAACGTTTGACTGACGGAGGTTGACGGGAGGGGTACAACACAGAGTAACAGAATAGTACAATGGTACCATTTGGAAGCCAATTCTATTTGGTGCACCATTTGGAAAAGTCAATTCTAAGAGGGTACCATTAAGAATTTTCCTAAAAATAAAGTGACTTGCTGTGATACGTAAACACAGTTGCTGAGTATTTATCATCACCTTGGAATTGTCAAATTTAAGTCAATTTGTACATTCTTTATCTTCTCCCCTTTTGTGAACAACTACAATGATAATATTTTTATCTTTGTAAAAATCTAAACATGATTGCACATACTTTCTTGCCTGTGAAATTAACATAACGACCTAATCATCTTATGATCGAAATAAAAGCTAGAAAAAATAGAGGGGAAAACATAGCTGAATCAACGTATGTACACTTGTCTAGTTGCGTGTTGATTTCATCTAGTTGTGTTTTGACTTAAAGAAAAACACGTAAATGTGTTGATCCATTGAATGTCAAATTCAACACCTTGAACACATTTAACGTAGTTTTCATTGTGAAACAAGATCTAAGAAATGAAAACTAACAAGAACCCAACAATCATACTTTAGGCAACGCATACCTCCAGAGGAGTTAGAGGACATTTCCCGTCCATACGAATTGCACCCGGCTTGATGATTCGACCTCTCTTCCGAAATTTTCCTCTCCAACTCCTTTCCCGTGCAATATCCATTTCAAGTTGCTCTTCCTCACCACCATCATATATACAACATGAAAATGCCACCATGTCCTGCAATAAGAATAAAAGCCTCAGAGAACATGTAACGTAGCACAGTTTCGCATCTTCATTCTTATACATGATATTAAGTAGCACCTCTTCAAACCGGAGATGCACTGAGATGTATTTCCCTCCACTACTAGTACTATTCTTAACCATTCTATCCACCATTTTTGCTGCAAGTGTGCGTATTGTTTCTGAAAATCTTAGCGCTTCGAAATTGGCTAAACATCGAAGTGCTTGGACGTTTGAAGGAACAGCATGAGCCAACCTGTTGGAAAATGGTGCAATGCGAACAGCCCTGCATCATCAATTAGTCCTTTTTAATTGTCAACCATGATACAGCAAACAACAATCATCTTGTAAGAAATACCAGCCACAAGAAATAGACAAAAAATGCCAAGAATATAGAATGATCTTAAAGAGTCACAAGTACTGGAAAAGTATAGTACTCCTGAAGCTAATCCATAAAACTCAAACTCTGAGGCAAGCAGAGGGCAATAACACATTAACGAGTGATGCATATGGTGGTTGTTAAGACCTAAAGCACGGATCATGGTGCAATCCCCAGGAGAAGAGGAATTCTGAAGGCCACCTCTTGAGAACAAGCTTGTCCTAATCTCTAAGAACCCTAGAAAGTCAGGTAACTTGATTGATAATACTAATCGAGTCTTTGATCTCTCAAGTACATCACCTTCTTCGGATTCTAACTATTGTTTACTACATTGATGACATTAATCCGCGAGTTTTCAATTCTCGTGTTCGTTTGCATTGATGACATTAATCCGCGAGTCAAAGTGCTAGTGGCAAAATCACAGGCCTTTACTTTTTACATATTTGCGAGGTTTCTAAGAGCACAATTGAAAACTGAGACATCTATTTTTCTACATCTAATTTGATGCCTGAACATTCAATACTTTGTGAAATTCATCACAATTCAATTGGGTGTAAACATAAACATATATGTAGCCGTAGCAGAATAAAATAAAAACAGCTCCTAGTAACAAGGAGTCACATACCCCAATTCGAGTAGTTTCGGAAGGACCTTCTGAAGATAGTATGTTGAACTGGACCAGCCTTTGACTCGCAAGTTTATAATGTTACTGATGTTATTGTCAAAACGTTGCAGTATATCCTCTGGAAGTGCTGTAACCACATTCACATGATTTCGGAGAGCATACATAAAGAATTTTTCATCGAATATGTCCGCGAATTTGCTGGAAAAGCATACGAGACAATATAATAATTAAGCCTTAGATGCATCTCAGCCACCAAACAAGAGGAGAAATTAAATATATACTATTTCTCAACCTAAGTGATTCTGGAAGATGCTAAAACTTGCTAGAATGGAATAATCGGGTGAATTGGGCTCACTTCCTGGTCCATTATAACTAAAGAGGACCAGAGAAAGGATTCTGTAAAATTGTCATTGTAAGCTAGCTAAAATGAGCAGACTTAGGTGCCATTGCTAGCTTGAATCTTGGTTCAATAGAACTTCGATATCAACTTTCACATGAAATCAAAAGATGTAGTCCAGTTATCCAACGTATAGTTGTAATACAAATAATTTACATATAATTATATGCAACACTAAATTTTCAGATTTACTGAAAAAACTGTCACATTTTAAACATGACTGACATAGTTGGAGGTAGCATTTAAAAACAAATAAGATATAGCATGAACAAAATAGTTATAATGTGTTTTTAGTGCATTTTGAATTAAAAAGAACTCATCAAAGTATTTTACAGCTAAATTATGTAGAGGAGAGTGTATATCTAACTTTCCGAAAATAATAAAAATCATTTATTTACATGTTCAGGACAGCCAAGAAAGTCCAAGTGGCTTTCCTAGTATTTGCTAGTGATTTTATTCAGCAAAGAAGTTTATATCCAGAACTGATCTGGGCGTGCATCTAACTGAATTTTTCTGTACAGGATTTGACTTGTTGTGTATTACCTAGAGGCGTTACTTGTCTACACTAAACATAAAATGTAATATTCTGGCTCATAAAATCTAGTAGTAGGTACTCAACCTAAAGAGCTATTGAGTTGCAACCAAATAATCTTTCAATCAGGATTACGGAACTCTTAATACAAGTCTTGTTGGTTCATATTACAGGACAAGAAGTGTCAAGGATCTCTAAGGTTTTAAGCTTTAAATTATACCTTCAACCTTAAGCACACATAAGAAGAACTAGTTATAACAAAAGTTACCTGGAGTCGCGCCACACACTATTTAAATGAAAATATGGAATGACAAGAGTAGCATTTAGCAATCCTGCAACAGCCACTGCATCGCATATCTGCATACAATATGAAGGGAACAACTAATTACTTTTAGGATTTAGAATATTTAAGTGTTTCCATTAACACCATTCTGGCACAAAGCCCCATTGTTGATTTTTATCATAGTTGCTACGACAACAGTGATATTTATGTCAACTTTTTCTTAAGGGCTTTAATTTCTTGTGCAACTGAGTTCAGGTTAGTTAGAGTTAGAATGACCAATGGCATCACATGTTCTTCAGAATCAGGTTTCAATTTACTACTGAATTCTTGTATAGGCTTCATACTATTGACAAAGTGATCTGTCATCCTCAAAAAGTATATATGACAGGTCAAAGTAACAGATAGAGGTTGATGGGAAGACCCAGCCTCTTCAACGTGTAAATACTACCTATATATCTATTCAACAAGTCAATGTTACAACTAGACTTCAGTGGGAATATCCAACTCCTCTATGTACCTACACTACCTTTTGAACACAACTGTCTAACTCTAAGGCTTCATATTTTTGAGATTTCCCTCCCTGCCTATAATGCATCAATAATTTAGTGTTCCACACAATTATTTGAGGTACTTACATAAACACTATAAAATTTTAATAAATGTTGATTATTTTAGGCAATTTTATACTTATTCACATCATAATTATATCTTTTATCAATATAATTCTTGGTCAAGACGTGAATGGACCTTTTTACATTTAAACAAAGGTATTATGAGCACACGTGACAAATTTTTATGTTCAGTACTAGGCTAGTAGGTACAAAACAAACAATTCCATAACCTATACACTTAATTGCAAAGACACCAAACAAAAATCGTGCAAATTACCATCTAGCTCTATATTCTGTAGTTCACAATGCAAACCCTTGTTTGTTTCAGTTTTCAAGGTCTGAATAAAGTATTTTACTTTGCAGCTTTGGAAAGTCCACCTTTATCTAATATTTCAGGAGACACATAATATTTTTATGTCAAAGTATATTAATGCACCTTAAAATATGATAAATAAGCTTGAGCTGTCAGAGTATAATTGATGACAAGAGAGTTAATTTGTATGCCTTCTCCACACTTGCATATAACAACTACAATCAAAACATTTACATGCTTTCCAATTTTAGTTACTTATTTAAGTTGGCTATTAGGTAGCAAAATATCGGGAACACATAAAATTGTCATTAAAGTTTTAGGGAGCATCAAATGGGTTCACTTTAAACTGCAAGCCATTTTGCTCTCATTCTGTTCTCTGTTGGGCCTGAAATTGAAGTGCACAAAGCTTAAATGCCTAGCTAAGAAAACCCTGCCACTTGTATATCTAAGCTTATATGATCAACACATGTGCAGGCTATAGAGGCTAGTTCTCACATGCTCTTAATTGAGCTTTTTCCTTAATCGTAGAGGGGATTCTTATACTTAGTGTAGACAAAGTATCTCGGTCCTATTCAATTGACTTCTTAAATAAAAGATTTGAAGAGTCTAGGGAAAGATCTACAATCAAACTTCGTAGTTACATTCCAAACTACCAGAGATATGTGCAGGTAGCTACAGAGTGCTTATAAGGCATAATACTTTGCAATGATTAAGTGCTTGGGCAGAATAGACACAGGAGTCCACCCAGCCTCTTAACAATTCATGAGTGGGATTGATACAAACTATCACGATATACAACACTCCAAACTGCTTCCTCTTAATAATCATTGAATGAGAATAGCCTTGCAATTCTGAGGAATTCTAGCTAAAAGAACCAAGAAGAAAGATTGAAAATTTAGCATAAACCTCTGTGAAGATTTCTAATATAAAGCCTCTGTTTACTAATCTCAAACCACAAATAGAAGATAAACATGGTACACAATCAATCTGAACTTTTCAATGAACACTTTTTAGATCAGAACATACCGATAACCTTTGCTGGTTCAGACCACCATTTGCTTCAATTATAAGAAAGCCATTCGACTTTGGCAGTTCTTCCGAGTCTGGCACCAAAACTAGTAAGTAAATTAACCAAAAATGACAAATCCAGTACCAGAAAAAGTTTCTTAGAAATTAGTTATTTGACAAAAAAAATACATGACATAAAATATCACTGATAATATTTTACTGAAAGCTAAAACACTGCAGCTATAGATGACTTGGGAGAATGCATCATACCAAATATTTTCATGTGGACAACACATAATAAAGGACATTCAAGTCCAACGGAAGTGATGTTTTAAGTTTTCAAAGTCAAACCTGATTGAGAAGTAATCTGGTGAACACAAGGCTTCCAACCTTGACGTAATTTAGGATTCCAGACGTTGGACAACTGTGAAAACATTGTTAGTCAAATTACTATAACATGAAAAGGGAACTAAAGGTATATATTATGTGTGTACGCATCAAAATATATGATACATTTTAGCGCCTATAATGTACACATTACGTGCCAGTGAATAATATGTTTATGCACAAAAAAAGTTCACTGATAATTTTTTTAATTATTGTTATTTAGCATCAATTATGTATGCTAAAATATATAGGACTGATTACATTAATATAGACGATTATCTTAGTATAGAAAGTCAATTGATTAATCCATTTTCATGCTGCATACTGCATATGGCAGAAGCCATCGATTTGTCTGCTCGTTTTTGTGAACCATACACTCAGTATATGCTTAAAACAAATCAAAGGTCCTATTCCTTTTCTAAAGCAAAAAGATATTGACAGTGCAAACAATTATATGTACAGGAAATTTATATGATAAATGCACATAAATTAAAGTACTTTTTACGTGTCATTTATAAGTTGTACATCAAACATGTCCAAGCAAGAAATGTACGAATCAGACTAGTTTTCATGCATGCTATGTATATCGGTATTTTGAAATGTGCTTGTCCATAAAATTATATATCGTATCTTCCATGAATAAAACTTATTCGCTTATACAGTTCTCTACCAATGAAAGTTATATCATATATGAACACAATAACATTACAGGTACAAGATATATATCAATCATGCTCAATCCAAAAAGCACCAAAAAAGAAACTAATCATATTGCAATATATGGATAAATAAAGACCACCACAATATTAACCCAATTGCAAGCAAATTGGCTTAGTAACCACTATGCTAAATATAACAAATGCACCTCGTATTGTCCTCTCTCATTCTCACAAAAACCAATACAAACATTACAAGCCTAAAATCAGTAATAAAAATACAACTAGCAACAAGATAATTACCACAACATGAAAAGTTTACTAACCCTACCCCTAGACATTAATCACATTGCAATATACAAATTAGTAACCAAATTGACTAACCAACCTACAATGCTAAGTATATCAATGCATCTAAATTAAAAAACCTAAAAACAGAAATAACAACATAACTACAAAACTAATAATTACCGAAACATAAGAAGTTCCATTACTACTTTCCGCTTCCATATACGGCCACAACTTCTTAAAAACCTGATTACTCCGGTACACGGACCCCGGAGGACCACTCCTACTACTTCCACCACTTATCTTATTAATCACGACAACATCAAACCCTAATGTACCCATATACAACAACATTCCTGAAATATACAACAACGGAGCGAATAACAGCACTCCTCGTCGTCTATACACCGCAGATATAACAACATATACAAATCTCTCCATATAATTCTGTAATTCATATGAATCAACGCCGTTTGCGAAGATTCCACCGCCGGTAGAACCTGATTTCTTCCGGCGGAGTCGCGGTGATGACGGCGGAGATTGTGAATTCGCTCCGCCGCCGAGGCGGCTGAAGCCGTGCATAATTCACAAACTTATATATATATATATATATATATATTATATATACACACGTATATATAATTATATAAATGTTAGATCTCTTTAGTGAGCTTGAATTTAGCTTAAATTTGCGGCTAAAGTGAGTCAAAAGGAGTGAAGAAAGGAGAAGATAAAAGTGAGAAAATAGATACAAGGTATTGTAAGTATAGGTGTATGTATAGGTGTGAGTAGAGGTGAAAGTGGGAGAGGTGGAGTTAATGGGAAGCGTCGGTGCTGGACATGGTGCCAGGTAAGTGAGAACCAAAGCAAGTGGTCAACTACTTGTTTTGTACTTTGCCTATTTTTTTCATTTGTCTAGACTTGCTATTATATTGTCTTTTTTTTAAATTTTTTTTTTTGGTTCTTTAATAAATTTAATTCGGGTATCAAAATGATTTTATAATCTGATTCGATTTTAGTTTATTTTGAAAATTATGAAAAATAAATGTATTCTAGAAAGTTTCAATTATTTACGATAATATGAGTGAAATTAGACATGTCATTCTGTCAATGTACCCTCTCATGTATTTTCGTGTTTTCGTCCAAGAAAAATGATTTCATGAATCAAATATTATCAATTATCAAGAATTCAAGACTACTTTCATCAAATAATATTCGAAATTAATTCAAATATTCACAATCGCACAAATACAAACTCAACTCATTTAGTGGCTAATAAACGTAATTTATATCCTTCAAGGCTTCACTTTAATCTTTGTTGGCCCAAACCCCCCAACAAAAAATGGCAACATTAATCTGAACGTTGGGCTTGGGTTAAATGCTCCAAGACAGATTCTATTATTGTACATTTAGTAATCCGTGGTAAAAATTTCTGGGCTACTGTAACTGAATCTGTGTGATTATCATAATTACCAATAAAAATTACTATGTTTTCTATGAAATTCAAGTATTCACAATTCCTTTTCATGTCAGTAATTTTGCAAACATAATGATCGGGGAAATTTATAAATTTTTGCAAGGAATCCAATGATCATCAAAGTAAAACAGTCAATGCTGATAGTTCTATCCAATTATAAGACATATATGTCATTTCTTTCTCTAACGTCTTCCCTGTCTTCGCGGTCATCTCTTTCACTTTCACTTTCAGTAGCGCTTGATGAAAACAGATTCTGATGGGAAGTCGCTCTATTTTGCATCTTAAAATACGTGCAGAAAGTCAAAACGACACTTATTTTGGGACGAAGGGAGTAAACATTAACGTAGTGAAACCTCTTTGGTAAAACATTGTTTTCAAGAAGACGGGCATAAAAATTGCATCAATACTTAAATTATGTGCCTCAAGCAGGTGGATCAATCAATGTTGCTGCAGAGAACATTTTTCAAACTTTCCCATAACACGGCTCTATAGCAAAACTTTATGCTTACATTACAAAACAATGCCTAAACAATTTTCACAATATTATGATTATGATAATTTGAGCTACTAGAACATGAAGTAATACATATGTTATTGCACTCAGTCACTCACTATGGAAAATCTGTCACAGCAGTTATTTCATCAAGCGAGAGGTTGATTTACTGAAACATCTACAAAAAAAAAAAAAATCTGAAGTCAGTACGCGTAGATTCAGTGGCTCCATTAAGCACTTATATTAGCGCATTGGTATTAAACATAATGATCTGCAGACAGCAAGTACGTAAAAAAGGATTCATATATCAGGTGTTGCCTTTGAGAATCTCAAGTGAGAAACAAGCTTCTACATTGAAAACTCAGAAACTTATAAGTTACAGCTTGTCATTGTCCTTAACAAGGCAGCTCTAATTTTCAATGAAAGACTAAAATTACATGGACTAAATTAAACTTGAGCAATATATAAATCCATGTAATGTAGAAAAGTAAATGGATTTGGTATACGAAAATGCAACCAGGCCCCGTCGTTCCTACATTACTACAGATACATACTGACAGACATATTTCGAGATACATGCATAATGTGCTTACCATAGAGCTTTCTTAGTTGTCTTGCATGAAAAAGTTTAAAAGCTTCTTCAATCTTTGCAGCAGTCAGGGGTTTGGATAAGTTATAATCCACTCCAGCTTCTTTCATCAGCCTTATCTCTGGACCATCCGTATGGGCACTCACTGCAAAAATGGGTATGTGCACTTTAAACTTGGCTTCTTCTTCTCTGATTCTCCTGGTTGCTTCAATTCCATTCATGACTGGCATCTATTAAATATTTAACATCATTGTTTACAAGATTTTATTATTATTATTCGATACTTAGCCACAAGAATAATAAATAAGATGTTATTAGTTACCTCGCAGTCCATGAAAATGCAATCAAAAGGCAAAACATGAGATGCCCTCTGATCATTAAGGGCTTTGCTGACAGTCTGCACAGCCTCTTGCCCATTAACGCAAATTTCAGTATTTGCCCCAAGCTTAGAAAGAACAGCAGTAGCTATTTTTTGTAGTAATGCCTCATCCTCTACAAGCAACACTTTTTTCCCGCTTAAAGGTTTATCAGCTTCTTTGATTTCTCCAATCTGAGATTGGAGATTAATAGGGAAAGAAGACGATCCTGCTGGCCGTGGCTGAGATACAGAAGTACTAGCTTCATTGGCAGCACTATTTGTCGCTGAGATAATTGTCAATTTTTCGCTATTTATTGATGGTGGAGTGGCCTCTGGCATCTCTCCTCCAAACTCGGGGAGAAGCTTTAGTACTTGATACAAACGTGATCCGTGGAAAGGCTGGGAAATGATGATATCACTTGGAGGAAGTTTGTCTTCATTGAGGCCTTGTAGCTGAATATAACCAGATCCAGGTCTATCTAACCAGACAACACTGTTAAAACCAGTAGAAATGTTTCTTCTGAATTCGGCTACAACTCTGCTGAGCTCACGGAATGGTCCACCATCCGTATCAATCACAATCAATATAAAGCTTGGCACAACACTCCCTCTGGTGGTTGACCTTCGATGTGTAGGAGGCATCTCCTGTTCAGTTCCATCTAGAGAACTCAACGGTACTTCTTTGGATCTTGTGCTCAAATTGCGTGGTACCACTATCATACCTTGAAGAAGTGCATCAGACCTCTTGGAAGAACGGCTTAGAGAAAGAACTCTTCTGTGCCTGATTTTCTTTAAAGTAGTGGAAAGTTCTTCATAGTTCCTAGGCACCAACACTTTGATTCCTTGTCTTTCGAAGAATTTCTTACAAACTTTACGCCTTTCTTCGTTTTTAATGAAGAGTACAACTTGAGATCCTTCTGTGTTGGGGTTAATAAACTGCATATTTCGCGCTGAATGTGATTCACAAGATGACATGTAACCACCAACATTTGATTCAATGTCATCATATTGAGATCTTGCACTACTAGTCCTCTGGTCTATTTCACATACATGAAGATATGTATTAAACTTGAAGCAGGTTCCTTTTTTTCCTACTTCTTTGTCTACAATCTCTATCTCCCCGCCCATTAAACGTACCTAATAAAAAAAATAACTTGAATAAAATTCTCAGATGCAAAACAAGTGCATTCGTTGTATGTGGTACGATCATTATTAGAGTATAGCTTTGCATAATAAGCGAGTCATACGTACCAGAGATTGAACGATACCAAGTCCGAGTCCCGTGCCTTCTTGTCCAGCTGATGTCTCCTTTATTTGAGCATAGTTCTCAAAAACTGTTTCTTGCTTATCCTTCGGAATCCCAACTCCAGTATCATCTACCTCAAATACAAATTCCATGCAATTTTGACCCTTTTGAATACTGTTCACAGTTGTTCCGTACTCGGTAAAGGCTTCATTTTTTTGTAATTGAAAGCATAAGAACCATGACAAGGGACCTTTTCGAGTTGAATTGAGCCTTAAACTTGAACATCTAGGTTTTCTAGCATAAACTCGAATCGAAACAGATCCTTCTGAGGTAAATTTCACAGCATTACTTACTATATTTGATAATATCTGTCTCAGTTTTTTGCGATCACCTTTAACGCGATCAAACTTATTTATAGAACCATCACTTATATCCAACACCACATCTATGCCTTTCTTGATGCCAGCGGCATGAAACAAGTCGGCAACATCTTCAACTAACTTTGACACCTCAAATTCTTCTTGGTCAAGAGTGACTTTTCCCGCTTCTAGCTTGCTTCTGTCAAGAATGTTATTCAGAATACCTGACATAAACAAAGAAAAATTAATCACTAAATTTATTATATATAGGGTTAACTAAAATTAAACGCCCTATTACCTAGAAGATCCTGGGAACAAGATTTCATGTGCTTTATATTTCCCTCCAAATCAGATCCACGATCAACTTGGGTCAGGCATATTTCTATTAAACCGGTAATCCCTGCTAAAGAGGCACGAACATCATGGCTTGCGTTGGCGTAGTTAGTACTCTTCTTGATACCTTTCCTTTCTGCTTGAGCTGTTGCATCCATTTGTTTCATTAATGCAGCACGCAACTGTATCACTCTTTGTAATGCTCCAACAAGTAGGCAAACAAAAACAACAGTAAGAAAGAATATTAGCCCAATCGTCCCAAAAAGATACTGGTACGATTTACTGAAGTGCTTGTGCAGGGATCTCTCCGGTCCCTCAAGTGGCATAACCAATACGAAAACCTGCAAATAAATTGATAAGTAAAAAGTCCGAGATTGTTTTCACTATTTATATCATAAAATTTGTAAACTTAAATAATGTGTTCTGTTTAATGTTCGCCTGCAATGTTAGAAACCAGTTTAAGTAAAAAATGGTTAAACAATAATGAAAAACCAATTAAAGTATGCCGGTGAGAGTTTATACACACCGCTTCCACCCCAAGGATTTCAACTTGTGAACAATACACATCATACTTTGTTCCAGAAATGGTGATAGTTTTAGGTCGTAGTGTGCCATCATTTTCTTGGCATGTAAGATTGCCAACAATATTGCTCGCTACTTTATCACCACTTCGATTTGACAACTCAAATGCAACAGAACTACTGTTACTATTAATAACAATTCGAGTGTTCTGAATCTTTGCTTCATTAAGTACTTGCCCGTCCTTCGTAGCCAAAAACAGACTTCCATCATTGCTTATGCTACCAGATAAGGACTGTACTATCCCCTTCGTTTCAAACCCCAGAGATATTGCTCCTCTCCCGTCCATAACAGCTGTGTTAAGGAACAAAAGATCTTGGCTGTCAATCCACGAAGGTCCTACTGAAGTATTTCCATTTGCACTTCCCAGGGCCGCTTGAAGGATTGATGGAACAAGCAGTGTACTCAGAGGATGCGAAGTAACAACTCCGTATAATTTCCCAGTGTCGCGATTTACAGGCTGAGAGTAGCAAGTGAAGTTATAATTTGCTATAGCTAATTCTTTGTCCACTGGAAATAACGAGGTGTTTGTATAAACAGCAACAGGTTGCTGATTGACTTGGTTGTAGTACGAGAAGAACAAACCATCTTTTCGTATGTATGATACTTGTGAGACATATGGAATTGTTGAAAATGCTTGGAACAACAAAGGAGCCACCTACACATGAAAGACAATATCCGAGTGAAGATCACATTATCTCTTTGTCTTACATTCCCTAATCTCTTTCTAAAACCAACGTAAAGTTTCAAATTATTTAACATCTCCGCAATACTCAACTAGCTAGCATGGGACAGATCACAATTCACAACAACATTAATACAAGCTCAACTAATAAATCAATAGCAAACATGGCCAGTAGCTAGCTTTGGGAATTTATATAGCAGCTCGAGAGAAAGATATATAGACAAATTCACCTCCGATTCTATGTTGAAAATCGAGAGTTGTGATTCATTCACACTGGAGCTCAGCATCCTTACTAGGTTGGTTGCCGATGAATGCAGTGGTGATAGCAAATCCGCTTTTACTTCAACTCCCGAAAGTATTTCTTGGTGAAGTTTCTGCGTAAACAGCCTCACATCTTCTTCTATAGTCCGACTTCTAGTGTGCCAGTAATTAAACACCAAACTTGGAGGCACCAATACTCCCCCTGCCTGCAGGAATGCATGTAAATCAGTTATTTAGAGATTTCAAATTATCCGCAAATCAAATAATCCTTTTTACTAAGACTGCAAATTCCGAATTTACGGAGGTAAGAAAAGCTTTGAGGAATTACCAGAACCAAGAAGAACACTATTGTTCGCAAGACAACCATATCGGTTAGCAACATACTGCACTGTAACAGTATCTTCCTGCATTGCCATTAAAATTTTATGAATGTAAATATTCCAACGAGAACAAAATAAAAAAGGAAGTATAATATTTTCATAAAAAATAATTAGCATATTCTTTTATTTTCCTTTTCTGTCTATTAATTAAATAATTAACAAGACTTTTCCATGATAAACTTTATTGAATAAATCCATTCCTCTAATATTGTACTCCCTCCGTCCCGATTTGATTGTCCATAATTTTCTTTTTCGTTCGTCCAAAAACTATTGTCCACTTTTAATTTATATGGTAAATTATGTTTTAATTATGTTAATTTTTATGAAAAGCAATACAAGTTTTTTGGTAACTATCAGTTTATTTCCGAGGGAGTATATGTTATCTCTTGTCGATGAAAGGTGAAAAACAAGACATTTCTATGGAAAGGTAAACCAAAATAAGTAAGTTTGTTGATATAGCTGTGTAAAAAGACAATAAAAACTAATTAGAGCTAAAAACAGGGGGTTGTTTAATAGTAAAAGAACGTGCCATAAATAATAAAACACTGCATATATACAGATCTATTGACGAACCAGTAATAAAGAACAGACACACACACACGAGACCTTTTTGATTTTCCAAAGGGATCCTGCAGCTGCTTACGCTTAGATGTTCTGAGGCCAATGTTTGGTTCTGCACAAAGCAACATCCATGCATGCATAAATAAATCAAAAATGCAAAAAAAGATTGTAAAACTAGACTCTGCAAGAGGTTGCAAATTATCTTGATCTCTCTATACGTGATTCAGAAGTAGTTCATAACCAGAATGGTAAAGAAAAAGAGTGAAAAGTCATGCAACAAAATACCAATCACAAAAATCTTTGCACTCGAAAAGGGTTTTCTGAAACTCGTATTTTTCTTCAACCAACCGTATAAGTGAGGCACCAGAGAGAGGGAGAGACCAGCGAGAGAGATTGAGAGAGAATGTTAAAATTATCAACTGATCCACTGCAGTATATTGTGTGTAAGAAAGATTGTATATCTGCAAATAATCTTTCTTACATATTTTGATATCCACCTACGGATTATTATCTTGATTTATTTACATATTTGGATTCTATTATAATTTTTTTTGACAAGAATTTGGATTGTATTATAATGGCAGTTTATATTCCTTCAATCATATCTTAAAAAACAATTATATATTTCCTTAAGTTGATGAACATATATGTATGATTTTCATTGAATTTTTTCCAATCCTTCGGTCATATCTTAAAAGGCAATATATATATTTGCTTAAGTTGATGGACATATATGTATGATTTTCATCTTGAATTTTTTTCAACAGTTCCAAATATCCATTATTGATTGATAATTCATGAACTAAAATTTACAACCAAAAAAAATGTATCAATAGTTTCCAGATATTTAAATATTAAATATATCAATAGTTTGTAATTAATATAATTCAAGGCTAGTTACTTATTAAATCAATTAACTAGTTGCTTATTTAATCAATCAACTCAGTAGCTATCATAGATATTGAAAAGGCTACCGATTAGATACATATTAACTTGATATTTCCTACGAAAACCATTGTATAATCTTATTCACACTCTTAACTTTGTTACTGCTCACTTAAATCATCAATTAGTAAATGCCAACGAAAAATTACGAAAAATTAGTAAATCACGTTGTAATATTTATAGTTAAACCTCGTGAGAATCATTGTGAGACGACTCCTTTTAAGATTCAACCTTTTATGGAGAGTTCTGTTTGCTAATGAGTTCAGGGATTGCTGGTTAGATGTGACCACGATACTATTATTTGAAAGGATAATACGAGACAGACAATTCTTGGATTGTGGTTGATTTCATAAATTCATTTATTATATATCTATATTGGTTAATAATATATTTGTATCTAACAAAGCTCATAAGTATGTATTATTAAATATTTGAGGAGCTAATGACTACAAATCTCATTCTGTTGTTTTCTAATTACATTGGATTAAGAGGTTTACCATATATTTATAGAACATATCTAATGTGATTAATTTCAAAGAGAAATACTCCGAAGGGAGTTTTGCTGTGATTAATGTTTTACAGTGTTGTAAAAAGCGCAAGCGCAAAACGGTCCGAAGCGGTGAGTGAACTTTCTAGCGCTTAAGCGGCTAAGCGGACACTTAAGTGGCTAAGCGGACGCTTAAGCGGAATTTTAAGCGGGTCACTAATCGGATTAATAATATATATTTTTAAATATAATATTATTACATGTAAAATTAAAATTATGTAATAATTAAGTAATAAGAATATAAAGATAAAACATTTTTAATCAAAAAAGGTATTTTAAAATTTTATGATAATTATAGTCATATATATTATAATAAACATTAGAGAAATTGTCAAAAATACTACTTTTTTTAAGTTTTTTTTTCAATTTTACTATCTTCTGAAATTATTTTCAAAAATACGGTCTGCAACTAGATGCAACCAAAAAATATTTTCAAAAAATACGGTCTGCAACCAACGCAACCAGATGCAACCAAAGCAACCAGATGCAACTTTTTAAAAAATAATTGAAAAAACAGCTAAGAATTCAAAAAAAAAAATATTAATAAAAGGGGTAAACTTGTGATCTTGGTTTACCCTGGGGTTCAATAGTTAACTTTTGGGGTTCAATGTTTATATTTTAGATTTTAGAAATATTAAGAATGACGAATAATTCGTATACGGACTTAGGGTTTAGGGTCTAGGGTTTAGGGTAAACCCTAAACCCTAGACTCTAAACCCTAACCTACCCTGATTTTAGGGTTGTTTACAACCCTAAAATCAGGACGCTGGAAAAACATCATTACTAACAAGTTGCATCTGGTTGCAAAAGTTGCAGATGGTTGCATCTGATTCTGATTGCAAAAGTTGCACATGGTTATCTAGTTGCAAACCGTATTTTTGAAAATAATTTCAAAAAGATAGTATTTTTGCAAAAAGTTCAAAAAACCATAATATTTTTGAAAAAAAACATTTAGGGGTGGGTATTTATGAAAAAAACGCTAAACATTATTATTTTAAAATTAAAAAAATAGCATGTCAACATCATTTTGACCGCTTAAATCCGCTTAATAACCGCTTAATCCGCTTACTAGACCGTTTAATCTTCAAAAACGCATAAAAGTTTTATTTAATCATTTTTAAGTCATCCACTTAATCGGTCAACAACCCGCTTAAGCGGGCTTTGACCGCCTAAACTTTATTAACCGTTTTAAAATCCGATTATGCACTAATCGTAGCGTTTACATCCCACTTCCGCATAATCGCCCGCATAAGCGCTTACATAAAACGCTTTTTAGAACACTGCCTTTAAATCAACTTGAATTCATAATTTTGAGTTATCGTTGAAAAACTAACATTCACAAAATAAATTAAAAGGAACAAGATTGGATTGCAGTGTAATTTTACGTCATAATTTGAATTCATAATTTTGAGTTACCGTTAAAAAACTAACATTCACAAAACAAATTACAAGGAACATGATTGGATTGCAGTGTAATTTACTTCAGAACCGGAAACTTTGGTGAATTACATCCATATTGGTCAATCCTACAAAAGAACATTATGCATAATTGTTATTATTAAGTTAATAATGATAGAGGTTTATGTATAAACTATCATTTACAGATTTAGAATATAAAAAATACGAGAAAACGTAATGGTTTGAAATCATGAAAATGTAGTAGTGAAAGCAACGACAGAGAAGAATACCGTAGTAGAACATGACAAAAAAAGTGTGTATACAGTTTTATGAATACCGTAGTAAAAACAACTGTTGTAGCGTTGGAATGATGTGCAGTCTTCACCTGGTGAGCACAAGAAGTGATAGATGCTTCCATTAGAAGTATACGTAGAATAATATCTTTGATTTCTTCACTTGTGCGTATGTGTAATGTTGGCTCAAGATCAGCATTCGGTAGTTTATAAGATTGTTTTCTAACTTCCATTAATTAGCAACAAGAAATAATATATAAGACATCATATAGTTCCTTAATTAGTGCAATCATAAGGCAAAACATGAGATGCCCTGCAATTAAGGGCTTCGCCAACAGTTCGAACAACCTCTTGATTCAGATATATTCTAATAAAAAAATTAGGAGAATATCATAATTGCATATTTACTTTTCTCCTTAGGTATATCGATTTTAACGGCAAGATTATAAAATTTTGTATTTACTTTCCTACATTAGTAAAGATTTAAAAGACAATTGAGATTTTTTTTAATATTTGGTATTATTAATCCAAAATTTTGAGAAAATTAGAAGAATAGATCGAAGCGATCTGAGAGATGTCACATCACTGTCTCCGTCTTCTCCTTTATATATATAAATAGTATTGAAGTATTGATGATTAATTCTAAGTATTATATCTTTAAGCATAAGAATGATTTTATCCAAATTTTTGGTTCTCACCACTTTGGTCGTTATTATAATTTTTAGATTTATAATTTAATAACTAACCATTGTTAAATCAATTGATAAAGAATATTTTTAATTTTATTAATATATGTTGGACAAGAATTTAGATTTAAGAAACATTTTGTATCTGCTAAAATGACACGGATCTTTGGATCTAAGATATATAGATGAGAACGTCAAATATTATAAAGTGTATTTGACTGTTACTAGAATTATATTTTAGATACTAAAGACTGTATTTTAATAAATTAAAACAAATATAAGTAAATTTCTTATATTTAACAGAATTTTTAATGTAAGCATTCGTAATTTTTTCCTCTCTACAATTTGTGGATAGTTTCAATTGGATAATTTTTAAACCATCAGAGGTGTATTCGATTCAGATTTGGATGGATAAATAATAATCTACGGATTTCACAAAATCTCATAGAGTTGATGTATGTATTGACATATTTTGAAAATTAAAATCTCATAGATTTCAGCCGAATTTCAAAACTTAAAAAATATACTAACAAATCCATCAGAATCCACTATTTTATTAAATCCAAGAAAATCCATGAATTTTTTAATACCACCAGATTTTAATGAATTTTTTAAAATCCGAAACGGATACACCTAGATTTTAAAAGACTTTTCAAAATCCTAATTGGATACCCCAAGATTTTAAAAGACTTTTCACAATTCTAATTAAATACCCCCAGATTTTAAACTATTATTTAAAATCTTAATTTAATACCCATAGATTTCTAAAATCCTTTAAAATCATTTAAAATCCCAAATGAATACACCCTCATTAAATTAAAGATTAGTTTTAAACTTCGCGTGAACTATAAAATTATTCAGATATGATTTTTATAACTTCGCCTCAACTGTTAAATTGTTCATATCTAATTTTTACAACTCAAGATAAGTTCAAAAAGTAGAGTGAGCATCCAAAACCTAATAAATATCAACTTTTTATTTATTTTAGCTCCAAATTAAATATTTTTTAATATAAAAATGTAATATCTTTTAATAGATAAATACCTTCTCAAAAATTTCAACTCTCTATAAAGAACATATTAAAATCTATATTTGTATGGTTATAATTAAAGTAAAATACTAGGGATACCGAATTAGATCCCAAATTGGTTCCCAAATGCTAGGTGTCACAATTTAATTGGTGTTTGACAAATATTAAATGAGGTGGACCCCTGCATTCACATAAGTCAAACCAATTAAAAAATTTCAAATTGACACGTCAACTGTACCGCATCATTCGGTACCAAATTTCGGTACACAGTTCGGTACCCGTAACATTGCTCATAATTAAAATAAAAAAATGTTAAAGTTCCCAACAAAATGTCCCAAAATATCTCCCAAATTCATTCTTAAAGGTAACATTTCTTATACAAATATGGAACCTCGTGCATACATATGAGCCCACAAATTAAAAACTGTCAAGTGTCGGCACTATAAGGGGACAGGGCTTTTGCGACAGAATAAATACAAAGAATCTGTCGTAATTGCCCCTTCTTGTGACGGAAAAAATCTGTCATAAATGCTTGAGTAGTAAGGTCTTATTCTGTCTTACTTTCTTATTCTGTCATAAGTTATTAGTGGGTCCCCTTTTAAACAAAAAGAATTATTAAAAAGGAAAAAAAATAGAAAGGGCGACGGATAATTTGTCGTAAATATGCCCAGAATTGCAACAAAAAACGTCATAAATATGCTCAGATTTACGACAAAATCTGTCCTAAAGTGTCCAGAATTATGACGAATTTACGTCCTAAAATGTCCAGAATTATGACGAATTTGTGTCCTAAAGTGCCCAAAATTACGACGAATTTCGTCATAAACAAACCCAGAATTATGATGGAATCCCTAATAATTAGTGTCACATTATATCTATGTTGTGACTGAATCTGTCACAGTTTCTGGACAACAACCATTGTTTTCCATTTTTTAATCGTTTCATAACTCAAAATGCATAATTGAACCTGTGATCTATCCATACATTCCACAACACACATTCAAACTAATAGTACATTAAAATGGCACACATTTAAAAAGGAACTATAATATAGTCAAATCCACATTAAACATTAAACAAAAGGAACATAAACATCATACAATCCCAAATCCGTTAAAAAGTTACAACCAACATTCATCGCAATGTTACATTAACGGAAATAAAAATGATTCTGCCTAAAT